>CM043723.1:28216151-28816151 GCA_023969325.1 Oryzias curvinotus
GACTTTTAGGCATCAAAGCCGCCATTCAGGATAAAAGTGGCCAGATTCTGGAGTACATTAGGAACATGGCCCCAAGCAATGGACTGCTAAGTGAACGCCTCAGGCAGCAAAAGCCCAGCGAGGAAGAGGAGAAAGCAGAGTTACCACCATGCAAGGATTACCCCGTAATCGATGTAAAGGAACGAGAAAACCCTTTCATGTTTAAGAACATGTATGAAAGCATGCAATCATTTTCAGCTGGCGATGAAGTGGGATATACTTTACCACTGAAGCATGTTGAAATACAGCAAAAAATTAATGAGATGCATCTTTTTGATTTTTTTATTGAAATCCTTCTACATGTATTTTATTAAAATTAAAAGAAAAAACATCTGATATGAAGCAGTTTGGTGGTTTTAGTACAATTTACTGTGACTGGGATCAAATAGAAATAAGTCACCACATGGTCCATGTGGAACATGTCTTGCTTCACTAAAGAGACACGCGTGTGTGCTGCTTCCTCATGTGTTTAAATGACAAAGAGGATGCCTTGAAGATTTTTTGTTTGTCCAAAAACAAAGAAAAGGAAGGCCGAGAACAAGAAACCCATTTTTTCCCCCATTTTCTCTGTGCAATTACAGATAAAGCTTGGAGAATTGGGTTTCTGTTTCTTTGAAAAACAGGCTAAAATAGTATTAAGAGAGGGCAGAGAAAATCAGAAAAGTGGCATACTGTTACTGCTTCTTTTGTTTAATTTGCAAAGCTTTGTGTGTGAAAAGTCCAAGCGCGACACATGTAAGTGTGCGTGCAAGGACACACAAATTCAAAAGAGAGGAAAAAGTGCGTGCATCAAAATTTACAGTGCATTTTATGTCGAAAGAGACCGTCTCAACCTGTGCACAGTTTGACGTGCTGCTCTGGTGTTTGAGATGCACAGTCGGCTTTAGCAGGGGGTTTGTCGCAGAAAAACACAGAGAAATTAGACAGGGGAATTGAGAAGGTACACGGTCCTTTCCTCCCTCCCTGGACCTGTGGGGCAGGATTTTAAATTCTTACCACTAACAGTAAAATGCCTTGATCTACAGCCCCTGCAGGCTTGCATTGCACAAAACAGAACCTGAATTTTGTTTCACTTGATCTCATCAAACAAAACCTCAAATAGTTAAAGAAACTTATGAGTTCTTTTATGTTTAAAAAAAAAAAAAAAAAATGGGTTAAAGAATGTAATGTTTTAAAGATTGTTTCTGCAATTCCATTTTAAACTACAGACGGCTTTTGGGATGTCTGCTGAAAGTGTCTTAATGAAAGAGGGGAGTCATTTTTTTTAGAACGATAAATAATTCATGTTTCTAAATTTTAGATTATGATACAAAATCCCATATTTGGTTATTGCTGATTTGTCGCATGCACATCCACATCTCTCATTCCACCACATCCCAAAGGTTCTCTGTTGGGTTCTGGTGACTGTGGAGGCCCTTTGGGTCCAGAGAACTCATTGTCATGTTCTAGAAACCAGATTGATGATTCCAGCTTTGTGACATGGAGCCTCATCCTGCTGGAAGTAGCATCAGAAGATGGTTCACTGTGGTCAGAAAGGGATGGACATGGTCAGCAACAATACTCAGGTAGGCTGTGGCGTTAGAACCATGCTTAACTAGTACTAAAGGGTCTAAAGTGTGCCAAGAAAATATTCCCTACATCATAAGACCACCACCACCAGCCTGAACCGTTGATACAAGGCAGGATGGATCCATGCTTTCATGTTGTTGATGCCAAATTGTGACCCTACCATCTGAATGTGACAGCAGAAATTGAGACTCATCAGACCAGACAACGTTTTTCCATCTTCTAGGGTCCAGTTGTGGTGAGTCTGTATGAATTGTAGCCTCAGTTTCCTGTTCTTAGCTGACAGCAGTGGTACCCGGTGTGGTCTTCTGCTGCTGTCGTCAATCTGCCTCCAGGTTGGACGTGTTGTGCGTTCAGAGAGTCTCTTCTGCAGACCTCGGTTGGAACCAGTGGTTCTTTGAGTTCCTGTTCTATCAGCTGGAACCAGTCTGGTCATTCTCCTCTGACCTCTGGCATCAACAGGACATTTCCGCCCAAAGAACTGCTGCTCACTGGATATTTTTTTCTTTTTAGGACCATTCTCTGTAAACTGTAGAGATGGTTGTGGGTGAAAATCCCAGTAGATCATCAGTTTCGGACAGCCTCAGACCAGCCAGTCTGGAACCAGCATCCATGCCACGTTCGAAGTCACAACAAGTACTTTTTTACCAGAAAAATCTTTAGAGACAGTCTGAATTCTTGATACGTCACAGCCAATATCAGAACAAGACTTCCTAACTACTCACACCGACACTTCCAAACGTCTAACTTGCAAGACTCCAACGTAAAATTGCAGTTAGCTCAAATGCTACCTCTAGTTTACCAGCTGGTGTTCCACACTGACGTTATGGTTCCAAACCCATAGATTTTACATCCTCATGGTCCTCAAGGGCAAAGAATATTAACCATTGATTGTAGGGTATGACGTCATCCATAGAAAATGGCATACCTCTGGCTCCAACCAAACAAAGTCAATTCCGTTGCATTTTTGTTTTTTGTTTTTTTGCTTTGTGCCACCATGTCAGAGCTAGAGAACATCAGTAAGCAGTGATTGGTCCAAAATCTGTCCGACAAATGTTTCAAATGTTTTGTGTGTGGGGCAAAAGGCACTAAATACTGTCATTGAGGCATTTGATTGGCCAGTTTGGACCATGAATAATTTGCACACAAAAAACAATATCAGAGTCAGAATGGTTATTCTGAATCTGTAAACAGAATAACAGCTGTTTATTTCTCTTTCAAAGTCTAAGGGATTTTGCCTTCCCGGAGCCAGCAGTACTTCCTGTTTGGAACCCTAGGGGGAGGGGTCACTCAGTCTGGTTCTCATATATGGTTCTCTATAAATCACACTGCTAAAGATTACAGTGAGATTAATTATAACTTTAGAGTATACAGGAGAGAAAAACCACATTTATGAGAGAGAAAGTCACCTGAGAAAAGTAAAATAAAAACAGCACAACAACATAACACACTAAAAAGTTGTTTACTTTAGAAATTCCTATTGATTTACTTAACATTGGTTTTGATTTGTTGATTCATTTTTCACCTAAGTTGGATTCAGGTCTCATCAAGACACTTCTTGACAAATAATGAGGTCTTGTTTATTCCTTGCTTCACTTCTGGGCTTGTGTGTCTTATGTGTTTTTTTTTTTCTTTATAATTATTCATTCTGCTAGGTTTGATGTATCTTGCTTTTTGTGTAGCACCCAGAATACACCTCTGTCCTGAAATGTCTTGAGTGAGTTGTTCAGGATTGTGAATACTCTGGATGGAATGAACAGTTGTAGTTGATTGACCTTAGCAAAGAGATGACCAAAGAAACCCCTTTTACCTCTGTCAGCATAAAACGATTGAAGACCTTTGGAAACAAAAGTCCAAATACACAAAACGGATCAAACACAAACTGGCTAAGATCAATTGAGAATGACATCAGTCCACAAGCAGCATCCCATAGCCAATGACAGAAGAGAAACAATCATTTTCTGTGAAGGAGAAACTCCCGCATTGTTACCTTTGAGGTCCAGGTTCCGAGCGCCGTTGGAGTGCTGAGTCACGGTGCGTGAGTCGATCTTAAGCATGTGCACGTTGTTGGCATCCCGGGACACCACCACGTTGTGCCACTGGTTATCATTCAGCGGTTTGTCTGAGTTCCCCTTCATCAGAGACGGGCCGTTTCCAAGATCAAAGACATAATGAACGAATCTGGAAAGAATAACAATGACATGGGGATGAATGGACTCTTTCAGTGTAACTGCCACCTGCAGCTTAATCCTCACACATTCTACCTACAGAACAAACACAGAAAGAGGGGACAATCACTGAAACTTGGACTCCCACTTCCTAAATGTCTAAATCATCTTTGCAGATGAGACTACAGACTGAGTTTGGGTTTTTGTTGTCTGCTTCCACACCAGGTTGGCATGTAGAAAAAAATCCTCCACCTTCTCTGCTTACAGCCAGGGAGAGGTGGTACCCGTCTCTCTTTTTAGAAAATTGGCTGTTCTTTGTGTTTTGGATTAAAAACTAATGTGGCAGGTTTATTCAGAGGCGTTTTCCTGAAATGCGTGTCCAGCTATTTGTGTTGCCGCGTGTCTTTGTGTGGAAAAAACAGCTTATAGCTTTGGATTGTAAACATGTTAAATGCAGAGGACCAGAGAAAGACATGTGGAGCAGCAAACGTCATCTTATGTAATAATCAAAGCCCTGCGTACTCAAACAGATCACCTAATCGCTTCCTGTCAGAGCCAGGAGTTTGATTTTTTGGTAAAATTATGGCAAATACATTTGAAATCAATGCAATGAGTTCACAATTATTTCACAACAGATCAAAGGACAAAATTGAAATAAATAACAAAAACTGAGTTCACCAAACAGCTACTCTACATGTGTCTATTTTTGAATAATACACTTTTTATCAAATAAATAAGTGAAATAAAAGACTTGACGTGAATCCAGCCATCTCAAATTCAGAAAACTCATCAAATGATGTAAAAATAGACGTTTTAATGAGATATTATGGTTCTTAAAGAACAAAGTGTTAAACAAAGTCATCTCTGTTTTCTCTGCGTTCAGCTGGAGCCGGTCTCTATGGAAACTAAATTTACTCTGTAACATCAGACTGCAGTTTTTTTTAACGGCATCTGGAGCAAATAAAACAGCTAAAATAGCTCTAAATGACTGCAAATGAAGCCAAATAATACAAAACAAAGAAACATGCAGGCTATTATAATGTTGTAAGAAAACCTGGTTAACTGCTCTTCACACATTAGGATGTGGTTGGCTGACGCTTATGCGGCTAAATCAGGACAAAACAGGGCTTTTAATTGTTGCTCCTGAGGCTCTCCGTAGAAATATCTCTATATGTGTCAACATTAGGAACCTCAGGGTGAAGCTGGATGCAGATCTAGCTTTGAAGCCCACATAAACAGCATAGCAAATTCGGCATTTTATCATCAACCCTTTCTCTGCAGCACAGATTTATTATTAATTCATGCATTTATTACATCCAGGATTGATTTTTGCAACGCCCTTCTTACTGGTCAAACAAGGAGACAGAAAAACGACGCCTCGATCAGAAGCAGAAAGAATACCACCAGTTTTGAAGTGTCTGTATGGCTCCCAGCTTTAGGATCAATTTTTCGAGTCTTTAATTGGCTTTTAAATGCTTTAATAGTCTGGGGTCTTCTTACTTAACCGAATTCCTTTCACCTTATGAACCTCCCAGAGCCCCTCAGATCCTCAGGTGCAGGCCTGCAGGTGGGCTCCTGAGGATCATAGGAGGGTCAGCTGAGGATCATCTGAGGATTACAGTTCAGGAGTCAGAAAAAAAATAAAAATAAAGCCCAGCAAGGCCTTACCATAAAGATTTCATGAAAATGCTGTTCTAATGAATCAATACAACCTGTTCCTGTTTATTTACTTTAATCAATTTAAAAAAGAATGCATTAATCATGTTGTTGCTATTTATTTGTTTAATAGTCTGAAACAAATATGAATTAAAACAGTATTTTGATTGACACATGTAAGGAAAAAAAATTATTATTTATGAGCAATTAGGTAAAATTCATTCATTTTCTATACCGTTTATTCCCTTTCGGTGTCACTGGGCTGCTGGAGCCTATCCCGGCCACTTGGGTGAAGGCAGGGGACGCCCTGGACAGGTCACCAGTCTGTCGCAGGGTAGAATGTCCTCAATCACACACCCATTCACTCTCACACTCACACCTAGGGACAATTTAGAGTTACCAATCAACCTCCATGTTTTTGGATGGTGGGAGGAAGCCGGAGATTCCAGAGAGAACCCACGCATACACGGGGAGAACATGCAAACTCCACACAGAAAGGTCCCCCATTGATGTTTATTTTTCATGTCCCCCAGCCGGGACTTGAACCGGGGGCCTTCTTGCTGTGAGGCAAGAGCGCTAACCACTGCACCACCGTGCAGCCCTAAAAATAATAACTATTGCGAATATTGTACAATCTTTATTACCCACAATTTTTTGATTGTAGATGTATTTTAGAATAGTTTTTATAATAATTTAACTCCCATATTGTCTGCAGTCTAACAACGTTTCTTTCTTTTCTATTTTACTTTCTAAATTGTGTGTGCATGTTGGATTTTTGATTTTTAAATGGGTCCTTTGGTATGCAACAATATTCATTAAATAGAACTTAAAGAAAACGACTGTAGAGAAACGAACCCTTTCACCAGTTCCACGACTATAAAGTCACTCCCGTCTCCAGAGTTGAAGAGTATCAGGCCATCCGGCGTGGTGGTTTTGAACTGGAAGAAGAGGTGCATGGAGGCGTAGGCTTGCAGCGTAGCCAGCGCTAAGTAGCTACTCTTTGTTCGAAACGTCACTGGATCTGCGATGATGTGACGCATGCCGAAGCGGGCATTCAGCTCGCAGTAAGATATGTCCCCGTTTTTACACTGGTCCAAGTAGGGGACCCCATTGAAGGTCAAGCCCTGGAGATGGCCAATGAAGTTTGACGGCACCACGGAGATAAAACGGCGCTCGGTCATGATGCCCGTCTCGATGTTGTGGAACTCGAGCCGTGTGTGGGCACCGGTCATTTGGCCTGCAAACAGAAGAAAACGCAGAGCGTGACTCAACTGGAACACATCACTTTGACCACATTTAGCCTGAATGAGTAATATTCACAGTTGGACTTACTCATACCATTGACTGTTTATGATAACTGGATACTTCCTGGCGTTCCAAACAGGAAGTACCTGCTGGCTCCAAGAAGCCAAAATCCCACAGACTTGTACTGAAAAAATTCTTGCTCTGATACGTTTTGTTAACATGTTCTTGATAGGTCAGATAAGATATACGTTCCAAAGTATTTGTTTTTCATTAGTGCAGTTATTCAAGTTATATACTGGCCAATCAGATATTTTAAATGAATTTATGTTGTGCCTGCTGGCCCCCATGTTGAACTTTCAATACGTTTGATTGACAGATTCTCCCAAACCTCTAAAGCAGTAGGAGTGTGACCTTCCAACAAGCTCTCTCCTGATTGGCTAGAGTGGTTGCCATAGGAACGTCGACTCAATCGCTACTTCCTGATGTCTGGTTCCATCATGGTGTCGTCTGTATTGTGTAACAAAAGTGACTAAATCGACTCCATCTGGTTGGAACTAGAAGTAAACCGTTTTCTTTGGGTGACATCACACTCGCTCGGTCCAGTTCTCATATACAGTCAATGACTAAAACACAGCAAAGTCAAGCTTTCTAAGTGACAAAGTTAGTACATATTCATATATATGGTTTTTGCTGAAATTATTCACTCATTTACATAATTAAATATCATAATAAAATATATGATTAGTGTTTATTAAATGTATCAACTCCTGAAATGGATTTGATTTACCTGCATGAGCAAACAGCAGGTGTGGGGTGCAGAGGTCTACGGCACTAGTTCAGCTAATGATAGGCAGCTTTTATGAAGCTACTGTGAAGTAAATTATACAATCATAACGCAGAAAATCTCCTATTAGTGCTCCACACTACAATGCTTTTACCGTGTTTATGGGGAGACGTGGAGACATTCGATTTCTAAGCTTCTAATTCAAATGCCTTTTGCACTCCAGTCCAGCCAGTCCTGAGACTGCCTCCTTGGAGATTTTCTCTTCCTTTTGCCACACGTGATCCAGTTGGTGAACCAGCCAGGACCACACAGGGTCATCCCTTGCTTCTGGCCTCAGCATGCCCACTCGTTTTCAATCATGCAGCTCACACCTTTTTCTCACCTCTTCCTCATTTTTTTCCCTGTGTCCTTCCAACGTTTCGCCCGAGGTCACAGTACTGAGAGCCTGCGACTCCATCTCATCTCTCGACCTTTCATCCCTATGTTGCTATTTTCTTTGCAGTCGGCAGAGCTTCTTCTCTTGAAGGCTTTTCACAGCAACGTATATTATAAGACACATGTGTGAGTGAAAAGCTCAATATAAATTGCATTTACCTGATTTTTTTCACTCATTAAAGTCTTTCTGAGACTTCAGTTTGCTTTTCTGCTCCTGTCAGTTTTTATTTTAATTTTTTTTTTCATGATTCAGTTTGATAGGTGTTTGACGAATTCTAAAAACATTAAGATTCATTTTAGTCTCTGTCAGTAAATGCACGATTATTTTCTAATTTTTGTCATACTGAACACCAATTACCTTCCACTGTGACATTATCCACGGAGAGCTGCAGGCTCTTGCCTCTTCGCACCACCTTCACCGTGTGCCACTCGTTGTCATTTAGCTTCTGACCCGCAAACAAGGTCTCAGGTCCTTTGCCTGTGGAAGGAGACACTCAAATGACCAGAAGGTACAAGAGGGATCATGCGCGCGCCCACCCATACATGCTTCTCCGACACGCCTCCAAATGGATGAAACCATTCTCTTGGGAAAGGAGACAAAGAAAACCTGAATGTTTGCAAAACACAACGGCATTTCTATGCTGCAAATGAAGGATTTGATTTGAAAGAAAATGAACCGTCTTAAGACGTAAACAAGGACCAACAACCGCAGACACTCTGCTGTAAAAATCATGTTTGTTCCTTCAGAAAAGCATTTTCTTGTTCTACTTCACCAAACAGGAGAGTCTTTTTAAGAGCTCCGTAAGTGGAGGAGACAGTTTAACAGCTCATTCCTAAAACCACTTTCCTCCAGAATGCCCTCTTTCCACTTCTCTAGTCCCAATTCCCTCCTTCTAGCTCACCCCCTCCTATGTGGCAGTGTCTCACTGGAGGAGACAACTCATCGTAAAAACATATGGCGCTGCACTGAGACTTATAGAGGAAGTATCTGCATGGCACAACAACCCGAAAACAAACAGATAAACAAATCTGTTTGAGCAAAAGAAATGCAGCTGTTACTGAGGATACTCAAAGACATTTTTATTTTTGAATGGAAATCCAGTATTATAAATGTAGCCAAACTAGGCTGGAGTGAAAAAAAAGGTTGTTTTGCAATGATAAAAAAAAAAAAAATCAAGAGTAAGATGAAGAAGACGGTGTCACATAGGCAGGTGTGCAAACAACAGCAAACTAAAGGGTCATTGCATCTCACTGGCAGGCAGCCCAACTATAAAAATGGAAGACAACAGCAGTCACCTTCACAAACCCTCCTTCAGTCCACACTGCTGCACAGCTGAGGAGGGGAGTGACCGCCACGACAGCTAGGAGATGAAGACGCAACATCTCCAGAGTCTGCCTTTCCTTACATCACTACCACTGGCGATTTCCTCCAGTGCCGCTGCCATATTTGCAACCACACTTGGGTTCCAGGGTCAGCAGCTCTTTCTTCACTGGTTAGAGACGGAGAGAATTACAGCCAATGCTCGAGTGGGTGATGTACTACACTTCTGCCATGTATGGCTGGCCCCTTTGCAGCTGTGTGTGAAATTATTTAGTCTGGGGGGAAAAAAAGCGTCCCATCAATTGATGGCCTCGTCTGGCAAGAACACACACGGCCCACTGGAGAGTTGTTTTCCCATTTACTTTTTATTATATCCGTTTTTCATGGGTCTTTTGTCTTCAGCCACATGAAATTGGAAAGAATGACTTTTGATCACCCCGTGTGTGAAGTAAATATGGAGGAAAAGACTGATTTGCAGCTGCAAAGACAGCATATGCAGATAAAAGATACAAGAAAGGCGGAATAAATCCGATTGTGGAATAGACAGACTTGAAATGGAGAAACTAAAGATTATGCAAAAAGAAAATGCTTATAAACTCTGAGAGAGAGAAAAAAACAATAAAAAAAACAATGTGCAACCCAGCTGAGGAGCTGTGTGGCTGAAGCAAGGTCGTAAACCACCGATCAGCTCAGTGCAACACAATGAATGGGAATGGACACCCTTTAGAATGAAGCTCATGTAATATTTATACCACTTGGCTGCAGCAGGACACAGAAGAGCTGGCCAAATAACCTGAGCCATTTGGCCATAACACCTAGAAAAGTTGGCCAACACTTCAGGGAAACAACAGGTAAGTTTGAACTAAAAAAACCACCACCACACACAACAAAACAACAACAACAACGTGGGGTTAGAGTTGTGTGTTGCATGGGGGCCTCTACGGGATGAAGTTTAGCTTCCAATCATTTGTTTAACTCTAAACTGACACTTTTCCCCCCAACAGCCACATATTGACAAAGCGACTGGGGCTTTACCACAGCTAGGGGAGTCACGCGGGTAACACTCCAAACAAGAAAAGTGATGTGTTGCCACCGGGGTTAAATGAGACTCTAAGCCTTTAACAGCCAGAGAGCAACACCAGTACACATAGCTTAAAATAGCAATGAGATGCAGAACTCATTAAGAAATAGTTAGTAATTATCAAAATGCAATTAATTTTGGTCTTGCCACATGCCCTCTCCCTTTGTCTTGGTTAAATGACTTTATTCCCTTTAACGGTGTTCTCCAATCTGTCCATCTTTTCCCTAGTCTTTTCCCACTCCAAGTAATCCATTCAGTTTTCCTAAAAAGCAGCTGAATAGATGTCAAGACTTCTTTATTTTGCCCAAATTGTTAACACAGTGGATTACTTTCATTGACTATGACAGCACGCCAAGTGGAGTGATCTTTGCAGCCTCTTGCATAATTACCAGCAGTCATCCATCACCAGTTGCTCTGTTCAATGAGTAAACAACTTGATTAATGCAATTGGATCAATGGAACAGAAGCCCTTTGGCAATGACTGCAGGTTGCTGCCATCAGTCTCAATCCAGGCTGTGCGGCTGCTCCTACAGCAACGAGTACTTGAGCCCAGCTGTATAATTGTTGTATTTAAACACTAATCAAAACAACGTGAATATACACTGATCATCAGTCTGCCACAGGCTAGCGATGACATTTGCAACATAGCAATCAAGAAATGAGAAATGAAAGATGTTTGTTTTCTTTGGTTGGGAGGAAATGGCTCAGAGATCAGGAAATATGTCACACCGCTGACAAAAATACGTTCAAACTGTCCACCCTCGATCATTTTTTACATTTTTTTCAAAGCGTTTCCAGTGGTCTTTTAATTATGAATATGCAATTCTCGTGCTGCATTCACACCAAGTTTCAATGTTAAGTCAATGTAAAGACGCAATCGGAGGTCCTGTGGCGCGATTTGGGCAACCAAGGCAGCAACGCTCGCAAAGCTGGAGGGTTTGGGTTTATCAAGACAATAATAAAAAGATCCTCCTGTTTTATTTATATTTTCCCCTCTTGAGTTAACCTGGGACAAAAATTCTTCAAACTGGGCCACAGACGGATGAAAGTAATGCTTGGCCGTCACATCCTGGCGCAGCTCCTGCAGGGACTTCACCGTACTGCAAGCATCTCTGAATGATCCTGTGAACCCGGACCAAGGCCACGTGCTTGCCGGCGCCTCCGTAGAGATCTCCAAAACATATCAACCCAAGCTACTTGCTCAACATCATCCATGTTTTCCATGATGTGGCAACAACATTGCAGGCGTCGGGGGGCAGGCGTCAAGCAGACTTTAACGTACGATTCGCGTCTTGTGTGAAGGCAGCAAAAGACAAAAAGTAGTTACAACATAGTTTCTGCAGAGCAGCAGAAATTCACCTCTGAGTTTTGGGCCCCACCCCCACTTCCCATCACCCATCTGTTTACATTCTCTGTTGCTAACTTGCACTCTTTAGCTTTCCAGCCGTACAGTTTCGATCCAGATCCCAGCTCAGGCGAGGAAAATGTGCGTCTATCGTCTGAAGGTGGATGCATCAGGAGGAGGCGGAGCATGGAGCTAGTGGCATCCCATTTGTAGCTTCAGTATAAAAGCTACAAGCTTCTTCAAACTGCATTTTTTTGTGTCTTCTTCTGACTGAATAAAGAAATACTCATTGTATTTTAATCTTATTCTTCTGTATGTATGCCCCCCATCATCAGAAAAATGCCACAAGAACATATTAAAAACACTATTTCCATCCAAGTCCAGTCTTTGGAATAGCATCTGATCCGTAAAGGAAAAGTTCCTCTACTTTTTGCTCTTCTTCAGCTCGGCCGCAAAATCCTCCAACATTTCTTTCAGGCGTTTTATAATAATCAGCTCCTTCTAGTCACGAGGCCAAAGAGGGGAGCATTATGGAAGAATCCTGCAAGAGCATCATATGGCCACAGGCAGCTGCTGGCAGATTTGCCCACTGCAGTCTGAGAAGACAGCAGGTCATCACGGCCCAGTGTTTGCCGGGGTCACTCAAGCATATGCGGTGGGATTGTGTGGGTCAAAGTTGACTGCAGGGTGAATCTGCAGGTTAATAGGTCAACAAATTGTAGCAGAAGTTGCCTGCGGAGATACGCCTGAGCTAATGCGACGGATTTTCAAATCTGCTCAGCCTCACTTGGAACCGGATTGAGCTGTTGAACCAAACACATACATGGAAGTTAAGCGACATTACGGATATCTTCATGCACACAGCATCAGAGCAGAGCTGGAAAGTCCCTAATCAGCTCTGAAAAAACACACAGGACCGTGCCCTGAATATGTCACTTTATTTTCATTTCAGTGCTGTGTCTTAACCAAACAGTGGAGCGTTAAGCGCCGTGTTAGTCACATAAAAACAACATCAAACCACATTTTACCGGGTAAGATAGAACCTGCCATCTTACAGCATCTCCGTAAGAAACGCAGCCTCAAATTTCCAGAAAGAAACGTTTTCCACGCGCTGCTACCGCTCTGGACTAAAGGGTGGGGAAGAAAATGCTGGATAGTCGATGACCAAACAGGATTTTTCCTCCAATCAGCACTTTAAACACTGCCAGAGACAGATTGCTGACCGAAGCGGAAAGTGAGAGAAGGGCAGGAACAGATGTTTGTTTATAACGCAACATAAAAGGACAGATAGGTGCTGTAATTAAATGGTAAACTGTGTATATGTAGCTTGAGAGGAGGACGTGACATTCCTGAACACCGTTTCACAACGAGGCGATTGACCTCGCATTACCCCCTTCCATACAGCCATCTGTGAAAGCATATTGTTCAGCGAGCACAGACTCATAACGCAGGCCTTTGCTGTAAGAAGAAAAGCCCGGAAGACTTGCAGTCATTACATTAAAGTGGCAACAAAACAAAGTAAAAGACTCCTAAAAGGTTGGCGCTTGTTTGCAACAGCCCTGGGCACACTGCCTTTAGGGAGAAGGAGGAACAACCACACTGGGCGTACTGCTGAAAAATGCCAAGAAATACTACAGAAACCCAAAATGAGCCATAGTTTAATGGTGATGCAAAAAGCTAATCAGTAGATCAAACTAAAGTTTGACTTTTTACAAGTTTTCTGACTGGAAAACCACAGGAGCCGGTGGGCGTTTCTCAGGTGCATCGGAGGCTGTGAACTGGCACCCCGTGGCTTTCTTCTTCCTACATTCACAGGAGATACGTGTGCACGTACGAGTGCACGTGAGGGTGTTAAGTGGTCCACCTTGCAGAGGATAACAGCACATGCTGAGCCCGATAAACAGATCTCCCACATCCAAACATGGCATTTTGTTTTCCCACTTTCCAAATGCACCGCTGTCTCTAATTGGAGCCATATGTGTGTCTTTGCGTGTGTGTTATAAACATTCAAACTTGTAGCATCAACAACATTTTGGGAAAATATTGAGTCATATTGTTCATTCTTGCTGGCTTTTTCCTTTTCTTCATGTCACTTTGAGACTGCTGATGTATGTTATTCTGACAACCCCATGCTCCCTTTTCCCATTTGCCATCTGTGCAACTGGCATGACTCCTCAGTGTCACTAATGAAGCAATGGCACACACAAATGCATGCAACACACACAAACCACTTATCTGGGTTTTGTCTCATCCACCACCTCTCTAACAACTTTTTCTCTAGCAGATGGGATCCTCTCATCTACTGAGGGTCTCGGAGACGGTCGGTTCAGCGCTCTCCTCCCACCCAAATCAGCAAATCCTATACGTCCTGCTCATTTCATTGCCGAGCAGAAAAGGACCGCTGGCATGTTTCCGAACACACAGATCACCCACTCCTTTCTAAGATTAAACCTCATCTGGCATGTTTGCACATGCTCACATAGTAAGCTATCTTAGTGAATTTAGATGGAGACCAAACATTATTTGAAGAACTGCTGTTGACCGATGGGGCCTAATAGTGCGTGCTAACATCCTCCTTCTGAACATGGGATTAATGAACGTTAAAGTATTTATTTTAGCTATAAAGGTTCCTTCACAAAAATCGTGTTAAAGTCCCACTCCAGTCATCCTCTTCTCTATTTTTAAATCTCTTAATTGTACTTATGTGTTTTTTTTTTTTTTAGGGCATAGTTTCTGCAGAACGGCAGGACTTCATTAGAAATGCGTCTGAGTTGTGGCCAGGACCTCCCTAGTAGATTCATCAGGGTGAAGCGGAGCTTGTGGCTTGCCGTAGTTGCTTCTATGTCACTGCTTTAAGCTTCTTTTTACCTGCGCTTTTTTTCTGTGTGCTGCTGGTCCTCAGCGATATGAATAAAGAAATACTCAGACATGCAATTTTAATCTTCATGTTCTTTATAAATGTTCTCCATCATCAAAAAAAGTCGAAACAACAAAAACATTATTTTTATTGGAGTGGGTATTCAAACATTTGCAGAAGCAGACTGCTAAATTTCAGAATTTTGAAAATGTCTACATTTATTTGAAAATATCTGCTTAAAAGCTAAAAAAACAAAACAAAAAAAAAACGTATTGGAACTTTGAGAGATGAAGTTCACAGTGCATGAAAACAATGACACAATCTGGGCCTGAGCGTTCTCCAAATGCACATCATAGAACCTAACATAAAACATAAAAACACATTTTTTTCTTATGTTTTTGTGAAAGCATGTTGCATTTTTGATGAAACTTTGTCAAAGAGAAAAATATCAACTTGTTCAGTGTCATGAAAGATTCAATAATATTGCAATAATCTAACAAATTCTTCAAGTATACTCCAGGTCCACAACCTCACTATTGACGTGGGGAATACGCCATAACCTTGATGTATGAGGGGGGGGGGGGAACTGTTCACGAAAAGTAGACCATTTTTGTTTTGCACAAATGATATACTGCTGTACACTGAAAAAAATAAAACCTTTCTCTTTTAGAGGGTATTTAGAGTGCTTTCATACATTTATTGACCTACAAAAAACATTCATTTTAGGGAATTTACTATTATTTGGCAAAAGAAAAAGTACTCTGTAACTTTAAAATCAAGATGTTCTGAATGTATTTAAAAGAAAACAGCCAGCAAAGCCTTGAAGGGAAGCAAAACATGTCAGCAGCTTGTGAAAGAGCAGAATCTGCTGAAGACAGACCGGCCCCCACACTTCATCACTCATCGTTATCCCTGTAGAGTCGGGGGGCAGCAGTTCAGAGGGTTTTTCTAATGTCACACCCTGCCAAACCCCAGGTACAGCGCCTTTCCTCTCATGCTCATCTCCAATAAGTTCTTCCTGGTACCAGCGCCGCCAAGAGCAGATGGCCTGGTTCAGGGCGGTATCACACCAGCCGACAGTGTCAAACACGCAGTCACAGAGCTGGGCATGCCAAGCACAGCCATGCTGTACTGCCATATGGGAATAATGCATGCCGAGATCACACTGGATAGGCTGACTGAGAGGCTTACATGGCCTGATTTGCCTACAAATCATAATAAATAGAGACGCATGCCAGATTAAATATGCACCAGGCTCAGAGTAAGCAGTACAACACACAGCAACTATTTCCCAGACTGCGGTCAATGCATCAGACTGGCATGTTCCAAGCTCCATCGCACACTCTGCAATGAAAGTGCACTCGTGCACAAATGTCGACCCTCCTTTGTGCAAAAACGGCCCATAAACTAACAGACACGCTTACAAGCACACAAGTGCGCATGATGCACAATCGGAGAGACACATGACACAGATGCATGCGCTTGCACGACACCCACCCGCCCTGGCAGCCACACTAATTCACACACTCAGACACACACGCACACCCCCGTCTGTCCTCTGCAGACCATGGCGATTGCCCGTGTTTGGGAGGTTAATGGCTGTTTTGCGCCTCACAACCTTCACACTTGATTACTCAAGTTGGCTGCCGTCTGGGTGGTGAGGGCACACCTCCACCACAACACTCCTGCTTTCTGTAGCTCTTGCTTTCCCTTTACATTAGTGAGGCGAGTGCATGATTGAGGGCTTCATTTGCAAAATGATTATGGGTTTCACATCTTTTCAGAAAGGCAGAAGTGGGTTCAGAAACATGGATAGGGACAGGTGCATCCCAGCAGAACTCTGTTGTTTTACATGTAAACCTTTTAGAAAGGTAGCAATGCTTTCATATAGGCGTATACTTCAAAGCATTTAATGAGTCCTGCACTCTAAAATGCATAGCAAACTTTTTTTTAGAGACCTTTTAGGTGTTTTTAACATGTTCTTGTGCCATTTTTCTCCTGATGGAGAACACAAATATTAAGAAAATTCATCTTAAAATTGCATTTCTGAGTATTCCTTTAGTCAAATTGTTGTGAATCAGGAGCAGACTGCTGTTTCACAAAGATCCTATTTGTGAGCATAAGCTCCCTGCTCCACTGTGTAATAACGGAGGGGAAGGGGGGGCGGGGTTGCTCTGCACCAACAGCTCCGCCCATAACTCAGAGGCTGATTTCTGATGAACTCCTGCTGCTCTCAGAAACTATGTCCAAGAAAATGACACAGGGTTTTAATGTAAGTCCTAATTAAAAGACCACTTGGAACGCTTGTGAAATAGATTTTTTCAGTAGTTTTTCATTTTATGTTTTAATAGTTCCGATTTTTCTGACTAAAAGTTCAGCTTTGAATATTGTAAAACTCAAGCGCTCACCCTTAGATAATTCTTTTTCTATATGAAACATCTCACTCCACACAGAATCAAACCGGAATCTCCAACAGGAACACTTCCAATAAGGGAGGTCGGTGCCATAAAGAGGCAGTTTCTGTCCTCACACCTTTTGATTTTTCTGTGTCCTCTCTTGAAAGCCACTTTCTTAAATATCCTAATTTGTGTGGATAAACATGAATAAAAACAGAATTTAGGCTTCACAGATTCAATTTACCTTTTTTATTATAAGCACTAAACCAAACATGATTAAAAAACCTTGTACTGAGCTGGATTCAAAGACGACACCACATAACGTAACGATAAAACACGGCGATGATGTTGTTTATCATCTTAATGGAGTCAAATACAACTTTTCTTGATCCTCAAATGTTGTAAAATTGTGTCCGTCATTGATATTAAATAACAATAAAACTGCAGGTTCTGCCCCAGACATCACCAGGAAACATCTGAAATTGAAAAAAAAAAGGGGGGGGGGGGGGGCACGTCTCGCAGTAGTTGACCTTAGGACCAAATGACCATGTTCAGTTGCTGTTCAGCAAAGATTTAGATCAGCGTGACGTCTTTCTGGCAAGTAGGATTGAAACTATGGGGGTCTGAGCAGTGGGTCTCAGTTCATCTAAAGAGGACCTGGGTGGAAACAACAACAAGACATCATTAGCCGTAACCAAAGTCCAGAACCAGAGGCTCACGCCCACCACCGCCCCACCCACCCCATTTCAATCGGAAAATATTTGTTTATTAATCCAAAAACACTAATATAATTAGTGACTCAAGCAGTTACGCTTTTTAAGTTTTAAGCATTGAAATGTTAAAAACTGAGATGTCTCTGTCAACGCCTGCTATTGTCTGACCCCAACTCCTTACGCAGAGAAAAGCTGCTTTGCACCGGTAAGTAACACTTTGGAGCGGCTTTTTCACCGATGTAAAGTATTGTATACCAGCGCAAAGCCGGATCAAGCTAATTCACGCTGATAGCGTTAGGGGTTGAAAAGTTCCAGCTGCTGATGGAGTGTAAACACTGGAGCTAAGAATGCTAACAATTTTGCTCTTTTTAAATGATCTTGCCCGCTAAAGTTTGAATAAAAAGGTGCTACACTTTTGAAATCGTGTAGAATTTCCGTCTTTCAGCTAACGTTGCCTGGGCGCCATCTTGTCTGCAGCCAGGTGGGGATAAATCAAAGCGCAGAAGTCAACGTTAGAGAGTAGATGACACAAAACAAGCCGCCCCATGGCTCAAGACTGGATAAGCTGGACTCATATAACCATTAGAAAAGGTCACAGCGGGGAATTGTGGTCCTATTAGGGGTTGCAGAAACATATAGCTACAACCTTATCAGGGGTTTAGCAGGCCTTTTTCCATCTTTATGGGTCATCTTACCAGTGGCAGTTAGTAATCTTAGAATTAGAGACATATATGTAAAATAATAGAATCGGTTAGCTGATAGGAGCTGACCTGTTTGAGGACTTTCAGTCAGGATCAAGAGGACATCAGAGTGTAGAAACTGCCCCGTTGAAGGTTACCAAGGATAAGACATTAGACGAGTGTCTGCCCTTGTTCTCTTAAGAGAGCTGTGATCAATGAGCTGTAGCGCTGTGATCTATTCGATTGGCTTAAAGATGCTGTTGAGATTAGGATAACTGCATTTGGCTCTGTCTGATTCAGAACATGGCGGAGGCAGACAGCTAATCTCTTACAGCCTGATTCTGTTGGAGGTTTCCTGTGGTTGGAAGGAAGGAGCACCTGCCTCCGCCTGCAAGCGCCAAACAAGGCAATGAATAAAACAATGTAATCCAATGTGTTCACTTTGCTTCCGTATGATATTGCTAATGCGATTACACAAACAGGGTTATGGATGGGTGTGTGAAGGTTGAAATGAGTTTTGGTGACTTTTCATTCAACTGAATTAAAGTAAAATGTTGCAGAACAAGTGATGGCTGTTCCAACACGTCTTCTTACTAGTGGCTCTAAATTTATTACTGATGTTTCCAATTGATTTCCTTTGAAGATCTAACTCCGACAGTTTGTGCACCTGCAGCTTTTCACCTGGAACTGGATCTTCCCATCACACTAAGTCAGAAACACTTCAGAGCTCATGCTGATGTCTAATGTTCATCTACAGCAGTTAAAGGGGTGGGGGCTGGGTTTGGGCTCCAGGGGTGCTGGCTCCATTTTTGTGAGACTTTTTTTTTTTTTTTTCAATGATATGTCCTGGTTCTGGTCGGATTCTGTTTGGAGTTCCGTCAGTCAGTGTCTTTCAGTGTCTGGTTTTCAGCTCTTCAGCATCAGGTCATCTGCTTGGTCGCCTTTTGTTCCTTCATGGGTTTAACTCTATATGTTTTAGTTTCTGTCACTAAGCTCAGTCTCTTACATTCTAGGTCCACACCAACAGTTCCTGACTATTTTCTAATGGTCTAATGGTCTTTCCGTGTTTTATATTATTTATTTTGGTGTATACAACTTTGTGATTGATTGATTGATTGATTGATTGATTGATTGATTGATTGATTGATTGATTGATCGATCGGGTGGTCAGTCGGTCAATTGATTGATTGGTCAGTGCTGACATCACTTTTGCCCTATATTTTCTGAAATAGCCCATAAAAATTGAACCCGATACAAAACCAATTCCTTTTGTTGTTTAAAGAATAAAACACAATTTGAGTCAATTTGATATTTCAGATGCAACACATACTTTAAAGGCTCTTTGTTTCAGCCCATTAGTGGATTTAGAGGATGTTTTATTGAAGTCAGTGTTGCATTTAATGAATTTCTTTTTTTTTTTTTATATATCTTAACTTTTTTTTTTTTCATTACTCTACTTTTATTCTATATGACTATCTTTTATGTTTTACTATATTTTATGCATGGTTGTGATGTTTATAGTCGAACCAAAATAAATACATTTACTGAAACCGTGTACTAATAAATAATTACTAGACATTTTTCTTTAATATGTCATTCAGAAAAAGCTTTAATTTAAGTGATCAGAACACATGGTTACTGTTGAACCAATGCATCAATGTGAGTTAACTTCACTTCATATGAGTTAACTCATATGAAACTAAGTAGGACATCTTTAATAGATAAACACAAAAAAACTAATTCTTTTACAAAGGAAACCTGAAAAAAAAAACATTTTAGAACGAAGGCAGTAGAAAAGCTCAGATGGGATTTCTGTCATTTAGTTGTGCATCATTTTTAATCACCGTCACCTGTGTTTAATTATATAAAAGTTATAATAAATGAATTTGATTTTTGTAAACACTGTGTAGAGATCATACTGCAGGAAGTTTTTAATCAGAAATGTTAGTAAATAATATTATGAATTGGATTTTCTCCCCCAAAAAAGAGGAGAAAAAATAAAATAAAATAAAAATGTAATTTTCTCACTTATATAGGGTTATTATATTACAATGTATTAAAGGGTTTATAATTCATACATTAAGACACAAACCATTTTTCATAACCAATCCTAAAAAATCCCCCATATAAGGGTTTCATTGCTTGGTGACAGAAGCAGTTTCCCACTAACCTGAGCTGGTTCTTTATTATGAGGCTGAGATTGAATTTACAGAGGTCGAACAATGCAGATGAAGCCTTATTCAGAGACCTAGGGTGCCGTTTTATGATTCATGACTAGTAACTGTGTTAACTGCACTCATTGACTTTCAGATGCAAAAGCATCTTGTTTAAAAATGAGCAAAGCCATTGCTAAAATGGAAAGCATGCATTATTCTATAGGCCACACAGGCCAAATATCCTTTAAATTATACATGTGTGTTTGCAGAGAATTATTTATGTCCTTCTGTTATTATTTCTTTTTTTTTTTCTCTTAGTTGCTCTGCCGTCACTTCTGCAGGAATGTGGCCAAACAGTTATTATAAACACATATCCCAAAACTTTCCGACGTTGGAGGCTGCAGAGGGAAGTGAAGTCGGAATATTTGTCAGCAAAAACTAGGGCAGACGGAGGAAACGGGGAGTAGAATGATGGGGGGGGGGAGAGATGTTTACTTTGATTTCCAGAGGTATTTGGAGAAGAACATTTGACAACAATGTAATTTGTCTCCCATCTAAAAATATCATTTAGTGACTCCAGAGTGCAGGTCTGATTTAAAGGCTTTGTTGAGGCTGACTGTGAAGGCACACTTCCTGTGGAAAATTGCAGCCATCTGCTAAAAGCAAAGATGCTGGCATGGATATTAAGACGATAACGTGATAAAACATAAGGAGTCATCCATATCAAGTCTCTCATCCATCTGCTGCACTTTGTTCTTCTTTTCTTTCTATTGTACTTTGTACTTTCCCATCCAAACTGATTTTTTTTTTTTTTTTTCAGATTTGGGTGGGACAAGGGTAGGTAGCAGTCAGTCGAGGACACCGCCGCATGCTGACACAACAGCCTAACGCTTGCCGCTCTGGCCCCCCCCCTGCCAATTACAGAGATAAGGCAGCTTGTGCCTGTACATGTGTGTGAAAGCGTGTGCCAGAGTTTCCCTAGCTGAACCAAAGTGCATGTAAGACGCTTGCATGCACACACATTTGTATGCTGGTTGTTATCAAGGGCCACACGCCCCCCCGTCTTTTTTTGTGGGGAGGGAGAGGGGCTTTGGTGCTGTGCCATGACAAGATAACTCCTGTGGAAGGCTTCTAGAATTGCAGATGGCCACCTCTGGAAGATACATTTGACTCAGATAGATGTAGAGTCACAAACTGGTTGATTTTGAAAAGGATATTCCATTTCCTCTTCTGTATTTGAGAGGTTTTACTCACAGGTGAACTGCAGTCTGTTGACTTACATTTTCTTACCGGCATCTTTCATCAGCGTGATTTTATTGATATTTTACCTAAGTGCAAAAAGTTGACCCAAAATAACCATCAGTGGGGTTTGAGGCTAGTGTCAGTTCTGTCCTCCACTCAAATACAGTGGAGGACAAAAGTATTTGATCCTTTTCCGAGTTTGTAGGTTTTTTCCCCTAAAAAGAAGTTGACAGTGTATCATCTCTTAATGGCAGGTTCATTTGAATAGTGAGAGATCAATCCTGAATCTTGAATCACCTGTAGAGACATGCATGTAAAATAAAGAAAAGACACCTGTCACCTGTAGAAAAGACACCCGTCCACAGAATCCGTCCATCAGTCAGACTCCAAACTGTCCAACATGGAAAGAGCTTCCAATGGGTTTAAGGGAGAAGATTGTAGACATGTACAAGACTAGAATGGACTACAAAACCATCAACAAGAAGCTGGAAGTTACCATGACAACTGATGGTTCAACATGGCTATCAATCCACCTGTAGGTCTGGGGCTCCAAACCATAACTGACCTGGCGGGGTTCTCATAACCATGAGACATCAGCCTAAAATAACATGGCAGGAGTTGGTAAATGATGTCAAAGTAGCTGGAACCACAGTCACCAAGAAAAGAGCATACAACAAACGGGTAGAGAGGCGGGGCTTAGACTCACCGCTTATGATTCCAGACCCGCGACAAACTATCAGCTGCTTCCTAATACTTAATAATAATTAATGACTAATGATAGCTGTCATTCGTAAAATTAATATCATTTATTGGGTTTACTGGATTTAAATAAATAAATAGAAAGGAGTCTGCATCAAAGTGAATTTGTTTCCATCCTTTCACTTAACTCAACTCTGGTGTTTGACAGACAGAAAAGTCTATTCAAGTTTGTGGAAAATGGACAAAAGATCAAAGGAAACATCACGTTCATAAAGAATGAAAATAATTAGATTAAATAATTAAATAAATATCCTGTCTGGAACATTCTCATGTATAAAGTAAAATGTTTTGTTAAAAAAAAAACAATGTGGTTGCATAGTGAGGAACTAAAACACTTTATGTTCTTAATTTGTTATTTATTTATTTTTCGTCCTCAAAAAGTATCGCTAAGAGTACCGTTAAAATACCGGATCGATAAGCAGTATCGATAAGAGTAGTAGTACCGTTAAAACCTTAACGATACCCATCCCTACTCTATCCTATAGAAAACCTATGGAGAGAGCTGAAGCTCAGAGTTGCTAAGCAACAGTCACCAAACCAAAATGATTCATAAAAGTTTGGAGCATAGTTCCTCCTTATAAGTGCAGAAATCTGCTTATCAATTACAATAAGGGTTTGGCCACAAAATACTAGGTCTTTCCGCCAAAAGAGGATAAATACTTATTTCTCTCAATTAAATGTAAATTAAAGTATATCAATTCCTTAAATTGAATCTTGTGTTTTTCTATGAACCTACTCTTAGGATGACAGACGCACAATTTCTTTATAAGTGAGCAAACCTACAAAATCAGCAAGGCATCACATACTTATCTCATCTACTATACAAAAACAAGCAATCTTTGTAAAAGTCCCTGTATGAGGCAAAAATCAAATATGTCCCTCGACGGTCATATAAAAATGCACTGAGCAGTTTTTGGGTCAACTTTGACCTCTAGTCAACCAGCTGGATGGTTCCTCACAAAGACTGCTTCTCTTCAGCGTCTGTTTAATGCTGAATGTCTTCAAAAGTGAACAAACGGATCGGGCAATCATGTAACGTCCTTCACAATTGTTACCCTTGAAAATATCCAAAATGCAAGAATGTGGTCAAACCAGGATAAACTGAAGCGAAGAATACACAAAGTGGGTTTCTGAAGAGACTGTCCTTCACGGACAAACACAAGGTCCAAGCTAACTATACCAACAAGCAATAGGCAAAATGACAGCTTTCCAAAGTATTTTAACTTTTCAGCAGAGCTCAGGGTGAACAGGCACTTTTTAACTGAAGTACAGCATATTTCTGTCTGCTAGAGATTTCAAAATTAGAGCCAGGCTACTGGCAGATCCCGGAACATTGATCTGGACAATTTGCTACAGACCAAAACGGGGTTGGACGGCAATCTCCTCTCCCATTGACATGAAGGGAGTACATTTCCCCAGGTGTCACAGAGAGCAGAAACACAAGGGGAAGAGGAAGAAAAAAAAACAATCCTCCAAGGCTCAGTTCAATCTTTTTTATCCTCCTGTGTTCTACACTTTCTCTTCATTTAAACATTCAAACTAAATTCCACTCCTCGTGTCGTTTGTGCAAATATATCAGATATGCTTCAAAACAATGGTCACATTTAATGAAAAATATCTACATAGAAATATTTATTATTACACATTTGGACTTTGATTCATTGTAAATTAAACCCTAATGTTACTTTGAAGCTATTCTCTAGAGCTCCTCTGCAAATTTGGATTGGTCCGGAATTGGTTCTGAGTTTGGTTCCTTCCTGCTCAAATGAAGAAATCCTTGATTGTAGCCTAAGCAGGCTCTGCATTGTTGACCAGGCTGCTTTTTTTGGGTTCTTTCATCCTTCTCTGTCGATTCCTTAAATAGGGTACTTTTGTTCCTTCAACACTGAAACATTGGGATTGAAGTGGAATGGATTGGATTATGACAATCTGAATTGATTGGATTATTTTTAGCCTGTTTGCTGTACAGCGCATTAAAATCTATGTTCGTCTGAAATGGTGCCTGAATGAATATTCCAAACTGGTTAAAACTGTTGCTTTCTGATCCTGCTGGTGTGTAAACAACGTGTCAGTTAAATGTAGCTGGAATATCGTGAAAAGGAAACAAGTATTGTTTGTTAAAGCGGACGGAACTGTTTAAGTAAAAATGGATCTGGATGCATTTTAACCAGTGTTGATATTTACAAAGACGTCACATTTGCAAAGGGACATCACAGATATCCCACTTTCCATAAATATTTGCAAACAGACTCAATATCCATTGTGCCACAAACCTATTAATGTTTTATAGCTTTACAGGCTTGCTAAGGTTCAGATTAAAAAAATAAATACATAAAAACTGAGGGTCAATGTTGCAGCTGAAGAAGTCAGTAATACTTCAAGGAAATGGAAACAGATTTTTTTTTTCCTGTAAACAGTTTAATAATGAACACCTTCAAGATGCTGTGAATGCAAAAATAAAAATCATAATGCAAAACTATGCAGGAGTCTGCCATTTTTAACCGACATTTTAAAACCTCATGTCGTTTTCTAGGACATTAGAAATTCACCTCTGAGTCGCGGGCGGGACTGTTGGCACATAGTCAATCTCGCCGCCACTTTCCGTCACCCGTGGGTTTGCACACTCTCCCGTTAGCTTACAGCCCCTCGCACCGCCAACCTAACATTAACAGTAAAACAAACATGGCGAGCAATGTTGGGGCTACCCAGCCGCACAGTTTAGATTGTTCATGGATCCATTTGCCTCACAGTGAATGCGTCCGAATGGAGCGGAGCAGCGGACTTGTGGCCCCGCCCAGCATCATTTGTATGTCACAAAAACATACTTTTTAACAGCTTTTTTTTGCTCCTCCTTATTTGCAACAATTTAAATAAAGAAATACTTCGAAATGCCATTTTAAGCCTGGTTTTCCTTATACATGTCCTCCATCATCAGAAAAATGCCACAAGAACATTGAAAAAACACCAAAATCACCATTTCGTTCAGCTTCGGTGTTTGTGATCCACGGGAAAATGAGGGAAGGAGGCCTGCGGAGACAACGCTGGAACTGAAAGCCACTGGAACATGGCCACCTCCTGTTGTCAAACACATCCTGTGTGTGCAATGGCGAGGACTTTCGGCTGCACCAATGCTCTCTTCTAAATGTGCAAAGCAGGAAGAAGCTGCTGTTTGTGAAAGCTCCCCTGACATTGTAGGTCTTTGTTATTGCCTTCTTATGTTATTATGGTAGCATTTTGACAATATATGTTGTGGTCGAAACAACAGCGCAATAACACACACATATAATGAATATGTTTAGATGACAGCGCTGGTGACACTTCTGCAGTTACCTGGCTGTCTAAAGATAGAGGCTGCAGATTTTTCTATGAGGGGAAGATTACTGTATGTAGGGAAGAAAACATCACAGACGTTAGACGTACAAAAGCATTTGAGTGCAGTAATTGCTTTTAAAAAAAATCTATTTGTCATTACGTTTATTACTTGTCACACTTCATTTTCATTTTAGTGCCAAAACAGTCTACCTTTTGCCATTAGGAAGTATAGTTCCAGGTCTACAGGGCATCAACGGTAAGTCTCTTTTCTTGTTTTTGCTTTGACTTTGCATAGTCAAATTGACCACAGCTTGTCACTTTATAACTATTACAAACATATGTAATTTATTTGTCGTTTGATTACGTCTCCTTTAACATGATTCTGGGAACAGATCATCTCTGTTTTGATCCGATTATAGAAGAAACCCCTTTTTTGGAGCTTTATAAAGGAGATTTTAGCTTTAGCAGAGTGATACTGGTGAAATCCATAACAGTTGGAACACTTTTCTTGACTTGTTATAAAATGATTGTGGAGGCTTCACAATTTGCTAAAATTCTAGGGTAGATTCACAAAGTTACTAAAGGTATTAGTAATATAGATATAGTAATATAGCCCTAGGTAGGACTTCATTTTTTGTGTGGAAGTCGTCTTATTTCCGGGTAGGAAAATGAGCTGCAAAAATAACTGGTATTCAATTGAAAAAAATTGTTCTTTAGTGTTGCAAAGGTAATAATATGATCATATACATATGAATATGGTTTACTCTGAAAGGCTAGCATGATATAGGCTCTTTAAACTAATAGACATTTTATTGATAAGCTAATAGACATAAAAAAAACTAGGGACCTTTGGTGAAAACTTTACACACAATAGACTCAGTCGGGATTTGAACCAGATACTTTCCACAACTGCACTACATTACAG
Source organism: Oryzias curvinotus (assembly GCA_023969325.1). Lineage (NCBI taxonomy): Eukaryota > Metazoa > Chordata > Actinopteri > Beloniformes > Adrianichthyidae > Oryzias > Oryzias curvinotus. The sequence goes on from CM043723.1 coordinate 28,242,832, forward strand.
TTAATGGTTTCAGGATGCTTCCTCTTATTTTTATTTTATTTAAAACATGATTAGTTCACAGTTGAAAGCTGCAGTTCTGAGGGCATTTGTAAAGTATTTAAAAGCATCACATTTAGTGTAACTTACTTTCAAAACATCACTTAGAACTACTACCATGGAATAAGAGCATTGATGGTTGTTATCACTCGTGTAGGGGGTCCTCACTAAGATTGAAATGCAAATACACAAGAGGAAATGCCGGTTACACCTTATATTAAGATTCCTTAACAACCTTTGTTAACAAATTAAGAAGTATTATTGTTGTTTGGGGTTCTAGTAAGACATTTGTTAGCCTTATAGATGTCTCACACAAGCCTAAGTGTTCATAAGCTTAATAGGTTTTCATAATAGGCTTAATTAATGTGTAAGAAGCTATTAAGATATTTATTAGCATTATAGATGTCTTGCAAATACTTGAAAGTGTTAATCAGATTTATCAACATCTGAAGTCAGACCATTGTCTTCAAAGTCTATATTACTAAACTGCTTATAAGCTTAACAAACGTATTAATTAACGTTGTTAACAGTTTATTAATTGTTTTGCAGCACCCCATCTAAAGTGAGGACAGTATTTACCACAAACAACCACAAAGCATAAAGCTTGTAAAAAAAAAAACTGTATAACATTAAAACAGACTAAACATACAAAAATGTTTCTGTAACAGAAATATAATAGTTTAATTCAGACATTGAGAAGAAAAATTATAAATAAATAACATAGGGACCCGTGTCAGATGACGTTAGCATCATAGCTAATAAGGATAAAATATTAGCATCTGTCCTGAGTGAAACATTCATTGTAAATCCCATCACCAGGAGACAGCTCTCTGGATTCAATGCCAACTGCATTCAACCACTGTTGCCTTGCTTCCAAATCCACTGGAAAGTTGCACAAGCCAGTAATTTTTAAAGACCGAAGGCATTAAACCTACAGGAGCCATGCTGAAGCTCAAATGCTAACAACCGACCTGTACACAATGAAGATAGGCAGGTCAACTAATTTACCATTGGCTACTGAATCTGTCAATCAAACACATCAGCAAAACAGTTGCTGGGCCTCTTAGACTTTCTGTACGCTTTTACACAGGTGACAAAAAAAGCCCCCCGTGACACGTGTCTTCCAGGCTAACCCTGACCAAAACATACATTCAATACCTTCACTACAGCTCTACAATAATTCAACGTGTGTCATGATGATAAAACAACTGAATTGTGCACTCCAACTCATAATCTTAATAAAAGCATGTTGACCTGACTTCTTGAAGTGTTTTTACCGATACCTTTTTTTTTTTTACCAACAAACTATTATTTATTTATTTTACAACTTAAAGTGATTCTCTGCCAACCTACAGAAACAAGTGTCACACAGCCACTACGTACATTTTGCACATTTTGAAATGATGTGAAATTTGCGTATACGAGAATATAAACATGAACATGACATTTTCACAGGATGTCTCATGAATGAACCATGTATCATGATCAAACCACAGAAGAAGCACGATACAAACACGAAATCAATGAAAAAGCCAAAATTCATTAGTGGTTAACGTGTCAATTACATAATTTGAATGTGATGCGTGCGGCGTACACGCCATTTAAAAGTTATATATCAGTGGTACATGCAAACAAAGTCAATTTACCATTTGTGTAACAGTTGTGGAAAGCCACAAATTTGCTCAGGGATCTCGCAAAAATCATGCAGTAATTTGGTATAAACTAGGTTAAACACACATAAACTGTATAATTCTCAACCAACCCAAAATTTTGAACAACTCAAAACTGAATCCACGTAGAGACCTGTTGGCTGAAACCCTCTACGGATATCTGCGTACATCGACGAAGGTAAGAAACACGTATGAATGAAGAATATCACGCCTGTATCCCGAAAGACCAAAACTTCATACGTGGAAAATGTACGTAGTGGCAGTGTGACACGACCCTTAGCAGAGGAGGAAGGTTAGGACTGTTCAAAACTACTTTTAAAACTATTTTACTGACTATAGATTTAGGTCAAGGGAGTCGATACAGTCAGGATGACAGCCCTAGTGATCAGACTTAACATCTAATTTATGACGGTTTCTGCTTTGAACTGAAGAGCTCAACAAAGAAATGGCCTGAGCTGAGTTTGTATTTAGATTGTATTTTCTCTATAATATCTTTTCTTCAATGAGACAAATACATTTTTTTTTATCGTCTTTTGAGTTACAGTCAGTTTCCGAGCACTTGCAGGGGATTGGACCATGGGGGTATGCTCATAGCAGGTGGAGCGCTTGTGCCCCACATGTTGACCATATGTCGCCAAATTCCATCCCGTCTTGCGCTGAGAAGGAGCTGCAGGCGGCCGAAAGACCACAGATATAACCAGCCTAACACTCTGACCTGTGCAAACCTGGGGGGCCAAAGCCCAGCTCTGTTGCATCAAGAAAAATGTTGTGAAGAGGGAAAGGTTACAAGATGGTGTGATAAAACATGGCTGACGCCCAGGAATACCACAGGTCAAAAAGTCAAAACCAGATAAAGCGCTGCTCTGGCAGCAGTGACTGATCCAATATTTGGAAAGAAAAAAAAAACTCTTATTCACGAAAAACTGTTCCTCCGTCTTCTTTGCTATTTATATACTTGGATTAACCATAAAAGACACGTTTGTCTATTTTTTCATGAAAAAAAAATCTGGCCTTTGTTTATGGAAAGACTCTGGAGGAGGTGGAATTGTCATTTACTGGCAGAGCAGCGGTTTGCCTGCTCTGTCCCTCTTTGCATTTCCTTTATGACAAACTCCCTGTCTTTCACCCGCTCGAATACTGAAACAGCCTACACGCCATCGTGCGTGTGGCGGATTAGCAACTCTCCAGGATGTTGCAGCACCACTGTGCACCAAAACAGAACAGCAAAGTGTAATATTTCTTCATCACCTCAGCAATAAAAAAAAAACCATCAGTCAGAGAATAACAGAGATCTGTTGCTTGAAAAAATCCAACACAGAAGTGCTCTAAATACTGCACCTGGAAGTGCAATAAGCCATTATCTGGATGCAAGTCCTTCAAATTCTGACTTTACCTTCACCCCACATTTCGATGGGACCCACTAATAGGAACAGCCATTCCGACCGAGGCTAACAAAGAAATCATTTAAGGCTCAGCAGTGGAGCAAAAACAAGAGAACGCTCAGCCTTTCCAAAAGAAGCTGGGGCAACACTGCCATCTAGTGGCCAAGCAAAGGTCTTCACTAAATGTGCCCAGCTGTAAAAATAAAAAAGTATGTCTTCCTATGTGTGATGGTCATTTAACGGGAAAAATGACAATCAGACAGCAGAAACAAATGGACAAAAAGATTAAAATAGCAACATACATTGCATTGCAGAAAATTAAAGTTTGATAGTTAAAGCCGAACACTCTCTAAACCTAAAAATGTGAAACCTTAAAATAGTTTCAAACTTGACACATTTAAATGCAACTAAACAGTGACACACAAACAGCTCTGTCTCAAATTGGGGATTTAAATTGTTATTGCTGTTTCCGAAAAAAGTACCAGAAAATTTTACAATATCAAGATGAGAAGTTAAAAAAAAGATAAATTCTTAAAAGTAAAATTACTCGCTTTAAAATGTATATTTGAAGTTGTGTGATCTTAACAATAATATATAAAGAAAGGAACGTAAAAAATTTTACTTATGAGGAAACCAAACAAGAGAACATCTTGTTTAAACACCCACTCCAACGATAAAGGTGTTTTTGGTATTTTTAACATGTTCTTGTGGCATTTTGGACATAAATAAAGAAAATTCTGACTTGAGCTGTGTTTCTGAATATTTCTGTATTCAAATCACTGTGAATCGCAAGCAGATGAAAAAATGCTGTTTGAAAAACCCTGTAGGTAGTGATGTAGACGCTACAATCGCTTCCAGCTCTGCTCCAATCTCATGCATCCTCCTACAGACAAATAGATCCGTTAACGTCTTTGTTTTCCTGGTCTGAGCTGGAATCGGAACCTAAACTGTTCGGCTGGATAACTCTGATTGTGCTCGACATTTTTGGTGCACCGCTAATGTCAGGTTGGAGGTTGCTAAGGGATGTAAGCTAGCAGGAAAGAGATTTGAAAAAAGGGATGATGGGAAATGAGGGCAGGCCTCCCCATCTACAACTTAGAGGTGAATTTCTAATGAACTCCTGCCACTCTGCAGAAACTATGTCCTAAAAAACAACAGTTTAGAAAATACAATTTGGCTAAAAAAAAAAACAGTATTATCATAATTAAAAGACCACTGGGAACACATTGAAACGAGATCAAAAGAAAATAGGAGTGGGAATTTCAAATAATAAAAACACTTGAAGCTCCCAAGGATCAAACCTCATCGTTCTTAGTCTCTTTAAATGTTTTTATTTTTCCACAGAGACAAAAAGAGTCTTGCAAACATCAGATTTTCTTGTTTTTACATCATTGCACCACTTACCTTACTTACATGACCAGTGAACAGAATGAAAAATACCAGTTTGTTTTCGTTGTGTCTGCATGGGGTCAAACAAAACGTGGCTTCCTCTGAAAACAGGCACTCGCTTGGCGGCGGCGTCCCTTAGCGGACCAACAATTAGCTTTCAAGGGGCCACAACTACAATTTGCCTGACACGGAAAAACAAGCAGCACCTGCGTGTTCAGCCGTGTGCGGCTCCAAGACTCAGCGAGGCGTAAGAGGAAAAGAAAACCTGACAGGGGCGTGTCAAGCTGCTCTCGTCGCTGCGCTCTTTAGGCACGGCTGACAGCTAAATGAATATTGTGTGTAATAATCAAGGGGAAATGCAATGGTGTCATTTCAAAGCTGAGTGTGGTGGAGGGGTCCGAAGATGGTTTGGCAACAGAAAAACAGAGACAGAACTTATAAAAAAATAAAAAAAATAAAAAAAAATGCCACAACAAAAAAGAAAAGAGATGCCAAATTTATAATCCAAGAAAAATGCAGAAAGGAAAATGTTCATGAAGGGAGGGTGTCAGTTATCTTCAATACAGGAGAAAGACGAGAGCGCCACCACACAGAGTCAGGATGAGAGTCAAATACATTAGAGTCAGAAAAATGGATAGAACCACTTACTGAGGCTACAGTCTATCCTGATACAATCTGGCGGGAGAGAGAGCGAAATGGTGAGATCAAAAAATAAAAAAGAGGAAAGGAAGAGACAAGGATAAAAGACAAACAAAAGGCATTTTACATCCTTCAAGGTACATTCTGCAGACATCCAACATTGCTCTGGGGCCACCATCCGGGGACAGGCTCTGGTTCAGCGTCACCCTTTTTACCGGAAAATCCACCCAAAATCCTCTTGGTTTTACTAAATGCAGACAAAGCACCACAGGAGGCAAGACGGAAGGCTGGAGGATTCTGTCTGTGAACAGATTGTTCTAGTTGGGCTGCGTCTCTGAGGAGGACTCTCATAGAAATGACATTTTAATGCATACATGGCTATCTTTTATTTTTGTTTGAAATGCAATCTGATGAAGCAAAGTTGCAGTGTGAATGTTTTGATATTTAAGCTAAAAAAATTACACGGCTTTGTAAAAATGTTTGATACCAATTTAAAGGCCGACCTCGCAGGAAGCTGACCCGTCAGCTTTCAAAATAAAACATTTTTTCTATTTCCCTTTGCTTCACATGTGTCAGACACAAGACATTTCAGCCACCGTCTCCTTGTCTTCGGTACTTTCTAGACTGTAAAAAGATTTTTTCCTTTCTTCAAAAAGTTATTGGGGAGGAATCTAAACTTTAACCCTTTAGCTGCCATTTCTTAAACATACTTTTAAAAGCATTGATTGCATGTACTATCACCCAAGGCAATAAGAAATACAACATTGAGTTTCTTTGGATTGGTTGCTAAGGGGTAAATGTGACGTCTTTTCTCTTCTTAGCCACCGGCTGGCGCTGCAGCTGTGGCTCTGCCTCCCCAATCCTAAGCCAAGGCCAGAAACGTTTTTTGTCCCCCAGTTAAAGAGGCTTCAGCCATTTCTTTGCCCTGAGTTTTTTCTACTGAATTACAATTGATCTTTTTTGTGCTATCCTAGGCACTTTGACATTGGGAGTTGGGTCATCTAGACCCACTAGGCAGTGCGCTGAACCTTTTTTCTTCAATGATTTGTGATCTTCACTGGTGTCCATGGATTACATGAAATCCTCTCCACCTTTATCCACCTTTATCATGGTAGGGAGAACACGTCAATGGAAGGATCCGGTGCATTCCCATTGGTTCAAGGTCTAGACCAGTGTTTTTCAACCAGTGTGCCGCAGCACACTAGTGTGCCGTGGGAGATGGTCAAGTGTGCCGTGGGAAATGACCCTCATTAACTGATATAAAAACATTTCCCATCTCCAGGATTTCAGCTCTGTGTTCATCCAAACAGGCCCTGATAAACACTGAGTAGTTAGGAATATGAAAGATCATAAAATACTTTTTTCTTTGTGTTTATTTTATTTTAGTAAAGACATTTTGATAAGAATGATGCTACCGTGATTTAGCTACAGCTCCGGCTGTATTTTGGAAAAGTCCCGCCCCTTTAACTGTCTCCACCAATCATTCTTGGGGGGCTTAATCACATGTCATCAGTCTGACCAATCAGAAGTGGTTAAAGTCTTCACTTCCTTGTCCTGATTTAGCTCGTAAAGTCGCTCAGTTCTAACAAAAATACCAGCTAAAGCTCGTCTTTAGCGGTGTAGCTTTCCACAGAATCCGGTATCAGACCGTGGAACAAGTGAACAAAACAATGAAGCTCTGAAAAGCGATCTCCGGCCATTTTATGCACTCCATCTCCCATGATGCATTGGGTTGTGAGAGTGACAGCGCACAAGGAGATCTGTTGTTAAACGTCTTGAAACCAACGAACACACTTCAAACTGTTTTTAAATCTTCTAATATAACTTTTATTGCATCTTTTAGAAAAAAACAGCTGCAGTTTCCAGCTTTTTCTGCAACAATTATCTCAAAAATGCACGTGAGATTGTGGAGGAGCTGTAGATCAATACAGACTATGAGTTTCTCCTTTTTTTTGTTTAGTTTTTGGATGCTGGTGTGCCGTGGGATTTTTTTTTAAGGTTAAAGTGTGCCGTGGCTCAGAAAAGGTTGAAAAACACTGCTCTATATGTTCCCCTATCAACACCACTCTGCCGCACTCCTAATTTTAACTTCATTAGTAGCTTTACAACCTGGAATCTGCTTTGCCTCCTGCAGCGCTTTGGCTTTGAACCCGTGAAACAATGCAAACATTAAAAAGGGTGATCTGCACGTCCCAGTCACAACAGGATACGTGTACATCTGAGAAACTGCAGAGGCGGCGGCATCAGCCACACCGTGAAATGCTCCGTATCATTAAATGTCTTTTAAAATGTCAAATCAACTATTACCCCCCAGCTGGACGTCTTCCTCCTTCATTGATGGGGTCGATAACAGTGCACGTGTCTGTGTGACTGGGCTGTGGTCTAGAGCTGTCAACCACAACAGAATAGTGGACTCAAACAGCCAGAGACCAGAATCACTCTGTGGAGATGTCTTCATGAACTGCACTCCTGCACTAACTGAACATCATTGAAAAGTCTTTCCAACACAATTAGCAACCAAAAAGCTGTCATGGTTTCTGTCTGCTCACGCAGCGGCGTCCCCCCCTTTTATTTTTTACCAATAGGCTGTATCCTTCTCTAGATGTAGCTGTTAACATTGTGTCCTCTGGAATAATTAGGAACTTGAAATAATAACATGACTCTTCTCTGATTACAGGATGCATCTATAAATAGTTTGCAATTGGAAAAGCGTTTTCATCGTTTCATTTGGGCAGCATAAAATGCAGAATTCTAGGATGGTAACGGCTTCGTTTGCAGTGGTGAGCATGCCTGCCACCCCCAAAGCTGTGAGCTGGTCTCTCTGACTGTTCGATCCAAGGGCCGCAGACATAAAAGCCATTGAAGGGATGAAAAGTTCCATCGTCTGAGACCTGGCCAGACTGAGTGTTTGCAGGAGAGAGAGCGCAGAAAAGAAAACGGAGAGGAGGACTGAAAGAGGAAAACAGAGAGGGCCTTTTTTTTTTTTTTTTTTTTTGCTCGTTAGGCCTTCTTTCCTGTCTCAATAGCAGCTTCAGCTCCCACGTCTCAGCACGGACCCCTGTCATGCTCCTTTTGGTTCAGAGCTCATAAAAAATAGCAAGCGAGCAGCTGGTAATCTGCCAGCTGCTGACCCCTCCACAAAAGATGTGTGAAGGAGCAGAACCCAGAGGAAGAGGAAGACAGGAGCAGGGCCGCCGTGAAGCTCCCAGAAACAGGCAAAAGGGGGCGGGGGGTCTCAGGATTCTGGCTGTCATTGTTGGTAGAGATGGAACTTTTTGAAAAGGATGAGGAGGTGTGGGGCTTTACAGAGCACATGGAATATTAAAAGTGAATGCAAAGGTCATGGAAGACAGACGACTGAAAGCAAAACGATGCCCTCGGGTTTTACAGTTATCTTGAAGGGGAGAAATTTCTGTATCCCAGGTTTCTTAAACAGCCTAAACAACAAAAGTGGTGTTTTTTGTACATTGGGATTGTATTTTCTGTTGTCATTTTAATTTTCTGTTGGCGTGGGAGGTCCCTTCTGCCCGTTTGTCCAGAGCACCTGACTGGGCGAGGGTCTTCCGGGCAACATTTAAATGTTCTGCTGGATGCAACAAAGCTGCTGTTTCCTTATTTTTGTGTAAATAATTGCTTTTTAGTGTGCGTAAATCCTGGATTAGTTTTATTCTTGGGTCTTGTGAGAGATTTTGATGGGATTCAATTCCATTTTTCTTTAATTTATCTTTCCTTCTTTTAAAATTCTCAACAGTTTGAACCTGCGATGAAATACAGAAACTTTTCCCCCCAAAGCACCTGAAAGCAAACGCACCGAAGCACCACCACAGGTCGTGGACGAGGCAGGGGGGGTTTGATCAGAGACAGAGGACGAATGCGGTGACCTACCGAGGTTAACGGTGAGTTTGACACGGCCCCCCTCCAGCTCCAGCCGCAGGGTGTCTGCCGACTCCTTGGAGGTGGTGGCCATGAGCAGACCGTACGCCCGCTGAGACATGAACCGCAGCGCCACGTCCTCAGCCTCCGTGTGCATGGTGACCGGCACGATGATCTTTAGATACATGCTGCCGTCGTAACTCAGAACTGTTGCCTCTGTAGAGGGAGGGGGCGGGGCAAATGGGGGCAAAACAAGTAGGAAATGAATGAGACATACAGACAACCAGCGACTGATTTGTTTACATCATCGGAAATATGCGTTAATGAGGGGCACTTGTGGGTCACATGTGGCTTAGGAGGCACATGTGACCTGGTAATAAAAAAAGAATACAACAAAAATGTTTTTCATTTAAAAAGTAATAAATTGTTGGACTACAACGCTCATCAAAGGAAACAAAACAGATAAGTCTGAGGGTACGTTCATTCACCTTTCATTACATGAAGTCGTACGTATCACTATGGTAACAGTAACAGTAATGTTCCAGCAATACAAAAGGAGATGTGGTTTCATGGTTTACCAAAGTCGTACTTAAACATTTTGGAAAATTAATTAAAAAGCACAACCAGAATTCATAGATTAGGCATGCCGGATTATAAATAACCATAAGAGTTATTTAATTAGTTCTTATTTACAAATTCCAGACTGAGGTGCACCAACAACAATGAACCAAACTGAGCATAAAGCTCTTTCACTGCTGACAGTACACATTTGCTGCACTGAAACGATCCTTTATGGCACACGGTATCTTATTTTGAAAGGAAGTCACGATCTTCTGTCAATAGGTCAAATCTGTTTAATAATGCTTTCTTTTTTATAATAATTATGGATTGGATATATCTGCGCTTTTCTAGACGCTCAAAGCGCTTCCATTGTGCCCATTATTCATCACTCTTGGTGATGGTAGAGGCTGCCAGTTCGCCTACGGTCCCTCTGACCATCACCGGGATCATTCATGCACGTTCATGCTGGTAGGCAGTAGTGTTAAAGGACTTGCCCAAGGGCCCTCACTGGGTGATGTTAATTGCTCACCATTGATATGGTAACTGCCCCCAGCACCATTGTTCAATCCCCTCTGGGAATCGAACCCTGGTTTGCTGCGTGGTAGTCTCTTACCAGCCGAGCTACTCACCAAAAGCTATGTTTCGCTTTATGTTTATGTTTTATTTAGGCCAAAAAAAAAAAAAAATTTTAACGACTACATAAATAAAAACCAGTGTCTTCATTTTCTAAAGGGTGAGCTCAGACGTTATGGCTCTTTCTGGGTTGTAGTTTGTGAATACAATCTACTAGAATGGCTCTTGAAGTGTTAACAGTTGCAGTCCCCTAGCCTACATGTTTCATTGGAGATTTCAGTCAGTATTTGTTACTGTTATTTCATATTTGTTATTTCAGGTTATGAAGTGGCCTACAGATATTAAGATTTTCTTCTATTACTTTTACTGACATCTTCCTATTTTCAAGAGGATTCGTTTCTGCCGAGCTGTCATAATTGACCTGTTCAAGATCTGAACACTTGTGCTCAGATTGATCCAAACTCTGAAAGGTCATTTAAGGACAACACAAATAAGCAAAGACTTTTTTATGCATATTCACGTTTATTTTTCTGCATGAACCTGCAGCCATCACATTGCAGCTTTCTGTAAACAATTTCTGTATTAACTTGAGACTTGCGCAAACTCTGATGTAGTGAAAGGATCGTTCATACTCGGTTTTTTTCGAGAATGTGTGTTTCCCTCTCATAATAAACCACGGTTGTTTGTAAAACTGTTGTGTTACTTCACCACACACTTTACTTTTTCCTTTAGTATGCCTGTGATAAAGAACATCCACTCCTTTTCAGTTAAAATAAACTGTTTCTGTTTAGTTACTTTGTCAAAAAGGTTGCAGATCCTCTTGAAAAAAGCTATATTTAGGAACTTAAAGAGATGTGTTTTTGTTCTCAAACCAAACCTGTAAAGAAAATGTTCATGTTTAAACTATTACTAATATTTAACTTCTTTGCCCTTACTCTGGTCTAATGTAAAACTAATATTTAACATTATTTTTCCATGTTTTTTGTTGACTGTTTTTGTTTCACTTTGCCCAAATCCATTGTGTGTGTGTGTGTAATTTCTGCAAAGGGGGGATTTTTTCAATTAGTAAAGAGCAGAAGGCAAAGGACTGAAAGTTCAAACTGAACGTAAAAACACACAACTACACACAACTTTCATTTGGGTCAATATGTTTCCAAATAGAAATATTCAGGTTTCACAGCCGTCGAATGCACGGATGATACAGGAGAATTCCTGCTACTGTGTGAGAGGCTGATAAATGTGGTTGCATTGTTCTTTGTTAAAAGTCCCACAAAAAACAAAACAATACTGCAAAACAGTCAGTCAATTAACATAATCAATACCATTCCATAAATATTTATTATCAAATAAGCACCTGCTCAAATTACCATCAGTAAAAATCCTGCCTCTCCTCCAGTCGATAACATTGATTCCTGTTCTACGCCGTTAATGTATGAACTCAAGTTTGTTGACACCAATGAAGCTCAGTGCACATTTACTTATTAGAATAACAAATCTGCTCCTGCAGTAACACTGCAGGCCGCTAGATGGCAGTATAACCTCAGAGAAACAGCTGCTGTCAACCAAGCAGCCAAGGAGGGATCTTTTTTAAAATATCAGCCTTTAAATAATGGAATTGCATCGTCTGTCTGCCCTGATTTGAATCCAGTCTGTCCTTTCCTCATTACCCCCGCTGTCCCTCAAAATCAGAGACGCTCATGGCTCAATCACCTTCACACCGATGCAAATAGAAACGATGAGCCCACGCTTAGACGACTCAGAGGCGATGTGGGGCTGGGAGGCTGTAGCACCCCTCAGCCCTGTGATGTTAGCCACCCCCGTTTGAGTGACTGGCACAGGTGGTGGCAGCAGGCGCGGCTGCCCCGACCATCATAGCCTCAGTTCCACCATCCCGGCCACCACTGAGCCTCAAGAGCATGAACTCCACACACAGCTCCCAGCTGGGTACCCTCTGCTGCTGTGTAGGACTATCGTGTCAAATAAAAAAATGAAATAAATGTCACATTTTCTATGTTTACAAGCAGATAATGAGATTAGTGGTAAATGTGTGGTAGCTGTTGTGGGATCTTTTTTTTTTTGTGAAGTTATTTTGTGGTTTTGGGGGAAAAACACACATTCAATTGTTTTTGTTTAGGTGAAAACCAACTTTCGCCCCTCAAAGACTGTATTCGCATTATCGTCCATACCTATCTCACAGTTGGTGCCCAGGTAACCGGTTCCGGTGCAGTCACAAATGTAACGGTTCCAGCCCTCTTTGCAGAGCCCTCCATTACCACAGGGGGCACTGCTGCACCGTTTCTGCTGCTCCCGGGTGCAGAAGCTGCTGACACCCATAGCGCTCTGGATCTCTGCCAGACGGCGGACGTCACGGCTCTTGCCGTCGATGAAGAGGTCACGGACACAGCCAACGTAGCCGTAGTTGAGGAGCGCTGTCCAGACTTCTGGGGGCAAAATGAGCTCAGACTTGGACTCCGGCAGCCCACCCAGGTACATATCACTGTCCAGGTCCAGGATCTCACTGCCCTCTGGGGAGCTGAAGGGCATACTACGACTGTTCACTGAGATAGATCCTGAAACAAAAAGCACAAGGAGGCACTACAGAGAAAGAAAGTCACCTTAAATGCACGTGTAGACGTACTGTCAACAAATAAAGCATTTCTAAGAGCTTGATAAGTGCGTCAGAGAAACAGAGACATGATTGAAGATGTATCTAATGTGCAGAAGTAGGAAACAGGTCAAGTGAGTAAATTAGTGAGGGGGTAATCTGTAGCATATTTAGGAGTATGGCACCAAGACAGAAGGGCCCAGAGAGAAGAGGGGATTGATGGAAATAAAGTGTGTGAGCGCACGCCGGTCTAATGTTTCTATAATAGGTGAAATGGAGGAGAAGGGAAGCAGAATGCAGCAGGGAGCGAAACAAAAGCGCCTCTCTCTTTCTGTGATTAACGACTCCATCTTAATTTTCTATTAAAAGCCAATTACAGCAGGAGCAGCAGTGAGATCACATGCACATGCACACACACCCACATTCATTCACTGCCTTTCTCATTAGAAGACACCATTAGGAGGAGATATTGTGTCCGGGGTGCTGCAGCAGCTACTGATCATTCATCAGAAAGCTCGTACTTAAGCGTGCAGATGTTCCCGTTTGAGTCTACAGGCAGGCAAAGGCGCAGAAAACAGAAATGTAAACAAATACCTTCAGGTTTGTGAAATGCTTAATTCTGAAGTCTCAATAAAAGATGGTTTCATACAAATTCAATTTCATTTAGACTACAGTCACGTAATCCCAAAATACCACCACTCGGGGACCTAACTGTACGTTTTTCAGAAAAGTTTTTAATTGGGGAGGCAGCAGTCGCATTTTTACACATCGCACAGAAGCCGCAAAGGGTTTAGGAAAAAGTTCAAAGTAAAGGGCGACCGGACGATTCTTTTCCACCACGGTCAGTGTCCGCCTGGGCACATTTGGAGGTCGCGCGGTGGCAGTCCAGAGACAGGCAGGAAGGCAGCAGCACAATACTTGACTGAGAGGAGGGTTTCCAATGTCCCCAAAGTCATCTGGTGATCAGCCGAGTTCAGACACCCTTCTGCCCTCGTGCTGCTGTGCCACTGCCACCATCCATTGTTAGAAATTGGATGGTAGCAGTGCAGACCCTTGACAAGGACTGTTGACTCAGTCCAGGGGCCCAGCCATGACCGGACGTAAACCAATGGGGAGACGGCATTGATGCTGCACAAAACTTATAATGGCGTTGAAAGCACCACAGTGACTCCAAGACCTGCCCGTTGATAATTTGCGGTTCATGAAGAATACTGTGGCCACCTAGCTGTTACCTGATTTCCTAAAGGTGTCATCTTCATCTGACTGACTGATTGATCATCTACATTCATGACCACGCCAACACTTTTCAAAAAAATTGGGTGGCGGCATGGAATCTTGAAGATTCTGCGGATGCCTTCCCACCGCGCAGTGGCAGTTGTATTTGTGACGGTAGTACTCTGACTAAAAACTGTGATGGTGTGTCCATCTGTCACAAAACCAATCACCTTTGAACTCTAAAGATGAATAATTAAAGCGCAGCAAAATAAAAATAAAAAAGTGGTTATATGTTTAATTTTGACAAGGCTGTCACTTACTAGTACGGAGCCCGGGATCTGACATAATAGTAATTCACGTGATAAGTCATTCAAAAACCTGGACGTGAGGATTTACAGCTGATACCTTCACAGTTCTGTCTGTCTATATTTCATTACGATGCATGGAAGACACGGAGGACGATAGGAGATCAGATTTATTTATTTTAAAAAGCTCCACAAAAGCATCGGTAAAAGCATGGGTTCATTCACATCCCGGTACGCTCTCCTTAAAAAAAAAATAAAGACAAGAATCAAACTAAGGGATTTATTTATTATTGAAAATAAGTAAAACGTCATAAGATTTAGGATGCCTGAGCTTGCTGCTTCCCCGTACCGCAGCGGGCGCGGGCAAACTTTTGCTTGTCATGCCGGCATCCGGGCAGCTGGCCGGACCTGTCCTTTGTTTACATACTCGTTATCCCATCATGCATCACACATATCCCATAATGCATCTCGACCAATCAATGTGTCCCTGTAACTGTGGTGCATTCAAATACAGATGGATAAATGTATATATATTTCGTAGGGACAAATAAATTGTTTCGTTCGAACTAAATATTAATTCATGGGAACGGATTATTTATTTATTTTACCCATGTCAGATCCCGGGCTCCGTATACTAGTAAGTAATACAGGAAAAAAAAAAAAAAACTTTAAATGGTTAATATCCATCTAAAATATTTTTTGGCGAATAAGTTGCGATTTTTTTTGCATATTTTGGCCAGGGGTGCGACTTATGTGTGATTTAGAAAAGAAAATAGCAACAACCACCTGAAGGCACTGTAGTTGTGTGTATCAGTATTTGCTACTGACAGCAACACCAAGGAAGAAGCACTGATCAGTATTATGCCGAACTTAAAGGAATTGTTCCAAAATGACGTAGAATTCAACAGATTTAGTGATCTAACCCTAACCCTGAAAGATACAGTATCTACCTCTCTACATCCATCCATCCATTGCTGAAATGCCTCCCTCTGTTCAGTGGGATAGATCAGTTGCTTTAACAGCCTTACCTTTCCTCCCTTCCCTCTGGAAATCCACATGGCACCATTCCCCGTCATTGACCTTCTTGTTGCTGGCTTTCAGCTTCGTTTTCCCAGAGCCCATATCGATCAGCAGGTATAAATACCCATCCAGAAGTTCCATTGCGAAGTAATCAGTCTTCAGTTCCCTCCCAGGTTTCTGCTCTTTAGGACCTTGAGGCCGACCGTGGCTGAACAGGAGAAGACCGCTGGGCTCGACGGTGCGGAAGTCAAAGGAGATGGAGCCCGTCTTTTTGGTGTTCCACTTAGGCAACGAGATGTAGGACTCTGGGGTTTCAAAGGTCACGGGGTCCAGAGCGGCCACATCCTCACAACGGAACACCAGATCTCCATTTAGAGTGATTTTAGGGTCACGCTCGATGGCCAGCCGGGAGAGCTCCAGCTTAAAATCGTTGTTCTTGTACACAACCTATGAAGCAGACAGAGTTGGTCTTTAAATAAGATGCAGTTACTAATGCAAATAGTACATCTAGGGCTGGGCCTGAAGAAATACAGCAGGAATTCCCCTTAGATTCTCATGGGGAAATATGTTCTGAAAGCATGAATATAGTCATGGATTTCTATTGATCAGCATTGCAAAGGCAGCCTTGGTAAGACAGAAGCTCTAAGAAAAAATTTAGATCATATAACTGCTCAGTTTACAGACTTTGAATTATTTGTCAGGGAAAGTCTGAACACTTCTGAAAAGCACTCAAACACTGAGCCACTGCTTGGGGCTAATAAGTTTCCCAGGAAATGCTTTCATTCATTTTAATGATGTCTGTGAAAGTCAGGGCTGCGTGGGTGCACGACTTCAGAGCATCAAGTTCTGATTAACTCTGGATGAACCAACTCTCGTTAAAATCCATACAAACCATCCAACGTTATACATACGACGTTGCTTAAGCTCTTAGTCAATGTGAACGTTAAATTAAATCAAATTATTTGTGAGACTCTGAGGGGATTTCCAAAGCAGATACATGTGAGCGTTGCCTCCAGCATTAGCAGCTGTCTCCTGCTGCCTTTGATGCTCCATTGTCGGAGCTCCAAGTGTGTGTTTGTGCATCACTGTGGACATTCATAATGCAGTAGAAGCTGAAGGCTTTGCACATTCTGTCCCTTCATAGTTTTAGTCTTTGCTTTTTGTTGAACTCTTTGTACAGGAGTCATCCTGAAGAAACAGTTACAGTGAGAACCAGCTGGGGTTGGTTTATTTTTCCCTTTGTTTGACACACACCAACATGTGTCCACTAAGTGTCAGGAAAGGAGTTTCTTTTGTTGTTTTCTGCTGTTGTCCTAGTTACCAAGCTACAGTGATTGCTGTGCAATAGCTTAGTCTCCCAGCAGCTGCGCTCAGATGAGCTGTGACTAAGTAAATATTTGGAAAAGCTAAAAATGTTTCGCCTTCAGCGGAAATCTCTTCCTTTGAGACACACGTCTGTTTGCTTTCAGTCGAGGCTTTAATGTTCCATTTTCTTATGTTGTTCAATCAGTTGATCGAGATCCGATCAAAGCATGAGAACTGGAGTGAGTGACCACTCCCCCCTGGCATTCCAAACAGGAAGTACTCGCTGGCTCCAAGAAGCTAACATCCCATAGACTTTTATAGAGAAATAAACAGCTATTAATCAGTCATTCTATTGGTCAGAGTAACCATTCTTGCTCTTATACAGAATTTTTAACATCTTGATAATCCTCGTTTTTTCATGATATTTCTTCAGTACAGCAAGTTGTTCAAGCAATAAACAGGCCAATCAGATGGCTGTATAACAACTGAACGTTTAATTGACATTTTCTTCCGAGCCTGCTTTCAAGTGGTAGGGGTGTGGCTATCCAAGAAGCTCACTCCTGAGTGGCGAGGGTGGTTGCCATAGAAACAATGAATCAGACCAACTTGGCGATGTCCGAATAGCAAAAAAATGTCAACTGAATTGACTTCATTTGGTTGGTTTTCTGTGGGTGAGGTCCCACTTAATGTAGATCTCACATACAGTCAATTGAAGTGAAATAATTTACCAAAATAAGATGAACTGTTTCTGGAATGTCTTCAAAGTTTTGTTCCTTAAAACTAGTACATAATATGTCTAAATGTTTGGTTCCTCAGGTGGAAGGAGTCATAGAAAACCATGGTGAGAAAGTTTCCTCATGGTTTGGTTGTTGTTGCTCTGTTTATTGTGTGTTTGTAGGTTTTTTTTAGAGCTATGTATGTGCGTCTGTACCGGAGCAGCAGATGTGAGAGTTTCTGCTTCAGTCTTTCTTTCTATGGCTGCAGAGTCAATCCCTTCTCCTCTGTGTCAAACATTACACCTACACACAGCCACAGAATGTGCTGCAGGAGTTATGCAATGTTACTCCAGAACTTAAGGCTTCTTTGCTTCTACTCGGCATTGGCCATGCTGCCACATGCACCGTACACCCCATAATGTTGTCATTAGGGGAGATTAGTCCTGGTAATTAGCCATAATAATACTAAAAGTAGCAGCTAATTGGCCGTGAACTCTCCTTGCTTACGGTGTTAGCAGGAATAGTGTTTAGTTAAAACAAAAAAGTTAGAGAAATATGACAACCTCTATTTGTTGTTAGATTTTAGTTGTAGTTTTATTTTTTCTAGCAATCTTTTTTTATTTTTTATTATAAATTCCTTTGGTTGACCTTAAGGCGAGTCATTGGTGACCTCCTTAAAAAAGAAGGTCTCAAGCCAAACATGTCAATCTAAAAGGCAAATTCACACCAATTCTTCTTGGTGTGAACCAGAATGTATTTTCTCAGATTCTTTGGGCAGGCATGAGAGCTCAACTAGTCTCTGGCAAAAAAAAACAAACGAGCTATGATATTCTACAAAAAAACTAAAACTGATAGAAAAAATATAAAGAGCCACTACGAAAAAACTGTTGTAAAACATTTTAGGAGCAGATAAAATAGTGAAGAGGCAGAGGGAAAGATCCTTAGCGATGGTTTTAGGCTAACTAACAGATATTGGCTTTTTCTTTTTTTTTCTGTATTATTTCTCTGAAAAAAAAAATAAAATGCAGATGTAAGTGTTTTAACCCTTGTGCTATCCAAGGCACTTTTTAGGAGTGGGGTCATCTGGACCCCACAAGAAAGCACAAGGGTTAAACTGTCCACACAGTCTAATTTGAATGGGCAATTGCATAGAAAACTGTCCAAATTAGATTGTAAACTTTTGCAGCTTGATTAAACCACACCTGCTAAACTGTTCTGTTCTGCATGGTGGAACCTAATGTTTAAAGTAAGTCAAAATTATGAACATCACTTTTTGCATTGTGGAGGGGCAGCTCACTTAAAGGGACTCTATCATGCAAAATGAACTATTTTGAGCTTTTAAGTGGATTATAAATTTAATTCCTCACTAAAAACAACCCCAGAAGGGTATTTTGATCCATTCATGCTTTTTTTTAGTCTTTTTTTTTAGTTATGTTCTAAATTCCCATTCCTGGATTAGTGTAGTATTTATTAAGTTAACAGAATAAAAATAATTTCATAAGCTTGAAATTGAATTTAAAACTATTATTAACAGACCAGTTAATTAAATCTGTTCATTATGTAATTGAAACATCAACAGGGTTTAGGTCCTGATAAACAGGACTGTGCAAAGGGGTTTTATGGGGTTTATTAGGATGGGCAATGTACAGAAAAGAGGGTTTTCAGTTCATATTAAAGTAGGATCTCTCTGAAAGTTTAAATGTGTGTGAAATATTTAGAATTTCAGGCCTGCACTACAATGTATAGAACATTTATTTTAAATAGATCTTAAACACTTTGATTAATAAGTTTGTTGTTCTTAAAAAAAAAAAAAAAAAAAACAGGTAATCCCACAAGGGTATTAATACCGGAAAGCCCACAACATCAAAGAATTTAAAGATTTTTTTATTTTATTTTTGCTGGAATTAAGATGTTTTTTCAACCTTTTGATGAAATCTAGAAAAAAAAGGCTTTTTTTTTCATCAAATATAGATAGTATTAATTATCATCCATTGGGTGATGGTCACAACAATGTTAGTTTAAGATGCATAAAGATTGACATCATATTTACCCACTACCTTAAATTAAATCCAGACATTTTTAACAGGGTGTAACTGTACTATAAAGAAGTAACTATCAACAAATGTTGATCTTTCAATACAGCAAGTTATTTAAATAATTGAATGACAACAAATGAGTTTTTCTTATCATAAAGTTTTTAAAAATTGCTAAACTAGTCCTGCCAAAAGTGAGTTTTTAGGGAAGCAGCCATTTTGGAATGAACAGGAAAAGCCCTTCTATTGCCCCTAGTGGAATGATGAGGTACTACAGGGCTGAAAACATGGACCAAGTGTATATGATGCATGTTTAAGGTAAGTTTTGACCATGCTAATGAGATGGAGTCTTACAAATGTCTGTTTAAAATATGCTACCAATAGTATTATAGGGTAAAAATGTCGTAGACTATATTTCATAAGGAAAAAACCTTACAGGGTAGGATCAGCAGAAAAGAAAAAACAAATATAAGTTTATAGCTGCGTTATCCATCACACATACAGTACAGACCAGAAGTTTGGACACACCTTCTCATTCTAAGAGTTTTCTTTATTTTCATGACTATTAAAATTGTAGATTCACACTGAAGGAATCAAAACTATGAATTGACACATGTGGAATTATAAACATAACAAAAAAGTGTTAAAAAAACTGAAAATAAGTCATATTGTAGGGTCTTCATAGTAGCCACCTTTTGCTTTGATTACTGCTTTTCACACTTTGTCCTCACCTTAGGAACAACCACCACCGGAGGACCTCGGGGTCCACGAGGGGTCATATTTTAAAAGAAAATAATTTAAATAAGAAGGCGCCAGCCCATTAAAACATTTATAAAGCATTAAACGAATTTTTATCCTAAAACGCACAGGGAGCCAATGCAGCCATTTTAAAACCGGTGTAATGTGTTCCCGCCCTCTGGTCGTGCCGTTGAGTTCTGTAATAGTTGTAGATTTAAAATAGACTTTTTGGGTAAACCAGAAAGTATGTAGCTTACAATAAGCTATACGGCTACGGCACTAGCGCTCATCATCATCTATCAAAGGAGATGTCTGCCACTTATTCAGGTCATGGAGCGGCGAGCTCTTTACACGTGGGAGGGGCTACAGATGAATCTATTTGGGTTTTCCAGAGGAGCTGTGGATCCAACAATCCCACATGACACGCTCATCTGCTGATGAGCTGTGTGACACCTCTGGTGGCGCCCGCTATGCAGCGCTCAAGGCAGCCAGTTCTTACCAACAAGCCCATCGCCACCCGGTTGTTGGTCACATGACTTACGTCATTTGAAAAAAGTTTTTCCATTGGAGTTTTGCAAAATATATCGATTTCGATACACCTCAAAAACCTCAGCAAAAACATTTTTTTTTTATAAATGCTAGAGTTTTTCGTTATTGTCACGTATCCATTAGGCAATGTATTAGTGTATTATTTATTGTTTGTTATATTTCCAGTGCTAGCTCAGTAGAATCAGGGGGTTAATGTTTGGCGTTCTAGCTTGTCAGGTATAAAGCTTGGTGAAATCAACTAGTGCCAAAAAAAAATGGAAAAGTAGTGAATTTAAAAAATAGTACTTAAACATTTGATTTGTCAATCATCCTCACAAATGTGTTTATTAAATGTTGACAGAGAGCAGGTGCGGTTAGTGCCCAGCAGTTAGGATTTCAAATAAAGAAGCTAAGAGAAAGGCAAACAGTGATGTACGGTGGAGGTGAGGTTGATGGCTGGTGAGGCACCGACTCCTCTGGAGTCAGATTTACAATAGAAAGAAGTGAATATTTCAGCATCCATCCAACAGCAGGTAGCAGCAAATAAGATACACACAAGAAGATATTTGTCTTACAGAGAATATGTCTTTTATAGACACGGATAGAACCACTCTTCTTGTGTATAAATGATTCATACTGTAAACAAATGAAGGTATACCGATGTGTTCAGGACACATTTCATTTTGACCCTTGGTAACTATTTCTGGTATTTTTCCAACTTCAAATTCTGGAGCTTTAATCCGTGTTATCAAATGCTGTCTGTTAAAATTTATATTATAAAAATAATTCTTTTAGGCCTGAAATTTAGTTTCCAAATACTTACATTTTTTTCACTCCCATGTTATTTTAAAAAAAGAAAGATTGAAAACCACGTTTGGTCTTACTTTGTTAATCCATGCTTCATCCTTCTCCACAAAAGGCTCTATGATCTGTTGGAAAAGTCTTCCTTATTTTCCTTTAGTTCCATGAGTCTGTCCCTCTAAATGGAGAAAGACTCCCTCGGTCTGTTCTGTTTTTCGGCACCAGTGTAGCTACAATACAGCTGTCAGCTCATGTCTGCCCCCTGCTGGCGAGGCTCGCCTCATCAGCAGCCTTTTCTGCTCCCTTACAGTCAGCCCTCTGACGGCACAAGTCCTGCTGTCAGACATGAGGTGAAGCGCTCCGCAGCCTCACCCGGCGTTTCCGCTCCCTGTGTGATCGCCCAACACTCAAATTCTGCGGTTTTAACATCAGAAAAAGCGGAAAAAACATGTCGAGTCAACTGAAAATGTATCTTTAACAGTGGAAAACAATGTTTACCTTATGTACGTTTTTCTATGATATCACAATGACAGGTGAGGCCGAGCCTCACGTGCCTCATCTGACCGCACGTCACTGAAGGCAAACAACAATGATCTGAAAGCTCACTGACAAATCTCCAGTTTCTTTTTTACTTAAGTGCTTTACGCAACAAGCACTAGTTTGAGCTAACACAGCATTTATAAGCTTCCTTCAATACGATAAACCCTGGCTTTGCACTTTAAAACCCCAGTCTTACTGCATGGCACTGTCTCCGTCTCATTGCTCTAATGCTACAGCTAACATGCAGCTAAACCCTCTAGAGTGACTCATTGATTTACTTTGTCATTGAGAAACTCCACAAATCTAAAACTGCCAGAGTAGAAGAGTATAAATCTGTGCTTCAATACCCCCAGTGCATGTTTAAAAAAAAGTTGCCTTTTTGTGTAATTAGCATCAAATAAAAAAGTATTTTAGGGTAAAATGCATACATGTCACAGGGCGTCTCTTTATGATTTATCGTCACCATAACCATATTTCTTATTGGTAGCTGTAGCAATAAGTAAACATTAGAAAAGCCTGCAGAGACACAAGAACCACTAAGTGGGTGTTAGAGTGATGGATGGCTTCATGAGACCATACAGAGCAACATAAGTGAGACTAGTAAAAAGCTGCAGACCAAAGATCCAGCACTAAAATGGAGTTTGGAGGGCAGAACGCAAAAAAAGAAAGAGTGAAAAGAAAGGAAGACATGGAGGATGAGGTCAAGAGCCCTAACCCAGTGTAAGGAATCAGTCAAAGAAATCAATTTTTAATTTGCCTGTGAGGAGGGCAAAGCTGGTGCACGAACAATGCTACAATGGACTTAATTACACACAACTGCCCCTAAGAAAGGGATGATGAGAGGCAGAGTCAGAGAAAAAGAGGAAAAAAATGATGAGCGAGGCATGAAGACTGACAAGGACAAGCAGAAGGGGAGGAAATGATGGAGAAGGGTGGTGTGAAATGGGCGATAGCAAGGTCAGTGACTGGGAGAGTGATAGAGCGGTGGAGGCTTCTGCAGAAGGACAGCTGTTTACATGCAGAAGAAGAAGAAGAGGTGAGTCAGAAGAAGGAAGGAAAGACCTACGAAAAAAAAAAAAAACCTGATTTCACACTTCACTTCCCTGACTGGGAGGCCAAAACACACATAAAAATACATCACAGAGTGTATGATCTGAGTGTGTGGGTGTCTTTGAACACACGCAGAGCACCCCCTCATACAGCAAATAAAATCTTCACAGGAGTCGGTGCTTCTTTTGGTGTCTGCTTTTTTAAAAAGCCTCTTCGGCTGCGCTCGTCCTTTGGATCTCTGCTGTGTGGGGGGTGCCGGCCAAGCGTATCAAAGGCATTTGACCACGGTGACAGCATGAAAGCTTTGCCCCAGACCATAACAGCACTGATAATCCAGGCTGGATGGCAGAAGTAGCACTGGATGAAACACTGTGGTGTTAAAGCTCCGCCGACCTCTCACTTCCCCCTTCTCCTTTTGGGCACCACAGCGTTACTCCACCCAGTCCCCACAACTACAGGGTTTCCTAGTGTCATGCTGATTGAATACGTTTACGACTCAGCTCAGCACACCCAGACGTTAGAGCATGACAGCTGTAATTCTTACAGAGAGGCAAAAAAAAAGGAGTTCCCACTCTGCATGTCAGTACGATGAGTTTGGTCTGTAATGTTCAGCATAGATACACTTCAGCCATGAGAGACAGATTAAAAAAAGGAAACCACACAGTTTGATTTCTATAGAATATGTGTATAATGGAGTAGAAAATAAGTATTTATCGTCGAGAAACTTCAAAAATTCTTTTCCTCAAAGACCTGATACTTTTTTTAAAACCTCTTCTATCGTCCATTCATTACTTGATTTAATTTGGCTTGTTTGAACTGTTTTTCTTTATAAAATACACCAGCCCACACCCTTAAACAGTCAGACTGCAACCTCACCACCAAGACCAAAGAGCTGTCAAAAGACACCAGGGACTAGATTGTGGACCTGAACAAGACTGCAATGAACCCAATCAACACTAATCAAGCAGCTTGATGAGAAGTTACTGTCTGTTGGAGCAATTATTAGAAAATTGAATAAATACAAGATCACACAACCTCTGCTTAAGCCAGTACATGTCCAGACCCCTTCATAGTTCTCCTGAGACAATCTGGGTTATCCAGATCAGATGAGACCAAAAGGAAACTCTTAGGTATAAACGCCAACTGCCATGTTTGGATGGAGAACAATGCTGAGTTGCATCCCAAGAACACTAAACCAGATGTGAATGATGCGGGTGGAAACATGATGCTTTGGGTCTGCTTTTCTGATAAGGACACAGGACGAATGATCCATTTTAAGGAAACAATGAATGGGGCCATAAATTGAATTTGGGCCAAATCCTCCTTCTGACGGTGAAAGCAGTGAAGATGAAACATGGCTGGATTTTCCAGCTTGACAATGATCCCAAATATATTGCCTGGACATCGAAGGAGTGGCATCATGAAAAAAAACATGTCAAGGTTCTGTAGTGGTCTGTCTCTGAACTATAATCCAATAGAGAATTGTCCGAGAGAGGTGAAAGTCTGTGTTGTCCAACAATAACCCCAAAACATCAGAGCTACAGTAGCTACAGTACAATCCTGCAGGAAACCCTTGGACCTCTGTCACTGAATACCAAGGTTACATCACAAAGTATTGGGGTGAACCTTTGTTATTGACAAAATACTTATTTTCTGCGCTAGTCTTTAAAAATCAAACAATGTGATTTGCTGGATCTACAATGAACATTACAGACTTCTCACGTCAACTTACAGAATCTTTGATTGACAAATTTACAACAAATCCTTGAAAAAAAACCATCTGGGTTGCAAGTCTGTAACAGACATTTCTAAAACTAGCCCCATACTTAAAATGAAATGGACTTTAGGCATAAATGTATCCTTTTACTTTCAATTATTTCAACTCATTCTTTTACCCAAAGTAGCACAGAAATGAGGAAGACGTTGGTGATAAGGGCGGTGTCCTGAATTCATTACATTTTCAGGCTTGTAGTTTAGGGTAGTTAACAAAAAATTGCTCCACCTAAAGCTAAATGTGATGTGGCACATGGGTTAAATTTGCCTCATTTGCTTACCCAAACCCAGCTGGTTTAATTGATTGGGAGCAAATCATGCGACTACATTTTAGCTTCGCATTTAACAAAAATTATTTCATTCAGTTTTTCGTTTGAAAATGATGCAACTTGCAACCTGGGGGTGAAAATGGCTCCATTTCCCCACCTTTATGAATATGCAGCTCATGTTTCTACATGCTTGAAAAATATTCTTCTTTATATTTTTGCACGTGCCTGTTCACTTGTCTGCAACTTCTTAAACCATCTGCTGTGACTGCCATCTGACTTCCATCACTTTTTCACATATTTCCCCATTTTCACCTCCATTTGTTACTGTTATCTATCTGTTTTCCAAGCATTCACACCGTCCACCTCTTCCTGAAAGCTTTGCGTCTATTCCAACTGTAAATCAGGTCTTGTCTGGAGGAGACGGGGGATAGTTAAATGCCTTGGGAAGTTTAGGACCCACTAGGGACCCTTCCGACAGCAACCGAATAATGAAAATGTAATTCTGCAGGCATAATTAAGTTAGAGATAGGGCGATTATTGCGTGATCCATTAAAAGTGATGGCAAAAGTAATTACTTATTCAATCAGTGAGGTTTTATGCGGAAATACAATGGCGCCATGTTGTGTTTCCTCTGTAGAAGTCATTACATTTACAAGGGCACAGTACTTTAAGCTGTGATTGGTCCTCTTGACAGCTTGTTCAGCTTTAAATGAAAGCCCCATGGAATAAAAAAAAGTCAATCAAGCTTTCTGCGAGCCAACCACCCTTCACATAGTCATTTGTGACTGGAAGGCCTTGAATTATTTGTTTGGAGGTGCACCAAGCATACCTGCTGTTTCAGGATAAAGTCTGAAAATAACTATTTTCTACGAGTGTTTGTGGTGCAGAAAGTGACAGGATATTGTACTTGATAATTTGCTGAAGCCTGTCACCTCATGCTCTCACATTTTGGAATATTTCCACCCACAGTGATGTCTCCCTGGACTGTCAGCTATCACTGTTGTTGTTGTTGTTAAGACACAAGTTGAGGTTTGCTGCATACAGAGGATTAAGCTCAGGAATGCGCTGAACACGGGTTCTTTAACACGCGTTTAGCAAAGGCTGTTTACACTGGACCCGATACTAGCATAGGAACTCTAGCTATGTACAGATTCCCTCCCTAAATAAAAAACTATACAGTGCATGAATATCTACTGCACTGGATTTTAAAAGCAATTCAGACACCACTTTTTTTTCTTAAGGAAAATGTGACGTCACCAATTGCATGAAGTAAAAACCTAATAAACACAAGCTTCACAAAATGCATTGCATTCTCTATCTAGTGAGCACTGATTTTTTTTTTCCACAAAGACTTTTAGGAAATTTCCAGGGCACTGGATCTTGCCCTCATCCAAGATGAGGCGTGGTGCAAAATGTGGAAGAGGTGCAAATCTGGTCAATCTTGCTTGAGGCTTTTTCTTTCACTGCTCTGTTCAGAAATATATGAAAGACTTGGTGTCATGGAATTCCAGCCAGGCAGAAACCACAACTATTGATTTCTCATTCATGATTCATTTTCAAAAACAGTTGGAACAATTTTATTTTTTATTTTTAAATGGACACTACCCATAGGTCACTACCATATCCGAGTCCCTAATTGGTCAAAGTGGTTTAACTTTTGTCGCGTGTTTAATTGCCACACGTTTTCTACGTAGAGCCCAAAAACGGTCGTGAAAAGCCTGCTAGCGACATGTCAACACGAGAGTTTGAACGCTGAAGCCTGAAAAGTGCATTTACATGGGTTCACATAGACTTTTAATTGGAAGCGGTCAATTAAACATGTATTTCTCAGTCCAGTGTAAACGTAGAGTTACGCATTATTGCATGAAATTATGTGTTTGATACCACAACAGAACTCACATCTTTCAGGCAGCCCATGAAGTTGTTGCTGACTGGGGACCCTGGCAGGTCTGCCGTGTTGGGGCTCCCCCCAATGTAGAAGAAGTCATCAGAGCCCAACATGGTGTAGTCCTCTTGGGTGTAACCAGTGGTGGTCAAAATGCCATCAACTGAGATGGTCACCTAGTCAAGGCATCAGCCAAACAGGACAGACAGAAGCAGAGAGGAAAGCAGAGCAGGAACAATAGAAAGATGAGAGATGAAAGAAATTAGAGAAGTGAGGGGAGAAACAAAGAAGAAATTGGATTAAACACCATCTGAAGGCAGTTGTGCGGACTACGGTGTATCATTTGGTTGGTTGCTTTTGGTGCCAGTCAGACTGGGGGATGTCACTCTGGAGTGCAGTTGCCAAAGTTATAGAAAGCCATCTCAATGTGACTGAGCTGATCTGTGATGAGTCTGCTCTGACTCCTGTCTGAGCAGATTTAAGACAAACGGCTGGATTAAACCCACTGGATTACATTAACTGTCAGAAATGAAATATCCAAAACAACAAAGTATCCTGTGGTAAGCAGGTGATTAAATGGGTCATACGTTCAAAAAATGACAAGGCTCACAGAGTAAAATCATTTGCGTTTAACACAGTGTGACTATCACAGTACCATTTGGTGCTGAATGTTTTATTTGTGAGTACGTAACGATGGCCAATCAAATAAATCTCCCATCTGATAACGTTAGAGCATCTTTTAGGCAAAAATGTATATTTTTTTGTTTTACTTACAAAAATGTTTCAACTTCTGGTGATTAAACAGCACATCTACAGAGATGGTAAAACATTTTAAATGTCACACTTATTAGATCTGTTTCCATCAACCACGGATTTGCGCAGATTGGATTTGCGATAGCAAATTCGTCTAATGGAAACCTGACAATAAAAAAAACTCGCACTTATCAGAACAAATTTGTGCTTGGAAGAGATGGTTTTTGAGGCACATCAAGTTGACGTATTGGAATACGCCTGAGCGTGGCGTGGAATTGTTGGATGCACATTTACTATGAACAATCGCCAACCACTATTTCCCAAAATAGCTTCATCCGTAGCCACTCCCACTTGTAAGGAGCTCGCCGTTCCATAAGTATCTAGTATATAGTATATCATCAGTTGGTTTGTGTTTATTCGCATACTTAGGATTTTATGGAAACTGTTTTTTTTTCGACATTTCTAGAATTTTGATGAATTTTTGCGCGTACATTTAATGGAAATACAGCTACTGTCTATTTGATAAATGCATGACTCTGATTGTCACCATCTTGCTCTGAGTTTTCAGGAGTCAATCTGACCAAAATCATTGTTATGACATAATTTGGCCATTTGTATAGTGTAAGCTTATTACATCATGACTGTCCTAAGCTTTTTTTTTTTTTTTTTTACCTTTGTATGTCTTTTTATTAAAAAAAAAAAAAAGCACATATAGCCTTTTAAATGAATATAAGGGGTTAAAATTGTATAAATGCACCCACATTTATGTACCCTTACTATGCAAAAAAAAAAAAAAAAAAGTAGCAACCCTCCTGAAAAAGCAAACAGCCTTTGCTCAAAGCATCATAAATCCTCAAACAGGTGGCTGAAGGAAAAACTATTGCAACTGCACTCCACAGATTCATCCCCGCAGCTGCCTTTTTCATACTTTGAGGTTGTTGTTTTTTTCCAGTACTTCCCTGCTGAACAGGACAACTCATTTTTATGTCTGCAGTTGGTGAGAAATTTGCATCACATCAGCCATGAGTGGAAATCTGCAGCTCTGATGCTGGAATGTAGGACTCCTCTTTGGGGATGGGGGGCAGAGCTCTTAGTGGGGTCAACTTACTTGTTCTGTTTCCATGAAAGACAACTCATGGGCTAAGGAGAAAGAGGCTGTGGCATATGCGCGTTCAAACACATTCATGTACACTTTCAATCAATTATCTATTTATGTCGACGATTTTGTCCAGACGTTTTTTGCCGTTGAAATATACAGACGCAACCTGCAAAGCTATTTCACTAAACATAGTTTGCAGAGAAGCGCCAGTATAGTTAGGAGTTCTGGGAATATATTTTGTAGGAGGTTGTTAACGGGAAGGATGGGGGAAATTTTTGAAGTGAAGGTATCGCAAATTAAAAGGATTAACTTTGATTGGCTGCCAGACACAAAAAGCTCAAATCTAGAAAAGGATCTAATTGGAGTTTAGGAGAATTTTTTTGACAAGGAGAAAAAAGGCACAAGACTACAATAAGTTCATAAGTAACAAAATAAAGCGTCTTCTGAGTTTACTTGATGATAACTTTGCAATTTCTCCAAAAAAAGTTGTCAAACTGAAACTATTGCAGGCAATTGCATCAGTGGACACACAAGGGAAACGTCAATGCCAGGTGGTTAAAA
Source organism: Oryzias curvinotus (assembly GCA_023969325.1). Classification (NCBI taxonomy): domain Eukaryota; kingdom Metazoa; phylum Chordata; class Actinopteri; order Beloniformes; family Adrianichthyidae; genus Oryzias; species Oryzias curvinotus. Next base: position 28,272,151 of record CM043723.1, read on the forward strand.
AGTCCCAGAAGCTTCTTCCCTTCAGATTGGCAATAATTATTTTATGTCTTTTACAGCATCCTCAAAGTAAAATATTAAAAGTATTGAATTGTTTCTTTTTTTATTTTCATTATTAAAGAACAGAATAAAAGATAGATAGATAGATAGATAGATAGATAGATAGATAGATAGATAGATAGATAGATAGATAGATAGATAGATAGATAGATAGATAGATAGATAGATAGATAGATAGATAGATAGATAGATAGATAGATAGATAGATAGATAGATAGATAGATAGATAGATAGATAGATAGATAGATAGATAGATAGATATTTCAAAAATGAAAGCTGCAATGTCTTTCCTTTTCTTTCGCTAGAAGCCCAAAAACTAAAGTGTGACAAAGAAATACATGTAAAAAATTCGGAAAACAACAATTATTTCCACGAATCTAAATGAAACTTTTAAAAAAATGAAGCACAACAAGAAACCGGTAAAGGTCGGTATGATGCGACATCACTGATTGGATAATGACGTCTGAGTCTTGAGGAAGATAGAGCTACCACCAAACGTTTACAGCGACTGGGGCCTGAAGCTGAAAGAAAGGTCTTCTGTTGGAAGATATCGCTATGCCAAAGAAGTTCAAACAAACGTCAGCATCCAATCAGTGATCCTACCCTTTCTGGTTTCCTATTATATTTCATTTTTTAACATTTCATTTTGATTTCTGAAAATTAGTTTTGTTTTCTGAAATGCTTCCTTTTAATTTTGTTTCTTTATTTTGAAATTGTCTTGTCTATTAATAATTAAATTTGGTTTTTTAAAAGTAATCTTCTTTCATATTGTTGTTTTTTTGTGTTGTTTTTTTTTTTTTTGGGGGGGGGGTTGTTGTTGCAATTGTTGCTGTCATCTTTAAAATGTTTTTGTGTTTAGTGATTTGTACTTCAGGGCCACCTCACCTCATGGAGCTGCATCACAAAACTGTCTTATTCTCTAAAGAGGGTGACATTTGGATTGGGAAATTTAAGAAGAAAATTAATGAAATGATGCATTTTTGTTTTTTAATGGCATCCTAAGCAGCTGCACTAGTTCAAACTACGATCTTGTAAAAACACATTGCAGCTTTCATGCTAAGAACTTTTCTCTTTGGTGATTTTTTTTTCTTTGCTTTAATAATAAACCAGAACACATAAAAAAAAAAAAAAAAAAAAAACTCAGCTGCAGTTTGGTTACTTGTCTCATTAAAAAACTTCAACACTTCTCCCTTAAACAGTGTTTTAATTTAACCAGCTTGGAGATAGATCAACATTATATCTGGTATAATTGCACACAATCTATAATGGATTAAGGTCCTGACACCTCATCCACTGTTTATTGATCTTCACAAGTCTGCTGGAAACTTATCTGCTGAGCTGGCAAAAGAAAAGAGAAAAAAAAAGGAAAGAAGCAGGAGAGAAGAGCAGCTCTACTGCTTTCTGAGGCTTCTTCTAAAGGAGAGCAGGATGTAAGTTCAAAACCATCCTTAAACCTCTGAACAACACTGAACATTTATGCCAAAAGGTTCAAGATTCAGATAAAAAAAATGTTACTTTTAGCTCGTCTTGTTCTTCTTCTTATTTTATTTTTTTTTCCTCAGCATTTATGCAGACTGGTCGCTGCTCTCAGTCATCAGAGCGTAAACGTGGGAGGAGACGAGCGCCGCGTGAAGACCCGTCGCTTACCCTTTCCTTGACACCTCAGCCGTTTACTGTCATCAGCCTTTTGCAGAATACGCATCCCGCCTCAGAGGTACACAACGCAAAAAACAGTTTGGTACTAGCTCCCACCGTGAGGCACAACATGGAGGACATTTTTTTTTTATGCGGAAAGCAAACAAACAAGAAAAAAAAACCATCTCCTTTTCTTCATATGACTTTGATAAGTGTCTGGCAGCTGGTCAAAATGTCCTCGCTGGAAGCTAATCGTGCTGAAGCTTCGGTTCAAAGTTTGAACTAAGCTAAAATCATAACGACTGAAAAGAGACCGGAAAAATTTGGGCTAAGCGTTGCTCTGGTGGAAAAAAGGGCAGAAGGTGGAGGAGTTCGTTAACTCTTAAAGGGGTTAAAGGGTCATCGGTTAGTACTCTTGTAAGTAAGGGGGGAGTCAGACACAAAAATGGTTGTTAGTACAGTTACAACAGAGGTTTCATTTGAACAGTTGATTAGTAACACCGATTTAGTAAATTTAGTTGAGATGGCAAACCAGATCCAGATTTGGAGTGAATGTGTTATTTCGTGTGGGGTGTGTTTTGGGTTAAGAAGAAACGGAAATCAATCCATCCAAGTCAACAGGGTTCACACAAAAGCCAAGCACATACATGAAGGATGGGAGAATGAGCAGATCATGGATCAAAACATGTACGATGAAGAGCAAAAATAAATTCCTCAACCAAGATGCACGGATGTTGGGGCAGCAAAACACAAGTGGTTTGTTTCCGTCTTTAGGATTAGGGTTTTTGTTGGGAGTGGAACAAACAAAGATGAGAAACTTTGCACAAAGAGTCTCACATCTGAGTAGCATTTAGATTCTTTGGAGTTAGGGAGTCAACAGAAACATGCAGGCGGGGTGCAGCCACTGGACACTGGGGTTAAAGTCGAGGTGAGACAATGTCGGACCAGTCTTAGCAAACACAGATGAAGTCAGCAGAAGTGAAATGAGGTTTTAGAGGACGGGGAAAGCCGAGAGAAGAGAAAAAAGTCGCCCCGTTCTGGTGAATAGAGCAATTAGTAATGCATCTGAAAAAACATACAGTTTATTGCAAAGTCTGTCAAGCACATAACTGGAAAAACCATCCAGTTGTAAGTGTGGCTCGCATGAATTACTAGGACAAAAAGTCTACATTTTAATCTGACTTTTGGGGGGTGTGCTCCCCCAATAGCTACATCATTTTTGTCACTTTTGAGCACAGACTGATGGAGGCGCCATCAGATGCCGCTCCTCTGCACACCAGACATTCATTTCTTTCCTTCAGCTCATGTGTTTTGATGGATCAGCCAGATTTGTTTTCAGGGACATGAATCCTCTGTTCACCAGAAGGCCTCTTTCCTCCGTCTTCCCTCTTTCATTTTTCTTCACATTTCTTTGCTTTTGGCATGAAAAGGTGTGAGGTCATTAGACATCTTAGTATGTTCATTTCTTATAAAAAAAAGAAAGAAAGAAAACCAATGAAATTCCTAAAACCAAACAGTATCTGATGCTCATATTGACTTTATTAGAGCAACCAATATATGCATGTATATATTTTAGCTCTAATATATACATAAACATATATTCTCAATGACATTTCTGTTCTATATCCAAAAGTAAGGACAGATAACCTGAAAAGGTTATGTTTGCTCATGCAAAGGGTGAGCCCAATAAAGTATGAAAACTTAGCGTTAGTGTAAGTGTTAGTTAGAGTCGAATGCACACAGCTCATATCTTCTCCAGCTTTTCCCTTTATGGTCTGCATCAACGGGCAGGTGCTTTCATCTCAGTCCAGGGAAAGTTGGCATGACCCATCCTGACCACTCCACAATGACCAGAAGGGCTGTCATCCATTAGGACTCTAATTTTTATTTTCAAATAGCTTTCTAAACATTTAACGTTAATTTGTGTGAAGGTGTTTAACCATTCTTCCACCTGGTGCTAGAGATTCAGGTTTCATATTAAACTTTTTTTTAATCTGTTTTTAAAGCGTTTCCAGTGGTCTTTTAATTAGGATTATGCCATTTATAGCTGAAATAAAAAAAAAAAAAAAAAACCTGTGTCGTTTTCTAGGACATAGTTTCTGCAGAGCGGCAGGAGTTTCCCATCATCCATCTATTTACGCTCTCTCCAGCTAGTTTCCAGCCCTTTACAACCTTAGCCTAACATCACTGGTGCATCAAAAAGGGCAATATCAGATCTATCCAACCAAACCATTCTCATCCAAATTTCAGCTCAGACGAGGAAAACAAAGACGAACATGGACTCATTTAGCCTCATTATCGCTGAGCGTTATGGTCCGGAATGGTCCAGTCCAGGCGTTTCCGTTATAAAATGGTCCCATTGAGCTGCACCAGATAGTACCATTTTGGAGCCCCCGTTGGTTGTAGATCCACAGAAAAATGGAACAAACTGGTTAGGGTGCTAATATTGAAGCCCGTTGATTGGCTGAAGGTCGTTACGATAAAAGAAAGCTCCAAGACAGCGGCTGTCCTTTTCGTCGACCACAATCTTCTCTCAAACAACATTAAATGCTTTGTAGAAACAAAGTACCAAAAACCAAGCGGGGAAAAAAAAAGAGCTGGTGCATGACCGCCATTGTTGTTGTTGTTGATAGATTTGACCCTGAATGCACCATGATGGTCACCTGAATTGCCTGGACTATTCTAAACCTGACTGGACCGTACCACTCAGCGGAAGCAAGGCTTTGTCAACAGTTCAATTTCAATTCAATTCAATTTTATCTGTATAGCCCAAATTCACAACAACAGTCGTCTCGATGGGCTTCGTATAGGTAATTGAAGAAGTAAAACATAAAATCAAAAGGATCATGAATACATAGAGTTCAATAGGAAAATACTAAATTGAACTAACAAACTGACTAAACTAAACTGGCATCCCTGCCCTCAGACCCTCCATCGCAGTAAAAAAAATTCCTAAAAAAAAAAAACGGATTCTGGAAAAACAGCAAGTAGGTGCATTGGAATGGAGTGGAGCATCCACCAATTGTGGCACCTACATCGAAACTACAACATTTTTCCAACAGGTTTTTTTTTTGTCTGCTCCTGATTCACAATAATTTGAGTAAAGAAATACTCAGAAAAGTTCCATTTTATCCTCCATCATCAGAAAGAAATGCTACAAGAACATTGTAGTAGGTTTAGGGGATGTCATCTGGACTTGGTTTTAAAGTTGGAAGACGTTTCGCGAAACGTCTTCCAACTTTAAAACCAAGTCCAGATGACATCCCCTAAACCTACTACAATGGAACCAACCTGGATGAATGAGAGTCTTCATAGACATGCTACAAGAACATGTTGAAAACAATCATAGTCGGTCTTTAAAGATATGCACTGGTACAGGGTGGGTGGTGTTCAGGGGCAGCTCTGAAAACAAAACCCATGCAGATCATATATCAGCACAGAGCCTCTAATGGGATCAAGGCCTCATCTGGGACCTAATTTACAGCGGGGGCTTTGGCCCATAAATCAAGTGTTGTGAACACTCTTCATGGTGCCATAAACCCGTGAAATAACCCCTTCACGAAGAGAGGCTGGTCCATGACGAGCTCAGCAGGTCCAGCCGATGCAGCGTGGCACCGAGTCTCTGTTCGCTCGGGCTGTTGAAATGCTGGGAGGCGGGAAACCTCTCCCCTCCTTTACTGGAATGGCAGATATGTGCTGTGTACATTCATTCAGGGTCTTTTCTCAAAAAGAATGGGGAACGGTGGAAACAAACACAAACCTATCACAAAAAGAACAAATATACCTTGCATTATGATTCTTTATTTCTTCATTGTAAAAACAAAAAAAAAGTAGATATAAATCTAAAAATATTAAAATCAAATGAAATCATAAGCTGTATTTTTCTTTTGGAAGACCTCTTTTGATGAAAATATCCAATATTTTAGACTACGGAGTCATGATGGCAATAAAAAGCGGAGACATAAATATATACAGAGGGCTGAAAAAAGAACAAAAAGGTGGAGTTTCTCAGCTACCTTGGAAGTGATGGTGGATTGTACTTTCAGTTAGGCAAACAGAATAGAAAAGTAACGGAAAACCCAGGGCAAACCAAAGTGTAAGACAATTAGAATGATATCTACCATATAATGCAGTTTGTTTACCATAGCGTGTCCAATGCCTGCGTGCTTCAGGAGGAAACAGGGGGAGGAGAAAGAAACAAAAAAACAGGACAAACCTTAAAAAAAACCCAAGAAGGCATATAACAGTCCCAAAAGAGTGGGAAAGGATAAAAAATCCCTTTGAAAAAAAAAAAAAAACACTATTTATATAGTGAATCGGATTTTAAAAGTAGAAAATATAGTTAAAAAAGTATGTTTTCTCCTTAAATTTAGAACAAAACTTCCAAGTAAAGAAATAAAGAAAGCAATTGTAAGCAGCTACTTTCCTCTAAAGGGTCTTCAAAGGGAAACTAATAAAAAAAAAATAGGATAGCAATACATTTGTTAGTATGTAAGTTGCAAGTCAGAAACAGAAAACAATAGATGGTACACATTCCGTTAATGACACAGTGTTAGTTGTTCAAATCATAAAAGGGAAAGGAAAGTTCACCAATGAAACGAATCTGTTTGGAATTGCTCTGAGGCTTGTTAGTAAGAGACACAAGAGTTAGCAAATCAACTTCCACGCTGGGGAAACAGGGAAACGGGGCGTTTGGGGGCGGACGCTTGTTTTGGGCGAGCATCAGGAAAAAGGAGGATTAGTATCACGGTGACACACTAATCTGACCAGCGCGCTTTTGCTCGGTGCCATTCATTTGAAAGTGGGACTTTTTTTGGTGGAGCAGGGCCAATCATTTTGGTTTTCTTAAATAGGTGCATTTGTTGGAGTCAGTGGCTGCTGTCAAACATGCAAGAGAAAAGTATACAAGCAATTATTGCATTGTAAAAATAACAACAACAAAAAAAAAGGCAATTACTTTTGTGCATTTATAGAGTTAAGGCACTGAAGACACATTTAGAAAAACTTTAGAAATAGTTTAACCTCTTCATGCCGAATGTTGCTAAATTGTGACATAGGCTACCATTCAGTCAATTCATTTAGCATCACCTTAAACAGCAAAAACACTGACAAACTTTCTTTTATATGATTGAAAATAAATTCAGGCATGAAGGAGTTTAAAGGAGAGAAAAGAACAAAGCATAACGGTGGCATCTGCATCATCCTGAAAAGAAAACAAACGTTATTTCAGCTGACATTTCCACAAAAAAAAAATGACTGTTTTCTCTTGAAAAACAAAAAATCCTAAAAGAAAATGTAAATATGAAAGGCAGATCTGATGTCACTCTCATTGAAATATTGTTTCAATGACAACACTCTAATCTTCAAGTTTTGATTAAGTTTAGAAGCAGTTGAGCTCAATAATCTGGAATTGTGTTATTTAACTTAAAGCATAAATAAGAAATTGTCTTTTAGACGTCTTGAGTGCATGTTTCTAGGAGAAATCATGTGCTTTTATGGGACTGAAGAGTTTGCAGACTTCTGTGAGGTGTAATGGCATTTAGTGGCGCACACACACACACACACACAAACACACACACACACATTTTTTTGAAGCCATACTGACACTGATTTAGCTGTTTTTAAACACAGAGTTTCCTTAAATTGCGAGTAACTTAAATCCCTCTCAGATATAAATGAACAAAATCTGTTAAAGTTTATCTCACCTGAAATCAAAGCCACATGACTGGACGCTTTGAAAGCCACCATGAATTTTTTGGTCAACATAAAACTGCTGTTAGAGGGGGGGAAAAAAAAGACAATTTGTGGCTTCATTATTCACCTCTGATGAGGATGAAATTGATGCAACACTGCATATATGCTGTTGTGGCTTTCTGTTTGTCCACAGCCATGAGGTGGTCTGTACGGCGTTCCCTTCATTATGCACGTCGCTGTGTGGGATAGAGATGTCCCTGCCATCTGTGTGGGAGCGAAAAGTGGTAACCACAAACAAACTCCTCTCCATTAGGCTAAATGACCAATTTGAAACTTCATGCACACCCACTCTTTGATCTTGGGTCATAGCAAAGTGCTGTCACCAGTCACCCCCTTTGTTTAATCATGACTCGTAATCCATTAATTAAAAGGAGAAAAGAAAAAAAAAGAAAGAGTCTGTGGTGGGTGGGAATTAGCATATCAGCACTGCACAACCGTGTCCCACAGTTTAAAACACAGCAGCTCCAATGCTGATTGGACACTGGTTTTAAAATGTATGTTTAAAGAAAAAAACAGAAACTTCTGAGGAAAAAAGAAATTAAAGACACATGAAGTAAGTAGAGTCCAGTTATTTTGTATAACAACCATGACTAAAACTCTTCATATAAAACACACTCACTGGTCACTTTATTAGGCACACCTGAACGACTGCTGGTTAACGCAAATTTAGGCATTTAGACATGGTCAAGATGATCAGAATGAGGAAGAAAAGTGGCTGAAGTGACTTTTAACGTGGCATGGTTGTTGGTTCCAGAAGGCCTAGTCTGAGGATTTCAGATTCTGCTGATCTACTGGGATTTTCACCCACAACCATCTCTAGGGTTTACAGAGAATGGTCCTAAACAGAGAAAATATCCAGAAAGCGGCGGTTCTGAGTGGAAATGTCCTGTTGATGCCAGAGGTCAAAGGAGAACCACCAGACTGGTTCCAGCTGATAGAACAGGAACTCAAAGAACCACTGGTTCCAACCGAGGTCTGCAGAAGAGCATCTCTGAACACACAACACGTCCAACCTGGAGGCAGATGGACTACAGCAGCAGAAGACCACAGCGGGTACCACTGCTGTCAGCTAAGAACAGGAAACTGAGGCTACAATTCACACAGACTCACCAAACCTGGACCCTAGAAGATGGAAAAACGTTGTCTGGTCTGATGAGTCTCCATTTCTGCTGCTACATTCAGATGGTAGGGTCAGAATTTGGCCTCAACAACATGAAAGCATGGATCCATCCTGCCTTGTATCAACGGTTCAGGCTGGTGGTGGTGGTGTAATAATGTGGGGGATATTTTCTTGGCACACTTTAGACCCCTTGCTACCAGTTGAGCATGGTTCCACAGCCTACCTGAGTATTGTTGTTGACCATGTCCATCCCTTTCTGACCACAGCGTGCTACGTCCAGCAGGATGAGGCGTCATGTCATGAAGCTGGAATCTTCATTGAAGGCAGACTGTCAGGGATCAGTTCTTAACTAGAACAGGAATGTTTCAACAGGGAGTGGTTGTCAATTTGAAACTTGGTTTGCAACCCTCAGGCGACATGTCGGACTGGTTTTAACTAAGACCACCAGTGCAGCTGAACTTTAAAATGAAAATAGAATTTCCCTGTGTTTCGCTGTCTGCTTATGTTGAAACGTTGGTTCTCTGTTTCGTACAGAACTGGCTTTTCTCATTAAAGGGTAAAAGATGTTTAACAATATCTATAAGCAGACAAAAGCTCTTTCCATGTCGCTTTTATCTCAGACCTACACTGAATGAAATGATACAGGCCGCTGAGTCAATGTGTTCTATGGCCAAGCTGTTAGGTTGCAAACAACAGCTGTCAAGGACAGAAAGTTTGTATCTTTTTTTTGTTTTTTGATTCAATTAAAACCCAGACTTCACTCACTGAGAGAAAGACAAAAGACAACGTAAACACTTCTACCAACTACTTGAATCTAATCTTGAATCAAAGACCTTGAAACTGGAGATAAGTAGATATTCAAAGCGTCAATGTATGTCCACGGGTTAGAAATGATGTCACAAAATATACGAGGAGACGCTTTAAGAACTAAGCAAAGCAGCATTTAAAAGTTAAATGAATCCCCATGAATGACGTGATTTTCTGCTGCATTAGACCGTATTATTAGTTGTCTGACCGTGAAACTCACCACACACATTCTCTGTGTGTCTCTGTGTGACCAGCACATTCTAACACAGGCTTTCAGCTGCAACAATAGGAGAGACGGCAGGAAATACAGTAGCTCAATGGTAGCCTTAGGACCTGATTGAAGGGGAGAAGTTTTACGCTACATGTTTTGTCCCATGTAGATTCTCAGAAAATTGTGTTTATATGATAACAAAGTTGAAAAAAATGAAATGGCAGCCGGGAATTTAAATAGAGAGCTATCAGACAGCAGCGAAGCTTTCACAGGGAAATGAAATGCATCATCTTCCAGTGAAATTCCGTGTTAATCCACCTTCGCGTTTGCCTCAAACCCAACATGCTTGGAGTTCCTGCTGTGATGCTCTGTAATTGACCCACGTGGGAAAACAAAGGCTGCTGTGTTGAAGTTTCTGATGGAAGATAATGCACCGCGCCATGTAAACAGCCACGGGCCAAGACAAACAACTTTGTCTGGCATTTGTCTCAAATGGCCTCTTTAGTTTAGAAATGTTCCTTTGTTTAGTAGCGAGGCAGCAGGTAAGAGCAGAATGGAATGACTGATCATCAGAAATAGAACGGTATGGAAACTGCCAGACATTAAATAATAAACTGATTTTGTGTCCATTGTTGCATTTTTAGACGGCAGTAATTGAACAAAAGGGTATCAAACATTAGATTAATTTAGGATTTGTGGCGTTGTCACACTCAACACTTAAAAACATCGTTGTGGTGTCATGGAGGACAAGTACGGCAGATTTCAGATGAGATTTTCTGTCCTTGAGTTTGGAAAAATGCATGTTTTTGTTATGAAATACAGTTTTAACAGTTTACTGCTCTAATTTCCCCAGACAGGGTTTATTTTCTAGCTTCACTGGGTGAGGTTTAAGCTGAACATGTGAAAAGAAAGCGACAAAATATAAAAACCACATAAAAATATGAACAGAACACCAGCAGGATTCCAGCCAGAGTCAGACACGATGTCAAATAGGGTTCTGCTGAGCGGTTGGCTTCTTTTTCCCTCAAAGATAATTGTAGTCATCACTGAAATGTGGCCACCAGTGAATAAGCTGAATAAATGTTTAATGGCAGAGTGGTGAATATGATCAATTGATGGTGCGGCAAAGCCAAGATTCCCAGAATGAATCAATTCAGACTTGCTGCAGAGGAAAACCACATGAATTTAGTTATATTTTATATCCTGTTGTTCAAAGAACCCTAACAGGAAACCTCCAAGTTTATCAATTACTAAACAAGAAATGGGAGGTCAGCTGGTGTTAAATCCCTTGGTGAAGAGAAGGAAGTTTCTTCCTGTCACTCTGGGACAGGTTTTGACCAATTGCACCAAAAATTCTCCACATCTCAGGGAGTCTGAGTCAGTGGTCCTTCAATTGTGACAATGCAGATTTTTGCCAAAATCCCCAAAAAACTGTGTTGTTTTGTAAGACTCCTGCAGAGTCGCAGCAGTTCTTTAGAAATTCACCTCTGAGTTGTGACTGTTGGCACAAAATATGCCGATCTCCACTTCCTGTCACCCATCTGTTTACCGGCTCTCCTGCTCGCTTCCAGCCTCTCACACCCCCAAAGCAACATTACCGGTGCAACAGAAATGGTGTGACATATTGGAGCTATCCAGTCATGCAGTTTTGAGCCAGATGCCAACTCAAACAAAGACGTTACGTATTTTTTAGGGTACATTTTTATGCATAGTTTGGCCTGGGATGCGAATTATACTCAGGTGCAACTTATATGTGATGTAACCCTTGTGCTATCCTATGACCCCACCCTTCCATTGATGTACTCTCCCTACCATGACAAAGGTGGATAAAGGTGGAGAGGATTTCATGGACACCAGTGAAGATCACAAATCATTGAAGAAAAAAGGTTCAGCGCTCTGTCTAGTGGGTCTAGATGACCCCACTCCCAACGTTAAAGTGCCTAGGATAGCACAAGGGTTAAAAACCATAAAATGGACTTTTTGCATTGAGACATTATTATACTTCCTCCGACTAATCTGGGACATCGCATCACCAAACTGCGTCACAAAGATACAGTACCAATACAGATACAGTACCAAAGTACCACTGAAAGCGGCATCATACAGTAGATGGTATATGATTGTCTTAAACTAAAAGACTGAATGATCTCATGAATTCAGACAAGGAGACGTGATTTCTGATGTTATTGTAGAGCTCTTTAAAAAAATAAACCTGATACCTCATTATAAATCAGGTCAATGCTTCCATGTAGCAATCGGGCTAAAAATTTGACGGTAGCTTCTAGGGTTGTGTCCATCGTGATGGGTGACTGACATCCCGATGGAGAGACCACCATCGTGATGCCACGCCCCCGCCACATTGCGAGTGGACCCCATAAGCCGCGGTTACATGAACAAAATATCTTGATGGGATCAATGGTCGGATTAGAATCCAACCGTGTACATGGGCCCAGAAAAAATGTTTTCAGAATATAAAAACGTTCACTAAGGTCACACTTTCCGTTGGAATAAATCATTCGCACATGCGCAGTAGGGTTTGAAAACCGGAAGGATATAAATTCCGCCGAGCTGCTTTTTTTTTTTCAAACTTTATTGAATGTAACAATTCAATACAAAACGATGTTAAACAGCGCCGAGCGGCTATATTCATTGACATGTCAGCTCGGTAAAATACGAGACGATCTTCTAAACGTGCTTTTAATAATGTTACGGTTATTATGAAACACCTGTTCGCTCATCATTTGAATTTTAATCCGTGTGGTCAGTGCTTTTTCTGAACGAAGCCAGGATTAGCAGTATGCTCACACGGGCTAACAACATTAGCTTCGGGTGGTGCTGCATGCTGGCTGCACGTTAAACATGTAAGAATAACATCAGCCTTTATTTAGTCGGGACACGACTGGAAACACAAATCCACGTCATTGGTTGAATGTTTTCTAAGGACTGAGCGACATTTCTGCTTTGAAGCTCAAACCGCTGTGTGTGCTGACGATCCGAGCTGTGCTCAGACACACACTTTTAGACTCGGTTCTGAGTTCGGTAGCTCGTACCCCTAGAGCTGCAGGACGGATCGCAGTTTATATAAGACCGAAAAATGTAAAAATACCCCCCCCCCCCCCCCACGATGTCATCGTCCATCCCGATGGTTGACAGCAAACATCGTCAACGGCCAATTTAGGGGACATCGCCCAACCCTAGTAGATTCACCCGCAAGTGGCGGGAGCGTCAGGTTTATGAACATATCATGGAATTGCCTGACAGAGTTGTCCAGAAACCTTGCACGTTTCTCTAAAAAGTACGACTTGTGTGACTTATAATTGCTTTTTTTCTTATTTATTATGCATTTTTGGGTGCTGCGACTTTTACTCTAAACTGACAAAAAAACTCCAGAAAGTACGATACATGGATCTCTGTGTCTGCAAGTGGATGCAGGGGGAGAGTTTCCTGCCTATCGCAATGTCTACGTCACAACTATGATCTTTTTCAAACTGCATTTTTTCATCTGCTCTTGATTCACAGTGATTTGAATTAAAAATACTCTCAAATGTCATTTTAATCTGAATTTCTTGGTATATGTCCGCCATCATCAGAAAAATGCCACAAGAACATGTAATAAACATCCAAATTCTGCACATCTCTGGAAATCTGAGCAAACACACACACGGAGGACAGACTTTTTATGCATTTGCACTAAATCAGGCTGTCCTCCGTGACACGTCTGACCCTGTCAGAGTTAGGCTTCAATTTTACAATGGCTCTTTCAGGTACATTTTGTTCTGTGTTTACTCCAATTTTCCATCACATGGTCTGCTTTGGCACTCTGAAATGCTGAATGCAAGTAATGGAAACTGGCAGACAGGCTTCAGGTGTAAATATAAATGTCACTGCAATTACAGCGCGGAGAAGTCTGCAAATAAACAGCATGCGGGTGTGCACTCCTGTACAGCTATGAGAGCATGAGAGGATGCGTGCAGTAAAACATCTGAGCAGTGTGATGGCTGCTGCAGTGCAGCAGCTGGGAGACCTTTCTCCGTCTGAATCCATCCCTCTCTGCTCTTTGGCTTCACTTTTTCACCAATCATTTGCATTTAAAGTAGAAAAAAAATCTAAATCTCAATCACAATTAGGGTCTTTCACTAAATTTCCTTTTACCCTAACTAGTTTCTTGTGGTTCCTTCAGACTCCACTGTGCAGGACTGACCCCATCAGGCTTCAGTTTCTGGGGTTTATATTTAGCTTTGACTGACATGAATTCACTGAGGAAAGCGGCAGATGGTTCACAACAACCATCGTCAGACGTTCCAGCATAAAACGCAGAAAGAAAATGAACTTTATGGTTAATGTTCATTTCTCGCTCGTGTCTCTGAAACTATGTTCAATCCAGCTTGCGAGTAAACAGCAGCTGAACATGAATATGCATGTTTTATGGAGTGTAGCTGCAGCTGTTCACTGTTGTCTGGATTTCGTATAATCTTGTGAAAACACTTCACATGAAAAGTTGTTACAGCTTGGCAGTACAGAATCAGATTTGCAAAAAGAAAAAAGCAAGAAACATCTCAGAGAAAAGAAACAAATGGAAGAAAACAATTTAAAAGAGGAGAGCCCAAAGCAGCAAACGGCCAAATTGGTTGTTTTTGCGTAAACAACCAACGTAAATTGTTGTCGTTTTAGTGACATTCAGCAAAAAAACAAGTTGAAATGAATCAAATAAAACCAGTAGAATTTGCCTGAAGACAATACTTAATTATAAAAGAATGGTTATCAGTTTCAATCAGACGTCTTTTTTATTGCCCCCCTGCTGTTAAAAAAATGGTGGCAGAGTTTACAGGTGGAACAGCGGCTGGGAACAAGAGTCTAACTGAAGGTAGATTTTGAAATGTTTACATTCCAGATATCTAACTACTTGCTTTCTCCTAAATAGGGGTTTGCATGAGTCGCTGTTACTGCAAATGAAACCAATACATCAGCTCAGGGGGGGCTCATTACATCGATTGGGATCAAGCAGTCACAAAAATGTGCTCAGTCTGACTGTGTAGTTTTTGAGGTATTAGTACATAAACATAGTATTTTTGACAGAGGATAAAGCAGAAGTTGTGAACTTTTAAGCTGAATAAAGTGTTTTTTGTGCATAACTCCAGGCCGTGACTACTATTTCCTTGTTCTACACATCGTGGACTGTCATCTCACAAAGATTTGACTTGTGTTGTTTTTTGAATTATTAGTAGATAAATATACCAATTTTGACAAAAAAAAGTGTGGGCACCCTGCATTACTAGTAGCACAGCTAATGAAAAGCTTTTTCACATTATATTTATGTCGTCTTTAGCAAAAAAAAAAATTAAAAGGAGTTATTTTGGGAGGACAGCAAAGGCGGCGGTAGAAATTCATCTCTGGGTTCTGGGCGGGACCATTGGCGCAGAGCAATAATCTGATTAAAGAAGTAATTTCAAATGCAGTTTTAAGCTTCATTTACTTTATAAATGTCCTCCGTTGTCAGAAAAAAAAATCCACAAAAACATGTTAACACCAAAAACACCATTTTAATTGCAGTGAGTTTTCAAAGCTTACCTACATCTGAACTTTTATACCTATACGTTTATGTATTTCCTACCCTTAGTATATAAGTGCTACAATTTTTTATGAAATGCTACACATCAGAATACAAAACATCTTTTCAATTTTACATTTTCACATGAATTTCCAGAACAATCATTTTAGATGAATAATTTGAGCTAATTCTTTTAGGTTCATTTAAAAAAATAATATTTCTTTTAGGCTATGAGCAAAGATTTCAAAGTTTGTGCTGGAAGTTGCAGGTGTGAGGATAAACTCATGCTTATCTCGTAGTTTGAGATCTTTCTTCTTCAGACACTTTTTCTCCCTTCGCTTGTCCTCTGCTCTCCTCCAATCGCACTCTTCAATCTGTCTTTCTCAAACACTTTATCACCTCTTTCCACCTGTTTGAATGTGCTAACAGCAGAGAGGTTTGTTATCTGATTATAGGTCTGTGAGGCAGCGGGATGAATAAACATTGAAGTGCTAAAGCAGGCAGCGGCAAATGATGCTGATGAGCGTCTGAGTGCGGGGAAACAGCCAGATATGCTAATGCCCTGAAAATATTATGCAAATGAGCTCCTTCTCCAAAATAAACAGAGGCTATCGATACTGGAATCAAACACAGGCTGCAGTCTCCAGGTTTGAGGTGTGAGGCTGAGATGAGGAAGGAAGGGAAAAGAAAAAGGGAAATAAATGTATTCCTAAACGCACAATCTCCCACACACTGATGATGACTGTACTCCCACTTGCTCGCGGCATGGTTGGAGCACATTAGGAATACTTAAAATGTCATTGGCGCTAAACTGAGAAGGGATTACAGGGGGGTTAGTGAGCCATTATGTTCATCAAGCAAATCCACAACCAATTCTTGTCTTAAACAGCGATTCCATGTCGTCGTGAGTGAGTGAGTGAGTGAGTGAGTGAGTGAGTGAGTGAGCATGCTGCATAGAGACTTCACAAACCAGCACTTTTCTGTAGCGTAACACCTTCAGTTTGTTTGCATGCCAAGGTGAACTCTGATCTTTATGACACGCGTGCGATTAGGAGCTCACACAGACGATGTCATCGCTGGTGAGCCGACAAACTGACCACATTTCAGAAAAATCTGATGAGAAAAGGCAGCCTTTCTGGGCTGATATCAGTGTCAAGCGGGAGGATTTACTTGAGCGTAAGGGGTTAATGTAGGACTGCAGCCAGGGATGATTCACCACCCTACGGCACAGCAGACTCTGTTGCTAAGTGACAAATTGCTAGCAAGAATGGAAGCGAGAGATAAATTGAAAATGAGAGGGTAGTGGGGGGGGGGGGGACGATGTGCAGGAGAGGAATTGATTGGCTCTCTCTCAGGAATTCTGGCTGCTTTTTGGGTGGGTGAGAGGGGGGGAAGAGGGAAAGGATGGATGGACGGAGGGGTGGGGTGCTGCAGCTGATCATGCCTAACAGAAATTAATGAAGAACACTCTGAACTAGTCAGAGACGGATAGAGAAAGAACATGAAAGAGGAGGGTGCGTCTAGTATGGATAGAAGTGGGAGGCGTGTCTTTCAGACGCAGCATCTTACTTGAAAGAGTGATCATCTCCCCAACAGGCTTAGCGTGCAGCCGCTCTTTGATATGGGCGTGCAAGTCACACACACACAACGGAGTGATAAATAAAGGCTATAAAGTACCGTCGTATTTTTAAAAAAATCCTATTTTTTGAAGTCATAAAGTCAAATTTTAGTAAAGATTTCAGTTTTTCCACCTGTTTGTCTTAAAGTCCCACCCTTTTGATCTATTGTCAAAGCATCCCTGGTGGTCTTTTAATTATGATGATGCAGTTTTTAGCCAAAACTTTTAAAAAGAATGTAGTTTTTTAGGGCATAGTTTCTACAGAGCGGCAGGAGGTCATTGGAAATTCAGCTGTAGGCTGTGCCCGCCCCCTTCCCATCATCCAACTGTTTGTGTGCTTCCTGCTATCGTTTACAGCCCTTCACACCCCCTAGTTAACTTTAGCGGTGCTACAAAAATGGTGAGCAATATCAGAGCTATCCAGACGGAAAATGTAGACGTAGATGGATCTATTTGTCTATCAGTGGATGCGTCTGAATGGAGCTTGTGGCCTGCTGATTGTAGTTTGTACGTAACAACTACAACCTTAATCAAATGAAATGTTTTCCTCTGCTCCTGACTCACAATGATCTGAATTAAGAAATACTCAGAAATGCTATTTAGAGCTTAATTTTCTTTAGATTTAGAATTATCACTCAAACATCATCCATCCAACACATTGCACAGCAGCTCCATTGGTTACCGATCACACTCTGACATATAAAATACTTCTCCCAACTTTCCAATCCATCCACAACCTTGCCCACTGATACATGTCGGATCTTGTTCGTGTCGCCACCCCCCGCCCCTGTACCCTCAGATCCTCTGCTCGCCCTGTCACTATGGAGAGCAGAGCGTTCAGCTGCTCTGCCCCCCAGCTCTGGAATTCACTCCCTTTGGCTCTCTCTCACGATTCATCAAGAAACTAAACACCCACCTTTTTCAACTTTCATATTTCCCCCCATAACTTGACATTCTTGGCCTGTTTTACTGTACATTTTATTGCTTTTAACTGTTTTCACTGTTATGTACGACGACCTAGAAAGGTGCCTAACAAATACAATGTGTTATTATTATTATTATTATTATTATTATTATATGTCCTCCATCGTCACAAAAATGCCACAGGAACAAGTCGAAAACCCCCAAAACACAATTTTTTATCAGAGTGGGTCTTTAATAAACACATCAATGACAGCTACAGAAGGTCTAAGAGGACTGTTCAACACCTGCGACAAGAAGAGCTCTCAGCTTTTTCCCTGGCAGCAGCTCTCACATGGACGCGTCTGCCAACACTGTTCCCAAACCGTGGCACATATCAGAGACAATAAAGTCTGTGGAAACCCTGAGGAGACTTTTCAGTCTTTGCCCCACATTTCACTCATGAAATAAGCTCTGTTTTAAACATGAAGCTGGCTTTGTCTCCCGCTAGTAACCATCAAACTCTCCCAGGGACCCAAGTTAAAAATGAATCAAGCAGATAACCATTCAATAAAATGTTTATCAGTGTTTACTGTCTTCATCAGCACGACAAAAAAAAAAAAAAAAAAGCAAAACGATTCTCCTTGATGAAAATCAAAGACATCAAAGCGCCCTGTGAGCTGTGCCACTCTTTCATTTTAAAGTAATTCTCTCCCTCTGAAGCAGAAAGAGTCTATTTTTAATCAAGTTCTCCATCCCTCAGCTCCCTCTCTATACACACTAACAAATTCATGAGAGATGAAAGGTTATGCTCAGTCATAATGTGAGAAGACGTTACCGAATGTGAATTCAAAGCTCATAAGCTCCGGTCTCTTTAACATCTCTATAAGTGTGAGCAAACTTGCTACATGGGAAGCGTGCACGTATAAATTAAATATTAGGGCATTACTTGAGCCTTAGTAGTCACGGAGCAGCCAACCTGCTGATTTGCAATCAGTGGAAACAATCTTCAAAGCAGCTCTAGTGGCAGAGCTCAGCCTGTTGTAGACGTCTCATCCTCAAATGTTTTACATGGACTCCACTGCTCTCTATAATGACATGTGTCGTGCTTCTCCGTTTTCCCTCCCTCATTTATAATGTCATTTGGGTCCAATAACTGCATAAGTTACACCTGAGCGAGGGACGGCGGTGCTGATTGCGGGAGCATAAAAGGTAGAGGACGATAACAGTGGTGAAGAAAGCTATCAAAGCTAAATTGAGTTGAAAAGTCTCTCTCCGTGTAAACAGTGGACAAGCTGCTGACCCAGATTCGTAACACAATTGTTGTCGAGAATTTTTGTTTGTAAAATCGCTTTTGGGAACTCCCAGAGTTTACCTCTACCCTGTGTGGAACAGCACAGACGTGTCTTCCTGTTCTCTCATCCTCCTACTGCATCACAGAAGCAAGAGAGCACAGATACACTCTAAACACATCTTCTCTGCCTCAATGTTGCGTTTCCTTTGACTAATAGTGCTTTGTCGGTGCAAAAACCAGCTTTGTTTACAAATAAACAATGCAGTGTCCAATAGAAAGAAGTGTGGCACATAACTATGGTTGTGCGACCACGATACATGTCCGACAACCTGTCTCGTTTTCTAGGACATAGTTTCTGCAGAGCAGCGGGAGTTCGTCAGAAATCCACCTCTGTGTTGTCGGTGGAAATATTGCTGCATAGTACGCCGCCCCCTTTCCCATCAGCCATCTATGTACATCCTCTCCTTCCAGCTCACAACCCTTCACACGTCCAACCTAACATTATCGTTGCAACAAAAGTGGTGAGTGATAGCAGAGCTATCCAGCCGTACAGCTCTGCTCTCAGACGAGAAAAAAAAAGCAGCAGGTTTCTAAAGTAACATACTTGTCAGCAATAAAACCTTTGAATAAATCCACAATTGCAAGAAATGAACTGGAAGAAAAACTGTAGATTTTATATATTATCAGAATGTGTGTTTTTGTTTTTCTTGTTGTCTCGCTTGTACACACTAGACAAAGTTCTCAGTCTCCTTATCTTCTTATTGTGTTTTTTTTGTTTGTTTCTGCTGTATTTTGTTGGTTTGAGCCTCTGGTACCTTCAGGTGACCCCACAGCTCCATATAAGCAAGACTTTTTGGTGATGGTAGTGATGGTGTAGCTTTCCATATATGAGATTCTGCCGCCACTGATATGATGATATCCCCACATTCTGTTATCAATCTATTAACCCCAAACTTCCCAAAATAGAAAGAGTTTATTAAGATTATCAAAAGGATTTTGAAAGAAAAAGGACAAAATGTTCAATTAATCAATACTTTTACACTTAAATAAGGGATCGTTCAGCCTAATCAATTGTGCACTACAGATAGGATACAGATAGTAGCCATAGGATAAAAGTAGAGCCATTCAATGTTCCAGAACCTTTGGTGATCATACTCCCTTTATCCTTTTCATGTAAAATACTTAAAGAGATACCAATGTGAGGAGCTGACATGTAGCATCTCAGTGGGAGCTTAGAGCATGAACCACACTGAGGGTCAGCTGAAAGCGTGCCATGAGACAGAGCTGAACAAAGTGGAACAGTCTGGTTCTAAACTGCATCAAAGAGCAGTTTTGGCATTAACCATCCCATGGAGCTGATCCACGTTGGGTTCCTGGATCTCTTCCATGTGTCAGCTTAGTTTAATCGTGTCATGCTGACATTTTTCTGACAATCACAGTAGCTTAAGGCGTTCACTGTCCCCTTCTTCTCCTGACAACCATCTATCTCGGGTGACACACATTTTTTTAAAAGTTCATAAAAGCAGTGGAAAAGTCGAGGGTTCCTCCTGGTGTACACAATTACCTCAGTGAGTCCTGGGATGAGGTCAAACTAATTAATCATACCATGCTGGAACCAAACATTTCATTCCATCTGTGACTCTGACTCGTGTAAGTCTCTTAGAACAATCAGTGAGAAAATGTTCATCAACACACTAACACACAACGACAAACTGAGGACATACGTGTATGATTAAGAAATCTAAGTTCTCTGAAGTGAAATTAATGACAAACAGCTTTTTAAGAGACAAAGTGTTATATCTACACATTGTCCTTGTCTCAAAGAAGCCTTAAAGTCCCACTCCGATCTTCTTTTGATCTATGTTCAAAGCTTTTCTCATCTTTTATTTATGATTATGTCAGGTTTGTTTTTGCCAAAATCCCAACTTTTGTCGTTTTCTAGGACTTAGTTTCCCCAGAGCGGCAGGAGTTAATTCGAAATTTTAGTTGTGGGCGGGACCAAAAGCCCAGAAAAACTCTGCCCCCCTTTCCCTCCCCTTTGCAGAGTGCAGTAGGGAGATTGTAGCCCGCCTTGTATTATTTACCTCTGAATCACAATGAATGAAGAAATACTCATAATTTTGAGCTTAAATTTATTCAGATGTGTCCTGCATCATCAGAAAAATGCTTGTAGAACACGTTAAAAACACAATTTTCATCGCAGTGGGTCTTCATTGACTTTTGCTGGAGTTATACGATAAGATTTTGCATTTAGTCTTCTGGTCTTTAGCTTTTCCAGCAGAAAACCAGAGGGCAATTTCCCACACCTTTAAGGTGAATATGTCAGTGGCAGAAACTACATTTGTTAATACTCTGTTGGTTTATTGTTCAATTGGAAAAGCTGCCTCATTGCCACAAAAGGAATCCAGAACATAAAAAAGAAGGGAAAAAAAGTTCTTATATAGAAAAAGTCCACATTGGTTTGAAAAACAATTGCCTTAACACAAATAAAAAAGGTCGTTTAAAATTCTGTCTTGGATTACGTGAGTTCTGAATGAAGTGGGCGGAGTCACCAGAGAGAGAAAAAACAAATGGAGAAAAGTTTGGGGTGTCGGCAGCTGTCAGAGCCAAAAAATAAGAAAAAAAGGCTGGGGAAGGCTACGAGGGACCCCAGGGAGAAATAAAAAAAAAATAACCTAGTCAAGAAAGGGTGGAAACCACAAGCAAATAGATTTTGTCGAGATCCTTCCTTTTTTTTTTTTTTTTGACTAACAGTCCCATGTGGATTTATATTTTCCTAGCATTTCCGATTGAAC
Source organism: Oryzias curvinotus (assembly GCA_023969325.1). Lineage (NCBI taxonomy): Eukaryota > Metazoa > Chordata > Actinopteri > Beloniformes > Adrianichthyidae > Oryzias > Oryzias curvinotus. The sequence goes on from CM043723.1 coordinate 28,293,890, forward strand.
ACTGAAAGAGAGTTAAAGGAGCGTGAATTTGGAAAAAATGTGTTTATATGTTTGACAAAGGTAAATCAGTTAAGCCCTAATTTAATTTAAAAGTGTATTTCATACAACTCGTTACAAAGCAAAACATGTTCATCTTTCAGCACATCCCTTCAGGTGGTTTGGCAGAGGTTTTTATGCCGGATGCCCTTCCTGGGACCGGGGGGCCTTGGGCAGCAGCACAGAACCCCGGTTTCCCGTGCACCAGTGCTACATGCAGCCAGCGGAGCCGTCCTGCCGCTATAATTTAGAAAGGCAAAAGCTTTCCACAAAAGAGACACTTTCACTGTAAACGTACTATCTACCTCCCATACAAAACATTTTGACTAAAAGGCAGAAATACAAAAATCTTTAGAATCAAGTGATTAAAAATAAGGAAAATCTTAATCTAGGGTTGAGTATTCGCCGTGTCAAATGCCTAAAGGAATTCTGATTTATTAGTGACTACAACTGGTTTACTGTTATTGTTGCTCTGCCTCCCTCAGGGAACCTTTATCGCTCTTGAGAGTGAGAATATGTTCAGTGGAATGGCCTTGGCGGGCTATCAGTTATGGAAAATGGCACGCATGCATTGTGTCTGTAGGCTGCTTGGAAAAATCAATACGGAATTTGAAAAGAAAAGAAAATCATTACAGTGTGGTTGCAGTTTTTATTTAAACCCAGCCCCGCCTGCATGCAGACAGGACTCCACATTGCACGGTTTATAATTGACCCATTTTTACATCTTTTTCTTTTTACGGTGCATCTAATACGTCATTTCTGACCCACCTCACCGGAGGATTAGTTTTCTTTGCCTTTGGCTTTATTTCTACTCTTCCTCTGCAGTGTGTTGACGCGGCAGAGAAAAAGCCTCACAGCCCTGAAGTCTACAAGATGTCCATGATGGTAAATCATGTCAGGGAGTGCAGAGGGAGAGGGGAGGCACACGAGGGAGGCCTTGCTGTTTATGCAAACCGATGTGCAGGGAGGAGGCTGCATTTGTGTGTATTGTGGCTGTAAAGATAAGAGGTCAAGTCAAGTGTGCTTCCCTGCCAGTCAAACATGTACCACAGAGTATAGCCCAAACCAATTAAACTGTTTTATGTATGCATGCTCGCAGAGCAACCACACACCACCAGGAGGAGCTCTGAACCTGTGATTGTCTGTCAGGCAGGCCCCACCTCCCCTTCCTCCCTTCTTCCTTGGCAGAGAGTCCCTATCACCTCACCTAATTCTGTCTGCTTCATTTTATCCCACACAAAGCTGACAAATTCATATATATTGTGGAGAAAGTGAATACACATTTAAAGGGAGAGAAGAGCAGAGCTTGCTTTGGAGCTTCCTAATGCAGATATGCAGGATGGAACAAGAGCCAATCACGACAAAGAGAGGAGAAGAAACGACACACCGGACAACACTGAGGTTGTGCGATAACCTCACTTGATATCCAGCACTTCTCACAGCCTGCCAGCAAGATGTTAATATGCACAGAAACACCAAGGAGCAGCTTCTGTGGATTTAAACGTAAGCCAATGTAAAAGTGGCCCAAACCACACATCTGTCTACTTCCACTTCCCTCCAAACATGATGCATCACAGGGACAAAGCGGCAGAAGACGACGCTGGCTTAGTTAGCCACATGGGTTTGGTTTCTTTTTAGGCTTTAGTATGATTGTTTCATGTCAGAGTACATTAATCTGCCAATTTCAAATGAAGCACTCGTTTAATGACGAGAAGAGGAATATTAGGAAAAGTAGATTTAAGCTTTAATGCCAAAGATATCGCTAAGTAACACCTAAATAACACAGCGACCGTGAATCTGTGACCGTTTATGTGAGCACCCTGAATCCGCTAATTCTGACATAGAGAAAGCGGCTTTTCACATCGTAAACCAGCTCTTCTGGTTACAGTGTCCGCCCTGAGACTGGAAGGTCGCGGGTTCAAATCCAGGCCGAGCCATACCAAAGACTCTAAAATAATAATAAATAATAATTCAAATAATTAGTACTTTATTGATCCCTCAATGGGGAAATTCTTTTCCGCATTTGACCCATCCCCTGGGGGAGCGGTGAGCTGCAGCCTAACCGCGCTCGGGAGGCGGTAGCGCTAAGGGCCTCGCCTAAGGACCCTCACTGGGTGATTGCTCAATTGATATGGTAATTGACTCAGTACCATTGTTTATTCCCCTCCGGGAATCGAACCCTGGATTCCTGCGTGGTAGCCGCTTACCTTACCAACCGAGCCACCCAGCCGCCAAAAACGGGACCAAATGTCTTCCTGCCTGACACTCAGCATTAAAGGGTTGGATTGGGGGCTTAAACTACCAAATGGTTCCCGATTGAGACTGTATCTGCAGCTCACTGCTCCCTCAGGGGATGGGTCAACTAATGTGATGTTTAACTTCATAATGAAGCATAGCTGCTTTTATTTGTGACAGAAGCTGATGATTTGTGTTTACATAAACACTTTACCGTAAAGTGTTACATATCAGGGCAAGGCTGCTTTTCTCGTTGTCAGAATCCGCTGGAACTACGTCAATTCCATAAATGGTCGAGGAGTTGCGGTAGTTGTAAGGACGTATTCATAAAGGTAAAGCTGCCCATGACATCAGGATGTTTCAAAAAAAAGGTCTACCACCATATCCACCCATACCATCTAGCTAAGCTTTAGAAAAGTAGCAGCTATGTTTGGATTTTATTAGGAAAAAAGCATCTTCCCTGGACGGCAACAATAGCAGAATCAGGCTGCTCACCTCAGCCACAGAGAAATGTTAAGAAAAGAGGAGCAACGTCCACGGGTCAACATGCACACTCATGCAGTCAGACTCGTGGTCGATAGACTGAAGCACCAACTTAACCGTCCTGTACTGCAGCGCATGTGAAGGTTATCTGCTTAGTGACTTCCAATGGATACGTTGGTTAAGAGCCAACATGGCACCCAGAAGATGAACGAACCACACTCATCTGTAAGAGCCGACTTTCATTTCCAACCCAGTATTAGAATTTGTAGTTTTTTGGAGTGATTCTCTGCAGCAGGCTGTACTATGGTAACCAATGTATTTCCTCCACTAGTGCACTTCAATGAGGCTGCTGGGAGATCTGCCCATCAGCCATCTCTATGGACACAGACCAGCACTACGAAAGTGAGGTAAATATGCATTTATCTGAAAGGTTTCCATTCTATCTGTTAAATCTGGCTCCAAAAACATAAGATGGTGACGTTTATATAAAAAACTTGACAGTTCAGATCAATACTCAACAAAAAACATGAAGCGATGTTCATCTTTGCTCAGTTTATAACTTTTTTGAAACCAATCAAACAAAAAATATGACCTGTATTCTAAATTAGTTGTCTTTGCAAGCTTTTCCTTGGTTTTTCTTTTGTTTATCAATCTTTGTGAAGTGAGATTCTGGTCCTTTTTGGAAAACTTTTTTTCCACTCTTTAAGATTTCAATCCACACGTTTCTGACCTGCTGTCTACCAGCAGTGAACAAAGGACCAGAGGAGTCAGTGTTAATAATAGTTTGCTGCGTCTTTGGGGATATTTCGCTGTAAATTAAGGCAACATTGGTGCTGTATGTTTCATAAATTAAAATGGTCAATTGGGGATTCAGGCTCTTCTGTGTTTTAATGGGGATAACCTGCACAACACGATGTGCATTGTTAACTCTGGGTGTTCTTTATGGACCGAGATTCTCTAGTAAATTAATTTCCCCAGCAGAGTGCATGAGACGTTTATGCCCAAAGAGAGCAGGATCTCGGATTAGAGAGCGATTTTTGCTTTAGTGCGCATGTTTGTGCACATGTTCTCTAAAAATCATTACATTGCAGTTGGTGGTAGGTGGATCAGCCAGTGTTGTAAATCTTTAAAATCTTGTCAGCTTCCCAAACTCATTAAGCCAGTCTCTCTCTGCTGATCACACACGGCTCTGCAGCATGTTTGACCCCGGCTGTGTGTGTGAGTGTTTGCAGGAGAAAGTCAGTTTCAAGAGTGGGTGCATTACTACGTTATCATCCTGCTGTTCGTGTATCAGTGCATCACAGCAGAGAACAGCTTGGCCGTAGTCACAACTGTCCTTACCGGTGCACAAGGGCTGTCTGCCGGCAATAAATCGGCAAATCTGGACGGGACGGCATGCAGCCTGCAGGAAATATCAAAGTCGTAGAGCGCTCTGTGAGTCCGGAGAGCTAAATTGCTGCAGACATCAGGTCATAGTGAATACCTACAGTATACAACATGTACATTGTCTTTCTTTTAACTGTATTTTATTGTTCTCTATCTGTAAGGAGACCTTGGGTGTCTAGAAAGGCGCCTTATAAATAAAATTCATTATTATTATTATTATTATTATTATTATTATTGTTATGTAAGGGTGGGATGCTTGCATGTTGTACGAGTTTTTTTTTTCAACCCTCCAAATCCTGCACACTATGTGAGGGGCCCTTTAAGGCTCTACACGTGATAAGTGGACGCTCCTTGCATGGAGCCCTGACTGTTAGAAATGAGGAAACTACACAATCAGGGTGCGTGGACATCCTACAGGCACTTACGTATCACATGCACACCCTATGCCTGCAGCATCTGTGCGCGGTCGGTGAAGAGCCAGTAATCATGCTTTACTCTTGCCATTTTTCACAACTAAATACAGCAGAATCACCGTATATCATAAGTGAGTGCAACTTCCAGTATCCTTACAAATACTTCACTATACACTCACCACAGGAAGAACAATGGTACTTTGTAATTTTTTGACGTCTTTGACGTGGCGGTACCAGCCTCAACCGAACGTCAGCGCCCTCTATGGGCCCAGACAACCCCAAAACCGTCCATATGGGTGCATGTGACGAAGGCTTTACCCTATGATAGATAGATAGATAGATAGATAGATAGATAGATAGATAGATAGATAGATAGATAGATAGATAGATAGATAGATAGATAGATAGATAGATAGATAGATAGATAGATAGATAGATAGATAGATAGATAGATAGATAGATAGATAGATAGATAGATAGATAGATAGATAGATAGATAGATAGATAGATAGATAGATAGATAGATAGATAGATAGATAGATAGATAGATTTGAAATCTTAACTGTATGTGACAACCTGAAATTTTCGTATATTTTAGCACCATTTTGATGTTATTTAATGAAATGGAAAGTGCACGTGTTCAACTGGGGCTGTTGTAAAATTATTTATAAATTCTCTTTGATGATTTTGTGAATTGTAGTTGGTGTATAGCAGATTCCTCCTCATAGACCAGTCTTTAATCAGCATAAATAATCACTTAGCACTTGAATTAGTCCTTCCAGTGTGTAAAGTGAATGTGCTCTGTATTATTGTCTGCTTTTCTCCTCCTAACTTCCTGATCATGTTTGTTCACACATAGGAACGCCGATTCATTCAGATGCAACCTTTTTTTTTGTTCGTTTTCTGCATCTTGAACTACTTGCGATTCTTGTTATTGGTACTGACAACCCATTCATTCCAATTACTGTTGCCAAAAAAAAAGTGAAGTAGTAAGCAAGGCAAGTGTAAGTGAAATTGATTGTATCTCACTACTGGTATCTGGACTTGCCAAGTGATGACTTGGTTCATCCTGAGGGTCCAGTATGCAGTGAGTGCACCGTGTGCCAGTGCACCCTTTCCTCTGCTGTGCACGTGTGGAGGTGGAACAGGCCTTTACAGATAAAAGCACACAATTTCTCACTGATCATGCACCAGTTCACTCCCATAAACAAAGACGTTTGTGTCAATTGGGCTCTTTTGTCTTCCATTAAAGGGTTGTAAAAATGTCTGTGATTATTTGTTCTAAAAAGACTTTAAGTGCATTTGATGAATTGGGGTGCTCTGGATTTGAGTAGCCGCTGTAGATTTAGCATACATTAGTAAGCAGCGTCAGGCAACAGAATCAATGATTAAAACACAAACTAAATGGAAATAATGGTCTTAGATTTAGCAGTAATAATGAATTAACACGGATTTAATGGGGATTTTCTCGTACACTTTCATGTTTTAACTGTGTTTCTGTTTTAAAATAACTGTAATATGTTAAAGTCATTGTGTGAAGCGTCTTCTTAGGACTCTTGTTCAGCTGCAGCCTGGAAAAGAAAAAAGATTGTACGAGAAGGTAAAGACAACAGTGGGACACTGCGGTAAAGATGTCCCTAGTTCCTCGAGCGCTAAAAGAGAAGGTAAACCTGCAGGTAAAAGAAACCCCATCCCAGCTGCAGCAGCTCCACATGCAGGCAGTGTTTACCTGGCGCAGGTTGCGGGTCACACGCACGTCATGCCAGGCGTTGTCATTGAACTTGCCATTGACGGGCTCCACGAGGGCCTCAAATGCCCCCGAACCCAGATTGATGACAAGCCAGACGGCGCCGCTCTTTAAGGAAAGGTTGACGTAGTCAGCAGACTTGCCCGTGTGCAGCATCAAGCCGTTGCGTTGCAGCGTTCGAAAGGAGAGCGTGATTTCGTCAGTGCTGCTCTGGATGGGGGTCATGGACAGATCGTAGCAGAAGAACTCGTTTCCCTTGAAGGTCGCAACCGACTCTTCCTTACCTGGTGGAAGAAGAGGGGGAAATGCTTAAATGCTTTGCTCTTATATACTCTGCCTCGCTACATTCTCAGATGTCCTGTTAGGTAATAAATTAACATCAAGCTGACAAACGTCTTAAAAACAGCTTTTTGAAGTCCAACTAATCATGTTTGTTTCCACTGCTCAATACATATTCATTGTGGAGCTTTCACCTGTTATAACGCGTTTATACTGAACCAACTCTGTGGGGAGACAGCCTTTCTATTGGGCCAATAAAACAGCAGGGTGCTGGGGGTAAAAATGAGGGTTACACTTTTATACGTCTGAATTACGACGCCACAAATCCACTCAAGGAGCAGCTGGAAAAGGGCCAAAAACAAAAGTGTTGACAACTTTGCTAATGCCTGCCAGTGTGCAGACAACACCTTTTCCAGTGCATTAGGCTTTCCTCACAGAGCACCAGTCAAAACAGCAATTGTGAACAATGGACACATGTCAGACATCAGCCTAACAGCAGTCTGGGATGCTGTGTGCATCTGTCAAGGACTGAAAACACACCTGATCTGTCAAATCAGAAAAACTCTCACAGCAGTCACAACTCAATCATGCAGCTCTAAATGGGGACTGTCAAGCCCGAAAAAAAGAAACCGTTCTGACTGGTTTGGTTTTATTCCAACTCTTCTAATAAATCATTTCAGTCAGACAACTCATGCGGTAAAGAATATCTATTTCCAGATTTCTTTAAGTTTGGCATAAGCCTCCGTTCAGATACAGAAAACAAAGATCTCCATAGAAAACTTTGGGTGTTGATCTACCCCTAACGGAGCTCACAGGTGGAAGCCGGGGAGGAGGGTGGGGTGAAGAACGCAGAGCTCGCGGAAATGGAAGAAGAGGATTGGACCGCACCTGGAACTTGATTAGGACGCTGAACAGGTGAGTTGATTAGACTGAACCGCCCACAGGGCAGAGTAACCAGGTAAACGCACTGCTGAGCTGCCTGCCTGACATTACTCCCAGGGTCGTTCACTTGGCCAAAAGTAGAATAATGTAAAAAAATGTATGTATTATTTGGAAAACTATGTTTTCCAGTGAGTCAAAAAAACAACTTATATAAGCAACATAGGAGAGTTGACAAATGAATAACTCCCACAGCTAAAAGACAACATGAAAGCAACACGAATCTGTTGGTTTACGTTTATGAAGTGTGACATAAAGTGACACTTGACTTCCTGTGCTTGTGTGTTTCCCCCCTCCCGCTGCTTTTCCATTGAGTCCAGGTAATGAGGTTTGGGTTCAAAGTGGACACAGAGAGGGCAAAACTGTCAAGGAGGGCTGGTCACATCTAGTTTAGGTTGAAGGCAGAAAACATTGTTGGCTAGCTGTGGTGCATTTCCTGCAGGGCGTGGTCTGCTTGCATGTTAAAATGAATATCCTAAGCAGGTATATGTGGTAAAGGAGTACTGTAGTTTTCGGACTATAAGTCAATCTGGAGTTTAAGTCACAGCAGCCCAAAAAAAAAAACAAAAAGCATAATAGGTGAGTCACACTTTTTTATTTAACAAAATACGGGACCAGAAACGGACATTTTATCTTGAAAAACAAACGATAATAACAGGACGACAAAACAGACTGAATATCTGCACGCTTCACTACCGTAACACATTGAAACTTATTTAGCTCCATGAAACATAAGAGGAATCTAGTGTATTTGTGCAACATGTGAACAATTACTCACATCACCATAATATAAGAGAGAGAGAGAGACATTTATTTTGGTTATGTTAAACACACAACTTAAGACATCAACAGAAACGTTGACACCGAACAATATCCATTTTTTTGAACAGATATATGGAGTTTGCACTCTTCAGATCGTCCGATAATAAATTCCACATGTTGACCTCCTGAACAAAAATACTATTCTTCCTAGCATTAGTTCTGACCACTTTGTTTTTAAACATATCTTTACCCTGAAAATCCTATTTATTAACTTTAATTTCAGACTCAGTATTTTGGCAGGTACACATTGTTCTTTAACTTTAAACAGAAACATTTCAGTACTAAGATCAACTAACTCCAAAAATTTGCCCTTAATTTTGGAAATATTTGTTTTGTGGATTGATTGATTTATACGACGGAGTATTAGGGCCACCAAAAAAAAAAAAAAAAGTTAAATTACGACTTTTTATCTCGTAAATTTACAAGATAAAAAGTCGTAAATTTAGGAGATAAAAAGTCATAAATTTACGACTTTTTATCTCGTAAATTTACGAGATAAAAAGTCGTAGATTAAGGAGAAAACACCGAAGTTGTCCGTTTATCGGAGCCTAGCTTGAAGATTAAATACGTGGAGCCTTTTGTGAAGCTTTATTTCCGGATTACAGGTTTAAAAAACAGATTGTGAACCTTTAGATTACTTAAAATCAGATTTTTGTCAGTGGAACCGTCTGTCCGGGGTTCAGTGTTAGTAAAGCGGAGTTTAATGCGTAAAATAAGGAGCTCAGAGACACGTTTGGGTGTAGAGGACCGCTGCAGCCTTTATTCTCCTTTTCATTCACACCCTGAAGTTCATCTGTCAACTGACGTCATGAACGTGTCATCAGAACACCAATGCGGAAGTAAACAGTTTTACATACGCCCCCTCCTGCAGATGAAATGTCCCGTTTCAGCATAAAACAATAAAGAGGAATGAAAATAGTCTTTTATATTATCATTAGAACGTTGAAAATGACAAATAAGTGCTCCTCCTCGGACGGAAGCGTCACACAAATGTAGAGATTTGTCTTTGGTGGAGGAAGTAAGGATTGACGTGGACAGCTGCAGGAATACCGACGATGGCTTCATCAGGCTGCAGAGATCCCGCACCACCCATCAATAGCTTCCAGACATTTGGAACGTTATCAATGAACATTCATCTCGCCTGCTTAACAAAGTTTAGTGGGTCTGCTCTGCTGCTGCGCGGCGTTCACCTGCTGCTCTGCATGCTCACGCCCACTTTAATCATAAATTTACGACATTAAAATCTTGTAAATTTACGAGTTTTTATCTCCTAAATTTACGAGTTTTTATCTCCTAAATTTACGAGTTTTTATCTCCTAAATTTACGACTTTTTATCTCGTAAATTTACGAGATAAAAAGTCGTAATTTAACTTTTTTTTTTTTTTTTGGTGGCCCTAATACTCCGTCGTAGATTTACAATTCTAATTGCTTTATTTTTGCAGAATAAAGACAGGTTTTGTATTTTACTTGTAACTGTGCCCCCAGATTTCTAAACAATTGGAAAAATAAGGCATTATGAGGGAGCAATATAGAATCTACAATGTTGGAGTGTTTAAAAAAGACTTGACTTTATGTAAAACTGCTAATGATTTGGACAATTTAGAGAGAACATGTGCTATGTGTGACGGTTTCAGTTCTTTCCTTTTGTGTTTGGTTCTTTGTTGGTTTTGGATAGGTTGTGTTACTTCCTGTTTTATTTTGTAGGGTTTCCTGTTTTGTTGTAGTTTTGAGTTTTACTTTGGTCCCCATCCTTCCTGATTGTGTTCACCTGTGTCTCGTTTGTCTGTATGTATTTAAGTCTTGTCATTCCCTTCCACCTGTGCTGGTCCATAGTTTATATTTCGGCTCTTCCCCTGTTTCGAGTGTTTAATGCCGTTTCGAGTTTTCTAGCCTGCTTGTGCAGTGGTTTTTGGTTTGTAGCCTTTTGTTTATATTAAAGCCCCTATCCACCTTGACCTCATGCCTCATCCTCTCTGCGCCTGGGTACTCCCCCAACCACCCGCCGTAACACTGTGTGGTTTCCATGATAATGAATGATTCAAAATTACTCCAAGAAATTTTATTTCATTTACTCTTTCAAGAGGAGCATCGACAATTTTTTACTCCGAAATGTTTTGCAGATTTCTATAGCCAAATATGATGTACTTTGTTTTATTTATATGTAAAGGCAGTTTGTTTGTATCAAACCCTTGTTATAATTCTTTTGTTGAATCTGCAAAAAGCTCATACTGATAAATACAAAGTAGTGTCATCTGCATATAAAACACAATTTAACAAATCAGAAACTTTACAAAGGTTGTTTATGTATAAAAAAAAATCATACGGGACCCAGTAGGGACCCTTGAGGTACTCCACATGTTACAGGTCACATTTCAGATTTTTCGTTATTAAAATAAACATACTATCTGTTAAGATAACTTTTTAACCAGAAAGATGCTATTCCTCTGAAACCACATTTCTCTAATCTACTAAGTAACATAGTGTGACTTAATGTGTCAAACGCTTTTTGAGGATCAACAAAAACGGCCATAATTTCTTCTTCTCTGTCGAGGAAGAAATATGATTAACCAGCTGCATTGAAGTAGATCTGCCAGCCCTAAAACCATATTGGTCCTCATGCAATAAATTAAACTTTCCAATAAAATGATTCATTCTTCCAACAAAATTTTTTTCTAATATCTTGGAGACTTGAGATAGTTGTGAAATCGGTCTGTAATTTGTAAATAAATGATCTCCATTTTTTAAAATTGGATAGTTTTTGCTATTTTCATGTTATTTGGGAAAATGCCCTCTTTAAAAGACGTGTTTAATATATGATTTAGTAGTTCAATAATGAACTCAATGGGGTTTTTAATTAATGATCATTGGATCTTTTATTTTGAAATTTTCTCACAGTTTCTAGTATTTCATTTGGACTAACCTCAGGCACAAACATAAAAACTAGTTTAAAGTATGCTGACAAGTCAATTTGTTATCTCACTTCAAATCACTAAATCAGTTGAATTCTTCATCCTCTGTGTCCCCATTGACAACTCCAATGAAACACAGTGCAGTTTTTATGAAACAAATTGCATGTTATATATATATATGGAGGAGAAACCACCCATGGAGGGTGAGAGAGGCGTTTTTTATATAAAAAAACGCTCCTCTCACCCTCCGTGGGTGGTTTCTCCTCCAAGCTCGGGTCCTCTGCATGAGGCCTGGGAGCTTGAGGGTCCTGCAGTATCTTAGCTGTTCCTAGCACTGTGCTTTTCTGGACTGAGATGTCTGAGATCTTTCCAGGTATCTGTTGTAGCCACTCCTCCAGCTTGGGGGTTACTGCCCCGAGTGCTCCAATTACCACAGGCACCACCGTCACCTTCACTTTCCAGGCTTTCTCCAGTTCTTCTCTGAGTCCCTGGTATTTCTCCAGTTTCTCATGTTCCTTCTTCCTGATGTTCCCATCGCTTGGCACTGCCACATCCACCACAATGGCTTTCCTCTGTTCTTTATCCACCACTACAATGTCTGGTTGGTTCTCCATTACCATCCTATCAGTCTGGATCTGGAAGTCCCACAGGATCTTTGCCCTCTCATTCTCTACCACCTTCGGAGGTGTTTCCCATTTTGACCTTGGGGTTTCCGGTCCATATTCTGCACACATGTTCCTGTATATGATTCCAGCCACTTGATTGTGGCGCTCCATGTATGCTTTACCTGCCAGCATCTAACACCCTGCAGTTATGTGCTGGATTGTTTCAGGCGCCTCTTTGCACAGCCTACACCTTGGGTCTTGTCTGGTGTGGTAGGTCTACACTTTGGGTCTTGTCTGGTGTGGTAGATCTACACCTTGGGTCTTGTCTGGTGTGGTAGATCTACACCTTGGGTCTTGTCTGGTGTGGTAGATCTACACCTTGGGTCTTGTCTGGTGTGGTAGATCTACACCTTGGGTCTTGTCTGGTGTGGTAGATCTGAGCCTCTATTGCTCTGGTGCTCAGGGCTTGTTCATGAGCTGCCAGGATGAGTGCTTCAGTGCTGTCTTGTAGGCCAGCCCTTTCTAGCCATTGGTAGGACTTCTTCCGGTGGTACATCCCATGCAGGGGTTTGTCCTCCCATGAGGATCTGTCCTCCAGCACTGTATCCTCTGTTCTCCATTGCCTGAGACATTCACTGAGCACACTGTCATTTGGGGCCTTCAGTTTGATGTACTCATGCATCCTGGATAGTGGCTTCTACGCTCACTAGTCCTCAGCCTCCTTTCTTCCTTATATTCCTTCCTTACATATATATATATATATATATATATATATATATATATATATATATATATATATATATATATATATATAATTTTTTTAGTTAGACATTGTTAGACTTTTTGCAACAACAAAAACAATCCGGAGTGTTAGGCTGAGTACGGATTCTTCCCCTACCCCTCTAGCCCCCTCTGGAAAGTTGTGGGGGCATTTGGAGCTGTAGTGGTGTCTGTACTCGCTTTTGCTTTTTTTTTTAAAGGGGGAGCAGTGGTGACTTGGGTTGGGCTGGTAGAAACACATTCCTTCATGTAGGTGTTTTCTGAAGTACAGAAGTTCACATTTAAATGTAAGTAATGACTTTTTGTTTTAGCATGACTTTTAACAGTTCTTTAAAGTTGTTATGTATCGTCTGAGCGCTGGCAGCTACGCGCTAACGTAGACGACTGGCGACGGTTGATGACATCATCAAGTGGTAGTAACGTCCGGATTGGAAGACAGTATTTCTCCACAACTCTCCACTTGGAGGGCTTAATGTAGGGGTAGGTAAAAAATTTGAATTCTGCCTTTAGACTAATTTTGTCTCAATGAAAACGATATTGAACGTTTAAGACTGTGATAATGCTAACTAGACAGCAGACACAACGATATCAAATAAAGGCCTGGATGCTTATATAGAGAAAAAGACAGGAAAGACGGAGTGGAGATAAGAAAGTGAGGAGCAAACTGCATCCAGACAGAGACGTCTCCTCAAAGCAGCACTTTGGCTAACATCAGAGTTCAGAGCGATCACAGCTGAAGTGTGAATTCTAAAACAGCATTAAAGGAAAGAGGCAGCGGGATGGAGTGGAGAAATGACACACAAATGCAAATCCCCCAAGTGCGGCATCTTGGCAAGGCCTGCCTTGCTGATGCAGGAAGAACAAAGGCAAAGCAAATGGACCACAGCAGCCATTTTCAATTATGTACAAAGTTGGCCCCCCTCCCGTAGCATGGGCTGTTAGCAGTAAGCAACAAACAGCTTGTGATTGCTTCTATGAGCTCAGCGAGATGGAGACACGTGCAGCGGAGAGGCAGCGCACATAAAACTTTCTTATGTTTATGTCTTTTTAATGAACATGAGGCTGAGTGGAGAAGATAAAGCCGAGAGGAAACCGGAGCAAAGACCCGGGACAGAGTCATCACAAAGCCAACACGCCGCTGCAGAATGTTCTGTTAGGGCTAACTGAAGCATGTTTACCCCAATGCACTGCTGCCTTATTAAAACATGGCATCAATCTCATCGACTGAGTCATTTCGGGTGCTCCTAGTTTCATAAACAGAACTGAGCTGATGTCCAGCAGCTCAGTGTCAAATCCACTAAAAACCGTCATATTAATGTTTCTATTCTTCCTGTGAATATGTGTATGTACGAACACGCTCTTTTTTTCCCCCCATTTCTACATCTTTTTCAGTCCTTGACAGTTGAGAACCCTCCCGATTACATGCAGGCACACACAGAGGTCTAGATCTATCATCTGTAGAAGTGCAGGGGGAGACCCTTTCAATCCCGGAAAGACGAGACATGAGAACGTGTCCTATTCACGCTAACAGGGAGCCCTGAAAACATGCGTCATTGGAAGCAGCAGCGCATGTTTATTAGTAATTCAGAGTTGGTGTAAAACATAAAGGGATCGTTCGTCCTGTGCCAATGCACAGACTGTTTTCTGATCAGCAACTTTAAAGAGAAACAGATGAAATAAAGTATTTTGTAAGTCACAGAGGCAGCCAGGGTAAGAAAAGGTTGATGACTAGACTACAGAAAAACACCTTTAAATTTAAATAAAAAAGGTTAAAACAATGTGAAGGATAAATAAAGTTGTGTGACGAATGAGTCAAGGAGGAACTGCAGAACCTGACATGTTGCATGGAACAAATCCAAACTGTGTGTTAAACTCTGCATAAACACAAGAAGGAAGACAAGTGCAGGAGCCGCAGCCCCCTCCCAGTGGAAGTGAGCATGAGCTTGTTGGGGGGAAACATACATTTAGATCAGAAGACTGTTTGCTTTCTTTTAAATCCATGCTCCTTATTTGAGTTGTCACTTTGTGGTTCCTCTGTTTTGTTGTATAGCGGTTACTGCAGTTCCTGGTATTGTTGCTGGAGCTGAGGTTAGAAAAACAAGCATCAAAAACGAGTGAGCACATTTTTACTCGGGCGATAGAGCAATGACTTAATACGTCCACAAAATCGGTTTTCTTTAAGGCAAATTTTGATTTATCTTCCGGGGGAAAAAAACTTATTTGACTGAATTTTAGTGCAACGATTTATAATTTCATCACCTTGTTTGTTTGTTTTTTAAAAAACATCAGTTATATGAAAAGTGTTTTTCGTACACAAACAAAATTCAAATTGGTGTTAAAATCACATTAAATGTTGAACTTTTGAACAACATCAAAAATAAATCAGCAGTTTGATTTCACATGCAAATATTTGGCATTATTCTGCACAAACAAGCCCCCAAAAATCCAAACGATCAAACGAAGCAGGATTTGGAAGGAATCGTGTTTGTCCTTCCGTGTTCTGGGAGGTAGCACCTCCTGACCTCTGCGTGTTCACAATTAGAAGGAAACGTGACAAAAAACTCTATGGAATGTAGTCCCTTAATGAAAAGTTAATAAGTCCTAATCAGACGGGGCGCCCCGACAACACCCAGTAAGATGCACACAACTCCTTTAGCCCCAGGGGGGCTTCCTGTGTGGGCTCCAGGCCAATAATTGACAGGACAGGGAAGGCCCTCATGGGCCTAAATACCTTAATAATGATAATAATTGATACTTTATTTATCCCACAATGGGGACATTTTTCTCCGCATTTGACCCACCCCCTGGGGGAGCGGTGAGCTGCACCCGCTCAGGAGGCAGTAGCGTTAAGAGTCTTGCCCAAGGACCCTCACCGGGTGATGTTAATTGCTCGCCATTGATATGGAAATTGCCGAACCCTGGATTCCTGCGTGGTAGCTTTTCACCTTACCAACCAAGCTACCCAGCCGCTAAATTAAATAGTCATCTTTACAATATCTACATTTTTCAGTAGTCAGTACTTGTTTTCTAGCTTTGATTTTTTTAAATGGAAAAGTTCTGACGTCATTTTTTGAAGCACCCAGTCTCAACTGGCTTGCAGGATTCAGTAATGTAAGTTACATGTGTTAGCCATTGAGTTAATAAAAGTAAAAAGTGTAACAAAGTATAAAAAGCCTTTATTTAGTATAAAAATGTCTCCACTTTGAGCTCTCACAACAGCTCAGTACCAAGCAGGTCTCCCAACCTCGACCTCTGCCACTTCTGTCACAATCCTACCAGCAACCACTTAGTACGCCGCTTCAGTCACAGGAGCCAGCAGATCATCTTCTGCACTCACTGGCCTTCTTTGGGTTGGAGGGGGCTCCATTTCTGAGAGCTTGGCAGTAAAAGGGAAGTGTGAAGGGAGAGAGGGAAGAATTCCCACCCGAGTGTTGCATGTTAACCCATCCAGAGCCCACACAGACTTCACAACGTCACAGCTTTGCTCGAGAGCCTCGCGCAGCTAACAGCGTGGGAAAGACGCTGCTGTTCCCAGACCATGATCTGTGGGTCCTGAATGCAACACATTCAAATATCGGCCCATTTTTTTGCCCATCTTTGGTTATTGCAGTTACACTAGTGTGGTGCAGCATGTGTTATTAAATTGGATTCATCTCAAGAAAAGAGCAGGTTTAATAAGCTGAGCTGCATGAGTAGCTCCATCCGAACGTGTGGCGCATTAGTCAACGCATAATGAACCTTAACACGCTGATTTTTGGCCCACTGGATTTCACACTGGGAGTGATTAGGTCAATTTAGTGGAATTGAAATAAGGAGGGAATACAAAAAGATTGAACAGTGTGTACGCATGTGTGTGTGTGTCCAAAGGCAGCTAGAATGTAGATGACCACATGCTGACAAATCCGCTCGTCACATCACGTTTCC
Organism: Oryzias curvinotus; assembly: GCA_023969325.1. Lineage (NCBI taxonomy): Eukaryota > Metazoa > Chordata > Actinopteri > Beloniformes > Adrianichthyidae > Oryzias > Oryzias curvinotus. The sequence goes on from CM043723.1 coordinate 28,310,449, forward strand.
TCAGTGCTCTCGCGCACGCCCACATGTGCATATACAGTCACCCTCTATTAGCTTTCCATGAGTGCCATCCACCCTGCAGAGAGAGTATCTGAGAGGTTCGGAGAAATGATTCAAAGGCAAGATGAGAGAGAGCAGTGGGAAATGTAAGCAGCCTTTGAAAGCTTAGGCACTGCTTCATGAATCAAACAGGCCTGCTGGGTCCACAGACAGTGGCTACATTTCCATGCTAGCTTTAAGGCACAGCGAAACGCTTGTTTTCTTATTAAACATTTGGCTAGTTTTAGAACTTGCTCAAAGCTTGAGCTGGAAAGAAAAAAAGTATCAAACTGACACACATGAATCTACAGCCCAAAGGCACTGGGAAGGAATTTATCCTAATATAACTGCGCGTTTGGAAAGCCTTCAGGTGAATCTGACTGCAGAGGACTTAAGCAAACACAAAGAAAGAAAGACAATCACTTGGAAAGTAACAGGAAGGATCTAAGACACAGCATGACAAAGCTGGTTAAAGTTCCATTATTTGAGGTTGGAGTGCAGAGAAACTGCTGACGTGATGTGATTGATCCTCAACCGAAATCTGCACTCATTGGCGTTAAGAGTTAGAGTCCCACTCCGATCCCCTTCAGATCTATTTTAAATCATTCCCAGCGGTCGTTTAACTATGACTATGCCATTTTTAGTAGAAAAGACAAAAATCTGTGTCGTTTACTATGACACAGTAGCTCCTGCAGAGCGGCAGGAGTTCATGAGAAATTCACCTCTGAGTTGTGGGCGGGCCTGTTGGTGCGGAGTAAGCCCCGCCCCTTTCCGTCATCCATCTGTTTACGTGCTCTCCCGCTATAGCTTGCAGACCCTCAAGCTAAAATTAGCAGCGCATCAAAAATGGCGAGCAATATTCAAGTGTACGCGTTTGATCCAGATTCCAGGTCAGGAAAGCACAGACGTCTATTCTATTCGTCTGCAAGCATCAGAATGGAGCGGAGCAGGGAGCCTGCGGTAGCTTCAACATCACACCCACAAGCTTTTCCAACTGAATATTTTTGTCTGCTCCTGATTCATAGCAACTTGAATAAAAAATATTTAGAAATGCAATTGTAAGCCTAATTTTCTTTAAACATGTCCTCTACGATCAGAAAAAACCGAACTTGTCTCACGATGGTCTAATCCCAGCTCACGTTCCCTATTAGTCGGTGAATAATCCAACGTTTGGAGAATTCTGCTTCACGATGATAAGAAGAGCCGACATCGAAGGATCAACGGAGACTTTACACACAACAAAAACACAATTTGAATTGGAGTGGGTCTTTAAAAACAACATTCAGGATTTATAAAAATGAAGCAGAAGCCAAAGAAATTATATCACAGTAATCGGAAATGCAAATGGTGTTTATTTAAGCCACTTATACTGTTGTGCTTAAAATGTAGACACGTTTCCTACATCCATTCATCCATCGTCAGAACACGCTACATCCCTTTTGGGGTCATGGGGCGGCAGGAGCTGACCTAGCCGCTGTTGGGCAAAGGCGGGGAAAACCCAGAACACGTCACCAGTTTGTTGCAGGGTCACACACTCACACAGACACACACACACATGCACTCATAGGGAAAATTGAGTAAACCCATGAAACATGTTTAAAACTGTATCCCCGACTGTAGAAAGAAGCCCCACACGCAAACTCCTCACAGAAAGTTCCCAGCTGGGACTCAAACCAGGAACTTCTTGCCAACTGCTCCATTCTAGTGCGATTCATGTTTCCTACAAATGAACCACACTTGCACATGCAGGTAGGAGTAGGACTGTCTTTGTGACTACAGAGGGGAAAATTCCTTGTCTCATAAAAGTGGTTCAGTTACTGCTGAAATGAACTTGCACTCTATTAGTATAATTGAAATGCTAGACATTTAACATAGTTTAAGCCAAAACATGTTTTTATCTCATTTTCAGAAGTACGCAGCACTTGGAGAAATCCTGTTTCCATGCTTATTTTATGGAGAAGTTTTTATATTTGATGAGTCGCTCGTCCTCAAACCATGACCTTAACCTGTGACCACCGCTCCATCCAGTTCTTCCCTTTATTTCCCCACAGCTGGTGACGACAGAGGGCATTGATCCTCAGATTGATGGTAATCCAGTGATGTCGGGGTTAGAATTTGTATTCTCAGCAGCTCATTTACGGCGAGTCAGAGTTCTCTGTTGCTCCGGCCGGCGGTCCCCCCCTCCCCCCCCCTGCTCTGAATGCAGCCCGTCACTCAGACGCACGTTAGGCGGTGCCGGCTGCCGCCAGAAGATCTACAGCATCAGAACCGACTGAAGTGTGTGCTGAGCCGAAGGAGAGCAGAAAAGGGCTGTTTGAGCCTCAGCTGGAGGCTTTCCCTCCAAACCAAAGAATACATTTTATTATTTTAGCATTGGTTAATTTCACATTTGAAAACACAATGTGGTATATATATATATTAAAAATAAAAATTGTCTATATGACAGTATGCATAAACATTTTTTTTTTCTGAAACTCGTGTTGAATTTACTTTTTTGCATCTTTTTATTAATTTCTCAATTAATAGATTTTTTTAATTCATAGATTTGTTTTTGAAAGATCCACATTTTCCATTATAATTATCTTTGGTGAGATCAAATGTGTGAGAGATGCCCTTCATAGAGCAAACACAGAGATAGAACAACAAAACACAAATGTTATTGATTCTGGTTGGTAACTCTTCTGATGTAAATCTGCAGACCAGCAGCTAAAACAGACCAATGTCAGGAATATCTACAGCCTATAATAGGCCGAGAAAGAATAAAAAACTGTACCAGTAATTGAAGAAATACTTTGACAAATATTTAGTACTATTAACAGAGAATAGTTCTCTAAATACCTAAACATTAAACTGATGTTATGTACCTGAAAAAGGGTTTTTTTTTTTAATGCAAGATAGTTTTATAGGATCCCAAGCTTTAAAAAATATATATTTTTCACAACTTTACCCAACTTTAGAGAACTATTAAATTGTGCATCTAAGATCTAGGCTTAAAAATAATAATAGATCATTCTTCATAAAAAAAAAAATTACATTTTACCTGGATCAGATGTGTTTAGCAAACAAGCAGCTTTGATGGCAGGTTGGTTGGAAAACATGTAGGACGCCGGCCCTCAAGGCCTGGAGTTTGACACCTGTAAAAGACCATTTACTAATGTGCCTACATTTGTGCTTCCTGTGGAAATAATTAACAAAAAAAAATCTATTCATGTTCATTGTTTACCAAGTCCATAAATGTGAGTCAAAGTCTTTGAGCTTATTTGCTTGAGTTCAAACTGTTTGAAGCAGTAAAAACGGTTTCCGTCCTGTTTCAGAAAATATGTTTTAAACTGAGGACAACTTTCTAATAGAAGTGCAGACTTTAAGCCACCTTAAGGCATCTAAATCTTTTGCCAAACCATAATCCTTTTTTTTTTATTCAGTTCTCGAAAGAGCAGAATTCCATCATAGTGTTATTTGCGCCAGGTTACCAACAGCAGGTCCAACTGCCCACTGCAGTCTTGACTAATGCACTGTCGCTCTTGACATTGTTGGTATTGGCTTTGTCCCAGATTGACCACACAATGTTACTGACTCGTCTTCACCTCTCTGTTACCAGTTCTGGGTGACTTACGTTCTGCCCATTGCACTGACGTTTGGGCCGTGACGGTGCTTGGATGCAGTTTAGGGAAATACTCATTAGATACATACTGGATCAGAAACTCCAGGAAATGATGCTCTGTCTGAGGACCAACACCCAGTCGGTGAAAAGCGGAACGTTCTCGCTACAGCTGGGATACAAGTGATTGATGAGGATACAACAATTTCTAAAACAGAAGGTGAAATCTCTAAGCATGGTATAAGTGTGGACTTAAAATCAGATGCACTGCTGGAACTTCCTAGAAATATTTCTTGGAATTCCTGGAGCTAAAAGCTAAACCTGTTCTCTTAGATGCTGAGAACATCTAAAGTCCACTTTTAGAAAAAACAAAGTATCCAACTGCAGCTGTTTGCACTGAACTTTTTAAATCATTAGTCTGAAGGATTGGAGTTAGAACATGAGCTGACTCCTGGATTATTTACAACTTCTACTGCCACGGTCAGATGTAATGTTTTCCGTTTTGTTATAGTCAGTCTGTGGTTGCGACGCGCGGCCTTCAAGGAAAATCTCCCCCAAAAATCTGCTGCTCGTTGAGGCATAACCAGTTCCAACACCCTCGGAAACAATGCCGAAGCACAACTCAATAAGCAATAAAGAATCAGGACTTGAACTTAACAGTCCCTGGAGTCTTTGCAGGATACGGCTCTGTGGCGTAACTTTAATTTTCCTTCAGGGATCAATAAAGTGAGCTGGGATTGAATTCTCCGGTTCCCTCTTGGTTTGCTTGAATAGGTTTACCTTGAAAACCGGGTGACAGAAGGTGGAGCTCTGTACATCATACACTGACGGGAACCGCACTACCCTTCTCTGCACTCTCGTCATTCACCTCTCTGATCTTATTTGCCTTTCAAGTGTTCTGTGTCTGCCGTACGGTTTCTACTGTACGTGGGTTCAAACAGAGGCTGAACAGAAGTCTATAATACAGGCGCAGACACAGTAGACAGTTTCTGCATTTACTTGAAGCTTTATTCACATCGGATAGTGCTGATGAGGCTTATTTCCCTGTGTGTCAGTTTAAGTCCAAAACTTTGAGACTAATACCTTCTATTTTAAACATTTCTGAGATTTCGAAATTTCTAGCACGGTGAGCTAAAATGAAAGGAAATTCTGTTGTTTTAATGCACATCAGCAAATGGATGAGCTAGAAAAACTCAGTTCTATCTAGATAAGAAAAGGATTGAATGTAGAAGGATAAGACATTGGCAAGCTTACCAGAAAATGCCAGTAATGCTCAAAATAAAGCCCTTAAGTGAAATAATAAACGCACATTAGATGTGAGGAAATCATTTTCAAAGCCCAAGATCAATGATCCACCTGACATTTAGCATTGATTGCTGTAATTATCAGCTCAGAGTTTAAAGGCAAGACAACAAACAGAATGCAACAGCTTAAATGGGATTTAACCCTCCCGTGTGTTGCAAACCTTTCAGTTTCATGCTAACCTTTCCCTCTTGGAGGCTGGTCAATGAAATGCAGAGACATGAATCAACACAAATATCAAGATGTTAGACTGAAGTAGGTGAGATAACTGCACTCAACAGATCGCAGGCAAGATGTTTCCCTCTTTCAGGCCCGTTAAAACCCAAGCTCTCCTCAAAGACGACAAACGTTTAACAAAAAACTCCAAATAAAGCTATGCATACTTGCCTTTAATTATTTAAATATCCAAATCCAGATTGCCACACTTTAAAAAAAAAACAGTAGGGACATTTTCAAACTGCCCTCGTCAATTTTTCATGTCCAGACAACAAATCCAAAATAGCAAAAAAACTAAAAACAAAAGTAAATTCCTTTCCCTTAAACAAATTTCTGCAACAGCATTTAGACTCTTTCTAAGCTTCACCAGAGGAGCCAGAGCAGCTAATGCTATGAGTAGAACATGCAGAACAAACTTCAGCCCCAATCCATGCAGAACATGCTTGATGTTGAATTACTGAAATAAAAGTCCCACTTAAGCAATTCTACCTGTGCCTCGTGCCTCTTCCACTGCAAGATTAAGAGACCGTAACAGAGGAAATGCTGCTACAAGTAAGGTTGAACCAGAGCAGGGGGGGGGGGACACAGCTCCTAATAAGCTGCTGCTGTTGAATTCTTATAATGGCCATCTATTGTTTTGTTCCAACATCTGCTGAGTGACAGCAGGTCCTGAAACACTAATGATAAGCTTTTCAGAAAGTTGCCCCATGTGGTCACAGATTTACAGCAGTGCTGAACTCCATCTACGAAGCAAAGCAACAGACTGCCAAGTCTAAGGTCATTTCATGCAATAATATTCTAGATTTGCTTGAAATGAAGTGTCTGTTTCACATTTATTCCTGTGGCTGAGAAGTTTATGACTTACTGCAGGAATAGGAATAGAAATAAAGGGGATTAGAAACTATGTAGCAAAAATCTACCAAAGAGTAATGCATTTTATTATCTCCAGTAATGACCACAGCAACCCGACGTCTTGTGTGCAGAACATTTCAGCAGTTTCATGCAGAAGTTGCTGCTGACTCCATGTAGGTCCACGAGTGTGATGTGTGTGCGTGCTGCCATATGAGCTCAGCCTGCAGCGGGGCTGTGTTGTTAGACCAGAGTAATCACTCTGAAATGTTACCAGCCCATTGGGATTTTACCAATCCTCAGTTATCATTCTCCCCCAGGTTAAAGCACAACTTTATTTAAGGTGGACAAACTCATCCAAGTCTACTGGCTAAATGGATTTCCCATAAAAATAAACCTGATCGAAATAAAAAACTACAAGCCAATAAATACTAGTCCTTTTTTCCTCTTTTTTTTTCTTTTTTTAATCCCATCCACAGAAACAGAACATTAACCCCTTAACGCACATGTGTCAAACTCAAGGCCCGGGGGCCAAATGCGGCCCCCCATGTCATTTCATGTGGCCCGCAAGAGCATAAAAGTTTTTAATTTCTTAGAATAAAAAATAAAAATTGGTGTGTATTTATTCATATCTTGGGGGAAAAAGACTTGAAATATCGGATTTGGCAACTATACATTGGGATTTAAACACTGTCCATATAACCTAACCTGATAGAATTAAATGTAAAAGGATTTATGCTAGAGGAACAAGCAAACATTGTTTTCTATGTAACTGTAATTGTCACTTTAAAAATTTATAGTAAATAAATAATGAATTAGTTAATATTAAGGAGTAATTACATTTATTTGTCATTACATTTAGTTACATGTCTAAGTTACATCTGGCCCTTTGAGGACAGCCACAATGCTGATGTGGCCCTCGGTGAAAATGAGTTTGACACCCCTGCCTTAACGCTTACTAATGAAAATATGGATCAAACCACTTCGGCTCCAAAATTACCTCAATTTAGCATCAACTTGAAAGCAAAACCACAAGGGACTTTTTTTTTTTTTCATAGCCACAGATAAATTCAGGTGTTATGGGGTGAAAAGGAGAATAAAACCACAAAAGCTATATTGTTTGGGAGTGGCAAAAGCCTCAGATGCCTTCAGAGAACTCAAAGTCTGAATTTCTTTTCTGAAACTTTCATATTTTTCTTTTGATCTATTTTCAGATTGTTCCCAGTGGTCTTTTGATTATGATTGTTTTTAGCCAAAGTCAACAAATCTGTGTCATTTTCGAGGACATAGAGAGGAATTCGTTGAGAATGTGCCTCTGAGTCATGGGCGGGACTGTTGGTGTGAAGGAACCCCGCCCCCACTCCCCATAACCCATCTGTTTGCATACTCTCCCACTAGCTTACAGCCCTTGAAAAACCCCAAACAAACATTGGCGGTGCATCAAAAATGGCTAGCGGTACTGGAGCGACCCAGCCGTCCAGTTCTGATCCAGATTCCAGCTCAGACGAGGCAAACAAAGACGTTCATGGATCCATTTGTCTGCATGTGGATGCATCAGAATAGAGTGGAACAGGGAGCTTGTGACCCGCTTAGTGTATTTTCTGCGACACACCTACAATCTTTTTCAAACAGCATTTTATTTGTCTGCTCCTGATTCACAACCATTTGAGTAAAGATAAACTCAGAAATGTAATTTTAAGCCTGATTTTCAGTTTAAAAACACAATTTTTATCAGAAAATGTCACTCTAAATGTTTTGTTCTCACACTGACGGCATCCAAATGTGGAATAAAGGCGCTCCTACACAGAAACTCCAACTCGAGCACATGCAAGACACAAAGTTGTTCTTAATCAAAAATGAGTTGTGTTGTTAGTTGACGCTACAGTGGCTGTTGACACTGAACTAGCAGTGTGGGTGATAGGCTGTTTGTCTAATAACCAAGGCTGCATTTCAATTTCACAACTCACTGAACATCCTGCTTAGCCACACAAGAATGATATGACAGCAGGCTTAGCGAGAGGCTTTATTTGTGTGCTGCGGCTCGGGATGACAATAACAAGAAAACACACGCATTACCCTCATGGCCCACGCCAACCTTGAAACAGGTTGAACTCTGCGAGACTTTAAGATGAACACACTCACCTTTAAAGACGCAGAACTCAGAGAAAGGGGGGGGAGGGGGGTATCCACCCCCTGCTTGGTCCCATGAGGGCCCCATTATATTAGTCAAGCTTGAAAGTGACTTTCGCTTCGTGCGCCTCCCTTCAGGCCAAGCCTGTGTGATACATGCAGACAGCGCTCTATGCCTGGTCTAATTAAACACTAATGCATTGCCTCCCTCTGCTCCTGCCCCGGGATGTCTTCCTGTCTGTCTTATAAGTCTAAGGAAGTTTGTTTTTCAAAGAGATTTTTTTATTTTATAGTAAATTGAACTTTTGCGTTACAAAAAAGTAAAAAAAATAAATAAATAGCAACAAAGTAAAACTCATTTAGAGGAGTGAAATCAAAGGTAAAGAAATTTCTCCAGCCAGAACAAAGTTGTAGAAAACAAATGAAAAGGCTGTGTAAACCCAGAATAGAGGGGCCATTCTTTTTGTGACTCAGCATGCTCTTTCTTTGCGTAATTGTTCCCTCTCGTCCAGATGCAATTTCCCTTTCAGCCTTTCTTCCAGCCAGTGGTCATCAACTGCCCTGGGTTTAAGGACGCCCACAATCCAAAGGCAGTGAGTTAATTAGACATTAGGCCCCATCTTTGTCACTAATTCTCTCTTCCCTTCCAATGATCTTCAGGCTTAAAGGACTAGTGCTGCTTCACTGAAACCACACCAACAGTAGCTGTGGTTACATGTGCAGAATGTCTATGATCGGATCAAAGATCGGATCAGAACTGAACCGTGGGTCCAGAAAAACTTAATCTGATTATGACACACATTTACATACGCCACACTTTCCATCGTGATAAATCATTTGGAAATTCGCAGAACTATCTAAAATACCGGAAATGGCCGTAGAAGAAGAAATGGCAGTTCTGTTGTAGAGAAAAAAATGCTGCGATATGGAGCGAGATAATCTGATCTTTTAATATTGTCATGATTTTTATTAAGTGCCTGTGTGCCCATAATTTTCTAAATATGTGCAGCCCGGAAGAAGGGTTAGGATTTGGCTAATTAGTACCCACAACATTTAGCTGTGGCACCCAAAATCCATGCGGTCAATGCGGCATCTTCATGTGCGTCTTGGCTGCATGTTCATATGTGGAAATAACATCTGCCATTATTCTGTCTGGACACGAGTGGAAACACAAATTCACAAGATTGTTGACACAGTTTCTCAGGACTGTGTGGTGCGGCATTTCTGCACTCAAAGGCCGCCTCCGCCAGCTCACACACCGTCCCAAAGCCGCTCCTCTGCTTGGAGACGTAGTTCCCCCCAGGAGACGGGGGGCAAAGCAGCTGGACGGACTGCGGTTCGATGCCTCCTCCGGAGCACACACGCTAACAAAGCACCCTCCCATGCTCGCAAACACGAAGCTACGAGTACGGCTGCACCGCAGACACAGACATGGTTCACTCAGACAGAGCAGCCTGATTGCGGTCAAAAGCCTTGTCTGGAGCGCCACATCGTCTATGCATGACATAAAAGCAGTAGTCACCCATAATTGGAATCAATTATTTGCACCACAACTGGATCAACAATCGGCCTAACCCACCTATCACCATCGGAAGGACATTTTGTTCCAAATGAGTCTGATTCAGGCAGCGTATTCTGAACGGCATGTTTACATGACGCATTTTTATTCTGACGGTTGGGCGATGTCCCTTAAATTGGCGATTGATGATGTTTGCGGTAAACCATCGGGATGGGCGATGATATCATCGGAGGGGGTTCATTTTTCGTTATTAGATGATTATTATTCGTTGTTTTACTTTATTTATTTTATTTCTCAATTAATGACTCATCCGCGATGATCCAGTATAAACTGAGGGAAATGACTTTAACAAAATAAAATATATATCTATAGAATACAAGTAGTCCGCTCCCACACTTGATTATTCAGGTGGACTGGTGGAGCGAGCGACCGTGTCTCTGAGCAGAGCAGACGGACTTACAGCTTTGTGTTTGAGGGGAAGGGAGGATGCTTTGTTACGTGTGGGAGATTTAGGACTGCGATCCGTCCCGCAGCTCTAGGTGAACGAGCTACCAAAGTGTGTGTCCGGGCAGAGCTCAGACTGCCAGCACACACAGCGGCTTTGGGGCGGTGTGTGAGCTAAGCAGAAATGTTGCTCACTCCTTAGAAACCGTTCAAACAATCAACGTGGATTTGTGTTTCCAGTCGTGCCCCGACAAAATAAAGACTGATGTTATTCCCACATATTTACGTGCAGCCAACATGCAGATTGCAGCCTTTCCCGCATGGATTTATGTTAATCCAAAGCTAATGTTGTTAGCAAGCCAGGGTTAACATACTGCGAACCCTGATTACTTTTGCCCATGTAACCACAGCTACAGATACAGAGACTGGACATGTAGAAGGTTTATTGTGTGCCGCATATTTTTTACGTGTCTGAGGATAGATTAATAATTCTGTACTTCAAAGGAATTTCAAAGTTCATCAGCTACTTTCAATTACAGCATCATAAAGACCACCAACAACTGCAAAAAATGACTGTAAAAAAACAAACAAATATGCAGTTTTGTATAAATTCCCTATGGCTCAACCAGTTACTTTGTCCACCTTTACAGGTAAACAGTCCAAGGATGCTGTTAGCAAATGGTTTCCTGACTCTGTCTGTGGCTGGACTTAGCAACAACAGCATGCTAATGTAAGATCTGCTCTGCTGTCAGTCAAAGAAAATGGAAGGGATGACTGATGTCAGTGATGGGTCTGAAACTGGCAGGGGACTTTTCAATGACCAAGCTGCTACTTTCTGCCCTCCTGATGGATTAGTAGGTTTTTAAAATGAAATTGTTACTATTTTGCTGTACAGTTTTTAGGCATTCCGGCACTTTTTTTTTTTTCCTGTAGTGCAAGTTATTCAAGTCAATATAAGAATGATGTCTGACATTGAACGTTAAAACATTTGATAGATTCTCCTTTGCCTGCTTTCAAATGGAGGGGGTGTAGACTTCCAACAAGCTCACTAATGATTGGTGAGAGTGGTTGCCATAGAAATGTTTAATCAGACTGACACAGACCAATCACCAACCTTGGTCGTCTGGCTTCAACATGGCGGTGACTATATGGCAAAAAAAAGCCAATGAATTGACTTCATTTGGTTGGAGCTGGAAGCAAGTCATCTTCTATGGATGATGTGACACCCACTCAGTCCAGTTCTCTCATATAATAAATGGTCGTTACAAAGCAAGAGTGTATAAGTGTGTGTTCTCAAATTCTCTTTTCATTTTAACTGAAGCATCAACACAACCCGGGAATGTTGAGAAACATAAAATATAAGCTACCAAATTTAGCCAACAATAAAAATGTTCACATAAAGTTTTTCTCAATAAAACCTTTACATTCATGTGTGATCTCAATATTTAGTCAGCCACTTGGACCCACCTGATTAGACAACCCGCAGAAGCATCAGCAGAAAGTAGTTAAATAATTTAGGATGTATCATCACTGTTGGTCCCATACAACCCACAGCTATTCATAAACTGCTGGTTTATTGGGCATCAGATGAATATTCATTTAGTGACAGTTTTTCTGGTTGGACGCCAAAGGTCAGGTGAGCCTCAAGACTTATTTTAAAGTGACAGAAAGCCAGCACTAACTCAAATTAGCACTAAAACCAAAGTATGGAAAGAACCACCTGTGAAGAAAAAGCACATAGAAGCTTGAAACAGATGGACCCACCAGCTGAGCAACAGATTTGGTGCCACTCTTGTCAATTAGAAACAGGAAAGTGAGGCTGCAGTTCATGCTGGCCAAGCAAAATTAGATCATTCGTCAGATTAAAAAAGGAAGAAAAAAAAAGATTAGATAATTAGATAAGAGATAAAACTGATATAGATAAAGACATAAAAACAAAAACACAGCTTCATGATTGAACGTCAAGACAGTGTCATCTGCATAAATGAAAAGCTTAATTGACAAGTGACAAAAATATAAATATTATACAAACAAGTAATAAATATGAGGCAAAAAAAGATAAATATCAATAAAGAAAGTCTGAAGAAGTAGTGCATGATATGGTGTTGCACACATTACACAGTTACTAATAAACAAACCGTTTATTAGTAACTGAGCAAAAGTCTCCTACTAATTACTGCACCCGTCAAACTGCTCATGTACACATGCATGAACGCCCCTTTCACTTTATTGGAGCATTTCTTCAACAAGTTATGGGGTTAAAGAAATGCTGTGACTTTAGACCAAGTAATTACAGCTCTCCATGATCTGAGAAAAAAGATATGTGTCATAATCAGATATTGGAGAGATACTGTAGTTTGTTAACATTATTCGTTTTGATTCAGGTTTTTCTAAGAACTGCGCTATTTTGTAATAGTTTATGTTTTAACTTTTCTCCTCTACCAAAATGAAATGCAGAGGAGAACCAACAAGAAATTCATTTTTTAGAAAAAATTAAGTAAAAACAAAAGTATAAGAGCATACTTGATCTGGTGGTACCACATCAATGTATCTATTGTCTACATAATATATTATGTAAAAATGAAAAAGAGAAAATTATCCAGGAATGAAACTCCAGTATTTTAGTTATTTGATAAGTTATTTAACAACTTTATTATATTAAAAATAAAATAAAAATAAGACATAGTGACATTATACAACAAGTACCATTATAATTAACAATAACACTTTTTTAATTTAACACAGTTTTAATAAAGATAAATAAAATAAATACAATAACTAGTATTTTTTATTTATTATATCTTGCTCATTTGTCGTGATGAAGGATTTGGGGGAGTGGGGCAGTATTTTGCCCCAGGGTGCCAAACTAGCTACAACTGCCCATACTAGAAATTTAAACAAAGTGGGTTTTTAATACATTATTTCTGCATTTCTTTCATAATGGAGGACATGTATAAAACAATTTAAGATTAAAACTGCGTTCTCTATTCAATTTCATTTGATCAGTAGCAGATGAAAACCGGATGTTTGAAAAAGCTCTGACTTATGACACGGCTACTGCAGTGGGTGGGCCGAAGTCTCGCATTCAACTGTGTGTGGCTGGATACCTCAGATATTCCAGCTTTTTGCTAGGCTAACGCTAGCTTGGGTTTGTGAGGTGCTTGTTGCTGGCTAAACAGGAGTGTGACCAAAGGCATGCTGGGAAATTTGTAACTTCCGTACCACAAGTCCCTCCAACAATCCAGAGACCACAGGGAACAATTTTTCGATAGAAAGAAAAAAAGTGAAACTCTAAACTCTACAAACTAATCCAGCCCATTCATTTATGAAAGACTGCTTCCTGTGCAAAAGCTATGCAGGAAATAGAAACATCTACATGTAAAATTGAGCTTTTCTTCAGCAAATACCATCTACAGTTTCCCTTTCATTCAAGCCGTCCAAATCAATAATACAGAGGAGACATTTCTATCTCTGATTTCTCTCCCCCTTTATCTCTTCTCAAGCCTTTTGCTAGTATTGCCTGTCATTCATATTTCATTCATATTTTAGTGCTGAGAATCCCGAGTGTAACAGCCTCTCAGCCTCCCCTCTCCTTTGCGCCTTTTATTGCACACACAGCACAAAATGATTCAAAAGAGCTCCGACACCAATAATTAAAGTCTTATTGAAATTAGCATTGACTGGCCGTCTTGTTGCTGCCGCATGCCAACAAAGATTCTCTTTCTGCTTTGATTGCTAAAGCTGTCTCTTCATAACTACTTTCAACTCTGCTTCTGTGATGTGCTCACTCACACAGAAGAACAGCTTTCAGCACAAAACCAGTTTTCAAACATTTAGAAATATTAAAGGTTTGCGCATAAGCCAGTAAAAAAAAAAAAAAAAAATCACACCTAAAAAGACCCACTGAGCCTTCTCTAAATACAAACTGAGCTGATCTAAACATTTCAGGCATGTATTTTGTGGTACTGATAGTGAATTAGGAATATTTATGTACATCAAAGAAGAAAACGGTGTCATCTGCCATGACATTGCCCACATCTCACCCACACATCCGCCCACCTGCTTTCTTCTTGGATCAAATCTTTCTTCACATGCTCTCCATTTCACACCATTGCCAGCATCTATCAATACTTCCCTCTTTCCAGATTGGCATGCATTCCAAACTATGAGTCTAAGTCTTCTTTGCACATCATCCCACTATGTTTCGATTCCATCACAGCTGGTCCCCTTGGCATTCCTGCAAGCTCTCCCCTGCACCACTCACTTCATTTGTCCAGTGTGTTTTTCCTGTTGTTGAACCCCCCCACACACACTTCTTCCACCAGCTGTTAGAAACATAGCTATGCTTTGCAGGCTGCAATTCGATTTTCCTCTTTTTGGCAGCAACAGTAGCTGCACTGCCAGCTGACATTTTGTCTTTTTAATCTTTTAATTTTCTCTCTAGCTTCATGACTTTTGTTGGACTTGCATCATCAAATCATCATCAGTTTTGCATAGATTTGTCCACATGCAGTTGATTTTTACTATGCAAATAAATAAAATAAATAGATAAAACGTTTTAATTGGGCTTTCATTCTTTTTTTGGCAATTTGAAATACGAGTAGATTTTCATGGATGCAACCTAAATAGCTGTACTGTATTACACTTAAAAAAATGGAATAAAAGAAAACTATTTTCAAAGAAAGTATCACATACTGGAAACGCTTTTTATTCAATAAATGCTGTAGTTTGTACCATATATACGGGCATGTAAGCTGCATTGTTTTTTTTCATAGATTGGCCAATGATGGGACTTCTACTCTAGAGCGACTTTTTTGTGATTTTTAAAAACATAAACAGGCTTGTATATTCGTTGTTTTGCCACTAACAACTGGTTGCCCTGAAGTGTTTGTTTACCAATCACAACTGCTACAGCGTACTTTAGGTGACAGCAACACAGAAGAAAAAGCGCCCTCCAAAACAAACATGGAGGAGACATAGTCCAGCAGATGGGCTTCATCCAGATGGAGTTGGGGGACGGATGAGGGCGCGAGACGAGCCAGAGGCAGGATCCAGAGCTAAGTGTAGCAGCAAGAAAAATAAATATATATATATATATATATATATATATATATATATATATATATATATATATATATATATATATATATATATATATATATATATATATATATATATCAAAAATGCCCCTCTCACCCTCCATGGGTGGTTTCTCCTCCAAGCTCGGGTCCTCGTTCCTGAGCTGCCAGGATGAGCGCTTCAGTGCTGTCTTGTAGGCCAGTCCTTTCTAGCCATTGGTAGGACTTCTTGATATCAGCCACTTCAGTTATGGTCCGGTGGTACATCCCATGGAGGGGTTTGTCCTCCCATGAGGATCTGTTCTCCAGCACTGTATCCTCTGCTCTTCATTGCCTGAGACATTCACTGTCAGTTGGGGCCTTGAGCTTGATGTATTCATGCATCTTGGTTGTTTCATCCTGGATAGTGGCTTCTACGCTCACTAGTCCTCGGCCTCCTTCCTTGCGGCTAGCATACAGTCTCAGGGTGCTGGATTTGGGATGAAACCCTCCATGCCCTCTTATTATTCCTGCAGGGTATCTGATAACTGGCAGTGCGTAGCTGTTTATTGCCCGGGCCTTGTTCTTGCCATTGAGCTGGCTTCTCAGGACTTGCCTTACTCGTTGGAGGTATTTAGCTGTTGCAGCTTTCCTTGTTGCCTGCTCTAGGTTGCCATTTGCCTGCGGAATTCCAAGGTACTTGTAACTGTCCTCAACATCTACTATATTAGTTTACATTGACATTTAATTCCATCCATCCATCCATTTATCTTACATGAAATAAAAGAAAATTTTATTTCTACATGTTTTTTATTTAGACTTCTTACATATATGTACCAGCAAACACAACATCCAATCCAGCTCAATTTATGTCAGTCTTTGTAAGGAAAATGCATCTGAAAATTAAAGTAAACACTGTGAGAACGTCAGAACAATCATCGCAAAAATGTGTCCGTCTTCAATCTAAAATAAGTGGATGCTACTTGACAGGGTTATTTTGGTAGATTGATGAATTGATTTTCTTTGGACAATAGGCACACTTGATGTGTTAAACTTGCAAAAACATACACTGAAACATATTTAGCTGTCAACAGCTGAGTGTAATTTCACTCCAGTGAGCGTGGCGCTGTTATTTAGTGAGAGACTTGAGCAGAAATGTAATGGCAGATAAATTCTTTTTTTTTCTTCAACTTTTACTGTTACAATAGGGGGTTGTGATTCTTCTGACACACAAAGTATATTTATATATTTATATATCAGTGACGTGCGGTGGGGTTTATGGCTGGTGAGGCACTGACGTCATCAGTCAGATTTATAAACATGTGAACCATACTGAGTAACTTATTCACCATTTGATTGACAACAGTTAAAGTGTTTTGTTTAAAATATCATTTCAACATGTTTTTTTTCATATACAAACTGCAGCATAGAAAAAAGCACAAACCTTATTATCGTCTTACCTTTACTTGTAAATAAAGTCCATACGCCGCTCCTTCTGAAGAAAATGACTTGCCGCTTGCTATCTCTTATTCTATTATTTTTTAGCGTCATAATCTCAGGGCTCACCGGCGCCCCCTAACATGAGGCACGAGAACTGCTGGCCTCACCCAGCAGGCTTTTTGGGCGGCGTTTAGCGCTCAGCACAAGAAACACGTCCCTCACATACAGTTATTTATAAAAACAAACACTGTACATCACATACATCTGCTAAATTATGTAAACTCAGCTCATATAGTACAAGTGATTGAACCGACATACAGAGAGACAGCAGTACCGTCTGACTGCATAGGTATTGCGCAATCCAAGGTGAGGCTCAGCGGGTTGGTGCCTCATCGCACGTCGCTTCTTAGTATCTGAACGGCAAATGTGGAAATTCAGCGATTTTGAAAAGAAAAAACACCCAAAAATGGTACATTTAAATGGAAAATGACTGCAAAGCACAAATTACTGATTAAATATAATAAATGAATTTACTTTTTCTCTTTTCTTCCCATAATGACAGGGGAGGCTGTGCCTCACCTGCCTCTCCTGACTGCACGTCACTGTTATATATATTAAATATTTGTATAAACCTCCTTTTGTTTTTTATTTGCATTTACTTATGTATTATTGTTATATACACATATTTTTAATGTATGTGCTTTTTATTTTTTCCGAAGAAAGTGAGAGGGGGAAAAGTGTGAAGCAGGGAAAAAAAGGAAGTAGTGAAATAGAAGGAAAAGAGATATGGGGAGGAAGTGAGAGGATACGAGTGTCATGATGCGGTACTATGAGGAGGTTATGATTTTAAGCTTTACAACATTTATAAATGTTATATCCAAGAATTCTCACATTTTGACAAGCTTTATAACTGACCATGGATCATACCGGAAAATATCAGAAGCGTCCAACATTTCACTGTGGGTTAGGAGTGACAGATATAGCAAACAGGTAAACGTGCAAGTGGGGGTGGAGGTAAAAGCATGCTGCCGAAGTGTAGCATGTGCTTAATAGGGGGGCCAGATCCTTCCCAGAGAAGAGGGGAGACTCCCCAGATCCCGGAACATCCCCGGCAAAGGGACTCACCCATCCAGCCACATGCAGAGGAGGAGTCTATGTTTTTACAAGTCACACCAAGGTTTTGTGTTATTAGAAAAAATACACTAATGTGGCAGTAAAGCGGTGTCGGACTCTTTTTTCTAAAAAATTTCAGAATTACTGTGAACATGGTTAGAGTCTGACCAACTGATGGACTCATCTCTGTCTCTTTTGTCTCACTTAATGCACCTTGCAGTTCGGTGCACCTTACAGTTAAAAAAAAAAAAAAATCATTCATATAATCCAGTGCGTCCTACACTGAAAAATACGGTGTATGATTAGGCCTCAATAATTTGATCTTAATCAACCTTTACTATTATTTTAACACAAGTATTCTTTCATGATTTATTTCAACTTAAAACAGTAAAGGTATGATTTCTGCCATAATTTTTTTCATGTTCCATATATGTTTCTGTATGTATAGGTCAGTTATGGTTGAACTTTAAGGTTTCAACAGTGCTGACAAGCTTGACTACAAAGTGAACTTTTAAGTCCTATAGATACTCTAGTTTCCATCATCAATCTCTGCATTGTTCAGTAGTAAACAAATGTCATCTCCCACCAAGAGGTTTAAAAACACAGTCGTTACAAACTATAGAGATAAACCAAATGTACATTAATCACTTCATTGTCTGCTTTTAAACACACCACCAAATATTCCCCAGCTTTCTTCCTCAGCCATCTGGTCATTTCCCACAGCTTTACACGCCCGCCTCATGAGTTTTTGCCTGGATGACCTGCTTTTCTCTACAAACTGACACAAACGTCGGATAGCAGATCAGTGTCATGACCAGCAGTCAAAAATCTTTAGAGAGATCGGACAGTCATAGATCTGCTCCGTGGAGGCAAAAGATGGTTCTTTCACATTTCTGCGTTTATAACTTTACAACTACTGTAATGAATAAGATGTTTCAATATGTATAATTAGGCATTAATCACTGATAATAGATGACAGTGCTGCTGTGGTTCAGTTTTAGAGCAGGTCAATAAATATGTCCACCCTGTTTCTCTTCAGAACGTCCTTTCTGTTGATCTATTTGACACTTTTGTTGGAGGATGAATGGGTTTTTACATCATCTTAATATGTTATTTTCTAGTAATCATTCTATCCAGTCTGTTGAGTTTCTATAAACTGTTTATTGTTTGTATGTGCAATTACGTTTTTTTTTTTTTACCAAGCCAGCAGAAAGATGCTCTGAAATCCGGTGTGCACACATGTCCAGGACTGATCTTCTTATTGCAAAGGTCACTGGGTCTCAAACACAAACCTCAAGCCTTGCTTGGGTTTTTTCCAAACATGGCAAAACATTGAGACTGAAACGACCTTTGTTTGGTTTTTGGTTCATTTGCTTTAGTCACTGCTTTGTGAATTTCAGTCAAGTTTCCTCTCTTTTTTGCACAAATTGTGACTTTTTTTCCATCTTTATTGCCCTGATGATTGATTTAGGTCAGGACTTCATATTATTTGGACTGAAAAAAAGAGTTCTGTCAGCCTTTTGAAAGAATCAATCTAGGGTCTAAATGTGGGGTTACAGCAAAATTTGTAGAGGGGGGGCTTGTAAACATAAAAAGGATAGTGTTCCATGCTTTTTTTTTTGTTTTAACTACACACACTGCCCTGAGCCAAAGCTGCTTTCATTTATAAGCTACATCTCATCATAAAATAAATGGAGCATTGATTTTAGGAAATTGCCTAAGAACTTAAATGTTGAGGTCAGTTTTCATGACCTGCCACCAAAACATCTGATGATCACACGTAGTGACGCGCTTTGGAATAGCACGATGCTATTTATTTTTTATATACCACATACTACGCATAGCTGTAACTTGAAAGTTTTTACGTGGTAAATGGCCCATTTTTGCCCATTCTGCCTTCCTCAAAGACCCAAAGCTCTGTACAGTCACACCAACACACATTCACACACCAATAGCAGTTCTGCTGCCTAACAAGGGCGCCAACCTGTAACCAATGACAGCTATGAACCACAGTTGCCCCAAATTTGTTGAGGTCTTTTGAGATTTATTGGTCTAAAATGTGAATTTTGTTATAGCTTAATGCTGTATTTTCAGTAGCGATAGTATTAGTAGATAAACAGAGTTATAATGAATGGAGCTGCGTGCTTCACCTTTCAGCCCTTAGACCAAGGATCTGCAGAACCTTTAGCACTAAATGAACAATTGGTCCAGTTTCTTAATGACCAGAACCCAACAAGAACCGTAAACTTCCACCAAACTATTTAGAATGATACACTTTGTTTATGTTTCTTGGGCCATTCAGCCATTTTTCAAACAATGTAGCTTTTAAATGTTTACAATAGTTGACTTTAAAATGTTTTAACAGTTTATACTTCTACTTTTGACAGCATAGCATGCATGTTCCTTTTAATTAAAAAAAAAATGAACCTTGTGTCAAACAAGTTCCTCCAGCTGCAGCAAATTTCCTAAAAATAAAAATGCAGGGAAGCCAAGTCAAGCATGGAATGAGTATCAGTACTAAAACAAATGAACCGAAACTACAGAACTATTGTTTATGATATTGTTAGCATTTTTCTTCAGAGTCAAAGAGCCACAATGGAGGGATAAAACAGCTATATGTGGCTCTGGAGCTTCAGGTTGCAGACGCTTCCAATTTCATTTCAGTTATTTTCATTGCTGTTCCAGAGTCACACAACACTCTCAGTCTATACCAGGGGGGGCGAACAAGTTTGACACCAAGAGCCGAATTTTTTCACGGTGAGAGGCAAAGAGCCACACCACACCCTGACCTGCCAAGACGTACACACAGACACACAATTAAAGCCATATTATTTTCCATAACACACTCCTCTCCCTACAACAGAACAGCAAATATTGTACTTATGTTTATTTCAAGGAAAGTGTCCACCCTCAATACACACATCAATGCAGCTAAACCAGAGTTAACACAGAGACCACCCTGGAGGTCAGAGACCCCCTCCACACACACACTTTCTCTCTTTATTTCACTCTTTTCTCTGCCTCTCTCTGACACACACAACCACTCAGTGACAGGCAGTGAGGTTGATGCTGGAGAGGCACTGACTTCTCTGAAATCAGATTTATGATAATAAAAACAGAATATTTCACCATTTATCCATCAGTATTTAACTGGTAATTCTTTGTAACTCAACATTCCTCTTTCAATGACCCTTACACCAACAAATACACAAACATCTGGACAGAGCATCCTTCTGGTGTCTGAGTGATTCATATTCACAATAAACACATTAAATACATTACATTTCAGTTGTGTGCAACTTAAATTAATTTGTACCTTTATTAGAATATCTTACTTTTATATGTTTTTTTTATTTAAAATTGAATGACTAACATTTGAATCAAATGCAAATAATTTATTAAATAGTAAAACATTTCAATGAATCAGTTCATACTTAGGAGTAGTAATCCAACAAGTACTGAGTTATAATTTAACTGCCTGTGTTATTCTCCACCCTTCCCTCCTTCCTGCTCACTCATTCAGCCAAATGGCATGCAGCTTAATTCAGCTAACAGCTACCTGGCTGATGGTTTTACACTGAAAATTCCCCACTTCCCATGAGTCTTAGGGGCTGAAGGCAGGGCTAACCCCCAGGCCAGTTGTAGCCTCTCTGATCAGCTCCTTAACATGAGTGTCGGTCAGAACGGACCGATGTCTGTTCTCCACATTATAACAGGGCTTCTTTCACAGAGATTTCTGCTCATTTATCTCCGGTTCTCTCTCTGCCTCATCAGTGACCAGCGGGGATCTCATCAGTCAGTCTCTGCATTAAAGGATCCATGAGAAAAGTGATCTGCGGTCGTTTCCGTCCAGTTGCGCAAACAGTGTTACGTTCTGCGCTTTATTCATTTGTATTGCAGCTTCTGCTGTGAGCTGCGTAAAGAAGGAAAGTGGGACAGATTGTCGTTTTGAATGTGCGCTTTGAAAAGCTTCAACTTGTTAATTAAGGAGACAATTTGTGTTGATCAGGAAGTTTTTAATTTTCTCCGGGATACGTTTTGTTCTTTTCTGCCATGACCAATGTTACTGCTTCCAAAAGCTCATAATGATAAACATCGTGACTTTCCACTCCGTTCAGTAAAAAGTAAGAATCTTCCCGTTCTTCCAGAAACGTCCTGTGTTTATCTTTATACTCTGAATTTCTCCATTTTGACCATGAGGGTAACAGTCTGCACGCACATCAAATCTATATCTATGTGTTCCGACAGTGGGCGTAACCCGCGCAAATGATTGGCGGTCACGTATGTGTCGGGAGCAGCATCAAACACACAAACACGCACACACTGCCAAATTACTTTTATTATTAATTATTATTTATTTTTAATACACTCTGGCGGTTTGAGTGTGGTTAAAGAGGGAAAAAAATATTAAATGAGGCACAGTATATAGAAAATATGATGAGACGCAAAGAGCAGCACGCTCATTGGCCAAGAGCCGCATGCGGCTTGAGAGCCACCCCTGGTCTATACAGTACAATGTTCATTTTATCTTATTAAATGAGTAAAAATATTCTTTAGTGTGTTAAAGTCAGTTGACATTTCAAAGCTTTATTGAAATTTATATATATATATATATATATATATATATATATATATATACATATATATATATATACATATAGACAGGTGTTGGCTGTACTATCTTGGTTTTGTTTGTAGGCATAGAATTGTTCCTGAATTCTATAAATCAATGGCTTTGTGAGATAATCCTGTAGGGCTGCGCTTCATATTGTTGTTTTCTTTGCAGCACATTGGCAGACATGCATCACAGCATCTGCTTCATCATCCATGAAATGTGTGGATATTTTTCAGAGAGGCACCCGCCTTATCATACTCATGTTGTGATCAGCTCAAACACGACAGCTGCTTTTCTGCTGCTCTGCCAAAATTGACTGCTTTACAGCTAGTCAAGTGTGAAAATATAAATATTCATGACAGAAAAATGCGCACAAAATAAAGAATTAAACAGGTTTCACTATCGTTTGAGTGTCAACAGATTGTTGCATTGTCTTTGAGAAAGTAAAATGAAAATAGTAGAGTCAGTGGACCACAAGAGGACTGACTGATCGATCATGATAGTATCAAGCTAAATCAATGTTGGCTAGTAAAAACAATGTGATATTTCATAGCTAAACAGTAAAAGACGGTAAAATATTAAGAACTAAATTAGCTTAAAAGCTACAAAATTCCAAAACCTTTGACAAAATTGTGACAAACTCAGTCACATCTATAAAAAGAAGGTTCTAGTTGTACTTCTAATAAGTCAGATTCCCTTTAAATCAGACGGTTTGCCTTTTGCACAACCTTTGGTACCTTTCAGCAAAAAGAAAAGGAGGACAATCCTCTTTTTTGTGCGTGCTCAAGAGATGACCAGGACAGAAATCAATGCATCTGAAGCCCAATGAGTTAATGTGGAATCAATA
The DNA here is from genome assembly GCA_023969325.1 of Oryzias curvinotus. Classification (NCBI taxonomy): domain Eukaryota; kingdom Metazoa; phylum Chordata; class Actinopteri; order Beloniformes; family Adrianichthyidae; genus Oryzias; species Oryzias curvinotus. The sequence goes on from CM043723.1 coordinate 28,333,615, forward strand.
TCTAATGTCACAGTCATTTTTCCTCATTCACCCGAAAAAAAACCAGGAGGAAGGTGAGCGGTACCACAGGGGAGTGGGCCAGGGACGGAGCCCTGAAGGACATCAGCGACAGACATGGATTAAGGAAAAACAAAAAGGTCAAAATGACAGCATGTCTTCTCTGTCAAGTTTCACAGTCCTTTAAACACTTTCTTGATTAAATCTAAATACAACTTTCATTTAAAATTGACATCTATGTCAGTTTCAGAAGATAAAAACCACTGAGCCAGAGGAAACATAATTCAATCGAGCTGATAGCAACACTGGACCTATTAGACTACGGTCACATATGCCAAAAACCTGCCACACATCAACCTGAAGGAATGTTTTTCAGCAAATTGTGCAGGTGGCCTCGTGGTGGCATTTGTAATCAGGAGGAGGGAAACAGTCCAGTAACAGGCGGGCGGGTGGCAGGAAGGCAGCAGAGCAATAATTAACTGATAGGAAGGTCTCCAAGGTCCCAAGAATCATCTGACAATTGGCCGATTTCAGGCTGCCACCCTCCAAGCACCCCCCTGACCCCGTGCTGCCATCCCACTGCCACCGTTGGATTGTTAGAAATCGAACGGTAGCAGGGACGGCACTCGACAAGGACTGTTGACATTGGCCGGCGGCCCGGCGATGACCGTGGATCCCAATGGGGAGAAGACATTGATGTTGCACAAAAGTCCTCATGGCGTTGATAGCACCACGGTGACTCTGAGACCTGGGTCTCGACGAATTGCTGTTGATGCTCAGAAGAACATGAAGGAGACAGAGCATTGGGCTTTCTTGGGAGGCATGTTGTCTTAAAATTTTGCTAATTTGTAAACTGACAGATTTATAATGTGTGCTCAAAATCTGAGCAGCGAAAGACCAGAGGTGCAGAATGATCAATTTTTTATATACCTCCGGGCTACTGGGCAGCTGGTGGAGGATATGGAGGCCCCCCATCCGGAGACATTTACACATCATCCAATCAGAGCTGCTGCCGGTCGGCGGTCCGGGCCATGACCGCCCTTTGGCTGCCCAGTTGTCACCTGATTTCATCAAGGTGATCCCCCTGCCTGCCGTTGTCTAAATTCATAACCACCCTGACGATTTTCAGTTGTAGAGGTTGATCTTGAAGATTTTGCCGATGCCTCCCTATTGCACGGTGGCTGTTGTATATGTGACCGTAGCAACACAAAACCACAAAAAAAAAGATTAAAAATAATCTGTTTATGAATCTGTAAAGAATAAGATCATTAAACCCACAATTGTGTGCATGCATGCACAACTACAAGCCATCCAAGTGAGAACAATTAGAGTTGAGGCTTTACAGGAGAGCCAGTCCTGCAGTAACACTGGGGTTCTTAAACATTTATGGGATGGTGCTTGCAATCCCCAACCTCCTCTTTATCATTTGTCTGCAGAAATTATTTAGCTGCTGGATGGCTGTAATACAGATGCAAGCATTTGGAAAATGACTGCGGTGCTGCTCATGGTTAGTTTACGGCACCAATGCAACTGAAATCAGTTTGAAAAGGAGGTAAACAGAAATCTGAGAAGTCCGTACGGAAGCAACCTAGGGCTTAGTGTGGGCGGACAGAGAGACACTTCTGTGCTGTGATTACTTAAAAGAGGAAGCATACTTTGAAATGGGATTTACGGCTGTGCTTTGAATTCAAGCAAACCGTTAAGTCTGTTTTTTTTACTGCAAAGCTGGATTCGACCTCATTACAAGAACTGAGTACAATTTAACAAAACTATTGTCGATGACCGTGGAGCTGCTTCCAGGATAGGCGGCACCATCAGAAGTCTGGTCGTGGAGCTTTTTTAAATATTTACTGCACGCCCCGAGGGATCTGTTTACAATTGTGTAGTTTTATTCTAACAAGCCATAAAAAGACTGGGTTGGATTCATAATTAATTATTCCCAAATTAAATTGAAAATATCAATTCTGATGGCATTTACTCCGCTAAACCTGCACAAGAATCCCGGATTATTCCATCCAGCACAGCAGTGTCCTTTACAAAGCCACCACACTTAGCACGATAATAGGAAATGTGGGGGATGAATTGAAAGAAAACTGGAGCTGTTTGTTGTTTCACCTCACTCGATTTACTGTCCAATGTAGCAAATACCTTGTGCAGCTCCAGGCTCGCTCCATCATTTCCACAGACATGTCTGAACGCCGTATAAGGATCATCAGCCAAACTGTGTCAAATGTCAATGACATCAATTTCAAAAGTGAAGCCATGAATGCATCCAAGCTCACACCTGAAAGGGACATCTGATCACTTTTTTATAGTTGCATCCAATTCATCTAATTGCATTTCTGAAAAGCAAACTGTGTGTTCAAACTATGGAGGATTATTAGGTAAAGTAAAAACTTCACACACACACACACACACACACACACACACACACACACACACACACACACACACACACACACACACACACACAGAAAAGGGAAATAGCCTCAGAGTAAATTGCTTTCACCCTGTAAACTGAGAATCAGATTGAGCGAAATAAGTGGGGGGAAAAAATGATTTCCTACTCTGTGCCCTGTCACAATGAAGGGACAAGGCAATGAGGTGACGGCATGTTTATTTGTCTGGTTGGGGCTGATGCATACAGACTGCAGCTGCTCATCATTAGACATTACCAATCCATTCTTCTCTATCTCCCCTAACCATTACTGGCTAGGGACTCACGGGCCAGATTACCTAAATGTTATAATCCTAATCTCTGTCCAGAGTTAATTATGACTTTGAGCAAACAATTCCTGCCAGGCCTGCACTCTTTCAGCATACTCAATTGGTCCTTTGGTTACATACGCCTCGTGACCTTGAAGCTTTCAACTCTCAAAACCAGCCCAAATGGCTGTTTTTCTCAAGATTTCTTGCTAATGGACTTTTTCCTGAAACAACTGCTGCAATGACGGAACTTCAGATGCTTCAGGTGAAATAGCTTTCGCAAATCAGAGTCATTTATTAGCCTCATATCTGCAGCGTTAACCCTGAATCGGATGGGCAGCATCAGTGAGTAGATCAGTCACACGGAGAGTGGCTCCTCTGCCCTCTCCTTGCACTGGGCCATGCATTCATTGCCACCTCCTCGCTGTCAGCATAACTCCTTTTTTCTGCGTGCACCAAGACCTTGGAATTTTTAAGCATGCCTGTGTACGCGCAGCCACTGGCATGGAAGGGATCCGTTGCCATCCATTAGGACTAACTTTCCTATAAATTGCCACATAGGCATGCACACTTCACCAATCGCCACATAATTACATTCCACCGACACAGCGTGACCTCTGAAAGAAGCTGGCTGCTATAAATAATGCTCATGCTAAATCTCTCTACCTTTCCCTGAAAACTTGTCCCCTTCATCCTCTTCGCGCAGTACGTCCTCGAACCACCAAATTCTTATCCCAGGCTTTGGTGTTGCTGCTTTGTCCAAATCTGTCCACCACAGACGGGCTTTCTGCACCACAGCCAAACATTTATGCTCATTTGTTTTTGCTCCCTTCTTCAGAGGTTCTGTGGTCCAGATTAGCGCTAGAACACAGAGGCGCTCTTACCAAACTCTGCAGTCGTCTGACTGTAAACATCCAGCTGCACAGTGATAACCCATACAAAAACGGATTTGAAAACCGAATGAAGGGGTTTGATGTTTAAACTGAATTTGCGTCCAGTCACTGCCATAGTAACCAATTTAGAGATGGGAGTGACTGATCTTCAGTTGCTCTCCCTTTCTTCCATCAGGAATCTCAACTTGCTCTCAGAGTTCCAAGATCCGGATCCAGTTTTTAACTAAATTCACATTATGGGGACCAAAAAAAAGAAATAAAATTAGAGCTGCAGGTGGCGTCATATGGCCCTCTCCCACCCTCACCAGCACCTTTTGACCTCCCCGAACCCTCTCCTCTCCCCCTGCCACCCTGGTCAGTTACAAATTCAAAACCCTGCAAAGTAGCGGCTTTTCTGTTGGTTTTATCTCCATAGCAACCATCATATTTTTTTGAGTGACAAACAGGTTTATGTAATTTTTAAAAGAGTCAACAAAGGTTGGATTTCCTTGGCAACAAAGGTTTTTTCCTAACCACGTCTTAATATAATCCTATTGTATGTCATATTGTTTTGTTCAGCTTGAGCCAACAATTCGTTTATTAAACTTTCACAAAAGTCTGGTAAAAAGGGTGCGAACAACAAGGTAATTGTTACATTTGTGAACTCGCCACGCTAACGCCGTTCAAAACCTACAACTTCTAAATTCCAACATATTATCCCGAGTGATGCTTGAGGAGTTAGGAGGCAAAAGATTAAAATCCCTTGGAGGATTTCAAATTTGTAGAAGGAACTAACGCTTTTTTTCTGGAAAATTCAAGATGGCGGCTTCTTCTGGAGGTCAAAGGTTATGGAAAGGTTATGGAAGCTTGTTGTTGTATCATTAACCGAGTTGAAGTTTCATGAAGATTGCTCAGACAAAAGTATTTTTTTACACAAAAGGGAAAAGTGGGATGTATGGCGAGACACTATACGTGGGACAATTTTAGTGCATTTTTCAGTGTGTGTCGGGGGCCAAACATTTGCCCAAAGGTGCAAAAGGGAAACAGAATTGTGAAAACTCTCTGATCTTTCAGTCCAGGACGGCAGCAGAACACGACAGGCTCAACATTTTGGTGGAGAATATCAAAGGTTGTATTGAATTCACAGAAACAGAAAGTGTGATGTTAGTTCATTTAACTGTTCTTGAAATCCTCTGGTTTGATGCTTTGGTCTGAAGACGCTCAGCTGAAGCCTCAGACGTCATGAACAGTGTCTGCTGACTGAGACAGAGGGAAGCTCTGTTGAGGCCTGCTCTCTTCCTCCTCTATCTGTTTGCCATCTGTGGAGAGGCCGACAACCTTGACAGGTAAAGAGAGTGATCGCACCTCAGCAACTCAGAGGCTCAGCGTGCATTTCTGTGTTTGTGTGCTGCGAGCAGGTGGAAGGGTCACGTCTGTCCACTTACCACCTCAATTGTTGGTCCCACGACATGTTGACAGACCAGCAGGGGCAGAAAGCAAAAGGCAAAGAGACATTCAGGTGGCAGCGCGAGTGTGTGTGTTTGACTACAGCTTTAACCCTCACAGCCAAAAAATTGTGCATAAAGAATAAATAAAAATAACTTAAAAAGTGTAGCAAAGAAAACTTTCTGTCAGGATCCATGTCATGTCCCTGTATGTCTGCATAGACTGGATGGATCTTCTGACTTCCTGGTTTGGCTCCTCTACTAGTCCCCCTCACCTGCAGACAGTTTTCTAATCAACACTGACAGCTCCAACAGGAAACAATCCAGCTTGTTCCCCCCTTAGTGACAGATCATCAGTTGTCCTCTTGGTTCCTCATGCCTACTCTCAGCCTAAACCTTGCTTTACTTGGGATCAACTCTACCAGTCCTGCCCCCAGGTTTTTTATTATATATTGTGAACCCCACCAGCCCGCCGTCTCCTACTTTGATCCACATTTGCTTGTCCTAAACTAACTAAATTTTACATATGGTGCCAGGACTGAGAAGAATGTGCTCTATGTTAAAGTTTGGAAAAAGTACAAACTATAAAAAGAAGTATGACCAATTCATATAAAATGAATTTTTACTTATAAAAAGATACTCGGAAAAAAAATCCAACAACTCAGGGCCAAAGAGAGCAAACAGGTAAAAAACAAAAACAAAAACACATCATTTTGTTTCCTAGAAAGCAGGAAAGCTCAGTTGAAAAAAACTGCAGGTCCATTGAACCACTTTGAGCTCAACTCTAGAAAGTCAAACTTCTTGGAGGAATAGCTGTGAAAAAAGAGAAGACATGTTGGGAGTTTGTTCTGCTTGTCTCTGTCAGTCTCCTCCAGAAGCCCTGCTGACCAGCAACAGATCAGAGTTTGAGCTTCCAGTCTCTGCAGACACAGCTCGAAATCCAGAGGAGACATTGTTCTTTCATCTCTAAAACGTCTTAACTGAATGCTTAAGCAGGCGAACACAAAATGCTATACATAGAAATGTGGAAACTAAAGAGGGAGCTGTAACCATTGACACTTTGTGTTTACCTTGATACAAAGTAAGCTCGTTTAATATAAAACAGCAGATGCTTCAGATCTTAAGAGGTTAATCTACAGTCAGGAGACTGGAGGGGAAGAGGTACAGAGATAATTGAGCATTTTGCTGGATATTCATAAATAAGGTTTATAATGTTTAAATACTGATGCAATAGACATTTCCTTACTGTTTTATTTGGAAGTATCACACTATGATGAAGAAACTGTACTTCTGAAGCTATGCTCACACCACACTCGCCAACCCACTCGCGGGTTCAAGCGACCACTTTTAATTAACATTTTACGTAAATGTGCTTTTCGGGCTTCCACATTCAAAACGCTCGCGTTCACATGTTTCTATGACCGTTTTGGGCTCGATGTACAAAACGTGCAGCCGCTGAAATAAAAGTTAAACCAGGTAGAACTTCGACCAATCAGGGACTTAGATTTGGTAGTAATGCATGGATGGTTTCCCTTTTGATTCACAGAGGTGTCAACTGTTAGAAAATTGATCACGGAGGAGAAATGAATAGTTGCGGTTTGTTCCTGGAGAGAATTATATGACACCAAGTCTTTCATATATCGGAATAGAGCCATAAAAGTAAAGGCCTTGAGCATGATTTGCCAGATTTGCTTTTCTTAAGCCTCGTTTCCATTGAGCGGTATGGTATGGTCCAGTCCAATCCAGTCCGGTATCTTAAGCGTTTCCATTTTAAAATGGACCCATTAAGCCGGACCACATGGTACCATTTTTATGAACAAGGTAAGAGGTAATTTCGGCCATAGTCAGCCGTGTGAAGGTGGAACACACGCCATGCACAGATTTAGAGGTGTGCCAGAGCCACATGGACTAAACGGACTCAGTGACAGTGGAATGCACCGGCCTCCTGGACAGGTGGGTTCACTGTTGGAGTGTTTGCCTGTGTTTAAGTCAGAGACCAAACTAAAGACCAGAAACAACATCAGCACACACATATACACACAAACACACACTCCCTTAAAATGCAGCTGACAAATCCATCATCTCTGCAAACATGAATGCACCCTAAGTCTGCGAGCGCTCTGACAAGGCATCCGGAACGCTCAATCACAGTTAATAAAGGAGGCTAATGAACTCCTCTCATTATGTAGATGCTAATCATGGAACATATTCTTGTAATTTGACTTAGTTGATTTATGCCAACGGATACATCACTCCCACCACCACAGTCACTAAAAACAACAAAATTTCTCACAAACTAAAACATGTTTCAACATTAATAATCAGAGCCTGCTACAACTGGGAAATGTTTCCAGGTCTGCAGAAAAACGGTGCATTTCTGTGCACTTGGCCTAATACAGTCTTGCCAAGCTTTAATATAAAACTGTTTAGTCTATATTTTATATCAACACATACTAAATATGTCTGTGCTACTAATTAGTTATTTATTTAAAAAGGTCACAAAGAAAACAAAAAAAAAAACCCATAAATTGAACAAAGACATACGTGGTAATAATTTACAGCTCCTTATACCTAATGATCAGATAAACAAATTCAAACAGGTCAAAGGAAAAATACATATATGCTTAAACCAAGTACAATTCAGTCATTACTGTTAAAAAAGACATGGAAGTGTAGTCACATCCTCCTGTTCATCCATCCATTTCCAGGACCCACTGAATCCCTTCCAGGAGTCAACCAGCAATTTAGAGACACCAATGGACCTATAAAGCATGTTTTTGGAGTGTTGGAGGAAGCTGGAGAGAACCCACGCATGCACGGGAAGAAGAACTTCACGCTAATAGGCCCAGGCTGGGATTGGAACCAGGAACCAGGAAACCTTATTGCTGTGAAGGCAAACCACTGCTCTGTTCATACTTTACCAAAATCTTGAGAAATGAGGTTACCCGATGACACTGATAACTTTTTCAATAAAATAGTGGGTATTTTTCTGTTCTCTTTTGCTCTATAAAAATTGACACCCCTTTCTACTGTACTACTACAAGTACTACAGCTACTACAGCTAAGAATGCTAGTAACAGTAACTTTGGAGTTCTTAATAGCAAGGATTTATATGTGCCAACATTGTTTCTTTCTGTACAACATAAAGTAATAAATCTTTTTTTTTTTTTTAAAGGGTCTATATCACATGTGTCAAACTCAAGGCCCCCATGTCATGTTATGTGGCCCGCTAGAGCATAAAAGTATTAATTTCTTAGAATAAAACATAACAATTGATGTGTATTTACTAATATCTAGGGGGAATCAGACTTGAAATCTGGGATTGGGCAACTAAACATTAGGGCTTAAACACTGTCCATATAACCTAACCTGACAGAATCAAGTTTAACAGGAGGAACAAGCAAACACGTTTTCTATGCAACTGTAATTGTCACTTTAAAAAGTTATAATAAATAAATGATGAGTTTTTTAACATTACATTTAATTTTTATTACATTTAGTTACATCTAAAAGTTATATCTGGCCCTTTGAAGACAGCCACTATGCTGATGTGGCCCTCAGTCAAATTGAGTTTGATCCCCCTGGTCTATATGATGCAACATCAAAGGCCGCCATGCAACTCAGCGCCGGTTTAAGACACCTTGTCTTAAACAAGTCCACCAAGAGTTCTGCTGAATTCAAAATTAAAACTTATAAGTATTAAAAAATATCCTCCAAATACAAAAACTGAATTCAGAAGGTTTTGTAACACCTAAATAGAAAGTATAAGTCATTTATTTTCCTGGTTAGAACTGGTTAGAGCGACATTGAAGGCGAGTGAGTTTCTTCCATCATTTTTATTACTACAGTCTGCATTTCTCTGAGCTGTGGGGGCGCCAGCGCAGCAGAGAGGATTGTCCTGGACTTCCTCCCCTCGCTTCAGGTCACTGCACCAAAGCGGTGTCGGGAACATCATCAAAGACGCCTCTCCCCCCCGACGGGGACCCTTTCCCAGCTAGTCTCTGCTGCATGGAGGTTCTCAGTGTAGAACCAGCAGGTTCTCCAACAGCTTCAGGCCATGTTGAAGTCTGCACATCGCTCCAACATCACTGTCAATTGTCTTGACTTTTTTAATGGGTAATACTTCCTCCTAAATGACATGAAGACAATCTACAAACCAGGACTGATGTCAGAGCTGCTGCAGTTTCATTCACTTGTTTGTGTCTTCTCTGTTTGAATCTTTAAAATGAAAAAAGGTAAGTAAAAGATTTCATTTGGGCTCATGAATTTAACTGCCTACTGGCTGAATTTATTTCCAATTACAGAACAAAAGATTTTTCTGTTTTTTTTTTCCGTTCAATATGGGCTAAATTAATTGGAGTCCTGGATCAGATGGTACACTCTGAGTTAGTGATATACGGCGTGAAGGGATTAGTTATGAAGGTGAGGATCACTTCAAGCAAGACAATCTTTCACCAAACAGATCAGTAACAGGACGGAATTGCAGACTTTTTGGTACATTCTATAAAAAGCTATTTAATATTCAGCCCTTTTTAGCTTTTCATTTTGAGGAATCGTCTGATAGGAAGAATCCAGATTGCTGTGTGCAGGCAGGACAGCAGCAGCAGATGAGAAGAAGCCAGCAGTTTAAAAGGAAGCAGATCTCAGGGGGCCTCCACAGGTAAGATTTGGACCACTTGGTCTGTATGTTCTGATGAAACACTAAACTGGGTTTTGGACCTTTGGTGGAGCTGTGCGTGTGCATGCTGTCAGTTCTGGAAAAAGAAAATTAAAAAAAGAGGAGGAGGCGGGAGATAAGCATGTTGTCCTCAGCGGGACCCTCCACATCAGTAACTGACCCTTCTCAGTGAACGGGGTCGCAGCAATGGTATCTCTCAGGTCTGGCTCTTAAGCTCAGATCTGGGGGGGGTCCTGTGGGAGTGTATTCTGTGAACTTGAGAGGGGGGGGTCACTGGTGTGGACCTGACCCCAAATCATTGTTTCCCCATTTCAGCACAAAGCCAGATTTCTACACTGCATCATTTTTCTTTCCCTGGTGTGTGTGTGTGTGTGGTGGTTTATTTGTTTAATGTCTTGTCTTTTTGTTTTTAAAATTTGATTATGTTTTTATGTAAAGCTTTGCGTAGCATGAGGTGGAAAAATCACATACCAATATAGTTTGATTTGATGTTGGAACTCAGGAGACGAAGCCTGACAGTCTGAGGTTTTTGTTTTTTATTTATGTGAAAATGTGGGGAAGAAAAACATATCTGCACAAAGCAGAAAGCAGAAACAAGGTGTAGGAGAAGTAGAAGCACTTTTTAATGGACCAAATGACTAGAAAAAAGGCAATCTTAAATGTAGTCCATTCACCAGTTAAGGATCTATCATTTAAACATGCATCAGTCATGATTGGAACAAGACAGCCTGGTAGCATCACTGAGCCGACTGGGTGATTTGTTCTTGTCTGAGGAAAAACCGCAGATAAGTTCAGTGATTTATGGGGGTTTGGGCGCCAATATGGCGCTAGAACTACACAGCAACAGTTAAAAAAGAGGGTGAAATGCTGACTAAAGTAATCCCTTAGCCCTAAAAAGTGCTGTGATCAATACATTACTTTGTTTTTCTTTTTTGTCTTCAAAGAGATTCCTAATCTTTAAGTTTTTTTCTGCTTAAATGAATGCATTCTACCCTTCAGATCCAAATTACTAATCCAAATAATATAATGGTCTGAATCTGTGCAATGACTACACAGATTCAAATTAAGTCCACATTTGCTTTACTTAGATATTTAAAAAAATAAAACAAGTCAAGTTTATTGCATAATGTATCCGCTGGTAAAGACAAATTCATTTCATAGAAAGTGAAAGAAATGTGCAAAGTCCTATTTAAATGTGCTCAAATTCGCAGGGTCAAAAACAAAAATAAGATCACATTTCTATCAAATCTACTGTAGTTGTCCTACAGATTTGAGTTCAATGCAGAGGTAGTATGAAAATGAAGAACATTTATTTTATTTGTCTCTTTTCTTTTTTGAAAACGTAGCATTAACTGTCGATTTACTGAAATAATAATTTGATATGTTGTGCGTGAAAAGGTGCATGTGACGGCAAAACCAGAAGAAAACAGAATAATTCTGGACTATTCCCTTTTATAGCTGCCTGTTTTAAATAAAGACGTTACATTTTGAAGAAAATAATGTGTTGACGATTTGCAAAAACTTACCGAAGACCAGAAAGATAAATTCATCTGTCAAAGGATTTTTAATTCCGTTTGTTATGCAGGTATTATTCAAACAGGATCTGTGGATTTCTAACTGCCTGCATTTCCATGGCAACAAAAACTCTGAGCATCACAAGACTATCCTCTCAAGTCTCCCAGAAAGCAGACACTGTCTCTGCACATAAACTCAAGTTTTTCTCATTCACTTCGACCGCATTTTCAAAAAGAAATCCTTACTTTTAATAACTAACATTTCTAAACCTTTGATTTCCCTTATAGCGCCTGTTTGTGTCCAGCAGAAAATCAGGTTTGATTTGATTTAAAGACTGTTTGAGATGTGAAAAACAAATACATGGATTACTTTAAAAAGTCAAGATCAGCCTACAGTGAATAAAAAACCTGATTGCAAATTTGAAACATCTAAAATTGACATTTCAAAAACGAAAGGTCACATTGTAGAAAATATGGAACTTTTTAAAAATACAATTTCATAAAATTCTTTTTTTTTTTCTCAAACTTGAAAGAAATGTATGTATCAAACTTTTGAAGAGCATTTTCAACTATCAGAGGACGATAAAACAGCAGCGGGCGCTGTGTTAGAGCACCATAACCCTCTGTCACCTGATGTCATGTCCTGGTAGCCAATGAGCACAAAGTCCCACCCCCACGTAAATTTAGGCTCAACTCTGAAAACGAAAAGTAGGAATAGAAACTAAATTGAGGACTGAAAGAGAGACAGTAAGGAAAAACAAAGTGGAAATATCAAAAACAGCACATTTTAAACTTTGGTAATGAGCTTTTTATTAAGACACTTTACACGTAAATTTAATTTTTATTTATTTTTGGTTACAGTTTTAGGTACATATTCTTTTTCTTTGAGTTTCAAAATTCAAATTTTTTATTTTACATTTTCTATTTATTTTTTTGTTAAAAATATTTCTTCTTTTTTATCAAATTCTTTTTAAATATTTCTTTATAGTTTACAAAGTGGACAGTTTTCAACTGTTTTCAAATTTTAAAATATTCTTTTACAAATATACCAACTGGTTTTGATTCACTTTAAGCTGATCCTTATGCACCTTTAAGGTGAAACCAAAAGTTCATCTCTTTGAAAAAGGGACATAATAGTTCAACGAGGCATTGAACTATTATGTCCCTTTTTTGTGGTTTTGTTTCCAAATGTACTATTTGCTTCTGCGTGTTTTCTATCCATCCTCCATCCTTCCCTTTGCACCAAACCAGCTTTTAAACAGAACATGGCGGCTAACAAGATCCCCCTTTGGCTCAGTGTGTTGATTAGGCCAAGTAGTCAATAAAGACCCAGCCAGGGCCATGGCATGCCGCACACACTCAGGTGTCTTTTATCAGCTCCTCTCCAGCTTTCAGCTTCACCAGCGGTCAATAGCTTCAAGAGACTAATCCATAACTGCAGCAGCAGCAGGGCGTCTGACGTGAGCCCGCATGATTAACAGTCAACAGTCGAGCGGCATTAGCACAAACATCTGCCGAGCCGGGAGCAACACTTGTGTCCCCGTGTCAAAAGCAGGCCGACCATGGAGGAAACAGACGAATGTGCTTCTTTCTGCACACCCACAATCGCTCTCACGCACCCAGAGGAGTGTGAAATACACATTTTCAACAGGACACACAAACCTGCTTCATTTGACACACAGCTGAAGGAACGTTGGCGCTTCACCGGTAAATGCTTGCCCTGCAGTACCAGGAAAAACAAAACTGCAAGAATGGAAAAGCCAAAAAGAGAGTTAACTCCAGAGATGGGCTCTATTCTCCAACTGGTTTAAAAAACTAAGGAGAAGAACAAATCTTGAATTTAGCGTCAGAAACATCAGCAAGAAAAGAGGCAGAATGATTGTGAAGATGATGAAGATAGACAAGCCCCTTTCCACAGGTAACATTTCAGCAGTGGGTGCAGCGCAGCACCTTTTTTTGTGAGCGGCATGTTTCAGTGCTCATGCATCTGTGTGACGCACAGGAGTCTGCCCGTGTGATGGATGCCACTTTTTGTAGCACAGGTTAGAAGGCCCCATTGATGGGACAGACCAACTGTTCATCACTCAGCCTTTCTTTGTTGCCCTCCGTACCTCGATCTATCCTCACTAGCCCGCTCCAGCTCACAAGACAAATGATCCACACAGGGAGAGAGCTTTCCCATATTTAGAACTTCCTGTTTGCCACAAACTTCCTATACCAGTTTGTGCTATTAAGGTCCTAATCTATCATGAAGGGCAGAGGTCTCTAACCCCTTTCAGGTCACAGAACGGTGTAATGTCAGACAATATCTTCACAGACCAGCCAAAGGTTGAAGTAGGCATCCTTTATTTTTTGATTTTGCTTCCATGTTCTATTAACTTTTTATCTTCATCCTCTGTAAATTATCTGCAGTGGCCGGGATAGGCTCCAGCAGCCCCGTGACCCCGAAAGGGAATTAACGGTATAGAAAATTAATGAATGTATACTAGATTTCATGTAGGAAGTCTGTAAAATATGAGCCGATAACCACTAACCGTGAAATATCGGACGCCAACTTGATCCTTGTCTGGGTTTTAAGGTGCCACCAAAAAATGACAAATAAATAAAATGGAATCAATAAATTTAACCCATAAGAAAAAAGATTCTGTGTATTTTACCAGAAACCAAGTGGACCACAGAATCCTTTTCTGATATTTTCATGTTACACTGATGAGTTATTATGGGTTCATTGGAGTGTAAGAACTTTATTAGCAGCATCCTGAACATTTTTGACAGTCGATTGCTGTGGGAACAACTGTCACCATAAATCCTTATTCGGAGTAAAGACTCCTGGATTTTGAGCTTTGTTTTATTTTGAAGTCAAATGCTCTTCTCTTGTTTCCTTACTGAATCATTTCAGCTAGAAGAAACACTCCAACCGGGAGGTGCAGCCACTTTAAGAAAGTAGCGGATGGATTTTTGAAACGTCGATTGTGGTGGAGATAAACCAATAGTTTTCCAAAATAAAACTTCCATTAAAATCAGATTTTAAAACGAAATGCAAAAATGTAGGTCTAGTTTTTTTCACCTTCTTTTTTCTCTGGGGCCTACGGACCGATATGTATATTTGTTTTCCAGGATTTCAAAATGTATGTGGTTTAAAATGGAGTTCTACTTCCTTCTTAATGTTATTCCATCAATCTTTTTTAAAGGGAGATACTGCGAAAAAGGCAATATACTGCTCCTTTGATGAGAATAAAGCCAAACTTTAATTTAAACCTCTGTTGAATCCAGTTTGAGTGCATCTGTTTGGTCATTTCAATTACAGCTTCTTGTAATATTTAGGTTTTTTTTTTAGTCTTACTTTTAGTCATAACGTGATCTTTCTCCACTTGCCTGATAGTCTAAGCTGTGCTAAAAATTCGCTCATTCAAAAGCTGGGATGTGAAGGAAACTCCTGTTGCTGTTTCACGTTTCACTCAGATGGCAAATAAACGGGGAAAAATAAATAAGAAATAACTCCAAATTAGGCTCCGCTAAAGCCAAAGAAAGCGTCTTTTGGGGGGAGGATGAGGCCGTCAGCGGGCTTGTTAATGGGGATGACTTGATAAACAGAGTAAATTAACCACAGTTTTGCTAGCAAGGCGGCGCACGGATAGACTGCTCCTCTGGCATGAGGAGCGGAGGTGGCCTGTCCTTGATGATTAAATTAAATAAACAGAACAAGATCAACATTAATGCTGATTGCTGATTAAGTTCAGATTCATTATCTTCCCCCAAGCTGGGACCCCCCCCCCCCCCACACACACACACAGACAAACCTCTGCCTCCTTTTATATAAATAACCATCACTATTTAACGTCTGCCTCATACTTTCTCCTTACATCTTCATTGTCTAACAACCTCCTCAGCAATTTCTGTACTTGTCTGCTGCACTAAAAGCTCCCACTATGTAGAAAAAGATCATCATGAGGTTCTAGTTCCTGGAGTTTGATTTGTTTACTCTCATGAGTAAACTAAGAGAAGACAAATGAACAAAAAAAAACACGCAATACAGCTGTTATACTGACATGAGTACAAAATGACATTCACCCCCCAGATGAGTGATCCTCTGGTGAACGCTGAATGAAATGAAAAAGACCTGCAGTGTGTCACTCGTACGCGTTTGATTAAATCAAATCTCTGAGGACAAAGGTAAAGTACATAAGATTGCCCTCTGTGGAAACATCGACTTGCATGCTGCTCGGATTCTATTATTTCCACTGTAAGACACCCTTCAGTTTTTTTTTTCTCAAAAACTGCACCTTATCATCGAGCACTTTATGGAATCATTTTAGTTGTGCTTAATGATGTTGAAGGGATTGTGGGAGGTACACAATGCTTTGTCAAAATTTGTGGTTGGGTGTTGTGGCATATATGCCAACGCGGTTAATGTGTAACAGTGTTTTTTACGAGTCACTAAAAAGGTTGGGAGTTACAGGTATTGTGAATGCACCAATGCCGCTAAGGCTGCTCAGGTGGCTAACTTGTAGCATGTTAAAAATAAGAATTAGAATTACAGGGAATGCAGTTCAAAGCTTATATCATGCAAAATCAACTTGTTTGAGCTTTAAAGAGAATTATAATGTGAATTCCTCACGAAAAACAACCCCAAAGAATTCAACAGCCCCTCCCGATCCACAAAAACAAGTAGGTTCTCACAAAGTGAGGAACAGCCTCTTCCAGTAAGAGTCTGCGCAGCCAGCCCCGCCTTCAGCATAAAACACACACACACATCTACTTTGTCCATGGAGCTAAGCGAAGGTGGTAGAGAATCAAAGGGCAAAAATCCTGTGGGACTTCCAGATCCAGACTGATAGGATGGTAATGGAGAACCAACCAGACATTGTAGTGGTGGATAAAGAACAGAGGAAAGCCGTTGTGGTGGATGTGGCAGTGCCAAGCGATGGGAACATCAGGAAGAAGGAACATGAGAAACTGGAGAAATACCAGGGACTCAGAGAAGAACTGGAGAAAGCCTGGAAAGTGAAGGTGACAGTGGTGCCTGTGGTAATTGGAGCACTCGGGGCAGTAACCCCCAAGCTGGAGGAGTGGCTTTGTACACATCGTACTTTAAAGAACAAACTAAACTCACAGCACTGAATTTGCTTTTAACTTGGGCCCACATTCAATAGGAAGAGGCTTGGTGTGAAATTTCAAAGTGGTGGAAATCTTGTGAATCTCTCTCGAGGCATTTTATTTCTCACAGCGCTATTCCGACATATTAAAGACTTGGTGTCATAATTCCAGCCGGGCACAAACCGTAATTCTTAATTTCTCCTCCATGATCAATTTGGAAACGGTTGGCACCTCTGAGTTTTCAAAGTCACAACCAAATCTGATTTCCTGCAAGTATGTAAAGCTCGAAAAACAGAAGTAGAAACTTGTGTAGCTACGCATACAATAAGAGTCTTGAACGTGGAAGCCAAAAACGTGCATTTACATACTGTTTTTATTGGAAGCTGTCGTATGAACGTGCATTGCAGAGGCTGGTGTGAACATAGAATTCTTCACAAGCCAAGGGCAAAGTATCCAAAAAAACCTCAACTTCTACTCCGATTGAGTCAGAAGTCAGATCTCTGTCTCCCCCTCTGGTCATCAGTGGGAACCATCTCCTGAGTTCTAAACACACTACATCTCCCAGCAACCCCAGCGCACAGTTCCTGGATGCCACACACCTGACTTTCATGTACAATCAATCACAGTTTACTTAAGCACTGCACTGAGCCTCATTCAGTGAACATTTCTGCATTTCTGAGTGTTATATCTGGATCTGATCTTCTGATTTCTTGACCCTGTTTTGTCTTTGACTCAGTTTGCTAGCCGCCTGCCTGTATTTTGACCATCTGTCCATTCTCTGATGCTCCCATGGTCGTTATTAACTGATAACCCTGATTTAGGTTTGTGAACTTTTAGCTGTGCTAATAAAACCTGCTGCAGCTGGAACCAGCCATCTGCCTGTTCTTGTGAAGGAAAGGTACTGTGCCCCTTACACAGTATATGACATGAGTAAAAAAAAATGCCATTCATTGACAAGTTGCCTTATACTCTGGAAAGCCCTATTGTGCAGGAAATAGTTGAGTAAACCGTGCGAAACCACCAAGTTAATCTTTCTCTGCATGATGCAAGAATACTGTTTTTTTTTATTATTCAAGGCTATATCCACTGTGATCTAGTGAAGGTTAATGGATGGATGGCGAAAAAAATCTATATTTGCTCTAAATTGCTAAGACATGACAATAGATTTAGCACATCTCATTTCCCTCTCCAATAAGTATCAGTCCAGGGCACATGTTTCAAACCAGTTTCTTTTTGCATCTTGCACATCAGCTTTTCCATGTTCTGCACCACCAAGCCTTCACACTCCGTGAGGCATGGATGCTGCATGCTTCAGAAGACGAAGGGTAGCGTGAGGCAGAATTAAAGGACATTTAAACCAGCGGAGACCGTACATCTCAGGTTCCTGTTTATCACACTGTCATGTCACAACTAATGCTAATCACTAAAACCCAAACATGATCTGTTCCTTACACTAAAGCTTCTAGGGGTTCTTAATCTCCTGGGTTAACACACCCCATGACAGCTGGAGTGTTTCTGTGCATACAAATTGCTGCTCCATTTTGCTCTCATCCCATCTTGTGATAAGTGGCTTCGGTTACAGCGGAAGACAGACAACTTTGATTAGGGTTTCAAGGCGAGAGCACGAGTGGCTTCAGGGCAGTGCAGGTCATCAAATTTGGCACCGCTGCCTATGGAGAGCCTCTTCTGACAGTTCCAGGCAGGTAAATGAGGTATGCGTATGCTGGCACAATAATGCACAGACAGATATAGGGACCATACATATGCAAACATACAAAGAGGACACCTCTTAGCCTGCCAATCAACACTCCACACACACCTCAAAAAGGAAAAAGACATTTACCAAATTTACATCATTTTCTGGGTGTCAGGGAGGTGAGGGCACAACAGATGCCTCCAGGAGCTTGATTGTGGTGTTGCCATGACAACAGCAGAGTTAAGATTTACCCTTAGCCCTAATGAGCTGAATGGGCTGACATTGATCCCAATGAAGAGGTATCCAAAAATAGAAGAACGAGCAGACAGGATGGGGAGGCTGATTAATACACCTGAAGTAAAGTGCAGGAAGGATTATGACTTCTGTATATGTATGGAAGCGTGCACGGAGCAACATGCTCATTAAAGAAGAGGGATGCAACACAAGTATACTCTATTTGAGTGCAGTATACTTGTGTTTTTTTTCTCTTCTGATTTAGCGCCACAGCCTGTATATAACCTGCTGTTTTGACAATAATGGATTCCAAATATAAGAAATAAAAAAGTCAAGACTTACAAACTGTATGAAAAGCTGTCGGTTTGGCCTCCGATGAAGTTAGTAGAAATGCATTTAAAACATTTTCAGTAACCTCTTTTTAATGTCTTTCATTCAAGTGTTGTTTATCGTTTTTTATTGTGAAGCTAAATGAATATGAAGTGGAGTTATCGTTGTTATATTATTACTGGTATTTTTTTACTTTCACGTGTGGCAGTTTCTTAAATGATTTTGATACTTTTACTAAAAACTGAATGATGTCTCCCTGGAGCGAACGCAGAAGATTGGAAACTACAATGTCAGTTTCCAAAAATGTTTGCACCCCGAATGGGCCGCTCTCAGAAGCTCAGTGAATTCCAGCGGTGAACTGTCATAGGACGCCACCTGTGCAACAAATTTTGGGAACAGCAGCAGCTCTTCCACCAAGTGGTCGACCACGTAAACTGAAGGAGAGCGGTCAGCAGTGCAAAAAGTTCACGACTTTCTGCAGTCAGTTGCTGCAGAGCGCCAAGCGTCATGTGACCTTCAGATCAGCCCAAGTCCAGCACACAGAGAGCTTCATGGAATGGGTTTCCATGGCCGAGCAGCTGCATCCATCCACACATCACCAAGTGCAATGCAAAGCGTCAATGCCGCGGTGTAAAGCACGCCGCCACTGGACTCTAGAGCAGGGGAGACGCCGTCTCTGCAGTGATGAATCAAACTTTTCCATCTGGAAAGCTGATGGACCAGTCTGGGATTGGAGGTTTTCAGGAGAACGGTATATTTGGGACCACATTGTGTCGAGTGTGACATTTGGTGGAGGAGGAATTATGGTGTGGGCTTGTTTTTCAGGACTTGGATGTGTCCCCTTAGTTCCAGTTAAAGGAACTCTGAATGCTTCAGGATAACAAACATTTTGGACAATTCCATGCTCCCAACCTTGTGAGAACAGTTTGGAGCAGCCCCTTCCTCTTCCAACATGACTATGCACCAGACCACAAAGCAATGAGCATAAAGACATGGATGACAGAGTCTGGTGTGGATGAACTGGACTGACCTGCACAAAGTCCTGACCTGAACCCCATAGAACACCTTTAGAATGAATTAGAGCAGAGACTAAGAGCCAGGCCTTCTGCACCAACATGAGTGTGTGACCTCACCAATCTGCTTTGGAAGAATGGTTGAGGAGTGTTTTTCCTAGAAGAGTTGAAGCTGTAATTGCTGCAACAGGTGGACCAACATCATATTGAACTCTATGGGTTATGAATGGGATGGTACTTTAGCTCATATGAGTCAAGGCAGGTGAGCCAATACTTATGGTAATGCAGTGTTTATAATTTCTATTTGACTGTTTATAAAGACAACCCAGCTCAAATTTTCAACTCTTTACTCAAACGATATGTAGTTCATTAATGTTTTACAGTCTACTTTTTCTACTGGACATTTGCTGTCTTCTGTCCCAAACTTTTTGTGTTTGGCCTTGATGCCTGCAAGTCTAATTTTCTTCTCAGTCTTTTTGCAGTTTGGTCACAAACACGCATTTTTAAATAGCTTTTTTCATTTTTTCATTATAACAATTCTGTAATTAGTAGTTTTTTGTCGATTTCCCCTTTTAAGATGAATGAACAGATGTTCAATGTTGCAGTTCTGTCATCCACTAACTTGCTGCCTATCACTTTGTGATTTTTTCAGATTAAAGCATTCACTGGTTTTAAACATGGACAAAGAATTGTCATTGATTTATTTTTCATATCTCCAACATTTATTTTTTTTCAAGATGTTTTTCAAATTGGTGAAATTACAGAAAACTCTCCACAGTATACCTTTGAGGATGTTGAAGTGCACTGCTGCCAGGCCAAACAAAGCTTAAGCCACTGAGCTCACTGTGGGCGGGATAACTGGACTAAAGCTTAGTTTGAGCAATGACAAAAGATTTTATTCCAAAGAGGAAGGCAGGGCCATACGGATGTCTGTTTAATACCTTTTAAAGTTTACCAAACCAGTGACAGGGCATTACTAATAGGTAATACACATTATTTTACTTGGTTACTTTTCTCTTCTGATTTAGCACCACTGTTTCTTTCATGTCCCTGTTTCATCTCTGCAATCGTTCTACTGCAAGTCAGGCATGACCTTGAACAGGGGAAAAAATCCCCACTTATGTTTGTGGTCATAGATGGAAAAAAAATTGTAAATGTGTCTCCTGGTAGGTAAAATACTTTAGAGTTCCCAGTGATCTTTTAGTTATGATCATGCCGGTTTTAGCCACACACAAAAAAGTCATTTTCTAGTACATAGTTTCTGCAGAGTGGCAGTGGTTCATTCGAAATTCACATCTGAGTTGAGGGCGGGACCGTTGGAAAACTCTACGCTCTCTCCCACAGAGCAGCGAGTTTGTGGCCCGCCCTGTGTATCTTTCTATATCACAAATACACTCCTTTTCAAATGCTCCTGATTCACAATAAATTGAATGAATAAACACTCAGAAATTCAGCATTAAGCTTAATTTTCCCTTCTGCTATCCTAGGCACTTTAACATTGGGAGGGGGGTCATCTAGACCCACTAGACAGTGCACTGAACTTTATCTTCAATGATCTGGTTTCCATGGATTACATGAAATCCTCTCCACCTTTATCTACCTTTGTCATGGTAGGGAGAACACGTTAATGGTCATCTAGACCCTGTAAGATCCTCCATCATGACAAAAATGCCAACAGAAGAAGATAAAAAAACACCCAAAATGTGATTTTTATCCAAGTGCCTCTGTAAAGATTTGCTTCAGGATTGTTTGAGGAGAAAACTAGGGAAGGAATCGCTGACATGTAAACAGTTCAATAACTCTACAACTATGCAAATTTTAAAATTTCGTAGGGTTTGTATCTTATAGGTTAGCTTTTTTACGGCAAAACTCAATTTGTTACATTAATGTATACAGTTCCTATTTGAGTTGGCTGTCCAGATACAGTAAATGGGGCGGGGTTTTTCTTGTTCCTGAGGACCAGCGCTGGCCAGCGTCTGAAGAGCTCTGGAAAACGCAGCAGAAAGCTCATGTGGTCAAACAACCACTCAGCACAATGGAAGCAATGGAAGGTTGTGCTGATCCAAACAACACCTTGGAAAAGGTATGCCGCTGTCAGCTTCTTGGTTTTCAGAGGACGGATTCTCTCAGAGTTTGCATCAAAGTCTAACATAACCCAGTAGGTCTTTTAACAACATTCTTCTTATTTGAACTTTTTGTTCTCATGTAATTAAAGCTGGTGACTCAGAAACAAAAAAGAAGTGAAAGCTCAGGCACAATGAGAGTGGTGCTGTAGTCACACTAAAGCCTTTACTGCATAAACGCTGATCCCTTATTTAGATTACTGCATGATTATTCATAATCAATTACATGTATTTGCCCCTTAAAAGATAATAGGATATCAGCTGGACTTCACGAAAGTAACTAAATTATTTATCATTATTCCAAAAAGATTTACAGAGTACTTCTTACTGGATAGTCCCTGTTGTCTCTGTTACTTACACACACACACACACACACACAGCTGTGTTTCCATCACGCATGTGTGCAAAAAATTTCTCAAAATTCTTGAAATAATGAAAAAACACAGTTTCACAATTACACTGTTTCCATGATATTATAATTATGTGACTAAACACAAACCAACTCACGCCATAAGTCATTCAGAAACACGGCAACGGATGTGAACAATACTTTGATTGACAGCAGATCCATTCAAATTTCTGCCACGGCACTAGCGCTCATCATCATCTATCATAGGAGACGTCGGCTTCTTCTTCAGACCATGGAGCGGCGAGCTCCTTACATGTGGGAGTGGCTACGGATGAAGCCCTGTTGGGAAATGGTGGTTGGTGATTTTACAGAGGAACTGTGGATCCAACAATTCCACACGACACGCTCCACTTTTTATGATCTGTGTGATGCTGCTTTTCAAAATCGTCGTGTTTCCGTTATTATCGAAACTTCTATTTGCACAATGTCATAGTCAATGGAAACGCAGATAGTGATAGTTTTATAGGTTTATCTACAAGAGTTTGTTGGATTTCTTGCATTGATAACAGTCATCATTGTTTTCATTGTAGTCAAAGTCATGTGAGTAATGTTTGCATGACAGCCAACTGCTAGAAGCTCCTGACCGTCTGTGGATGCATGCTCCAAAAAATAAACTGCAGAGTAATACAAAGAGCATAAAATGAAACTGCAATACAGGGTTCTATCATGGGGATTTTCGGATCTTTTTTCTAGACTACTGGGTATCAACTTGAGCCAATAGTGTTTGCATGTATTTGTATCCATCCAATTAAGAAAAACTGATGGAAATTAAGGTTTTGCCACACATGATATGTTCGGCCCAAATGGACTGCATTGCCAACATGCATTATCACCCTACCCGTGTCCCCGTCCCTGGGGAAACATTTGCTGGTTCAGGCCCCCAACCAACCCTATAATGCTGACTGGCAAGCAGGAAGGCATCAAGTACTTATTTTAGAGTCTTTGGTACAGTATGACCATGAATCTGAACGCACTACCTCCCAGTTACAGGGCAGACACTCTACCACTAGGCCACTGAAAAGGTTATTGACAAAAACAGATGCATCTGACTAAAAACGCTTAATTAACCAACATTATAATAATAAGCCAGCGATTTGTCATATAATAGCCATGAGAACCTAAAACAAAAGATCTACTACTACTACTACTAATAATAATAATAATCTATTGATGATTACTAAAGCTTAAAACAAGCAGAAGTACTTTCTCCTTCAGACTTTGGAAATGCCCTTGTCTGCCTGCTCATAAGTGAAAGCGCTCGACGTTTTGCTGTCTGCATGTCATGTTGCAGCATGTGTTGCATCACATTGTGGCATACAAAAAGAAACATGCATATCTCAGATATCACAGAAGGAGAGAGCGATTTAGCCCCCGGTTCAAAAACATGTTGCATCAGCACACACATTTATGCATCTGAACTTCATTCATTTTACTAGATAATTTTACACTAATGCAACACTTCAGGCAAATGCAGGATCACATTTGCTTTGTCCAGCCAGAGTGTGGAATTCCCTGAATCTATCTGCAGTCACAGCTGCAACATTTAAACACAAAAACTGCCTGCTTTGGATCTGAACAGCTTTACTCCACTGGTGGAGGTGTGGGGACTGGGTTATGACATAAAGTAAAAGATTTTAAGATCAAATGCTGTTGGCCAAGTAGTTGTGACAATCTGTGCAGTGGTTTTCCTGCCTTCTCCTTTTAGAACATTTTTTTTCTGCACATTTCTGCGGAATTTTAGCCCAGTAGTAATGTTTTCTTACTGCATCTTTATACAAAACAGGTCAGAGAAAAAAAAAAGCTGTCACCTGCATATGTTCGCATCAAATCAAATGAAATCAAAGCAAAGGAAATCAAACGTTATTTATAAAGCTTTTCCCACATCAGTAGTTATAAAACACACAGAATGCCCTCTAGCACCCAACATAATCGAATACAGAAAAGAAAACTAAAAGTTTACATAAAAATAGAAACACAAGAGGAAACGTTTTCCAAGACATATAATAAAAAAAGCAAAAAAGGTTCCTATTTAGTTGCATATACTACCCACTAAAGGATTCTTTTTTACAATCTTTGAATGTGCTGAAAGTGTAAAAAAGATTCAAAAGAAAAGAGGCCAAGAGGCAATAAACATCAGCAGGAACTAAATTAAACTCTATAATTAACATCCTTTATGCAGTTCAACAAATACAATTCTTACGGTTAAGTTTTGACTATAATATATATGTAGTTTTGCTATTAAATATAAACTTAGCTTTTACAAGTGAAGACTTTTGGAAGCTTGAGCTGTGTTTTCAGCCCTTCTGCAATAACACAGCCATGACACATTAGTAGGAACATCTCCTCAGTGTGTGAAAGTACTTTTCACTTCCCTTTTGTGTACGTCATTGTTGAGGATCACACAAGTAAATCAGTACAAAAAACTTTCTCTTTTGCATTTTAGGGACTTAAAATGTAAAAACATTATTTCCTCTATGAATAATTGAGGTAACTTTACGTCTGGGTGCACTCTGACTGACTGTTAAACCACTGTCTGACGCTAAAAAAGGCAGCTATCCCTGACAGTGAAGTTGAAATGAATAGAATTCCTGACACTTCAGACCTGTGTGGTGCCAATAACGCTCCCTGCCTCTCTTTTCCTCACATACTTCACTTTGCTAGAGGAGCAGAGGAGCCTGGCCTTAGGCAGAATGAAAATCTGAAGATGTACGGTGCAGTGACGCTGACATTCTGACTATCAGCTTTCCAGTTGGGATTTCAATCTGCAGCTGGTGAAGTTGCTGATTTAATGTCAGCTACAATTTGGTTCCAGTTATTTTCAGATTCACTAAGAAATGTTTCTCGTGTAGCTCAGGGCTAACACTGATCCACAGAGCTTCTACCATGTTTCAGATGGAATCAGCATGAAGTGATTGGGCAACTGTTCACACCAAACATACAGCTCTGCACTGACTTTACTGACAACTAAAGCCAACTTTAGGCATTTAGCACTATAAGTGCAGTCCTCAAGTGGAAAGTTAAACCATCACTGTCAGCAAGTTGCAGAATAATGGCTACTTCTGCATAGTTTGTTCATTCTCAGATAGAAATTAACATTTTGCAGAAGATCAAAGCAAAAGCAATTTGTATTTATCTACTGTGATATTTCTCCTGATCAATGCAGGACATTCAAGTTCTAGGAGTGAAATTCACATCTATGTTTAGTCCAAGATTACAAAATGATTTTTAAGCTTCTCAATCAGATTCAAGAATGTGTTTTTAAACATGTTGGTAATCACACCGTTCAACCCAGATCCCCGTTTAAAAGTCTTGAGCTTTCTCACTGGTAACCTTCAGAAAGAATCTGGGATTTATCACAGGAAGTTCTGGAAGCTGCTGATACGGTGGGCTCAATAGCATTTTTAAGTTAGACAAAACCTTTTGGCTATGTCAGAGTTCCTTGCCTACTCCCTAACTACTAAAAAACTTGATAGTGCGGTACTATCTAGTGGCCTGGATTTTAAAAGCAACGCGGACAGCATGCTTAGAACTTTTTCTTTTTTTTATGGTAAATACGACGTCACCGACTTCACAGTCAAAATCTGATCAATGCAAGCATTTCAATATGACGTTTTACGAATTCACTGTGTTCTGAAGATGAGAACATTGATGCGTCATTGAAATAGTGCATCTAAACACAACTTTTACGAAAAATGATTCAAACGCAATGCATTGTGGTCTACATTCACCAATCTAGTAGGCGTTAATGCACACTGTTTTTTTGCAGACTTTTAGAACATTTTCAGGGCACTGGATTTCTGGATAAAATGGTGAATGTGGCATACATATTGTGCATTATGTAGTGAATAGTGAAGGAATTTGGACACAGTCTTTGTTTTGATTGAGATCTGCATATATTAAGGATCAAGAGGCAGGCACTATGTTATAACATCTGAGTGTGTGTGTGGACAGGCCCCGCCCTTCTAGACCTGTATTACATCTGAACCTCACTGTAATCAGTATAACCATCCAGAAACTTGTTGCTTTATGCTGCTTCATTGTTCTACCCCCCCCCCCCTCTATAATCATCCTCCTATGCCCCCCTCTCTCTCTAACATCCCTCTCTCTTCTTCCCTCCTTTCCTTTTCCATCCGGTCCAAGACCAAAGATTTTCAAATATGATTCAAATGAATAAAGTTTGTCCTGGATTCCAAAAGGGGTTTATTCAGACATTCCTCTGGTTTGTCAGAAGATTCAAAAGTAAACAGACAAGTAAGACAAGTAAAATATGTCTTCAAGAGGCCTTCAGCTCTCATCTGTTTGCCCAGCTGTTGGACAGGACAAGTAAAAAAAAAAGGATCAGGAGGCAGTAAAATCATCCTTCTATCCATCCATCAACTAACACAGCTTTTTGATATACAGAATAAAAAACATGTT
The DNA here is from genome assembly GCA_023969325.1 of Oryzias curvinotus. Lineage (NCBI taxonomy): Eukaryota > Metazoa > Chordata > Actinopteri > Beloniformes > Adrianichthyidae > Oryzias > Oryzias curvinotus. The sequence continues at coordinate 28,360,145 of CM043723.1, forward strand.
TACCCCTGTCACAAGAACAGGCAGACGGCTGGAACTAATGCGGCAGGTTTATTAGCTCAGCTAAAAGTCCACAAAGCTAAATCAGGGTCAGGCAGGCAGGGGTCCATAACAGGCATGAGATCCTCAGAGAAGAGACGGGATGGTTACAAAAATACAGGCGAGAGTCAAGGGAGGCGGCACGGTCAGAAGACAGTAAAAAGAAGACAGAAGAGAGTAGGCAGAAGACAGAAGATCAGGTCGAGATGTAACGTATAGTAAGGAGATGGAGTGAAAGAGAGTCAGGTGTGAGGCATCCAGGAAGGGTTCGTTGGGGGTTGCTGGGAGTTGTAGTGTGGCTTGAACAACCTCTTTCCACCACTATATTACGGTTCACCTTTCGTGGTCTCATTGCTGAACTAATTTCATGCTTTTTTTATGTCTTCTTTACTTTCCATATTCTCCATCCTGATTGGTTGTAGACCTTGTCAATCAATCTCCTCTGTGCCGTGTCTCCTGTTCAGAGTGCGCTTTTTCCTTTTATATGAATCTTCAATCGTGATTAGATCTTTGTTTTCATTTCTGAACAAAGTAATTATTTTTCCATGAAGGTTTGAACTGAATGTTTAAATGAGAGAGAACACTGTGAAAATGTTCATGTATGTCCCATAAACATGTATAAAGTGTGTACTAAGGAGTTTTACAGCCTTAAAACTTCTATTTAACTTTTTCGGTGGATTTCACCCATCACTGGTTATTTATGGAACAAAACTCGATACACAACGATAAATGAGGGAATACTGTCTCTTAACACTTCTTGTTGCTTTTAAGGAAACACACAACTTTACCTAGTTTTAAAAAAGAAAAGAAAAGTATGACTAAGGTTCATTCCAGGCTGTTCGCTCTCATCGGTGAGGGGCACCTGTCCTTTGCATTCAGTGTTAACTCTATCAGACGGCGGATTGGCTCTCCCGCCCACCTCCAGCCCTTTGAGGAGATGAAACCCTTCAACCCGTTGGCCTCCTCTCCTCCACTGACAGTAATAATGCCAGCTCATCTCCTGCTCCTCTCTGTGTTCTCCTCTCCTTACAGTGATCATCTGTCCGCCCACTCAAGCATTCTGACTGCAGTTTTGTCAGTCACTTAACCCTTTATATAATCAGTGCTGTGTGTACTTACTGCAAGGCCTTGTGTAACGGGGGAGAAGGGAAGTACCCAGGCGCAGAGAGGAGAGGAGGCAGGAGGTTGCAGGGGAACAGGAGCTTTAATAACTAAACAAAAGATACAAAACCAAAACCACTGCAGACGGCAGGCTAGAATCTCTAAACGCTCGAAACACAGAACCAGGGAACAACACAATTACAAACTATGGACCAGCACAGGACGAAGGGAATGACAAGACTTAAATACCTGCAGACAAACGAGACACAGGTGAACACAATCAGGCCAGGCAGGATGGGGAACTAAAGTAAAACTCATAACAAAACGAAACAGGAAACCCTAAAAAATAAAACAGGAAGTAACTGAAAACATCACAGAACAAAAAGGAAGGAAACCACAAGGGCAAAGAAACAGAAGCCGTAACACCTTGAGTTTCCAACGTTTTTAGGACTGTTTAAGATACGAAAGTTTAGCTTTGGCAAGCAAATACGAAAACAAACAATCATTGTTATTGATCCACTAAACATTTTGTCCTTGTTTTAGCTTCTTTTAAATTCATAAGTCAATCATTTAAAGACCCACTCCCATGAAAATGATGTTTTAATGACTTTTAAGATGTTCTTGAGGTACTTTTCTGATGAGGAAGAACATAAATACAGCCAATTAAGCTTACAACTGTCATTTTGAGTATTTCTTCATTGAAATTGGTGGGAATCAGGAGCAGACAAAAAAACGCTGTTTAAAAATGCTTATAGCTGCTACGATGGGCAGACTTTAACCTCCCTGCTCCACTCCATTCTGATGCATCCACTTGCAGACAAATAGATCCATGAACGTCTTCGTTTTCCTCTTCGAGGCTGGAATCTGGATCTAAACTGAACAGCTGGATAGTTCCAATTTGACTCACCATTTTTGTTGCAGTGCTAATGTTAGCGTTGGGTTGTAAGCTAGTGAAAATGAGTGTAAACAGAGAGTTCTCAACAACGTAGATGGGAAGAGAGAGACACCCACCACTCAGAGATGGATTTCCAATGAACATCTGCTGCTCTGCAGAAACTGCTTCCTAGAAAACGATTTAAATGTTTTGGCTAAAAATGGCATAATCATAATAAAAAGACCACCAGGAATGATTAGAAAATAGATCAAAAGAGGATCTTTAAATGATGACTCTGTCGAGATTAAATAATTAAAATAGGAAACTAGTTAGCTAAAAGATGATGGTGCTGAAACAGTGATGAAGAGCAGCAAACTTTTGTTGTTCCTCTGCCAGTGCGCCTCTTTGCCTGGCGGATGAAAGGAAGCTGAACAGATCCATCACATGCATCTGTCTCTTAGCATCTTGGTTTCTTCAGATGTTGGCAAAGCTTGGAGGGAAGTCTCATTAGTCTTGAGATGCCAACACATGAAGGCTCACTCGCACACCTGAGGGGCCGCATCCCCACACGGCGAATTCCTAGGTGAGACTGACACTGTATGTAGAATGTAAATAAAAGAAGATAGTCTCTATGTTTACGTTAGGATAATGTAGTCACCAAAAAATCTTCATTTGTATTGTTTAGCATTAAAATATTTGTGTAGTGCGTTTGTCAACAGCCTCATTTGCATGGTGCACACAACGTTGACAATCCCTGTCTTTGTGTGCACCAAGAGTTCAGGTTACAGCACCTGCAGGAGGCTGGATCCTTGAGGAGGAGTGGCAGTTTTTGACCAGATATCAATCTAGATTCCATCCAACAGGATCTTTTCACAGATATTAGGCCTTTGTCCCTCAGCAGGACCCTTACTTTTACAACCAAGTCTGTTAAAGTTTGGGCAGTATCCCAAACATCTGTTTTTTTTTAAGGCTTCATCATGAAAATGAAGCCAAATTGGAACTATGAGGACCAAACTGTTGATGCAGTAGTAGCAGCAGAACATTTAAGGCCGTGTCACACAGCCACTACGTACAATTTGATGATGTGAATGTACGTGAATGTACGTGAATGTACGTGAATGTATGTGAATGTCTGTGAATGTACGTGAATGTACGTGAATGTACGTGAATGTATGTGAATGTACGTGAATGTACGTGAATGTATGTGAATGCTAGTGAATGTATGTGAATGTACGTGAATGTACGTGAATGTACGTGAATGTACGTGAATGTATGTGAATGCTAGTGAATGTATGTGAATGCACGTGAATGTACGTGAATGTATGTGAATGCTAGTGAATGTATGTGAATGTACGTGAATGTACGTGAATGTACGTGAATGTATGTGAATGCTAGTGAATGTATGTGAATGCACGTGAATGTACGTGAATGTACGTGAATGTATGTGAATGCTAGTGAATGTACGTGAATGTACGTGAATGAACGTGAATGTACGTGAATGTACGTGAATGTATGTGAATGCTAGTGAATGTATGTGAATGTACGTGAATGTACGTGAATGTACGTGAATGTACGTGAATGTATGTGAATGCTAGTGAATGTATGTGAATGCACGTGAATGTACGTGAATGTACGTGAATGTATGTGAATGCTAGTGAATGTACGTGAATGTACGTGAATGTACGTGAATGAACGTGAATGTACGTGAATGTACGTGAATGTACGTGAATGTACGTGAATGTATGTGAATGTATGTGAATGCTAGTGAATGTATGTGAATGCACGTGAATGTACGTGAATGTATGTGAATGCTAGTGAATGTATGTGAATGCACGTGAATGTACGTGAATGTACATGAATGTATGTGAATGCTAGTGAATGTATGTGAATGTACGTGAATGAACGTGAATGTACGTGAATGTATGTGAATGTACGTGAATGTATGTGAATGTATGTGAATGCTAGTGAATGTATGTGAATGTACGTGAATGTATGTGAATGTATGTGAATGCTAGTGAATGTATGTGAATGCACGTGAATGCACGTGAATGTACGTGAATGTACGTGAATGTACGTGAATGTATGTGAATGCACGTGAATGTATGTGAATGTACGTGAATGTACGTGAATGTATGTGAATGTACGTGAATGTACATGAATGTACGTGAATGTACATGAATGTACGTGAATGTACATGAATTTACGTGAATGTACATGAATTTACGTGAATGTATGTGAATGTACGTGAATGAACGTGAATGTACGTGAATGTATGTGAATGTACGTGAATGTATGTGAATGTATGTGAATGTACGTGAATGTATGTGAATGTATGTGAATGCTAGTGAATGTATGTGAATGTACGTGAATGTATGTGAATGTATGTGAATGCTAGTGAATGTATGTGAATGCACGTGAATGCACGTGAATGTACGTGAATGTACGTGAATGTACGTGAATGTACGTGAATGTACGTGAATGTACGTGAATGTACGTGAATGTACGTGAATGTACATGAATTTACGTGAATGTATGTGAATGCTAGTGAATGTATGTGAATGTACGTGAATGTACGTGAATGTACGTGAATGTATGTGAATGTACGTGAATGTACGTGAATGTATGTGAATGTACATGAATGTACGTGAATGTATGTGAATGCTAGTGAATGTATGTGAATGTACGTGAATGTACGTGAATGTATGTGAATGTATGTGAATGCTAGTGAATGTATGTGAATGTACGTAAATGTACGTGAATGAACGTGAATGTACGTGAATGTACGTGAATGTACGTGAATGTACGTGAATGTATGTGAATGTACATGAATGTACGTGAATGTATGTGAATGCTAGTGAATGTATGTGAATGTACGTGAATGTACGTGAATGTACGTGAATGTATGTGAATGCACGTGAATGCACGTGAATGTACGTGAATGTACGTGAATGTACGTGAATGTACGTGAATGTATGTGAATGTACGTGAATGTATGTGAATGTACGTGAATGTATGTGAATGTATGTGAATGTACGTGAATGTATGTGGTAAGAGTGACAGGTGAACCGATGTATTACAAATGAACCATGTTTAAATAATGGAAGAAGTACAAATGAATCATACAAAGAACATGTAAGTCAGATTCCCCTGATCCGGGCCTGTTCTAAATGAAATGCTAGACGTGGGGGTGGGGGGTTGTGGAGGGTACCAGCCAGCCTGGGGAGATCCACAAGAGGGGCTCAGCACACATCTAGCATCGCATTTGCGCCCGCTGTACCTGGTGCTCTCCTGTGACCCGCCTTCTGTGCAGCACCAGGAAACTGCCCCACGACAGACCAGATGAGACAGACGGGGGGAGTGGGAGACCCTCACTAGGTAGAGACTGCTGGAGGGGTAAAAACTGGCTGACTTATGGAGCCGTCACAGCACACACCAATCGTGCATGAACCGTGTGAGATTTCTTTGCTGTTCACGGTAAATGGCGTATACTTGTTTAGCGCTTCCCTACCTTCCTGAAAGGCCCAAGGCCCTTTACAGTCACAGTCCCAATCGCCCATTGACACTGATGGCGGCTCTGCTGCCAAACACTGGCGCCAACCATCCACCAGAGGCAAGGTGGTGTTCAATGTCTTCCCCAAGGACATTTAGACATATGGGTGGGCAAGGCGGGGATCAAACCTGCCACCTTAGAATAAGAGGTCGACTGCCCTTTCCCTACCCCACAGCCACCCAAACATTAATTTATTAGATTCATACGTCAATAACTTAATGTTAGCGTGATATGAGCACTGATATAAAAGTTATACATCGGTGGTTCATGTGTGCAAAGTCCTTTAGACATATGAGGACATACGTTAAACGGTTGTAGAAACTCACAAATTTGTGTATGGGTCTTGCAAAAATCATTCAACATTTACATAATAATTGTATAGAAACAACGTCAAATATGCATAAACTGCATAATTCTCAACCAACCAAAAGTTTTGAACAGTTCAAAACCAAATTCACAGAGTGGCCTGTCAACCAAAACCCTATACAGACATCTGCACAAACCAACAAATCACACATGAAGACCAAGAATTCATATGTGGAAAATGCACAGACTGAGGTGCTGGGCAGCCTCCATCTTTCTTTCAATAATGCAAACTTCAGTATGGAGTGGGTTGGGAGGGAGATGCTGAAGGAGGCTTTCCCTCTCAGTCTGGCAGCAGTCACAGACCAAACTGTGCAAATCACAGCACTATTGTTTGTCCAAAACCACAATCAGAACTGTATTGTATTGTAAAAAGCTCTGTTTTGCTAAAAAGCAAACGGACGTCAGTCCTCCAACATAATTAAAGACCTTTGGAGAGCCAGCAGCAGCAGCACTCGGAAGCTGAAACATACAGACAACAACTCATGGCTCAATCTGAAGCGGCCTCGCTGTGAACCAATGGCAGAAAAAAGGAAGGGAATAATCAAAGAGCACCAATGACTCGTCTGGATGCGTGTCAGCCAGAAACACACATGAAACCAGGAAAGACATCAACCTGTCGACTGTCAGAACAGAGCACTGCAAGCCTCTCACCATTCTGCACAGAGTTCATCACAAAAACAGAAGAACTGTTTCTATTTAGAGGAACTGCATGAAGCACATTTAAACACGCTTTAAGTATTTCTATAAAACGTCAATTATCTACAATTTTGTATAACTCTGGCGTCTTTTAAGATTGATTTGAATTGAACTTTGTCATTAGCCATATTTCCCCATTCGGACTCAATTTTAGAACAGCTTCTGAAAGCAGAGAGGAAGCAGATTTGCGCAATATTTGCATAATTTCATAGTTAAGCAGAACTTAAACGATCAAATGGAGTCTCAGTGGATTACTGGTCCTTCCCAATGCCATTATAAACAAAAAAATACCAGGTAACTGTATAACACATAATGTGCTAAAATTATATATTTTTTTAAATGTGTAGTTTATAAATCGTGCACAATTGTGCATGATGTTTTGTGAGATGCATACACACATTTGTCTCTTTCCACAACTGTTGCATGCATGTCTAACGGGCTTTTCATGCATGAACCACCGATGTATAACTTTCAAATCGCATACATGGCGCAAATATGACATAATTGACACACAAATCTCTAATGAATTGTATACAAACAGTGCAATAATTACGCACGGTTTGTGTTCTACGTTGATTTATGTGTTCTTTGTGTGGTTTATTCATACTCCTCCTGTGGATTTAACGTGGCTCAGTAGTGAAACATACAGTATGTGTAAATTTCACGTAAAGACCACAACTTTTCTTACTCTATCCATGGTTCCTGTATGACCAAAATTTCCTCTGTGCAATATGCGCAAAAATGTATGTGGTGGCTGTGTGACACGGCCTTAACAATGTCATGATGATGAAGCAAAAGTAGAATAAAAAAGGATGATGCTGTAATCATTTAAACATAAAAGCGCTTTGAGGGAGTAAAATAGGATCATTTTAATTTCATTTCCTTCCCAAACTATTGAAATTCAGATGAAAGCTAGTCCAAATCCTAAAACATTATGCTGACAGCCTCGCCCAGATGAAAAGAAATCCTATTTTTATTCTTTTGCTTAATTTTTTTTTTTTTTTCAGTGTTAACAAGGAGCAGTTACCTTTTATCATTCTGCATGACATCTCCGACTTTTCTGAATCACAGTCGGGGCAGAGAGGAGACGGGAACAAAATGGACTGATATCACTGTCAGAGACATTCAGTGCTTTAATAACAGCCTCTCCTCACTTCCTTTGTGCTGACAGGAATGCAGATATTACCTCTGCTGGTTTATTGTCTCCTCTCCTTTGCCCCCTCTCCCTTCAGCACTGCCATTCAGAATCTGATTTCTGTCTCTCGTCTTTGTTCCGCCTTTTCCGCCAACATTTCCTTACGTTTGCCTCAGTGCCACTCCCTTTCACCACTAACCGTCCTCTTCTTCTTCTTCTTCCTTCCTCTTGCTCATGATCTCTTTCCCTTTGCTCCCGATCTGCAGGGCTGCCGACGCCTCTTAAGTCATTCTAATCTTACAACATCGGCTCTGTAATACACCTCATTATGAGTGGTAGGCATGGCAATCAGAGCTTTAAACCCTCACTCTATTTCCTCCACTTCTACTGAGGATAAAGATGCTACCAGAATAAATCCCTGAAAATATGGATTATGTCTCATGAGCAGATCCTTCATCCTATACAGCCATAACAGGGTGACATCCTGCTTTTTGGAGGTGTGAGAGACGGCACGCAGGATTTGCTCATGACGAAGCGACGTGCTCACAGTAGGAAGCAACAGCTGGTATTCTGCTGGCAGTTAACCATAAACACCTTTTTTAATTTAATCAAGTCTTTTGTTTTAGAGGATTTAGATGTAGTCCTCCCAGTGGTTCATCCTTCCATGTGACAAAGCACAAACTAAGCTTTCATTATTTATGTAGTATGCTAGAGATAATTAAGTCAGTAGGAGATTAAAGTGAGAGCAGAGTAAAAATATGAATATATATATGAGAGGGACCAGAGAGCATCTATACGACTATAGAATGATTTTATGTAATGGTTCTTCCATTTTTGTCATGTTCTGTTTTCCCTGTCAGTCTCACCAGGTTAAGGTTGATGGTCCTGATTTGTGTTTGTTTTACGGGTCTATTCAGACTGAACACATTGTGTTCCTTAAAGTAAACCAGAGTCCATTTCCCCCGATAATCAGGAACTAATTTTCAGTCTGAAAAAGTGAACCCTGGTGGGAGACGAGGAACCGCTCTCTGAACCATCTTTCCAAGTGGTCACGGTTGGTTTCCAATCGGACTGAGCTCCAGTTTGCTCTGAGTTTTACTCTTAGCCTGAATACGCTCTGTGCTCAGAGCGTAAAGACTGGACCAGGATGGCCACCGTATCCAGTCGCCACGCGATGTAAACACGGTAGCGTAGCAACAATAAGCCACAGACACTCATTAAAATGTGGTTGGATGAATGCAGTCTCATTAAAACAACTTTTAACATGAAACACATTGCTTCTCACACAATCCGTATTTCATAAACACTAACCAGCGTAGCTCCTTAGCCGGCGTCTCCTCAGTAAACAGCTTGCAGCATAACACCAAATAGCAAGTAAACAGGGTTGTACCTGATGTTGATGCAGGCATTAAAAACTGGTCAGACAAATATATATATATATATATATATATATATATATATATATATAGACCGGCTGGGTAGCTCGGTTGGTAAGGTGCATGACTGTCACGCTGGAAACCCGGGTTCGATTCCCACGGCGGAATGAACAATTAATGGTGATTAATGGAATGGGGCAATTACCATAACAATGGAAATGGGGCAAATGCCATAACAATGACGGGCAATTAACATCACCCAGTGAGGGTCCTTGGGCAAGACCCTTAACGCTAATGCCTACCTCACTATATGAGAGACAATGAACCACATGTCATGCCGGCTCAGACGTCGCCCGGCCAAACAAGGTCTGCGTCAGGTGCTGGGGGACCAGAGCACTCTGATGGAAAGTGGGCTACTGGAACAAGACGGAAATGGACTAGATGCGAGAACAAGGATCTGTTACAATGCTACTACTCAAGTAATCCATCCCAGAGGGGGTACATGCAGAGAATGTGGAATGAATGGATGTTTCGAAACCCACAATCAAGGCTAACTGCCAAACAACTGGTAGCCCAATGCTCGAATATCCACAAACGCCAACTCCTATCACAGCTTGAGATTGAAGTGATACAGTACAACGCCACGGGAGAGCCAGAACAACAGGTCAGAGAGGAGGTTATACCACACTCACACCCTGAGATTGGGTACACAGCCCCAACAACCACAGTTACGCTGAGCGAGGCAGCAACTGACCTGAAAAACAAGATAACGTCTACAATGAACACTAGGCAACCCCGACACCAGCTACAACGGTTAAGTGATGTACTGCCTGAAAGTCTACTGGAAACTGTGAATGAAGCATTGAGGGCAATTCCTACCACAACCATCACAGAAACCAATGAACTGGTTTACACTTCAGCAGCAGTGATCCTTGAGATGCTTGGCTATAAGAGCAACCATGGAAGAAAACAATACCCACCATGGAAGCAACGGTTAGAGGCCAAAATCAAGGCAACTCGGAAGGATGTGAGTAAACTAACAGAGGCTCAAAGAGGTACAATGAGAAAGCAAGTACCGAAGAGATACAGCCAGATGCCCATACCTGAAGCCCTGGAAACTGCCAAACAAAGGCTCCTAGCCTTGAGTAGCCGCCTAAAGAGATACACAAGAGACAATGAGGCCAGACGAATAAACAGGCTGTTCGCAACTCAACCAGCGAAAGTGTACGCTCAGTGGCAGGGTCAAAACAGCCGAGCAGACCCACCAAGGCTAGAAACTGAACAGTACTGGAAAAGTATATGGGAGAAAGAGACAGCACATAACAGCAATGCCCAGTGGCTGGTCTCTCTGAGAAAAGAACACAGCAACCTCCCTGAACAGAATCCAGTAACCATCACAGTGGCAGACATCCAAGAAAGAGTCTCAGGTATGAAGAACTGGACAGCACCGGGCCCTGACATGATACATGCCTACTGGCTAAAGAAGCTTACCACACTCCACGAACGCCTGGCAGCACAAATGAACCAGCTGCTAAGAGATGGGACTCACCCCGAATGGCTAACGGAAGGGCGAACGATCCTGATCCAGAAGGATCCCTCAAAGGGTGCAGTCCCATCCAACTACCGGCCAATAACCTGTCTCTCCACAACATGGAAGCTCATGTCAGGCATCATTGCAACCAAGATAAATAGGCACATGGATCAATACATGAGCAACACACAGAAGGGCATTGGTAGAGACTCCAGAGGAGCCAAACACCAACTCCTGGTCGACAGAACAGTCGCCCAAGACTGCAGGTCACGACACACCAACCTGTGCACAGCCTGGATTGATTACAAGAAGGCCTATGACTCAATGCCACACACATGGATCACTGAATGCTTGGAGCTGTACAACATCAACAGGACTCTAAGAGCCTTCATAAGAAACTCAATGAAGCTGTGGAAAACCACCCTTGAAGCCAATGGGAAACCACTTGCACAAGTGTCCATCAAATGTGGGATATACCAAGGTGATGCCCTGTCCCCACTGCTGTTCTGCATAGGTCTGAACCCCCTCAGCCAAATAATCAACAAGACTGGCTATGGATACCGATTCAGAAATGGGGCCAACATCAGTCACCTCCTCTACATGGATGACATCAAGCTATATGCTAAGAACGAGCGTGACATTGACTCCCTGATCCACACCACCAGGATCTACAGTACTGACATTGGGATGTCATTCGGGCTCGAGAAATGCAGCCGGATGGTGACAAAGAGAGGCAAGGTAGTCCACACAGGGGGGGTCTCACTCCCAGAAGGAACAATAGCAGACATTGAGGACAGTTACAAGTACCTTGGAATTCCACAGGCAAATGGCAACCTGGAGCAGGCAACAAGGAAAGCTGCAACAGCTAAGTACCTTCAACGAGTAAGGCAAGTCCTGAAAAGCCAGCTCAATGGCAAGAACAAGACCCGGGCAATAAACAGCTATGCACTGCCAGTTATCAGATACCCTGCAGGAATAATAAGATGGCCAAAGGAAGAAATACAGACCATGGATGTTAAAACACGGAAGCTCCTCACCATGCATGGAGGGTTCCATCCCAAATCCAGCACTCTGAGACTGTATGCTAGCCGCAAGGAAGGAGGCCGAGGACTAGTGAGCGTAGAAGCCACTATCCAGGATGAAACATCCAAGATGCATGAATACATCAAGCTCAAGGCCCCAACTGACAGTGTGCTCAGTGAATGTCTCAGGCAATGGAGAGCAGAGGATACAGTGCTGGAAGACAGATCCTCATGGGAGGACAAACCCCTCCATGGGATGTACCACCGGACCATAACTGAAGTGGCTGATATCAAGAAGTCCTACCAATGGCTAGAAAGGGCTGGCCTACAAGACAGCACTGAAGCACTCATCCTGGCAGCTCAGGAACAAGCCCTGAGCACCAGAGCGATAGAGGCTCAGATCTACCACACCAGACAAGACCCAAGGTGTAGGCTGTGCAAAGAGGCGCCTGAAACAATCCAGCACATAACTGCAGGATGTAAGATGCTGGCAGGTAAAGCATACATGGAGCGGCACAATCAAGTGGCTGGAATAATATACAGGAACATGTGTGCAGAATATGGACTGGAAACCCCAAGGTCAAAATGGGAAACACCTCCGAAGGTGGTAGAGAATGAGAAGGCAAAGATCCTGTGGGACTTCCAGATCCAGACTGATAGGATGATAATGGCGAACCAACCAGACATCGTAGTGGTGGATAAAGAACAGAGGAAAGCCGTTGTGGTGGATGTAGCAGTGCCAAGCGATGGGAACATCAGGAAGAAGGAACATGAGAAACTGGAGAAATACCAGGGACTCAGAGAAGAACTGGAGAAAGCCTGGAAAGTGAAGGTGACGGTGGTGCCTGTGGTAATTGGAGCACTCGGGGCAGTAACCCCCAAGCTTGAGGAGTGGCTACAACAGATACCTGGAAAGACCTCAGACCTCTCAGTCCAGAAAAGCGCAGTGCTAGGAACAGCTAAGATACTGCGCAGGACCCTCAAGCTCCCAGGCCTCTGGTAGAGGACCCGAGCTTGGAGGAGAAAACCACCCGCGGAGGGTGAGAGAGGCGTTTTTTGTTTATATATATATATATATATAAAGTCCAAATCAGTGAATTATCCTGACAAGGATGGCAAAGCTCAGGACTTCCACTATTCCCATTATTTCTTCTCTCCTTGCTTTGGCCCGCCCTTATTATTCCTGACCATTGGGTAAAGAGATCTTTAGTCACGTAGTTTTGGTTACAAGGTTTGGTCCAGAACAGGACCAGAATGCATTAAGCAGACTCAGTCCAGACCAATGGACTTCTACAGTATCCCTTGTGCTATCCTAGGCACTTTAACATTGGGAGTGGGGTCATCTAGACCCACTAGACAGAGCTCTGAACCTTTTTTCTTCAATGATTTGTGATCTTCACTGGTGTCCATGGATTACATTTTTTATTCGTTTATTTAACAGGGACAGTGCACATTAAAAGCATCACTGCAATGCGCCAGAATTAGCCCAAAGGCTATTTTTCATCTGTAGTCCCCGGACAGGTGTTAAAAATTGTCAACCTAAAAACCTAAAAACATCAATTAAATACATTAAAAATATACATTTACAATTAAATTATCATCTAAAATACATATACTAAATATACTATACATGAAATCCTCTCCACCTTTATCCACCTTTGTCATGGTAGGAGAACACGTCAATGGTCATTTTGACCCCATACGATGGCACAAGGGTTAAGAATACACCCTAAGTCACTGGTATCTCAGTTCCCTGTGTCAGGTTACCTGCTTAGTCACCTTTTTTCTTCCCATCTAGATTTTTTTTCTTATTCAAGTTTATTTATTACATTTTCAGGTTTCTGAAACCAAACCTGACCATCTTGGACCCAGCAGGAGACATTTGGCTACAGTGCCGGGGTTTTTTTCAAGCCATGCCTCATCCGTGCTTCTGTTCCTGAGGGGGGGGGTTGCTAGAACTATACTTCAAGTTTCCAGTCCAGTAGAGGGTCACAGGACCACGCTTCATGTTCTCTGTCCCTAAGGTATAGTCGCCGTTTATCCCCCTTGGTTTCAGGGAGAGTCAGTGAGGCAGCTCTCCTTCAAGTTTGCTGTCCCTGTGGAGAGTCGTCAGGACTGCTCCTCTTCATGCCTGTTTCTGAGGAAGAGTTCTTGTTGTTACCCCTCCCTGCTGTGGGGCTGCAGGAACCTGAACTGGTTTAGCTTTTATTTTGTTGTTCCTCCAGATCCCCTACTCCTAAGTCTTGTATTGTGTTTGAGCATCTGGGATCTACCCATTTGGGGAGGGGTACTGTTCAATGTCAGGTCATCTGCCATGCTTTGATGCTTTTTTTGTGTCTCCTTTTGGATTTGTCATGTTGAAATGTATCAAATGTTTAAAGTACCACTCTAATCATCTTTTGATCTATTGTCAAAGCGTTCCCAGCGGCCTTTAAATCATGATGATGTCGTTTTTAGCCAAAATAAAATAAAAATAAAAACTTGTCGTTTTCTAATATATAGTTTCTGATGAGTGACAGGAGTTCATCTGAAATGTGCCTTTGAGTTGTGGATAGACGGAATAAGCCTACATTCACTTCCCAGCATGCCTTTGTTTACACACTCTCCTGCTAGCTTATAGCCTCTAACAACCCCAAGCCAACATTAGCGATGCAACAAAAATGGCAACCAAGATTGAAGCTACATCAGCCATACAGCTTAGATTCAAAAACCCGCTAAAAGGAGGAAAACAAAGATGTTCATGGATCTTTTTTTATCTGCAAGTGGATACATCAGAATGGAGCAGAGCTGGGAGCTTGTGGCTCGCCGACTGTAGTTTAAACATAACAAATACAACCTTTTTACAAATGCATTTTTTTTCCGTCTGCTTCTAGTTCACAACTATTTGAATAAAGAAATTCTCAAAAATACAGTTTTAATCTTTTCTATGTATGTCCTCCAAAAAGAAAAATGCTACAAGAACATGTTAAAAACACCAAAAACATGATTTTAGCCTGGTGGGGGTCTACTGCACACAGAAAAGCACACTTCCAAGCTTTAACTTGATGTGCTGCTTACACAAACATTATTAGAAATGCTTCAGTTTGGTGATAAGAATGTGGTTTTTGAGAGCTTTTTTTCACTTAAAGCTGTAGAGAACCTGAACACTTTCATTTGCAAATAAAAGATTGGGAAAACTGAAATATTTTCTCAGCTAATTGCCATAAATTGGGAAGAAGTTAGAGTCTCATTGTGGGCTTGTATTTTCTGCTTGAGCCACGCTTTTGCTCAGTGCCCTGTGCGCACATCAGGTTGTGAGTGTCTATGTGAGTTGGTTTATTTCCAGACAGGTTGATTCATGTGCCTCATCCCTCCAGCTGGGTTCCCTATCGATCAGGCTGACTTTGGGCTTCTGTTGACCGAGGCCTGGGAGCAACAGAGCAGTTATCTAGAAGAGATACAGGCAACTGCTGCAGCATCTGTGGGTTACTTTTTTAATCTTTTCCTCTGCCTCCAAGTCTTCCCCTTGAAGAAGGCTGCCTGCTGACAGATCTGTCGATACCTCGCTCGCTAATTTTTGCACGGACTACCTCTTATTGTCAAAGCCGTCTAAATTATTCATATTTTTATCATGTAAAGGCTGCTGACTGCAATAGCCTGTCCTAGTTAACACGATCAGGGCTGTGAAGACACGGATGATAACAAGCTACTCACTGTGAGGCGGTAGCTACTTATCAGCGTCATACCACGGTTCCGATGAACTGCGAGTGGGTGGCCTGATTTTCTGAGAATTTCGGCTGCACAACACGTGAAAAATCGATTTATTTTTTCTCACGCTAATTCAGCAAAAGAACATGAGTATTTCTCTGCGCTTGTTGTGGTCATTCATAGTGTAAAATACTGTCAAATACCTTTAAAACTGCATGCACTGCATTTGTTGTGTGCATCTTCTGTTTTATCCTGTTTGTTGGAAGTATAGTGACGAAAGACACTGAATATCTGCAAATAACTTTGATTATCAAGTAATTTTGAAACCCCGCATCTTAATTGTATTTTAACACGTATAGAACGTGATTGATTTTAAGTGACACGGTTTGATTTTTTATTGAAAAAACTAACTAAACGAGCTTGCAGAGCATGAAATCAAACGTTCAGCTAAAGCAAGACCTGGAAATTCACGTTTTTATCAGCTTAACTAAATATGACATGTTTGAACTCATGAGGCATCATGCATTTTTTATGGAGAACAGAATTTATGTCTACAGTAAAGGATTGCATTTATCATTTAAACTGCTTTTTTTTTTTTTTTTTGGCAGGGAAAAATACTTTTGAAGGCTTTTATTGGATAAATCTGAGTTAAAGATCAGACACAGATAAACGTCTAGTATTTCCACGACTGCCTGTGCGGGCAGACAAAACTTTCTTCCCATGTCCTTTTTCCTCACACATTAGCGTTAATACAGACGAGATAGGATCTGTGTTGTGACAGCACGCAATCTGATAACTGCCAAACAGCTTAAGCTATGCAAGATAGAGAAACTGCAATATTCAGCTGGAGAAGAAGCTGATTGTGCCAGAAGCTCAGTGTCAGTCTTCATGATGGATTACCCATATGCTTCACCATTTTTCTTAACTTTAAAGAAAATGCATGGCAACAGACACACAAGCATGCAGCCCGTTTCATAGTTTTCACTTTAAATTCAGAAAACGCAAACTGTTAACTGGACAATAGCTTGTATATACGTGTTGATATAGATGAGATAATTAGGAGAAATAGTAAATGAATCGAAGGCATAATAGATACTTGCATTCATGTGGACCTTCTATTTTCTCCTCTCTTGAAGAATTACTGGCCTACTTATCACGTTAATTACACGTCTCTTAATTATCAAGCCTAATGAACCTGAAGAGCGCCATTCAGATGTTCAGTCTGTCTTTACACAGACTGCTGAGAGAGTGTGAATCAGTGTTGGAGAGGACATTTGAACTTCTATTGGACTAACGTATTTTTTGCACTTTAGGGTTCACTGGATTTTAAGGCGTCAATGAATGGTCTATTTTTTAACCTATGCCATATGTAAAGCGCATTACGTGAGACAAAATAGTCAGAGATAAGTCTGCTACATGTCAGCCACGTTGGCATTTTCAAAATTCCTGTAACTAGGGGTGTTCTGGTCAGGATACTTTGGCCCTGGTCCGATTCTGAGTCAGCTGATTACATGAATCTGGTGATATCGAGTTCAGATATTTTGTAGCACATTTAAAAAAGATGACAGATTTAGAAAACAGATCAAGGTTTTCCCTGTTGTTGTTTTTTTATTAACTTTTTTATCATTTAACGTGTAAATCAAGTAAAAATGGTCCAACTCAACTAGAAATATAGGTCACTTTGAACTAGTAAAAGTAGGTGATAATTCATCATGTGAGAAAGCTTGGTGGCTTTAGGATTTCCAGAACTATTGAACATTTTTGATATGATGTGAGTCAAGTCGCCTTTAAAAGGTCTTAAAACTAATGATGACTTTCTTCCAAAACCGTCGTTGTAGTATGTCTTTTAGGAGTGTGTGTGGTTTTCTGTGTGTGTGTGGTGGGTGATAGACTGGCCTTTGCTCTGCAGTAACTTGGATAGGCTCCAGCATCCCCATGACGGAGCAGCAACAGAAGATAGTTAGATTGAAGTTTTTATTGCTAATTGTTGTGGGTTTGTTCATAAAGATAAGTCCTTTTCAAAAAGGTATCATAAAAAAATCATCCAGCTAAGTAAACCCTTGCTCACCTTCTTAGAAGCTAGTAGGTACCTAACAGAGATGGACTCTGGGTATCTCACAAATCCATCTGATGCATTTCTTTTCCCCAAGGTCTTTCTGATTGCTGTTGTTTTGGCTTCCTGTTGTCATGATTCTGTCCCAGTAAGTGAGCTTCATGAATGAAAATCCTGGCTTTAGTTTAGTTTCTTCAGCAGCAATCTGACTCATCATCAATCAAGCAAACAGATTTCCTAAAAGTCAGAGTGTTTCAAACATGAAGCTGTGTGAAGAACAACACGTCTTGTTGTCCTTTTTGTAGCAGCTGACAGTTCTCTTCAGGTGTGTTTCAGCAGCGTCTCTGTAGCGTCACAGAGCCGGTGTTACACCACAAACTGTGAGCTGTCAGAGGTTGTGCTGAATCCCCCCTCCCTCATGAGAGCTGCAGCTTTAAAGGGCCTATACCATGTTATTCTGCAGCCTTTTACGGTGAACCAGATCCATACATGGGATCATACAGGCCTGTTACCTTTGGAACACTAAAGAACCATTTTTTAAATGAAATTAGAGTTATTTTCCTGAACTCTTTACCAACCCGGAAGTAAGACGATCCATCTCTGAGGCTCCGCATTTTACTCTGTGTGGGTCCCGCCCATTTCATGACATCATCCTAAAGACGGCCTCGGCTGCGTGTCTGTGTTTCAGCCACAGAAACTGAACATTATAATACACTTAAAAGCTCAAAAGATAGATTTAGCATGGCATCGGCCCTTCAATGTCAATGATATATAATGACAATAATCCAGAATTTTCTGTTTTCAGGCTGTTTTTGTTGTGATTTATTCTAAAAAGTTCACCTGGAGGCAGAATTAGGACATTTCTGGTAAATCTGTCCTTGTTTTCTCAGCATGTTTGAATTTGAGTTTACAGTTAGATGACAATAAAGACGTGTTCAAACCATTTATGAATTACTCTGAATTTCCTTTTCTTAAAAAAATTAGAAAAGTTCAAAAAGTGGTATTTCTATGTAAAATAATGATTGAATTTGTCTTAAAAATCGGACAAAACCAGAGTAACGTGATCTGCAAATAGTTCAGAAGGCGTGTTCCTTCTAAAACTGGAAACACCAGCAACCTTTTAGTCACCTGAAGCAGAGCCAGTGAGCACGTTCAGACTGAAAGAAACCAGGATTCTCCAGCAGAAACAGCAAAAGTCAGACCTGCACAGCAGCAACAGTCTGAACTGATGAGACACAGAGCCTTTGACAAATATGGTTCTTTGGTTTATATGGTTATGGCCTGATATGAAAATCTATATAAAAAAGTTCTATATCGCCCCACCCTGGATCAGAGTCCAGTATTTCTCTGTAGAAGTCTGTGGGATTTATGGAGCCAGCAGGTACCTTCTGTTTGGAGCGCCGGGGGGAGGGGCCAAGCCGTCCAGGTGTCTCTACAGTCAAAGGTTAGATGAGGAGTCTGCAACCTTCAACACTAAAGGAGCCGTTCTGGTTTGTTTGTCTCTGACCAAAGCCAGTAGGAGCAGCAAAGCAGAAAAACACCAGACTGCTTTCTATTGATGTTGATGTTACAATTAGGATTTGGATCCATTAGATGTAGTTTGAATGGAGAAAACATTGAAATGTAAAGAGAAAACAGCATTTTTCTAACTATAAAAGGGATTTTTACATTTAACAGAGGATGATATGAGTTCCTTTCAAAATAAAACTCTGTTCAACATAGGATCATCCTGATGCAGCAAATGTTCTCTGATGAAACATGTCAACAAGTCAGAAATGACATTTTCTATCAGTACAGCTTTAAGTCTACTGTGGTGAACCGTCATCCTTTTTCCTACTTCCTGCTGCTGTTAAGCTGAATAGAAACAGGACTTCATTGTTTCAGGATCCAATAAAAATTCTATCAAGTTTAAGTACAAATCTAGATTTTTAGCACTTCCTTCCTGAAATCTGATAGATTTTCTGTCTTTTTTCTCATTTTAGTGGCAGAAATATCTCTTCATAGTTCCAGAGTCTGTCTTAAATTCATTCTAAAGAACTTCTGACTGTTGTTGCTAAAACACAATATTTGTTGATAACCATAAAGAACTCTGGACTTTGTCTCTTTCATGATCTTTGACTGACAGTAAAACCAATAAATGTTACTGAGTTGCAGTAAATCTTCTGTAAAATCCCAGACTGTCCTGGACTCTGATCCTGAAATCCCTCCTCCTGATGACAAAACCTTTGAAAGTCTTGAAGAGAAACAAGTTGTGAGGAAACCTTCAGTGCAGAAAGAACTGCAGCTTCTTCAACTGGAACTCTGCAGCAAAATGAGCAGCAAGGATCTGGATGAAGAAAGCTTCTGCTGTTCCATCTGTCTGGATCTGCTGAAGGATCCAGTGGCTATTCCCTGTGGACACAGCTACTGCATGAAGTGTCTTCAAGGATTGTGGGATGCAGAGGAGATAGTCCACAGCTGTCCTCAGTGCAGGAAGACCTTCACACCGAGGCCTGTTCTGGTGAAAAATGTCATGTTAGCAGCTTTAGTGGAGCAGCTGAAGAAGAGCGGACTCCAAGCTGCTCCTGCTGGTCTCTGCTATGCTGGACCTGAAGATGTGGTCTGTGACGTCTGCACTGGAAGAAAACTGAAAGCCATCAAGTCCTGCTTGAGCTGTCTGGCCTCTTACTGTGAGGAACACCTTCAGCCTCATTTGAAAGCAGCTGCATTGAAGAAACACAAGCTGGTGGAACCCTCCAAGAACCTGCAGGAGAACATCTGCTCCCGTCATGATGAGGTGATGAAGATGTTCTGTCGCACTGATCAGAAGAGCATCTGTTATCTCTGCTCTGTGGATGAACATAGAGGCCACGACACAGTCTCAGCTGCAGCAGAAAGGACTGAGAAGCAGAGAGAGCTGGAGGAGAGTCAGCAACAAATCCAGCAGAGAATCCAGGACAGAGAGAAAGAGGTGAAGCTGCTTCAACAGGAGGTGGAGGCCATCAATCACTCTGCTGATCAAAGCGTGGAGGACAGTGAGAAGATCTTCACTCAGATGATCCGTCTCCTCCAGAAAAGAAGCCGTGATGTGGAGCAGCAGATCAGATCCCAGCAGCAAACTGAAGTGAGGCGAGTCAAAGGTCTTCAGGAGGAGCTGGAGCAGGACATGGCTGAGCTGAAGAGGAGAGACGCTGAGCTGAAGCAGCTCTGGCTCACAGAGGATCACAGCCACTTTCTGCTCAACTACCCCTCACTGCCACCACTCAGTGAGTCCACCCCCTCAGCCAGCATCCATGTCCGTCCTCTGACATACTTTGAGGATGTGACAGCAGCTGTGTCAGAGCTCAGAGACAAACTGCAGGACATTCTGAGAGAGGAATGGACAAACATCTCACTGACAGTCTCTCATGTGGACGTTTTACTGTCAGAACCAGGACCAAAGAGCAGAGCTGACTTCCTCAGATATTCATGTCAAATCACACTGGATCCAAACACAGCACACAGACGACTGTTACTGTCAGAGGAGAACAGAAAGGTGACAGTGGTGGAAAAACCTCAGTTTGTTTCTGATCGTCCAGACAGATTTACTGGTTATCGTCAGGTTCTGAGTAGAGAGAGTCTGACTGGACGTTGTTACTGGGAGGTGGAGAGGAGAAGAGACTCTGCTAGTGTAGCAGTCGCATACAAGAACATCAGCAGATCTGGAGTTGAAAGTGGATTTGGTTTTAATGATAAATCTTGGTTATTAATTTGTTCTCCAGACAGGTTCTCATTTGTCCAAAACAGCATAAAAACCTCCATCTCAGCTCCTGGTTCCTCCAGAGTAGGAGTGTACCTGGATCACAGAGCAGGTGTTCTGTCCTTCTACAGCGTCTCTGAAAGCATGACTCTCCTCCACAGAGTCCAGACCACTTTCACTCAGCCGCTCCATGCTGGACTGGGGTTGTATAATGTTAGAGAAACAGCAGAGTTGTGTAAAGTGAAATAGTTCCTTAAAGAAATGAAATGTTTGTTTTCAGTGATTTCTCTGCTTTGGATCATTTAGAACTAAACGTTTGAACTGTTCAGATTCTGTGGAGAAATGTTTGGAGTCAGAAATAGAGAGAAATGAAAATCTCTAGAATGTGGATTGGAGACATTTTTGAACATGAATGTCAAACTTTTGGGAGTCAAATCTGTTTTCTTTTGGTTTCTTTGAATTCAAATTTCACACACATGTTTTAGTGTTGTTGTCATGGGAACTGAAGGAAGCTGCAGCACAAATGGAATCAGTGAGGTCACAATCCCAGACTTTCTCTGGTTTGTTCTCCACAGAAACGACAAGAGAAGAAGCTGAAGGAGAAGATTGTGTTTGTGGAAAGAAGAACATTTACAACTTTGTTTTCTTTCTGCTTCATTGGACAACTTTGGATTGAAGATTTGTGTTTTCATGTCTCTGTTCTTCAGAGAGAAGTTGTTTCTGATCATGTGACAATAAAAACCTCCTGATTCTTTTGTCTTCATTCCAGAGTTTGAGTGAAATGTGATGAAGAAAAGTGGGAATAACATGAGGGAAGAACTGAGGCAGTTTTCCTGGAACTCCAGAAATGACAGAGTTCATGTTTAGAGCAGAAACATCTGTCAGTCAGTCTGAGTCCTTTTAGCTTCATTATTGCTAGGATTATTATCAGCTCATGAGTTTCTAAATATGTTGGCCAGAGCTTTATTCCTGGTTGAACAGACCCAGAAGAAGGGTTAGGATTAGGTTAATACGTACCAACAACAACATTTATCTTAGGATGCTCTGAAAATTGATGCAGGCAATTCTACAATGTGCATCAATGTGCAATCTTTACGATCTTCATCAGGGGTCCCCAAAATCCAGGTCTGGAGGGCCGGCCTCCTGCTGGTTTTTCTGCATCATCTGCTGCTGATTACCTGGATCAGGTGTGTTTAGCCAATAAGGATCTTCAATGGCAGCTTGGTTGGAAAACATGTGGGACACCGGCCCCCCAGGCCTGGATTTGGGGACCCCTGTCCTAGAGTGTGGTAACTCCAACAGTCCTCAGACTGGAGGCTGGGTAAATGGGTTGGACTTGGATTTACGCCATTTCATGACGTTCTCCTAAAGACGGCCTCAGCTGCGTGTCTGTGTTTCAGCCATGGAAACTGAACATTATAATACACTTAAAAGCTGAAAAGATAGATTTAGCATGGCATCGGCCCTTCAATGTCAACAATATATAATGACAATAATCCAGAACTTTATGTTTTCAGGCTGTTTTTGTTGTGATTTAATCTAAAATGTTCACCTGGAGGCAGAATTAGGACATTTCTAGTAAATCTGTCCTTGTTTTCTCAGCATGTTTGAATTTGAGTTTACAGTTAGATGACAATAAAGACGTGTTCAAACCATTTATAAATTACTCTGAATTTCCTTTTCTTCAAAAAATCAGAAAAGGTTCAACAAGTAAAACGTCTATGGTATTTCTATGTAAAATAATGATGGAATTTGTCTGGAAGTTTTTTTTCCAGTTACTCAAAAATGTATTCTGGGCCTGTGTGGACGTGTCAGTTCTTAAAAATCAGACAAACCAGAGTAACGTGATCTGCAAATAGAGCAGAAGGCGTGTTCCTTCTAAAACTGGAAACACCAGCAACCTTTTAGTCACCTGAAGCAGAGCCAGTGAGCACGTTCAGACTGAAAGAAACCAGGATTCTCCAGCAGAAACAGTAAAAGTCAGACCTGCACAGCAGCAACAGTCTGAACTGATGAGACACAGAGCCTTTGACAATTATGGTTCTTTGGTTTATATGGTTATGCCCTGATATGAAAATCTATATAAAAAGTTCTATGTCGCCCCACCCTGGATCAGAGTCCATTATTTCTCTGTAGAATCTGTGGGATTTATGCTTCTGGAGCCAGCAGGTGCTTCCAGTTTGGAGCACCAGGGGGGAGGGGCCAAGCTGTCCAGGTGTCTCTACAGTCAAAGGTTAGATTAGGAGTCTGCAACCTCCAACACTAAAGGAGCCGTTCTGGTTTGTTTGTCTCTGACCAAAGCCAGTAGGAGCAGCAAAGCAGAAAAACACCAGACTGCTTTCTATTGATGTTACAATTAGGATTTGGATCCATTAGATGTAGTTTAAATGGAGAAAAGATTGAAATGTAAAGAGAAAACTGCATTTTTCTAACTGTAAAAGTGATTTTTACATTTAACAGAGGATGATATGAGTTCCTTTCAAAATAAAACTCTGTTCAACATAGGATCATCCTGATGCAGCAAATGTTCTCTGATGAAACATGTCAACAAGTCAGAAATGACATTTTCTATCAGTACAGCTTTAAGTCTACTGTGGTGAACCGTCATCCTTTTTCCTACTTCCTGCTGCTGTTAAGCTGAATAGAAACAGGACTTCATTGTTTCAGGATCCAATAAAAATTCTATCAACTTTAAGTACAAATCTAGATTTTTAGCACTTCCTTCCTGAAATCTGATAGATTTTCTGTCTTTTTTTTTCTCATTTTAGTGGCAGAAATATCTCTTCATAGTTCCAGAGTCTGTCTTAAATTCATTCTAAAGATCTTCTGACTGTTGTTGCTAAAACACAATATTTGTTGATAACCATGAAGAACTCTGGACTTTGTCTCTTTCATGATCTTTGACTGACAGTAAAACCAATAAATGTTACTGAGTTGCAGTAAATCTTCTGGGAAATCCCAGACTGTCCTGGACTCTGATCCTGAAATCCCTCCTCCTGATGACAAAACCTTTGAAAGTCTTGAAGGGAAACAAGTTGTGAGGAAACCTTCAGTGCAGAAAGAACTGCAGCTTCTTCAACTGGAACTCTGCAGCAAAATGAGCAGCAAGGATCTGGATGAAGAAACCCTCTGCTGTTCCATCTGTCTGGATCTGCTGAAGGATCCGGTGACTATTCCCTGTGGACACAGCTACTGCATGAAGTGTCTTCAAGGATTGTGGGATGCAGAGGAGAAAGTCCACAGCTGTCCTCAGTGCAGGAAGACCTTCACACCGAGGCCTGTTCTGGTGAAAAATGTCATGTTAGCAGCTTTAGTGGAGCAGCTGAAGAAGAGCGGACTCCAAGCTGCTCCTGCTGGTCTCTGCTATGCTGGACCTGAAGATGTGGTCTGTGACGTCTGCACTGGAAGAAAACTGAAAGCCATCAAGTCCTGCTTGAGCTGTCTGGCCTCTTACTGTGAGGAACACCTTCAGCCTCATTTGAAAGCAGCTGCATTGAAGAAACACAAGCTGGTGGAACCCTCCAAGAACCTGCAGGAGAACATCTGCTCCCGTCATGATGAGGTGATGAAGATGTTCTGTCGCACTGATCAGAAGAGCATCTGTTATCTCTGCTCTGTGGATGAACATAGAGGCCACGACACAGTCTCAGCTGCAGCAGAAAGGACTGAGAAGCAGAGAGAGCTGGAGGAGAGTCAGCAACAAATCCAGCAGAGAATCCAGGACAGAGAGAAAGAGGTGAAGCTGCTTCAACAGGAGGTGGAGGCCATCAATCACTCTGCTGATCAAAGCGTGGAGGACAGTGAGAAGATCTTCACTCAGATGATCCGTCTCCTCCAGGAAAGAAGCCGTGATGTGGAGCAGCAGATCAGATCCCAGCAGCAAACTGAAGTGAGGCGAGTCAAAGGTCTTCAGGAGGAGCTGGAGCAGGACATGGCTGAGCTGAAGAGGAGAGACGCTGAGCTGAAGCAGCTCTGGCTCACAGAGGATCACAGCCACTTTCTGCTCAACTACCCCTCACTGCCACCACTCAGTGAGTCCACCCCCTCAGCCAGCATCCATGTCCGTCCTCTGACATACTTTGAGGATGTGACAGCAGCTGTGTCAGAGCTCAGAGACAAACTGCAGGACATTCTGAGAGAGGAATGGACAAACATCTCAATGACAGTCTCTCATGTCGATGTTTTACTGTCAGAACCAGGACCAAAGAGCAGAGCTGACTTCCTCAGATATTCACGTCAAATCACACTGGATCCAAACACAGCATACAGACGACTTTTACTGTCAGAGCAGAACAGAAAGGTGACATATTTGATGAAACCTCAGTCTGTTTATGATCATCCAGACAGATTTAATGATTTTGAACAGGTTCTGAGTAGAGAGAGTCTGACTGGACGTTGTTACTGGGAGGTGGAGATAAGAGGAAACTATGTTTGTGTAGCAGTCGCATACAAGAACATCAGCAGATCTGGATATGAAAGTGGATTTGGTTTAGGTGATAAATCTTGGTTTTTATATTGGTCTCCAGACAGGTTCTCATTTGTCCACAAAAGCATAGTAACCCCCATCTCAGCTCCTGTTCCCTCCAGAGTAGGAGTGTACCTGGATCACAGAGCAGGTGTTCTGTCCTTCTACAGCGTCTCTGGAAGCAGGACTCTCCTCCACAGAGTCCTGACCACTTTCACTCAGCCGCTCCATGCTGGACTGAGGGTGTATGGTTGTATTGGAACTACAGCAGAGTTGTGTAAAGCAAGATAGTTCCAGAAAGAAGTGAAAAGTTTGTTTTCAGTGATTTCTCTGCTTTGGATCATTTAGAACTAAACGTTTGAACTGTTCATATTCTGTGGAGAAATGTTTGGAGTCAGAAATAGAGAGAAATGAAAATCTCTAGAATGTGGATTGGAGACATTTTTGAACATGAATGTCAAACTTTTGGAGTCAAATCTGTTTTCTTTTGGTTTCTTTGAATTCAAATTTCACACACGTGTTTTTGTGTTGTTGTCATGGGAACTGAAGGAAGCTGCAGCACAAATGGAATCAGTGAGGTCACAATCCCAGACTTTCTCTGGTTTGTTCTCCACAGAAACCACAAGAGAAGAAGCTGAAGGAGAAGATTGTGTTTGTGGAAAGAAGAACATTTACAACTTTGTTTTCTTTCTGCTTCATTGGACAACTTTGGATTGAAGATTTGTGTTTTCATGTCTCTGTTCTTCAGAGAAAAGTTGTTTCTGATCATATGACAATAAAAACCTCCTGATTCTTTTGTCTTCATTCCAGAGTTTGAGTGAAATGTGATGAAGAAAAGTGGGAATAATATGAGGGAAGAACTGAGGCAGTTTTCCTGGAACTCCAGAAATGACAGAGTTCATGTTTAGAGCAGAAACATCTGTCAGTCAGTCTGAGTCCTTTTAGCTTCATTATCGCTAGGATTATTATCAGCTCATGAGTTTCTAAATATGTTGGCCAGAGCTTTATTCCTGGTTGAACAGACCCAGAAGAAGGGTTAGGATTAGGCTAATACGTGCCAACAACACGTCAAAGATCATGAATTCACCAACAACTCTTTTGAAGGCTCAAAGCGCTTTATAGTCACACACACATTCACACACTGATGGCGGCTCATCTGCTGCTGATTACCTGGATCACGTGTGTTTAGCCAATAAGGATATTCAATGGCAGCTTGGTTGGAAAACATGTGGGACACCGGCCCGCCAGGCCTGGATTTGGGGACCCCTGTCCTAGAGTGTGGTAACTCCAACAGTCCTCCAACAGGAGGCTGGATAAATGGGTTGGACTTGGATATACTCCATTTCATGACGTTCTCCTAAAGACGGCCTCAGCAGCGTGTCTGTGTTTCAGCCACAGAAACTGAACATTATAATACACTTAAAAGCTCAAAAGATAGATTTAGCATGGCATCGGCCCTTTAATGTCAACGATTAATAATGACAATAATCCAGAACTTTATGTTTTCAGGCTGTTTTTGTTGTGATTTAATCTAAAATGTTCACCTGGAGGCAGAATTAGGACATTTCTAGTAAATCTGTCCTTGTTTTCTCAGCATGTTTGAATTTGAGTTTACAGTTAGATGACAATAAAGACATGTTCAAACCATTTATAAATTACTCTGAATTTCCTTTTCTAAAAAAAATCAGAAAAGGCTCAAAAAGTAAAACATCTATGGTATTTCTATGTTAAAAAGTGATGGAATTTGTCTGGAAGTTTTTGTTCCAGTGACTCAAAAATGTTTTCTGGGCCTGTGTGGACGTGTTAGTTCTTAAAAATCGGACAAAAACCAGAGTAATGTGATCTGCAAATAGTGCAGAAGGCGTGTTCCTTCTAAAACTGGAAACACCAGCAACCTTTTAGTCACCTGAAGCAGAGCCAGTGAGCACGTTCAGACTGGAAGAAACCAGGATTCTCCAGCAGAAACAGCAAAAGTCAGACCTGCACAGCAAAAACAGTCTGAACTGATGAGACACAGAGCCTTTGACAAATATGGTTCTTTGGTTTATATGGTTATGGCCTGATATAAAAATCTATATAAAAAAGTTCTATATCGCCCCATCCTGGATCAGAGTCCAGTATTTCTCTGTAGAAGTCTGTGGGATTTATGGAGCCAGCAGGTACTTCCTGTTTGGAGCGCCAGGGGGGAGGGGCCAAGCTGTCCAGGTGTCTCTACAGTCAAAGGTTAGATTAGGAGTCTGCAACCTTCAACACTAAAGGAGCCGTTCTGGTTTGTTTGTCTCTGACCAAAGCCAGTAGGAGCAGCAAAGCAGAAAAACACCAGACTGCTTTCTATTGATGTTGATGTTACAATTAGGATTTGGATCCATTAGATGTAGTTTGAATGGAGAAAACATTGAAATGTAAAGAGAAAACAGTGTTTTTCTAACTGTAAAAGTGATTTTTACATTTAACAGAGAATGATATGAGTTCCTTTCAAAATAAAACTCTGTTCAACATAGGATCATCCTGATGCAGCAAATGTTCTCTGATGAAAAATGTCAACAAGTCAGAAATGACATTTTCTATCAGTACAGCTTTAAGTCTACTGTGGTGAACCATCATCCTTTTTCCTACTTCCTGCTGCTGTTAAGCTGAATAGAAACAGGACTTCATTGTTTCAGGATCCAATAAAAATTCTATCAAGTTTAAGTACAAATCTAGATTTTTAGCACTTCCTTCCTGAAATCTGATGGATTTTCTGTCTTTTTTTTTCTCATTTTAGTGGCAGAAATATCTCTTCATAGTTCCAGAGTCTGTCTTAAATTCATTCTAAAGATCTTCTGACTGTTGTTGCTAAAACACAATATTTGTTGATGACCATGAAGAACTCTGGACTTTGTCTCTTTTATGATCTTTGACTGACAGTAAAACCAATAAATGTTACTGAGTTGCAGTAAATCTTCTGTGAAATCCCAGACTGTCCTGGACTCTGATCCTGAAATCCCTCCTCCTGATGACAAAACCTTTGAAAGTCTTGAAGAGAAACAAGTTGTGAGGAAACCTTCAGTGCAGAAAGAACTGCAGCTTCTTCAACTGGAACTCTGCAGCAAAATGAGCAGGAAGGATCTGGATGAAGAAACCCTCTGCTGTTCCATCTGTCTGGATCTGCTGAAGGAGAAGACTATTGATGTCTTCTGTCTCTCTTTCTGAAAGGGTTAACAGATCAGGACTCCTCTTCCTCATCTGCAGCTCCTCCTCTGTCATGATGGGCGTCACCAACAGGAAGAGAAGAAAGAAGCTGATTGGCTGAACTCACAGTGAAACTACCTGGTTGGAGGATCAGAGTCAAACCGGTTTCTGAGGAAGTGAAACTCTCACAGTCTGTGTGTCTGAGAGGAGAAATGGCGCAGAAAGGAGTGGATCTGGATGAAGAAACCCTCTGCTGTTCCATCTGTCTGGATCTGCTGAAGGATCCGGTGGCTATTCCCTGTGGACACAGCTACTGCATGAAGTGTCTTCAAGGATTGTGGGATGCAGAGGAGAAAGTCCACAGCTGTCCTCAGTGCAGGAAGACCTTCACACCGAGGCCTGTTCTGGGGAAAAATGTCGTCATAGCAGCTTTAGTGGAGCAGCTGAAGAAGAGCGGACTCCAAGCTGCTCCTGCTGGTCTCTGCTATGCTGGACCTGAAGATGTGGTCTGTGACGTCTGCACTGGAAGAAAACTGAAAGCCATCAAGTCCTGCTTGAGCTGTCTGGCCTCTTACTGTGAGGAACACCTTCAGCCTCATTTGAAAGCAGCTGCATTGAAGAAACACAAGCTGGTGGAACCCTCCAAGAACCTGCAGGAGAACATCTGCTCCCGTCATGATGAGGTGATGAAGATGTTCTGTCGCACTGATCAGAAGAGCATCTGTTATCTCTGCTCTGTGGATGAACATAGAGGCCACGACACAGTCTCAGCTGCAGCAGAAAGGACTGAGAAGCAGAGAGAGCTGGAGGAGAGTCAGCAACAAATCCAGCAGAGAATCCAGGACAGAGAGAAAGAGGTGAAGCTGCTTCAACAGGAGGTGGAGGCCATCAATCACTCTGCTGATCAAAGCGTGGAGGACAGTGAGAAGATCTTTACTGAGATGATCCGTCTCCTCCAGAAAAGAAGCCGTGATCTGGAGCAGCAGATCAGATCCCAGCAGCAAACTGAAGTGAGGCGAGTCAAAGGTCTTCAGGAGGAGCTGGAGCAGGACCTGGCTGAGCTGAAGAGGAGAGACGCTGAGCTGAAGCAGCTCTGCCTCACAGAGAATCACAGCCACTTTCTGCTCAACTACCCCTCACTGCCACCACTCAGTGAGTCCACCCCCTCAGCCAGCATCCATGTCCGTCCTCTGACATACTTTGAGGATGTGACAGCAGCTGTGTCAGAGCTCAGAGACAAACTGCAGGACATTCTGAGAGAGGAATGGACAAACATCTCACTGACAGTCTCTCATGTGGACGTTTTACTGTCAGAACCAGAACCAAAGAGCAGAGCTGACTTCCTCAGATATTCACGTCAAATCACACTGGATCCAAACACAGCAACCAGACATCTGTTACTGTCAGAGCAGAACAGAAAGGTGACACTGATGGAAAAACCTCAGTCTGTTTCTGGTCTTCCAGACAGATTTACTGATTATGATCAAGTTCTGAGTGGAGAGATTCTGACTGGACGTTGTTACTGGGAGGTGGAGAGGAGAGGAAACTATGTTAGAGTAGCAGTCGCATACAAGAACATCAGCAGATCTAGAGGTGAAAGTAGATTTGGTTTTAATGATAAATCTTGGGCATTACTTTGTTCTCCAGACAGGTTCTCATTTTACCACAACAGCATCGAAACCTCCATCTCAGCTCCTGTTCCCTCCAGAGTAGGAGTGTACCTGGATCACAGAGCAGGTGTTCTGTCCTTCTACAGCGTCTCTGAAAGCAGGACTCTCCTCCACAGAGTCCAGACCACTTTCACTCAGCCACTCCATGCTGGACTGTGGGTGGGTTATAGATCCACAGCAGAGTTGTGTAAAGTGAAATAGTTCCTGAAAGAAGTGGAATGTTTGTTTTCAGTGATTTCAGAAATTCCTTTTAGCTTTGTGGGGAAACTGGATTTTCTAGAAAGGACTGTATTAATAAAAACAATTAGGTTGGTTCGTTCCCCTTCAGTTTCCAGCACACAGAAATAAATGAATGAGGACTCAGAGACAATACTTATCTTTGTGGAAGTTTTACTTCGTACAAACAGCACAGACATTTTGTACGCAGGGTTACAGACAGAGGAGCAGGATCACAAAGTCTGAACAAAGACACTCAGAAAAGGGCTTGGTATATATACCTGGCATTTACATATTCAGAAGATGGTCCGAGGGTCTATGGTGTGAAAAACCCACCCACATGCTGTTGCAGGCTGGATACTTGAAGGTCATAAAGCTTCAAGTATCAGATCTTGCTGATGTTCTCACAGACATTTGCCAGAGCACAAACACCAGAACACACAAAAAGTAAAAAGGGAGGATGAGGAGGAACTGTGAGGACAATAGTTTTGTTGTGCTGTCTTAGGATGTAATATTATTTTGAGATGATAATACATGCTCAGTGAATTAAGTTTAAACCATTAGTGTAATAAAAGGTACAAGTAAATGTAATAATAGTAAAAAGAGAGTTTCTAACTATTCTATTTCTAATTATTCCTAACAAGCTTCATTATCGCTAGGATTATTATCAGCTCATGAGTTTCTAAATATGTTGGCCAGAGCTTTATTCCTGGTTGAACAGACCCAGAAGAAGGGTTAGGATTAGGCTAATACGTGCCAACAACAACATTTAGCTTAGGATGCTCTGAAAATTCATGCGGGCAATTCTACAATGTGCATCAATGTGCAGTCTTTACTGTCTTCATCAGGGGTCCCCAAATCCAGGTCTGGAGGGCCGGACTCCTGCTGGTTTTCCTGCATCATCTGCTGCTGATTACCTGGATCAGGTGTGTTTAGCCAATAAGGATCTTCAATGGCAGCTTGGTTGGAAAACATGTTGGACACCGGCCCCCCAGGCCTGGATTTGGGGCCCCCTGTCCTAGAGTGTGGTAACTCCCACAGTCCTAAGACTGGAGGCTGGGTAACTGGGTTGGACTTGGATTTACGCCATTTCATAACGTCCTCCTAAAGACGGCCTCGGCTTCGTGTCTGTGTTTCAGCCACAGAAACTGAACATTATAATACACTTAAAAGCTGAAAAGATAGATTTAGCATGGCATAGGCCCTTTAATGTCAACAATATATAATGACAATAATCCAGAACTTGATGTTTTTAGGCTGTTTTTGTTGTGATTTAATCTCAAATGTTCACCTGGAGGCAGAATTAGGACATTTCTAGTAAATCTGTCCTTGTTTTCTCAGCATGTTTGAATTTGAGTTTACAGTTAGATGACAATAAAGACATGTTCAAACCATTTATAAATTACTCTGAATTTCCTTTTCTTCAAAAAAATCATTAAAAAGTTCAAAAAGTATAATGTATTCACTTATTTGTTTTAAGGGTTATTTTTGAGACTTTGTTGATTTTTTTGGATCACTTTTTCCAGCACTTGCACGACTTTGAACCGTCTCACTGCCTTCACTCTTTCAGCAGAATGGATAGACCTAGCCTCACTAAAAAGAAACAAAAACCCCAGTTTTTCCCTTTTGAAGTACCTTTGTACATCGTTGTTTGAGTAAAGAAAAAAAAAAGGCAAGAGACACTAGTTGTCAGTTTTACACATAAATTAAAAGTTCTCCAGTCTAACAACAAGTCTTTCCTGAAACTTTACCAAACTGATTTTGCGCACCTCCTGCTGTGCTCTACAGCAGTAAAATGTCGTTATCATTCATGATATGCAGACTTGCAGTTCAGTATTTATCTGTCATGGTAAGATTGAAATGTAAATCACTGATCATTATAGGAATATAATACAATTCTGATCACTGATCGGGATGCTACACTAAATTCTGGTCAAGTCTGAAACTGATCAGATGGAGGAATCTGACTCCCAACCTTGTTTCCATCATGTAGAAAAAAACAGGTTGATACCGCTTAACCCTTGTGCTATCCAATGACCCCCCCCCTTCCATTGACGTGTTCTCCCTACCATGACAAAGGTGGATAAAGGTGGAGAGGATTTCATGTAATCCATGGACACCAGTGAGGATCACAAATCATTGAAGAAAAAAGGTTCAGAGCTCTGTCTAGTGGGTCTAGATGACCCCACTCCCAATGTTATATTGCCTAGGATAGAACAAGGGTTACACAGCCGTTACTGTGACTACGCTAACTCCCAACCTTTTTAGTAACACATTAAAAAAGAAACAGTGCAACACTGCTATGCGTTGGCCTAATTAGCATATTTACAATAGTATCCAACCAAGCATTTCAAATGATCGCCGTGTACCTCTCCGAAAGACTTTGACACCAGTGGGAGCAACCAGAATGAATCTATAGGCGCTCTAGGTATCATGGCGATGTGTTGTTATTTAAAAAAGTTAAGGCTTTTATCTTTGCCTTATAGTGCAGAAAATGCAGAAACTAAAAGACAGCTACATTAAAAACAACCAAAAAGTAAAGCATTCTCTTCATTGCTGTTTTTTGTTCTTGGCTTTTGCATCAGGTTTCCTTCTTTACATTCCTCTACCAAAACTTGTCCCGCTTGTTTGGCCTCATATCTCTGTCTTCATTTCATTTTTTATTCCAAGAGACTTGAGCAACGTCTCCACAACAGGCTACATGTCCTTAAATTCAAAATGTCTCTGGATCCACAAAACAACACATTATCACCCAAGTCTGACTTGAAAATTCTTAAAGGACAGAGAGCTGATCGATAAATACAGAAAGTGAGCTGTCTGTCATCTCTCGACAAAATATCGAGATGGAATCCGTTTTGAGGGAGAAATCCAATGTGATTCTTGGAAGTCTGTGCAACTTCTTTGATTTAAGGATTAGAGCTGTGGAGCGCTCATTGCTGTCTTAACAATTACTCTGAGACTAATGGAAGCGGATGCCGTTAATCTTCCCACGCTGGCGCCGATGCACATCCAGCACCGCACTCCTCCTCCTCCTCCTGCTCTGCCATCTCCTGCTGCTCAGATCAATACGCACCGCTCAGCTGTCATATATCATCAAGCTGGCATCATTCATAACAATTCAACGTAACTTTTCAGTGGTCAAATTATCGCGGTGTAATTACTTCTGATTGATGAAATGTTGTGCCCCAGTTATGCTGTTATAGGTTAGTTATTGCCACGTCAGGTTTGTTATTATCTCCAAAAGGACCTCAGATCGATCAGAGCAGAAGATAAAAGTGTTACAAAGGTCCAAGTGGAGGAAACTGTTGGAGGAAAGCATGCACCTGAACTGGATGAAGATCTTGTTCCCGTGCGAGATGCACCTTGGGTCAGCCAGGTGCAGAGCACAGCAGTGTTATGACCATCATTCTGAAACTGAACACAGCCCAGATTGTTCACTCCCAATGTGTAATTCCATATTCCACGTTTCCCTTCACACGGCCAGAGTCACTGCTTTGTTAAAGCCCAATGGGGCATAAAATGGCATTAACAGTGGCTCAAATGGAGCAAATGAGTGGCCTTTTCATTGTGAGTTGCAATGCTTTCCTGTGGTAAAGGATGAGAGCCGAACGCCTTGAGTAGTAATTATCTCAGGTAGCTTTCTCATTAGCATGGGCCTCTGGTTTGGAAATGCAGCCACAGGCTCAGACTGTGCTCGGTGGATTGCTCATATTGTTGTGCTCTTCCAATGCTGAGCTGTTTATTTGCAGGAAAATCCCGGTGAACACCATGCAGCTGTCTCGCTGAGGACAGCGGTGTGTTTTTCGCTGTTTCTTCGTCTTGGTTTCTTGGTTTGCGGTGAGCGTTTCTGTTTCAGTGGAATCATCAGGTCGCTGCAGTAACAAAGGACTCTGTCTCAGTGAGCAGACTTTTCACTCGTTGGGGTTTTTAAATGAACTTCTAAATGAGAAAGGCTGTTTGGAACCAGATAAATGGGAGTAAAAGCGTCGCTTTAGTGCCAATAACTGTTTCATTATCACAATACTGCTGAAGCTTCATTTGAATCTCATTTTGTTTCTGACAAAAGCTCCAGTCTTAAATTGCCGCAGTCGACCACAAAGTCTGAATATATTTCATTGTTTATGCAGAATGAAGAGGAGAGGAACTGCATGACAACAAAGCTGATAATGAGGATAAAATGTCTCTAAGCACCTGTTTTAGGAGAGAAATTAGGTTATGAACGAAGGAGAAAAAAACCTGTTAACAATGGTTTATTCAGCATTCACTGTTTCAAAACTCAGTGAAAAAAGCACTTTGTGGAAAGATGTAACTTATTCACAGAGAATGTAGAAAGTAGAAATGGTCACAAGGGGACTTATGCAGTAAAATAAAAATAAAAAGTTGCTTCCATTTATTTCATTTTAAAACGTTTTCACAATGGTAATGAACAATTTGCCTCAGGCGGATCGATCTGGTTGGATCGTAGGAATATTGTCAGGCTAGACGCGTGGATGCAAAAGCAGGAACACAGAGGTAAGTTGAATCAAAGGTTTCTTTACTTAATCACAAGCAGAGACTCGAAGCACAAGTAAAGCAAAACAATCCCGTGACAGGCACTGGGTGGGAAGAACTTAAATACACAGAAATGATGAACGACAGGTGCAGTTCATAAACAGAAGTAAAGGTGGAGGCAACACAAACAGGAGGAACCGGAAGTAACCAAAATAAAGGCCCAAAGAAACCGGAAACGCCACAACCAATCTAGCAGGCGAAACAAACTAAACCACCCCGGACCCTGAACCTCACAAATATAAATCCATTCATCAATTAAGCCTATTAGTTGTTACAACCCTATCTTAAAGGGCCTATATGATGCCAAATCCACTTATTTTTAGCTTTTAGGTGTGTTGTCATTTTATTTTCTCACTATAAACAATCCCAAAGCGGAATCCCATGCAAGCATTTCTGAGCATTCCTATAAAACTTTGCACTGTGAGCACCAGCCCCTCAAAACAAGTGGGTCCTCACATTGTGAGGAACCGCCCCTTCCAGGAAGAGTCTGCGGAGCCTGCTCCGCCCCCAGGCTAGTAGACACACCCACTTTCTCTGTGATCAACTAAACGCTTTCATTTTCTATGAACAATATGCACATCCAATTTTGCAAAAGTTCAGAAGTTCTTTGTTTTCATGGGAGAGACGCAGACAGGTTTACATCATGATATGGGCGGCACCCGCAAGGAGAGAGAGAGGCGGGGCCTCAGCGATGGAATTGTCTTTTTCTGGGTAGGAAATGAGCTGCGCAACTAACTCATATTTCATTTTAAAAAATGTGTTCTTTAGTGTGCCAAAGGTCATATCTTATCACATATGTGGATATAGTTTACTCTGAAAGGACATAAGCCCTTGAATATATGAGAGCCACAGGTGGATGAGGAGTGCTGAGGAGGAGGGAGGAGCACTGGCATGACAAGTATGCAGATACTTAGACCTTCATAATAGCTCCAAAGAAGACTATTTTTGTTAATCACTTTAAGTTTCACCTCATTTATGTTGATTTCAACATTCATATTTTCTTCGTGATGTTTATCAAACAGCCTCATTTTGTTCTACTTAAGTTTAGATAGAAGCTTCTTGGCATTAAACTGTGACACTCGAATGTATTCCAATATTCTCAATTACATTGCCTCTTCTTCTTTCCTTAAGTAACAATAACATCAAATAAGAACTCATTCAGAGAATCTACACAACTAAGCCACTTTGTAGCAGAGATGCAACACAAAAACACAAATGGTCTCCTTCCATTTTTCATCAGCCTGAATAAAGATGATGATGCTGTCCTGATGAAATGTTTAATACTTCCTGCGCCTCTGATCGTGACCTTTGACTTGTGGTCAGAATGATTGGACCTCTAATATTTAGGGGTTGGACCTTTCCTCACAACCTGTTTCTGACCAGAGCCTGAACTCTGGGTTTGTGAGCTGCCCCCGTCATCTGAAGTGCAGCATTAGTATTCAGGCATCAGCCAAATGCAGATTGGACAAACCTCAAACAGCACATACACACACACACACACAACCAAAACACACACACACACAAATAGTTTTTAAAGGCCTACAGTTGGAGCACACCTTAAAGTTTTCTAGGGACTTCTTTGTATTCATAGTGGTGCTGCATGTCATTCTTCACTGCCTGTAACACTTCTCTGCTGCAAAGTACAAGTGCAATATTGTTTATGACTAAAATGCAAAGTGACAGCAGAGCAACACAACGAGTTAATAAAGACAAACAATAACAGTGAAACACTGCTGAAGCAAAGACTGTGTGCTGTGAGCTGATCTCCACTCCATCCATTTCCTTTCTGTTTGTCACATTAAATATGACTTTAAAAAACAAACAAACATTGAAATGTTGGAGATATTAGCAAGACATTCACACAATTTCAAGATTTGACTATTTGCCTTTTTAAATGTCAGCATTCCAGCTTCAAAACCACTACAAGACAGAATGAACAGCATCTAAAGTCTGTGGATCTAAATATCAGCCGTTACGCATTTCATTTCACAAACTTCCTGAAAATGAAAATTAAAGGAATAACTCAGTCAGGAGAGTAAACAACCCACCGGAATCCCAATCTGGCTTGTTAGGCAATAAAACTTTTGCAATTTGCATTTTTATTGGACAACAGTTCAGTTTATGAGTCGCACAAAGTAGGTATGAATAGTTTTTGTCTTTTCACCATAAATTGGTGAAAAGACGACTTCTTCCATAAACAACATAAACGACTGGAATGCAAGGTGTTGTGCAAACTCAGAGGGGCTGCAATGTGCCAGGAACAATACAGACAGAGGAAGAGCAGGCAAACGCAATCAAATTAAATCAAAAGACACTTTTTAAGCAACGTTTGTTTCAGGGAACTGTGAAAATTCAGAGAAAACACAGGTTGAGGTTAAGCCTGATGGTTTGTTTGTGTGCAAGGAGATGTTTACAAGTCTGTACTGCAGAACACATAGAAAAAGACACATAATGCTGACTTACCAACTTGAGATGAGTCACCTACAAGGGCACAGAGAAAAAAGTATGGATTAGTCCACACCGTATAGACCAGACTACACTCTTTTATCACAGCTGAATGATAGATTCTGTTCTAAAACAGCAGGAAAGTTCTGTTACAACTAACACAAAGCAATGGAAAAACACTGATGACATTCTAAAGGCGATGAGCATGATTCCTTTGGGAGATGAAATGGAAAATGTCATAAGGATTCATTCAGGTGATTCTTTTCCCTCCTGAAATAATCTACCAGGTGTTCACATCTGTAAAGTCCTACTCCGATCATCTTTTGATCTATTTAAGAAAGCGTTGCCTCTTAATTATTTGTATGCCGTTTTTAGCCAAAGTCTATAAGCCTGTGTCGTTTTCTCGGACATGGTTTTCTGCAGAGCAGCGGAAGTTTATTTGAAGCAATCAAGCAGTAATGTGCATTCAGGGGAGGCAGGTGAGGCACAGCCTAAAAATACATAAATAAAACCAAGAAAAATAAAATATACCTCTTTAAATGAAAAGCAAAAGTCAAATATGAATTTTTAGACATGTCTATACTATGATTACTTTTCTGTGTGGGATTTCAATGTTCCTTTGGTCATAAAAAAACAAAACAAACAGTAGCAAATTGACGGGAGATGAGACACCGGCAGCCGAGCCTCCTCTGCACCCAGACTGCACCACACACACTGACTGAGCTGCAGCTGACGCATGCGCTTTACTCTTTCTGTCTTTTGTTGATCATAAAAGACGCTTTATTTTTTAAATAGTTCATTTTTCTGTTTCTCGCTTCCTGCCTGATTACATTTGTGACCCGTTCAGTCTTTATCTGCTAAAAATGCGCACTAGAAATACACTAGATGAAGCATGCAGTACGCCTGACTGAAGGCAGAGGGCGCCGGTGATCCCAGAGAACGTGACAACACGGCTAAAGTTTAGGATTAGCAAGTAAAGGAAAGCCGTCCAGTCCTTCTTTATTGTTGGTTAGCATCATTTTCTAGATGTCCAAACTATAGAAATAGTTTTAGACGTGCCACTGGCAGTGAGACTTTTAAAACTAAAGAAAGACGAGGATCACTCCTACTAACAGGTTATCCGTCTGTTTCCTCAGAGGGAGTGGACTCACGGACTTCACTTATAAGTAAAAGTGAGTCGATAATAACAATATTGGTGATTTTTGTCTATGTTACAGTTTGAAAACGGAAGAAAATTGTTGGAATGAAATGTTTAACAACACTTTAACCGTTGCCAATCAAATGTTGAAGAAGCTCCTCTGTAGGGTTCATATGTCTGTAAGTCTGACGGATGATGTCAGTGCCTCACCAGCCGTGAACCTCACCTCACGTCGCTGCTATTCAGCTGCGCAATTTAGATCCAGATGAGAAAAAAAAAAAAAACCCACAAAGACGCACGTGGATTCATTTGTTGGCATGTGGATGTATTAACATGTATCAGGCAGCTAGTGACCCGCCCTTTGTCACAGCTTTTTAATTTACGATGTTTTTGTCTGCTCCTCATTCACAACGATCTGAATAAAGCTATACTCAAAAATGTAAATGTAAGTTTAATTTTCTTCATATATGTCCGCCATCATGAAAAAAAATACCACAAGAATCATGTTAAAAACACCACAAAACACAATTTGCATCAGAGTCAGGCTTTAAAAAGACAATTTAAAAGAATTCACAAATACAGGTGTGTGTTAAAGCTACCAAATTTTTTAATACCTCAATTTGATAACACAAAGTATTGTTATCTTTAAGTTGTATGCATAAAGGAAACTATGATGACTGCAGCAACACTTTCAATATGTCTGTACTGAGAAGAACCCTGCATGGAACAGGGAAGAGGTGCACAAAAGCATGGTGTTTGTTAACATCCTGGTCTTCCGTGTCCCATCAGACGACCTGCATGTTCTGTCAGAAAACGCCTCGCTCCAACACCAGGAAGAAAGAGTGTGTGTTCGACCAAATCAGGGCAAATGAAGACACACTAGCTGCCCAAATGTCTCATCTCTTAAATCGTTTCACGACACACCTGACAAGAAATATGGAAGTACCAAGCATATACCTGGCCTCTTGTCATACCGAGCCATAGCAGCTGTGTACAAATATAAGGTTATGGTAGTCGTCTTCATAGTGTGGGAGACAGAGCGGGGGTAATCATCTTTTACTGAGGGTATATCATTTTGGAGAGCGGATAGGACCCAGAGGTAGAGCCATAAAGTCTCCAGTGACCTCTCTACTACAGTAAATAACTGAAGCTGGATCCCAGCAGAATCTTAATACCCATGAAGGCATTTTATGGAGAAAAGTCTCTCGGCGGGCCAAGGCGGGGGGGGGGCAGCAGCTTCCTGGCAAGCTCTGAACTGAAAATGTCTGTGAGCCCGGTTAGGTTTCAGGAGTGTCCCGGTGCAGCTTCCTGCCTTTCCTCCCCCCTCAATGCAGAACACCCTCCATTCCCTAGAAGCAGCACAAAAAAGCTAAGCACTCTTTGTTTGTTTTCAACAGAAACTCAACGTTACTCAATCAAGCCATAGCCATCCTCTATTTTTTTTGCTAAATCCTCCAAAAGGATCTGAGTA
The DNA here is from genome assembly GCA_023969325.1 of Oryzias curvinotus. Classification (NCBI taxonomy): domain Eukaryota; kingdom Metazoa; phylum Chordata; class Actinopteri; order Beloniformes; family Adrianichthyidae; genus Oryzias; species Oryzias curvinotus. The sequence goes on from CM043723.1 coordinate 28,400,417, forward strand.
AACATAGATTCAAAAAATAAGAAAACCACAAAACAACGCATCAGATATCAATGAATTCAGTAAAACACTAACTCAGCAGGACTCCTGCTCAGAGTCTTTCACTGTTAATATTTAAACTCAGCTACCACTGCCGTCTACTTTCACCAAACTAAAGCTAGGGCTTCTCCTGCTAAGGTCACTTGCATTTTGAATACAAATATATAAACGGCTGAATACATTCTAATATGATTCTTTGAGTTGCTGTGCAAACATTTGTACCTCTATATCTGACAGCTCAGGTTGAATAAATCATTTATCTTCATCTTCTACAGCAAAATAATAGACTCTTCAAATCCTACTTTAGACAAACAGCATGAATTCATGTTGATGTAAACTTTTTAAATTCTATTTTATTTAATTTTATTCCAATTTTTTTCTACTCTTAACGTGCTTTTAACCAGGATCTGATTTTTTCATGGCTTTAAACAGTCTTGTTGCCACATTTAAAAGCTTGTCGAGCCATCCAGCAAGAAAAAATTAAGTAAGGAAATAAAAATAAAAAGCAATACGGCTACAGCCTTCTATGGAAATATCGGGACATTGGCAGGAGTGATGTGTTTTTACTCTTCTCCACCCTCAGCTGATGCTGCAGCTGGTGCTCATGCCCAAGCTCACAGGTGGATTTTTTGCAATACTAGATGCATTTTTATTGACTTTATTTGCCCTCAATATTTCTATGAAATTCATTTACCTCAGAAAATCATTCTGCTTGAAAAAAAAATAGAGAAAGCTCCTAAACTGTCCTCATAATGACGTTCCTCCTCAGAAGTTTTTTTTCATTAATTAATTTCAATCATACAACTGTGTGTGTTATGTGTTTTTAATTTTATTCAAGCTTATTATGTCCTTAAATAAAAGAGCTTTGCCCCCACCTTTGCCCCCCAAATATTAGTATAATTATTGACCAAGTTCAAGAAATCATCAATACAAGCTTCTTTGAACACTGAAAAATGAACGAAAGACGTATTTTTGAATAAAAACAAAAACAATAATAAAACACTTAGAAATAGATGTTTTTAAGCCTTTCATTTGCAATGGCCTTTCACTTCACTTGACTTCATTTCTAAAGTCTTCTGCCCCCCTCCTGCCCCAGTTAAAAAACACACACACACACACCTATATATATATATATATATATATATATATATATATATATATATATATATGCTTGGCTTAATTTCACACTATAAGAAAGTTGTTTGTCTGCATCAGAAGGGACGCGGGTGTCAGTTTGGTTTGTCGTGATAAAATAAAAACCAAAGGGATAACTCTCCAAATCTGTTTGGCACTATATTGGCTTTAGTCTTTTGTTTTCTTGTAAATGCTCTCTTGAAGTTTAGTCATGGTATCTGGACCTAAGGTCTTCTTTACTGAAATGTATTCCTCCAAGTGGCTTCATGATTTAGTTTGAAGAATCCACTTCAACCTGGATAAATGAGAACCTTCACAGACTTTTACAATATTGTTCCAAAGAATAGAAAACAGTGATAAATGACACAAATGAAGTTTCACAGTCTATTACAAAGCAAAGGGAAGTTTACAGAAGTTGCTAAACGTACACTTGGTACACACTGGTTTGCATTTCCTTCCAGTGGTGAAGACTAAGGGTGTATTCAGACTGGAAAAGTCCGTTGGTCCAGACCGAATTTGGTCCGGATTGGGTCCTGAACGTATCGCTTGGTCTGTATTCAGACTGCAGTCTACCGGTCATTTTAGTTTTGAACCAAAGCTTGTAAACATAAACCATGGGACTGAAGCTCTCTTCAGTCATTGGCCAGGAGAGAAACATTGCAATCCTTGTCTGGTTATCTTGGACGTCCGCATGAACGTCAGGTACAACACTTTTGACTTGCCAAATCCTGGCTACGGTGGCCGTTTTGGTCCAGTTGTTCCACTCCGAGCAGCGAGCCTGTTCAGACTGAGGACACTCTGAGCGAGCTAGAGCTAAGTTCCATTGGAAACAAACCAAGACCGCCAGTCAGAGAGCGGTTCTTGGTCCCGGACCAGGGTCCGCTTGGGTGCATTCAGACTGAAAATTTGTTCCAGATTATTGATGAGAAACAAACTCTGGTTCTTTTTAAGCAAATGTGTCCAGTCTGAATAGATTTTAAACAAGTTATTGCATAATAATTTAAAAATTCAATTTACACCAAGGGAAATTCCATTTTTACTTCTACGTAAGTTGATCCTAAAGGTGTTGTATTCTAACAGCTTTAGCTCACTCATATACCAGTTAATCTATTTAGCATTTTAGTGACCTTCAAAGCCTTTTCTCTTTGTATGAAACAGCCCTTTTCTCTACTGGCTGACCCTCGTAGGTTGTCAGACCAACAATTTAACAATTTCCCTTTTCCCTGCTACACACACACACATACACACAGACAGACAGAGCCCCCCCCTCACGGTGCATTTGCTCACCTCTCTTCTCTGGACCCCAGTCCTTTGCTATAATCCTCTGGACTCTATGCTGAGGCTGCAGCCTGGTAATTCACCAAATCCCCAGCTTCTCTCTTCTACTCACACCTCTCCTCCAATGTCAAGTGCTCCTTGACAGTGCATGTAGAACCAGGCACACAGGTCGAAAGTTTTCCAGCCACCGCCCACGAACCTCTGTGTTCACTTTTTTAACATAAATCTCATTTCAGTAAAAACCTGAGCTATATTTCTCTCAGTTTTTTAGGAGCCAGATTTTTAGAAAACTATTTTCTTGATTCAAACTAATTTAAAAAAGATTATGTCAGTCAGTTAGCAAATGTTCCCAAATAACAAAATATGTTCAAAAAAAGGATAAATGTTGCAGGTTAAGCTTTTATATCTTGAAAATATTTTTAAAACATGATGATTTTAACCTGTTACATACTAGATTTTATATATATATATATATATATATATATATATATATATATATATATATATATATAATTTTTTTTTCTTTTTTTTTTTTTTTTGAGAAGAGATTAAAATGTGCCATTCTTGCTGACACTTTTTTTTTCTGTTTTTACAGTTTAAAATAGACATGGAAAATAAGTTATATTAAAAAAAAATCCAGAATGGTAAGATAATTCAAAAAAATTAAAGAAATGAATGTCTCTTTGGAAGCACTATGAACATACACGCCATTTATCATCATACATGCTTGTACTTTTATGTACTTTTATGTACTTTATCTAACTTTCATACACAGTCATTTCATGCTAGTTTTACAATATGCTGAAAGTATTTCCTTTAACTTTCTAATATAAATATTCATATTATACATTTAAGACGCATTAAGGTTAACTAGGATTTAGATTCAACCTATCTTTCAACACATTTGTAATTTATATTTTCTATTCATAACCTTTTTAAAATTCTCTGCAATTCACAGGCCAATGTTTTTTTCAAACTTTATAAATTACCCTGTGTCAAGGGTAATTTATAAAGTAATGCAATCGGAATTATATATATTTAAAAAGACCCGGACTCTACAGAATAAAACAGCCTCTGATGTATTTTACCACATTGTTTTATTTATTAATTTTTTGCAATAAAGCAAAGAACACCTTTGTCTATTCTGTTTACTGTCTATGCAGCGTCTGCATTGAAATCCAGTTTTTGTGTGTTAATGCTGATTCTAGCCTTCATCAAAGGAGTTTCTGCTTTTAAATCAGTAATGATTTTTTTTTTGCTTCAGAAGTAATACAATACAAGTCATTAAAGGGAAAAACATAATCTCAAGGGTAATGTATGAGGAAATGCAATCAGATGTATATTAAAAAAAAAAAAAACTCTGCAGAATAAACCAGTCTCTGATGTACTTTACCACCGTTGTACAGTAATGCTGATTTTCATGCTGTCACCACTTTATTGTAATTTTTTTTTCTACTTTATTGTAATTTTAATTCAGATCGTAATTTTTCTCCTGGTTAATAAAGTTTTTTTCTGATGTTACTGCCATTTTATTTATTAATTGTAATGTACAGAATGCTTTGGGGATGCAGGGTAACCTACCAAACCGCATTAAAACTTTGACCAAAACACTCATTTATTCAGGATTCATTTGCTTTTTCAAGATTACACACACACACACCTATATATATATATATATATATATATATATATATATATATATATATATATATATATATATATGTTTTTTTAACTGTGCACCGGCATCATGTCCAACAGCTGAGCACACAGATAGGAGCTGAAGGCCTCTTGTGTTAACTCATGATACAGTTTTTATTGAACTTACCTTTTATTTAGTATTTATACACTTGAAAACTGATTTTGTTTTGAATAAATAAATTAACAAGACTGATATTTGCTTTTGTTTATTTATTGTGCCACTAAACAATTGTAATCATTGATTTATATATAGATGTATCTCCTCATTATTTTATTTTTTCACCTAAGCACTTTTAACTAGCTGTTCTTTTGAACACAGATACATGCACTTTTTGTATAAGTTGCACACTGTGACAATGGAGCAATGTAAGGTGATATTAATGCTGGAGTAAAGTGGAAAAGAAACCCACTTTTAGTCTATTCTGGCAAGGATTTCAAAACAAAGTGCATTAGGACCATGAAAAGAAGTAGAGGAGTGAACATAAAAGTCAGGAAAAGAGAACAGAGATGAAGGAAAAGGCATGGCTATGAGGATGATACCTTTCAAAGGGAGAATGATGGGAAACTGTGTAACTTTCCTATGCTAAGAGATGAAATAGGAATGTGAAGGACACTTTGAAGGCCCTCCTGAGTGTGACACAGCAGCAGCAGCATTTTTGTGAAGGGCTACAAAAAACACTAAAGTATCAAGGCCTCTTTAGTCTTTCTTTATGTTTGGTGGGCTAGCCTTGTTAGACATCTGTTTAATGCTCTACTGTCTGAAAGTATTTTGATCAATTCACTATGATTGGGTGAAAAAAAAGGGACCAGTAGGTTAAGTTTTGATGAGACTTAAGTAAAATGCAACAGCTTTGAACTTTGTAATTGAAAGCAAGTCTCCACCCTTGACGGCGTAGTTCCACATATGACCACCAGAGGGGGGTGTTTTTGCTTGAGGTACAGCTAACTCTTGTGCTATCTTATGGGGTCTCCCTATCATGATAAAGGTGGATAAAGGTGGAGAGGATTTCATGTAATCCATGGACACCAGTGAAAATCACAAATCATTAACGAAAAAAAGGTTCAGCGCTCTGTCTATTGGGGTCATCTTGACCCCACAAGATGGCTAAATCAGTGCCTTTTTCACTGTGCTGTGAATACGGGCTATCTGCAGGTAAAAAAAAATTGTAAAACCTGGAAGGGGCACGCAGGTGGCCCACACAAAACTTTAACCCTTGGTCTATCCTAGGTACTTTAACATTGGGAGTGGGGTCATCTGGACCCCATAAGACAGAGCTCTGAACCTTTTTTCTTCAATGATTTGTGATCCTCACTGGTGTCCATGGATTACATGAAATCCTCTCCACCTTTATCCACCTTTGTCATGGTAGGTAGAACACGTCAATGTAAGGGTGGGGTCATTTTGACCCCATAAAATAGCACAAGGGCGAAGACTATTAGGTAAACCAGCAGCTGAGAAGCAGGCACGTTTACAGATTTTTCATTTTTCAACCTCGCACAAGGGACCTGTTAGTTATGTTAATGTGTGAAGTCCATGTTTCGTGTGTGCACCTTGACGGTATCTTGACTGTCATGGTGCATTCACACTTAGCACGATTCCTGCATCCAGTTTTACTGTTAAATACCATCAGTGGTCATGCGGAATCGGCAGGAGTTTGGTTTGGGGCGTTGTGGCGCCTCCAGAGTTCAAATATCTGAATTCTTGGAACAATATACATTACATAAATCAATCAGAAACTCAGCTTTGGCACATTGACATATAGATTACATGTTCAGTGGGTGGAGTCTAAAACCAACCTAAAAGAGTATCTGATGGTTCTCCAACTGAACTTTATGATATTTTTCTTTTTTCCATCAAGTAGGTATTACAAAGTTCTTCTAATTTTATTTTTTTATCATTCTCTCCTTGGACTAATCCAGGACAACAAGACATAAATTATACATGTATCCATAAATTCCCCGTACCAGGAGAGTCTCTGAATGATGTCATGAACCCAGACATGGAGACGTGATTACTGATGCTTTTGTAGAGCTCTTCAAAATAAATAAACCTGATCCCTCAACAACTCATGCATTGTGTATGAGATATGCAGTCTACATTTCCATGTAGCAATGAGGCTAAAAAACGTATGATGGTATCTCCTCCAAGTTTATGAAGACATTTTTAGACAAGCTTTGAGCAGCATGCTTGATGTGCATCAAAATATAAGCAGAGGAAGTGAATTTGATGCAAATATGACTGAGTATGATGTTGAATGCAGCATTAGAAATACGAAAAAATGATAGAATGTAGTTCGTGCGTTCATCCTACAGGTGTCCTACCGGCATTCACGTATCACGTGCACACTCCGTGTATGCAGTATTTGCACACGGTCTGTAAGGACCCAGTACTTACACCTTACTAACGACTACACAGTGGCGTAAGGCGTACTACAGCATCCCCTTTATCATAAATATGCGTTACTTCAATTATCTTTACGAATTGTTCACCCTACACTTACCCCACGCATGGCAATGGCACGTTCCATTTTCATGAGGTCCCTTAAGGTGAGGAGAACGACAAGACACACCGGTGCTTCCCTTTAAGATGCAACCACTCCTGTCCACGACCCTCTATGGGCCCGGACAACCCAAATACCCCGTCACAGATGCATGTGACTTTACAAGTATTTTCCTGAATCTTCAGACATTTGCCAAATGCCCTGACCCCTCCCAACTGCAGCTACCTGCTCCATTGGTTTGAAGTCTGAAACAAGAAACTGTAATGTTGTTTCACCTGGCCCATTACGTCTCTGCCTGTATGCTTCAGCAGGCACAAAACTGCCCACTACTCTGTGAATTCCTACAGCGGGCAGGTGGATAGGGGTCAGGTGGAGTGTAGAGCCTGGTAGAAACAGGATCCCTTTAAAGAGGGTAACACCTTTGTATCAAACTGAAAAACAGATTTTTTTTAAAAGCATTTTGCATGAAATGGATGACAGACACTGCACCTCCCTACTTCAGAAATGTTTTGATCAGAATTTAATGTAAAGTGGGATGATGAGGTACGTACTCCAATTTATCTGTAATCAAAGAAGATTATGTCTGTAGTTTCACAGCTCCACCTTATATTTTATTTTATTTGAAAAGTCAGACTGTTTTGTTAGGCACTCAAAAAAAAAGATTATTCTTCTTTATGTCTTTTAGCCTTTGGAAATACTGGATGAGAAAATTGGAATTTTCCTCAAACTATCTTCTGGATGGGATTGATAATCACCTGCTAAGCAGACATCCTTGACCATACACATACCCATAATTACACACGTGCGCGCAATAACACAACATGGACCAAAAGAATTAGCCTACTTTCAGCGTAAAGCACATAAAGACAAAAAAACGGTATATTTTTATTTAGCTTGGATGTTTGAAAAGTAAGAATTGTAGGTATTGAGTTTCTTTAGGCAGAATTCTCCAGCAGTAAGTCAGTCAGTTGGCGTTGAGTTCTGTTTGACTCTTTGTATTGTAATCAAAAAGTGAACTCTAGCAGATCTTCAATAAACGATTCTGTATTTATTCAAATCAATATTCTCTGTTAAAAACATGAAATAACAGAGTAGAGTTCTTTTTTAGTAACACAAAAAAGGGAGTCTGAACGAGTAACATCTGGACTGCACCTGACTGAAACACATTCATAGGTGTATTTTTCTTAAAATACAATTATAATACAGAAAACATCTTTGATTTTTCATATATATTTGTTTGTAGATTGTTTATATTTGTATTATTATATGATCATAAAACAAGATTTCTATTCTTAAGCACTTAAGGCTACAAAGATTATATAAATGAATTTTACATATCAGCATGGTTTTTATAGCTCCTTATGATGGGCAAGGATTTAATAGTGCATTTATAATGATTTCTCTTACAAAGTAGGCTATGTATTGGCAGGAGTCTGGCGATACGTACCGTATCAACAGACTCCTGCCAAAACACAGCCCTAATGTTTAGAGCAGGGATGTCAAACTCATTTTAGTTCGGGGGCCACATTCAGCCCGTCTGATCTCAAGTGGGCCGGACCAGAAACGTCAAAGCAAAATAACAACTTTGTTTTCGTTTGTTTACTCAGTTGGAAAAAATGCCTCAACCAACATAGTAGCCTAATCACTTGGGGCCAATGGATCTAAAGTAAAATTAATTTCACTTCAAAAAAAGTTTGTCTATTCAATTTTATACAGACTGAATATTTGACATCTGACACTGAAGCAATTCCAATAATAAACTCAATATCAGGATTCAGATCCTGTGCAGCAACACATTTACTGTCATTCAAGTGTGCAAAGCACAATTAAAATGTCCAAGAATCTCTTTCCTGGTTTCTGACAGAATTTTGTGGCATCACCTGCCTTCTTCCTGACCTTTGATGGGGCGCCATCAGTGACCAGACTGACATCATCAGTTCACTTCAACATCGTCCAGCGCTGTAACTAGAGAGCTGACTATGTCATCAGATGTTGTTGTGTCCATCAAGTCAAGAAACTCCACTGTGACGGTCTCTTTAACACCTCTAATAAATATGCACAGCTGTATATATCTGTGATGTTGGTGTTTCCATCAGTAGCAACCGGAAATGCAATAAATGGCTGGATTCCTTCATTTGGCGCCCAAGTCTCCTCAGAGAGGTTGGATCTGCAATTGTAAACCTTGACAGACTCATGTTGGCAAAGGTCGACTGCTTTTTGGGGGACAAGTTCACCTCTGAAAAGGGTTCGGATGTTTGCACCAACGTGTTTACAATCAGGTAGCTGTCATTGCTCCATCATGTCAATGCAGACGGTTGTTCTTCAGTCCAGCTAATAGTTGGTAAATCTTCTCTTTTCTTAACTGCAAAAGGTGAAACTTTTCTTTATGGTGAGTCTCATAGTGGTGCTGAATGTTGTATTCTTTGAGCACTGCGACCTGTTGATGACATACCAAGCATGGAAGTTTTGCATTCAGCTCTGTGAACAAATAAAACTCCATTTTTCCTGGAAAGCTCAGCATTCCACTTCACTTTTTGACAACATTTTGGTCATTATTGTGTCCCTACTGATCATCCATACAGCAAGATAACAGTGGTAAAGCTCATAGGGAACCAAAGTGAATCTTAGTAGATGCAGAGCTGTTAGATTTTGCTTTTGGCAGGTGCAGAGATTTGCTGTTTCACCTGTTTTGCTTTTCCTTTGCTCCCCCTAGTGGCAGAATTGCGCATTTCGGTTATTTCTTTAAAAAATCATAACTCGTCACAGGAATGGACTAGAAACTTGCTTTCTTTTTTAAACATCCTTGTGATTTTTACTTTTCATGTGTGGACCGGACTTAACTACTTGGCGGGCCGGATACGGCCCGCGGGCCACATGTTTGACACCCCTGGTTTAGAGCATTATTGCTGTGTTGGTACAAGGCGTCTTAGAGTTTATGGGATGAGCACCTCAGCTGAGTTTGTAGATTGTGTCCAAGCAGAAACAACTCAAATCTTTTACACCAATTTTAAAGTGTATACTCTGCTATTGACTCTTGTTTGGTGGACTGTGGCACCAACTCAGCCACAAGAGCCGGCTGCTCCCCACACACTGCTGTGGGACCAAATTGTTCTTTTCAACATTCAATCACAGGTCAGCCAATGTGGCTGTGTTCTGGTGAAGGCAGCAAACCCAAACTGTCCCAACAAGTGTTCAATGGGGTTGAAGTCAAGACTGTTGGAAGCCAAATCCATCCTTTTTTTTAACTTCCAAAATAGAGATTTTTTTATTTTTTTTTCAGTGAAAAAGATGCACTGGCCAACACACTGACAAGATGACACACGGCCTCCACCAAAAACCTGGTTTCAGACGTATTCTCTCGAATCTTGAATTTTTAAAAGATAAGACACACTGATCAACACAAGATCATCACCTGAAGCAAATTTACAGCAATGAGAATTAACAATGCAGGTAAAAAAAAGGGATTTTCCATTCTTATTCCTTCACTCTACTTGGTGAGGCACTATTATTTTATGTATTTACTCTGTTAACCTGGAAAGAAACAGGACTTCATTAGTTTATAAACTAATTACATCCCAATTGAAAACTTGTATTTTAAGTACCTTTTTAGATTTTCCTTCTGGACAGAAACTAAACAATTTTGTGCTTTTGTATCATGTAAGATAAGATGTGCTTTAAACTTACTTTAATAACATGCAAGATCAGATTAAGTCAAAGGTACAGACAAAACCTGAGCTCCTGGAGCCCAATTTGAGCGACGGACGTGGCATGGCGGTCCTAAAGCAGCAGGATTTGAGCAGCAAGAGTTCAAATGTGTGAACTTTTGCAAGGTCGCTGTGCTGCGTCAACCGATCAAGTTCTCAACATTGGGCACATGACGTGACGTTTTCATTGACCCGATCAGGGGGTAGAATTCAGATCCAATAGTGGGGATTGATCCGACAATTCTCCTCCTGAACTTTAATCCATTGTCTTAACCGCCTTCATCCCTTTCGGGACCACGATGTAGCCAGAGCCTGTCCCGACTACTGTTGGGTGAAGGCGGGTACACCCCGGACAGTCTGTCACCGGGCCCATGGGGCAGGAGAGAGCCTGCTAGCTACGCCGGCTGTGGGAGGTGAGCTGGCAGCCAGACAGACCTAGTTTGAACTGTTCCACATTAACCCGAGAAGGTTTGGTGTTGTAATGTTTTGCAAACTTGTAGTTAAATTTAAGGTGAAACGGAACCCCAGAACACTGAAGGAATTAACCGCAAAATTACAACTAGACTTCATCTCCATGCAGTATCATCAGGAATGAATGTTCTTTTTTAGTTTTAAGTCTTTGACATAATAATCCATATAACAATAACAACAAGAAAAGGAGCACCAATACTTTGCTGGTCCAAGAAACAGTGCCATGCATTTACAGATGCTGGATCCTTTTATTTGGTATTTTTAATGCATTTCATTAGTTGGCATTGCATCTTATTTGATGGTGGAATACTGGGGTCCTTACCTTACCTTCAACCTCTCTTTTCTTTTTTATTTTATACTTTAACATGAGTTGAGGGGAAAGTCATCCCATAAAGAGGTAGGATGGTGTCAGTGTGAATGCATGCTGGTTGCTTCAGTTAGCCTCCTGTCAATTGTCGACCATTTTAAATGCCTGTGCATCAAAATACTTTACCCTTTCTTTTTCCCCTCTACTCTCTAAATCTCTGTTTTCAGTTATAAAAGTCCCTAATGCATGTGTCAACATGTTTCATTTGTGCTCCTGTTTTCTCACAAAAGAGAGCAGCTTTCCCTTCTGTTTTATATGCAAAATCCATACATATCATTTCCTCTAAGCAGAGTATGAGGGAACTAAAAAAAAGGGAAATATTCTTCATTATTTTGTTACACATTTGTCTTTTCCCACAACCTACTTTTATTTTCTATTTAATCTTAACACCATAACCTGTTTGTAATGAAATTGCTTTTCACATCTTATACTTTTTTTTATTTATTTTGTTTGTATGGAACATCACAGTGAGCATAGGAAACTGCACTTTTAACCCTTGGCTCTCTGGCTAAACCGCCGTCTGTCCTTTCATAACACATTCACTCTTCATGGCTGCATTGCAGTTAACAATTATGTGACTGTAAAAATAAGATGTGAATAAATGTGTATCTGCTCAAGTGTGTCACAGAAGGCCATGATTCATTCCATGACAGTTTTCACTTTGATGTTCCGTGCGCGCGTTCCTGCCCCCCCTCGGGGCTTTTCGGCTACCTTTGTCTGCCTGAACTGAGTGGGAGAATTTCAACAGAAAGTGTAGACGGAGCCTCGTTCAGATGTCAAAGTGCGTGCAGTCTGCTGTATGCCGGGTTGGTGACATCATGTAGAAAAAGTCAGTCTCCACAGAGGTTTTCTTTGTTGCTTTTCTGTTACTAACGCCACACTTAAGTTAGACAATATTTGAGAAATATGTGTCTGATATTATTGCAGTAAAAGAAACAACAACAAAAAAATATTACTTCTTTGTTTAAATTAACTTGTTTTTGTAATTGTGTGGAAAATTTCAGGAACATATTTAAACCATTCCTTCATTTTTTGACAATATACATATACAATTGATTTCCAAATGTAAATTATAGAGTTTTTGTAAATGCAAGATTTATGTCTAAGTTAAATCTATTTATTAAAAATATGAGCAGAACAGCAAATGAATGCTTGATGATTTTTCTGTTTGTTTTTATTTTTTGTGAATTTACAAAAAGGTCTATTTTCTTGGTCATGATAGCTCTCCCAGTGTTTATTATTGAGAAATAAAACCAAATTTCTTGATTTTAAAATGGCCTGTTTCTGCTGTACCCTCAACAAAAACATGATCAAATCCTAAATGTTAGCGTCTCCTTTACGTTTTTTCTTTTTACAGTTATTCCCTGTTCATCTTTTCTTGTTTTCAGCGCATATACAACATTTTGAAGCCGCATCCATCCATGGAATAGAAAATTCACCGCCTGTAATGAATAGTGAATCTGGTGCATCTCCACCTGTTATTTACAGCATGCCATTCCTAATGGTTCAGTCCATGTGTTTCTGACACCAGGGCAAATGGGCTTTAGTTCTGTAATACAAAAACAGCAGGAAAATGTTCTTTCAAGGACTCCTTGTTTCACTTTACTCTATGAATTACAGGCTTTTGTGCTGAATGTTTTAAGTTTGATCCACTTTTCACACACGCTTAGCTCAGAACGGCCTGTTAACATGTTAACGCGAACGTTTGTTGAAAAAACATGAAAACGTCGGGTTAGACTGGGTTAGCTGTCCTGACAGAGAAGAGCTTCACATGCATTGATCTAAATTACAGGAATGGAACCCCAGGATGTTCGTTTTAGTCAGATGCCAGCCCCATCATCTCTAACCCCCCCCCCCCTCTTATCTTGAAGCAGCACTTGGCCGTCTTTATGTGTTATACATATTTCTGTGAGACATTTAAGCTATTTGAGCAAATCAATATACCTACTGGCTAAAGAGGGACGTCTAACAATCCTCGTTACCATGACAACTAGTGGTGGAAACTGAGCTCAGCAATTAACTGTTGTTTTGGAGATGAAGGAAAATGACTCCCTGGAGGTTCTGGGTTTATAATGTCTTTTTGTTTACTTAGCATCTCACATTAATTCAATCATTTGGAACATTTTGTTTTTTAACCCTCTAGCTGTTTTAGCCTTAAATGCAGTCAACAGCGATGACAGTCAGCGGTGCCCTATTACATAAAGCATTCCATCTTTCGGAAGACATGGCGCACACTGTGCGAGCCATACGGTGGCGGTCTGTGTTTTCATCGCGGATTCACAGGAGAGGATTCCAGAGCCAGCCCACATGCGTAACATCCAACTTGTAAACAGCAGAAACGAGGCTGACTAGTCATCTCAAGCCGAACACCGAGGCCATGGTTTATAAAATAACATTTAAGAAAGATGCTTCCTTTCTTTGTTTTTGATTTTTTACGAGGCATCATGTTTTAAAATATTGACGTACTTTTATTGACAAAACTTGATCTTAAAGTCCCCCTCTGATGAAAATCATGTTTTTCACAGATTTTGGCATGTAGCGGTACTTCTGGCCCTTTTCTTATGGAAGAGAACAAGTGTGCTGAAAAAAATCCTTTCATTTATTGGATGTCTGAGTATTTCTCCTTTCAAAATGAAGTGAATCAAACTGTCGCAAAGAAGCCTGGTCTGAATTAATGAGCTTGTGCGCCCTCACAAAGCCACAGCAGTGCATGCGCATTGGACAAGCTCCCTGATCTGCCCCGTCCAGCATGTACAAGCTCAGGTGCGGGACAAGAGGACATGGCACACTGCTGTGTTGCCCACACGCATTTTAAGTGCACCCACAGCTGGATTTTATTGTTGGCCGCATCATCAAAATAAGGGGGACCTTTTTTATTATTGCTTTATAAGCGGGTCCCTGCCTGGCCGCCAGCTGGCCTCCCAGGAGCCCGCATAGCGATCGGGTACCGGGTACCAAATTGTGACGCACTCCCGAGACCACGCTGCTGCCAGACCTTTGCGCCGCACCCGTGGCTGAAATCGCGCCGCTGGACCTCAACTCACGTTTGTACCATTGACTGAACAATGAAACTGGCCGCTTCTACCATGCCAATCAAGCTAAAAAAAAAATAAAAAAATTTATAAAAATTTAAAAAAGACAAGAAAAAAATGCTTAATCAATTATTGAAGATGGTTAAAATGAGTGATTTTTAATGACATCACTTCACTTGCTCCAAAAGCTGATTCATGATTTTCCCTAATGAAACTTAGTTTGCACATTTTTAACTTTTGATACTTGATCAATTTTTGCTATGCAGATTTTTGAAACAGTGTTATGTTTATTTTACTAGTATAGTATTATTTTTAATCATGATTTTTCTAATGACTATAATCTGCATATATTTTAGATAACTGATCTGCATTTGCCATGTTGATTTCTAAAATAGTTATGTTTATTTTTACATACTAATTTAGTAATTCATCTTTGTCATGTGCTTTATTGAAACCTAAGGATTCCTCAATCTTTCTGATAAAAGTTATGAACCGTATAATCATAAATCATGTAATAAAATGGTTACGGTAGAACAGGGTTGGGATTATTTAAATTCGCTTCCTTCCACTCCCTTTCGAGCAATCTTTAATTTTATTACTAATTATTCTAAGTTTGATACGTCTTTGTATGAATATATAACTGATGATTGTATTGTTGTTGTGTATTATTCCTATTTGATTGCTTGAAATAAACCATTTCCAAACAAATCAAATCAAAATAATGCTTCCTCCCGGTCCGTGCGGCCAAGAATAAAGATCATCACCGGTCGCACATATTTGGAAAATTACGTGCAAATACTCACATTTTATGTTCTGTGTGAGTGAATTCAACAATTTTCTCCGTTTCTGAGACTGTCGGTTGGTGTCGTTTGCGCCCCCTCCCGTGTCAAGCTCCTTACTCATGCAAGACGCAGCTTGCAGAAAGGGGGGATCGGGGCGGAGCTACTCAGCTCAGCACCAACAGCCACGCTTATATACAGGAAATTAATATGAAATATGGATTCTTAAGACATTTAGGTTGTGGGATTTTGGTGAAAAACGTCATAATCGATAATTAACTACTGCATGGTGGAGCAGTGGTTAGCGCTCTTGCCCCCTCGTTCAAGTCCCGGCTGGGGGACCTGAACCAGAACACCAATAGGGGACCTCTAAATGTTCCCTAGGTGTGAATGTGAGTGTGCATGGGTGTGTGGCTCCTGCGACAGACTGGCGACCTGTCCAGGATGTCCTCGCCCTCCAGTTGCCAGAATAGCTTCTGGTAGCCCTGTGACCCCAAAAGGCACAAAAATGGGTTTAGAAGATGAATAAAAGA
This sequence comes from Oryzias curvinotus, assembly GCA_023969325.1. Taxonomy (NCBI): domain Eukaryota; kingdom Metazoa; phylum Chordata; class Actinopteri; order Beloniformes; family Adrianichthyidae; genus Oryzias; species Oryzias curvinotus. Next base: position 28,415,950 of record CM043723.1, read on the forward strand.
TTCTCGCGAGATGTTGTTGGAACTGCTGGAGACATTTTTATTTACATTTTTTTTTTTTCATTGCCATAGGGGGACTTTCAAGAAACGGTTTTGAGAGGCGTGTAGTAGTCTGAAGAGCAGCGTGTTCTCCCTGCATGCAAATACTGGAGTTCTCCCGGCACACGATGGGCTCTGTCAGTTTCTCTAAGTGAAGCTGCCAATAACGAAGCGTGACTTGCCTGGGAAACAAATTTCTGACCTCCAATCAATCTCCGATGGAGGACGGAGGGACTGATACTGTCACACACCTCAAACTGTTATTTGCTCTTCCCAAGGGGCCGAAGGAAGGTCGGGCAGGGTAACCTCGGTTCAGTGCTGTCAATCAGCATTAGCTTCCTGACGATGATTAGCCCTCATGACAACTAACAACAATGATTACGGAGTTCTGAAATGTCATTTCATGAGCACAGTTAATCCAACTGCCACTTCAGACGGTGTCTGTTATTAAATAGTGTGCAAGGATGGATTTGCTGTGTTTTACTCCTTCAAGCTGTTAAATAATGTCGGTACAGTCTCACCGTCATTCTGACCTTTCGTGCACAAACTTAACAGGAGATCTTACTGCAGCATCAAACACATAAAGAGTTCCATCCGAGTGAGTTTTAGTCAGGAAAACTTCTGCAGACACCGAGTACATAATTATTTCATAATCATTTCAACAAGCTCCTTCATTAACACAATCAAATTACTGGTGTCTTGTGAATTATAAATTAACGGCTGGTCATCCATATCCTTGTCTTTTGTGATTGCAGTTGTTTTTTTCAACAAAATGTTGCTTTTTTGAAAACCAGATTTACCAAAAAGAAAAGGTTGTGGTTCTTATTTATCAGTCTCATCTTGAAGGTGCCCTGATACTGTTCTTACTAGAGGTGTAAAAATTCATCGAAACGATTTGATTCATGTCATAGTTTGTCGTCCCTGATGCGATTCAGGCCCTGCGACAGGCTGGCGGTCTGTCTAGGGTGTGCCCCACCTTTGCCCTACAGCAGCCGGGTTAGACTCTGGCAGCCCTGTGAACCCGAAAGGGATAGAGCGGGTTAAGAAAATGGAGGGATAATCCGATTCAACGATACAATTTGAATCTGATTCACTGACCTAAAATGGATCCTGGACATCTTTAGCCAAAACATCAACCAATGTGACTCAGAGAGAAATACCCGGACACTGAACAGTGCACGAGACGTTTTCCAGATTCCGTGTATTTCTGGCAAGAAAATTAAGTGTAAAGGCCGCGTCACACAGCCACTATGAACATATTGCATGGATTGGTCATACGTGAAAATACGTGGAAGAAGTGAGAAAGGTTGTTGTCTTTACTTGAAAATTTTCACAGATGTTTCACGAATGAACCAGACAAAGAACACGTACATCAAGGTAGAACATGAACCGTGTGTGATTATTGTGCTGTTTATATGCAAAATTCATTAGTGACTCGTGCATCAATTACGTCATTTTAAAGTGAAATGTGTGCCGTATACGTGATTTAAAGGGTATAGATCAGTAGTTCATGCATGAAAAGTCTGTTAGACATACGTGGAATGGTCCTGGAAAGACACACATTTGTGTATGATTCTAGCAGAAATCACACAAAATTGTGAAAGATTGACGTAATATTTGCGTATAAAATACATAAAATATGCATAAACTGAGTAATTCTCAACCAACCAAAATGTTTGAATAGCTGAAAACCAAATTCACGTAAAGACACGCCAGATAAACCCTTTGACGGACAACTGTGCACATGGATGAATGGCAAACGCAAGAAACATTTATGAATTATGCATATCACGCACATATCACAAAAAAACGAAGTTTCATATGTGGAAAATATGCAAAATGTAGATAGTGGCTGTGTGACACGGCCTTAAATCTAATAAAACAAACAAGTTAACAAGAATTAATGACAAATCCATTAACATTTTAGTTTTCTTAAGTTTAGCCTTTTGATGTTTCTCCACATCAAAAAATACAAACCAAACGTTATTTGAAACATTCTAGCATACTGTATGGTTTTTACGTTTGAGTAAAATTAACTTACTGTGGCTGAATCCTAATTGTATTTTCCATGATCGAAATAATCAATTTCTTTTCACTCTGACACAGTTTTGTTATGGTTTTGGTGGATTTCATTACCGACTTGCCTCATACAGATCAGTCAAGTTGGTTTGTAGGAATAAATTGATTAATCGAGCGATTACAATGACTTTTAATCCATGGAAATGCAATTGGTAAATTATTTTGGTATCTGCTTTGTAGGAAATTTTGATACTCCAAATGTTTTTTTTATTGGAGGAAATACACACATGTCATTGTTTCATGTAGACATGAGCCTGTCTGATGGCAAACGGTTCATTAGGCCTCTGCCAGCCAAGGCTTTATATAAACAGGAGCCTTATTTACATTTCTGTAGGTCCAGACATGAAGCTTTGTAAGAAAATATAAAAGAGCAAGCCCTTAAGTAACAAAGTCCACATTTCCTTTCACCCTGGATATAAAATGACAAAGATAGCAACTGTTGGTTTTTTTACTGCACACAGACAAGTTCACCCAAATACTGTGAGCTGACACAGCTGCCTTTCAGTATTTTAGTAAAGTACTTAGGCAGGTGAGTAAATAGCATTTGAACTCATGTAAAACACGCTGACTACAGACCGACATTATTCACTGTTCTTTGTCTGTGCACCAAACAAGATCACACCCAACAGCTCTTTTCTGCTGACTGTAAACGGGAAATGTGCTTGATGAGTAAAACCGAGGGGAAAAAATGATGCGTTAGAACAATTCTCTGATCTCTGGTTATCTATTTATCTCCTTTTTTTGTAAAATTGGCTGCTTTCTGGTTAAATCTGTTAATGCAGCCACGTGTACATCAGCACTTTCCTTCAAACCAAATTCTCTTTTAGCACAAATGAAACAAAGATTCAATAGTACTTAAAGTAAACTGTTTTTTTTTTTAACAGTAAACCAGTTGCACTGATAATCATTCAAACACAAAGAATAGTACACATTTATTTTAATAATGCCATGAAATTAGAGAAATATCATTTGATTTCAGATTTTAGTTTAAGAGCTTTTCTTTTTTATGTAACGTATGTTTAAATGAGCTTTGTTAGCAGGAAACTAAAGAAACATCGCCGTTCATTAAGAAAATAAAGATAATTTAAGGATCTCTCAGTAATTAGTTTTATAGATGGCCTAGCCTTCAAAAACTGTGAATCTGAGAAACTAAACTGAAAGTTGTTCAATATTTACAAGTAGGCCATTTGTATTGATGCACTTTTGACAATATTTAAAATGGTGGCAACACAAAAGGCCTTTCGGTCTGAGCGACAAGAGAACTCCTCCAAATATGAATATTTCAAATTTGCCTTTAATCATTTGTTGAACTACCGTGTGACCACAGGTCTGTGCCTCACCAGCATCACTGTTAACATGGAGTTAGCATTTAGTATCTAAAATGCAGCTTATGATGGAAAATGAAATAAACACCTTGATCAATAGTTTTGTTGCACATCTTTCAGAGTTACTAAAAAGATGTTTGATTTTTTTTTTATTTAACTTCTGCAGATTCAAAGCTTTACTTGTTTATTACCGTCATGTCTGGATGGTGTAGTTAATATTTCTTAAACTTTCAAATTGCGGATTTCCTCTTTACACAGGGTTTTTAACCCCTGTATTTATTTGTTTTCTTTGTCTTTTCCTCTATTTCACCCAGAAGAAACATCCGGGGTTTTTCTAGAAATGCTCTGTTGTCAGTAAAGCATAACTGGTGTTCTCGGTCTGCTGTGTTTCAGTCAACAGCCAGCTCTTCTAAGTGATTGGGTTTCATTATTGTTAAAGTGCACTGGAAAAAAAACCTCACCTGAATAAATACTGCATCCTTAAAAAGTGTGTTTAATTATATGTAAGTTTGATTTATGTGTTGATTAAAAATAGCTGACATTTCTTTTATATATTTTGTCCCCCAAGAAAATTAAATAAATAAAAAAACCTGCAATGGGCTTACAAAAACCTTGATTGCAGCTGTAAATCACAAATTCCAAATGTTGATTTTGATTGAGTGGAAAGTTTGCAAAGCGGACTGCGGTCTGTTGGTGAGCTTTGTTCATTTAAGCCAGCTGCTGTGTCAGGAAAATTTCTGCCTGTGTGAGGCCTTCTGTCATCCTGGCCTAATGTCTCTGCTGTTGCCTTCAGGCTTCCACTCAGACGGCCCCTCACACCCATGCGGCTAAACAGCACGCAGCATCCCAGCACTTCCAGTTACTACTCAAAATGCAAAATGAGGATTTCCTTTTCTAAAATTTGTTTTCCCTTAACTGGCTTAAGGGGCTGGGGAATCTGACATTTCAGTGGATTAAACTAAGCAGCTTTAGTTCAGGATAACCATTGTTATCCTGGTAAATGTCCTACTTGGTGATCTTTGAGTTTCACCTGATTAGGTGGATTTGACTTCACACCTCCTGCACTTATCGGTATTATCGGCAAGATAATCCTTTTCTCCTTCAAAATAAAACATGGACAGATGTGCATATTTTTTAGTTCAAAAAGGTCTTCATAAACCAAAATTCCTCCACATATATTTATCATGCGCATTTTTAATTATTGGGCTCTTTAAATGTTTATGCCACGATGTCCACACCTTTAGAACTATTACGTCTGCCATATTTTCTGCACTATAGGGCGCGCAGACTTATAAGGCGCACAGCACCGTCAATGACTGGTCCATTTTCAAATGTATCTCATACGGCGCAATAAGGCAAAAGATCAGAGATACATCTGTCAGTCAGACTTGATTAACTGTGTTTAAAACAATTCTAGAAATTGTTTGCAACACGCTACATGTTCGCATATTCACTAAAACACCCAACCAAACACTTTTACCAGATTAGGGACATTTTAAGTGTGCCTTATAGTGCCAGAAATATAGTATAATATTTTAGGTGCCGGAAGTGTAGTGCAGTGCCTGCATGCACATTAGTTTACGGCTGTGTGGATATCAGTTTACATGAATTGTCATCTGCATGTTTTTGAAGACAGAACCTGTTGTTCGATGACGGGTTAGTAATTTCAATTCTTAGAATCACATAAAGCTCCAGGCAACAAGCTTTGATTTCAACTAATTAAGTGAACAGAACCAAGGGACACTATGATATCACATTTGCTTGTTTCAAAAACAAGTAAAAAAACAAAACAAAAAAAAGTTCTAATTGGCATCGATAAAAGAAGACAAGATAATAGTTTTAAAAAAATGAGCTCAAAGCAAATTGTAAGCATCCAACAAAACAAGTAATTACAAGTTGGGCCTTTGTTCATTCATCTAAAGACATTACACCAGAATTTAATCACATCTATTGGTGTCAGATTATCTGTCATCCAGCTATTTGTGGCAGCTGAAAGAGAAAGCAAGTGGAGCTCTTTTCTCTGCTTTGCAGCAAAAATGCGTCTTTGTCTGTGATTGAATTTTCCGCCTCATAGGCTGTATGTGTTAAGGCCGTGTCACACTGACACTATGTACAATTTATGCGTCCATGTATGAAATGTCGGTCTTTTGTGATACATGCATGATACACGCCATTCGTAAATGTTTCTCTTGCATTCGTCATTCATCAATGCGTACAGATCTCCATCGAGGGTTTCGGCCGACGGGTCTTAATGTGAGTTAGTTTTTAGCCGTTCAAACATGTTTTGTTGGTTGAGAATGACGCAGTTTTCGCTTCGTTTTGTTATGCAGTATGTCTACACTATTACCTCTACCATATTTTCTGCACAATAGGGCATGCAGACTTATCAGGCGCACAGTCAATGGCTGGTCCATTTTCAAATGTATCTCATACGGCGCATTAAGGCAAAAGATCAGAGATACATCTGTCAATCAGACTTGATTAACTGTGTTCACAACAATTGTACAAGTTATTTGTAACACACTACATATGAAATGATGGTCTTTTGTGATACATCCGTGATATACGTCATTCCTTCATTTTTTTGCATTTGTCATTTATCAATGCCCACAGATTTGTGGATTTCCTCGAACGTTACACATATTTCCACTTATGTCTAACGGACCTTTCAAGCATGACAGACAGACAGACAGACACAGACAGACAGACAGCAGACAGACAGACGGACTGACACAGATACAGACAGACACAGACAGACACAGACAGACAGACACCGACAGACAGACACACAGACAGACAGACACAGACAGACAGACAGACAGACAGACAGCAGACAGGCACAGACAGACAGAGACAGACAGACAGACAGACACAGACACAGACAGACAGACACAGACAGACACAGACAGCAGACAGACAGACAGACACACACAGACATACACACAGACAGACACAGACAGACAGACAGACAGACACACACAGGCAGACACAGACAGACAGACAGACACACACACACACACAGACAGACACAGACAGACAGACAGACAGACAGACACACACACACTAGGGTTGGGCGATGTCCCCTAAATTGGCCGTTGACGATGTTTGCTGTCAACCATCGGGATGGACGATGACATCGTCGGGGGGGGGGGGGGGGGGGGGGGGGTATTTTTTTTACATTTTTCGTTCTTATATAACTGCTATTCATTATTTTGCTTTTTTCATTTTATTTCCCAACTAATGACTAATCCGCGATGATCCAGTATAAACTGAGGGAAGTGACTTCAACAAAAAAAGTAACAAACAAAATAGAAAAGAAGTAGTCCGCTCCCGCACTTAACTAGCGAAGTGGACCGGCGGAGTGCGGACTTACAGCTTTGTGTTTGATGGGAAGGGGGGGGGGGGGGTACATGAGCGGTATGTGTGGGAGATTTAAGACTGCGATCCGTCCCGCAGCTCTAGGGGTACGAGCTACCGAACTCAGAACCGGGTCTAAGTGTGTGTCTGAGCACAGCTCGGATCGTCAGCAGACACAGCGGTTTGAGCGTCAAAGCAGAAATGTTGCTCAGTCCTTAGAAAACATTCAAACAATGACGTGGATTTGTGTTTCCAGTCGTGTCCCGACTAAATAACGGCTGATGTTATTCCCAGGATGCAGCGCCACCCAAAGCTAATGTTGTTAGCCCATGTTAGCATAGCAGTATGCTAACATGGGCTAACAACAGGGCTCAGAAAAAGCGCTGACAACACGGATTAAGATTCAAATGATGAGCGAACAGGTGTTTCATAATAACCATAACATTATTAAAAGCACGTTTAGAAGATAATCTCGTATTTTACCGAGCTGACATGTCAATGAATATACCCGCTCGGCGCTGTCGTTTTGTATTTAATTGTTACATTCAATAAAGTTTGGGGGGAAAAAAAGCGGAATTTATATCCTTCCGGTTTTTATTCCGACGGAAAGTGTGACCTTAGTGAACGTTTTTATATTCTGAAAAAAATTTTCTGGGCCCATGTACACGGTTGGATTCTAATCCGACCATTGATCCCATCAAGATATTTTATACATGTAAACGCGGCTTATGGGGTCCACTCGCAACGTGGCGGGGGCGTGGCATCACGATGGTGGTCTCTCCATCGAGATGTCAGTCACCCATCACGATGGACGATGATATCGTCCATCGGCACAACCCTAACACACACACACACAGACAGACAGACACAGACAGACACACAGACAGACAGACAGACACAGAGACAGACAGACACCGACAGACAGACAGACACACAGACAGATAAATGCATTTTGCATTTGTCATTTATCAATGCCCACAGATTTGTGGATTTCCTCGAACGTTACAGATATTTCCACTTATGTCTAACGGACCTTTCAAGCATGACAGACAGACACAGACAGACAGATAGCAGACAGACAGACGGACGGACACAAACAGACAGACACAGACACAGACAGACACAGACAGACAGACAGACAGACAGCAGACAGGCACAGACAGACAGACACACAGACAGACAGACAGCAGACAGGCACAGACAGACAGAGACAGACAGACAGACAGACACATACAGACAGACACACAGACAGACAGACAGGCACAGACAGACAGAGACAGACAGACAGACACAGACACAGACAGACAGACAGACAGACAGACACACAGACAGACACAGACAGACACACAGACAGACACAGACAGACAGACACAGACAGACAGACAGACAGACAGACAGACACACACAGACACACAGACAGACAGACAGACAGTCACAGACAGACACACAGACAGACAGACAGACAGACACAGAGACAGACAGACACTGACAGACAGACAGACACACAGACAGATAAATGCATGCTATATGCAAAATTTGGACGTAGAGGCAGTTTGACACGACCTTAGCATTCATGTCTTTTTAACTGCCCCCTTAGTGAATTAACTGGGTTACTGTCAGATGCTTTAAAAAGTACAGATACTTGACTGCACCAGTCTTTAGTATAAATACATTTAATGACAACCTTAAGTTTTTGTTAATTTTCTTTTTTTACACAATGAGACATGTTTCTTTCAGATTGTTAATTGGTTTTTTTTTTTATTTTTATTTAAACTGTATTAAAAAAAGAGATGTCTCTGTTCACAACTCATATTTCTGATGAATTCCTGTTGCTCTGGAGAAACAATGTCCTAGAAAATGAAAAAAAAATGTTTTCTGCAAAAAAACATAATCATAATTAAAAAACCATTGGAAATGATTTGACAATATATCAAAAGATTAATGAGTTTAAATGTATTGAACTAAAGCTGAAATGTTGAGGTCTAACAACTGTTTGATGAATGGATTTCTATTTCTACAATCCAACCAGATCGAAATGTCGGAGTCAAATAGTTTATTGAATCAAATCGAATCAACCCTTAAAAATAAAAGAATTGTTTCAAGTTGAAATAAATCATTGATCAACCTTGGAAATTACCTTTTGCATTAAGGTACAGTGGGTTTATTTTACTTCAACGTGACAAAAAGACCATCTCAGCAGACAACACACACGTCATGTCAGCAAAAACTGATCAACCATCATTCCAGTCCAACAACAGTGGGCTGAACTTTGGATGAATAGATTTGACATTCATTCTAATTTGCTTGTGTGTTTGGACACATTTTTCATTTACACTTTTCTTTTGTAGGTCTACACAAGCATTTCACACACTGTTGCTGGTATTTTGGTCCCACACAGATCTCCTCTAGAGAGGTGATGCTTTGGGAGTCTAGCTGGGAAATACGGACTTTCAACTCCCTTTTCTTTGGGGTTGAGATCTGGAGACTAACTAGGCAACTCCAGGACCTTGAAAGGCTTCTTATGAACTCACTCTTCCGTTGCCCAGGCGATGTGTTTGGGATCATTGTCCATGACCCCATTTCCTTTACACGGACCAGTTCTCCTGATTTCTGTGCATAAAAACATCCACAAACCATGATATCACCACCCTGGTGTTTCACAGTAGATTATGGTTTTATTTGGATGCAACTATTCTTTCTCCACCTAGCAACATGACAAGTTAAGTTTTTAACAAAAAGATCCATTTTGGTTTTATCATATGCCATTCTCCCAATATTCCTCTGGATCATCCAGATGCTCTCTAGTAAACTTTAGACGGGACTGGACATGCACTGGCTTGTGTCTGCATCTGGCACAGCAGGATTTGAGGTGGTGTTGGTGTACTGCTGATGGGAGCCTTTGTTATTTTGGTTGCAGTTCTCTGCATATCATTCACAAGCTCAGCGTGGTTCTGGAATTTTTTCCCATTAATCTTGTAATTTTTTGACTCCATACTGTGGAGTGCCTTGCTTGGAGCCCCAACTGGAGGGAAATTATAAGTTGTCTAGCATGTCTTCCATTTTCTGAATATTGCTCCCATAGTTGATGTTTTTTTTAATCAAGCGGTTTTTTACTTAATCCAGATTCAGTCTTCTCAGCCTAGTACAGGTCACCAACTTTGTTTGCTGAGGTTCGTTTCTTTGATAAATCTTTGTTCTTGGCCAAAGTGGAGGTTGCAGTGTGACAGTTTAAGAGTGTGGACAGGTGTCCTTTATACAGATAACCAGGTGACGTTAACCTTTTCTTCTAAATAAGCTAAATTAGCTGATTAGGATGCAGAGAATAGCTTTACAACATTACATCACATTACTCACGTCAAGTGTTACATATCGGCACAAAGCTGTCTTATACCGGGACAGAATCCACTGGAATTAAATATTTGCTTCAACAGTCGAAGAGTTACGTTAGTTGAAAGAATGTAAACACCAGAACCTTAAAGGGATCATACATCTAACAATTGGAGGATGGAAAAGCTTCTTAAAGGAAAAATTACAGGTCTGTGAAACCCAGAAACCTTGCTTTTTTGTAATTGGCCAAATAATAATTTCATTAAAAGTCCTATAATGTAATTTACTGGATTTTTAATTTTTTTTTTACATTTTGTCTCTCCAAGTTGAATTGCATCCATGAGTTAAATTTCAAACCTCTTTGGTCCTATTAAGTTAGGCAACTTGGACAATAGGTGGTTGACTAAATAGTCTACTTTGCTGCCCCACTGCTTTATGCTGCCAGTCTGCGGTTGGCGGCCTCCGTTCTATAATGCTGCAGAAAAACAGGGACAGAATCCACTGGAACTGGAGATTCCAGTTTTTTTCTATTTTCCCAGCAATCCTCTTCATGCCACAGTGCATCCACTCAGAAGTTCATGCAAAGGAGGTTAAGCCAAGCATTGAGGATGAAACATAGTTTTTATAAATATGAAAATATTGCTGAAAGACTTCTGTTTTACTTGACTGTATGTGGTATTTTAATTTTCCAAGACACTATACATTGTGTTTTTCATACTTATTGTCCATGTGAATGAAAATTGCAAGAAATAAATCTGGAAATATTCCAGCTCATAGGTAATGATTCTTAGTATGAGTTTCTGTTTTCTGAATTTAGTAATAAGAATGTTTTAAAAACTTTTAGAATCTATATATAAACTTGCCCCTTTCACCCTTCACCCTGGTGTTCACACTGCACTGTCACTATTTGATACTAGCGCATGTACTCACTTGGAAGAGGGTTGCTGGCCAGTCTAAGGCACACCTGTGCAATAATCATGCTGTCTAATCAGCATCTTGATATGGCATACCTGTGAGGTGGGATGGATTGTCTTGGCAAAGGAGAAGTGCTCACTATCACAGATTTAGACAGATTTGTGAACAATATTTCAGAGAACTGGTTATCTTGTGTATGTGGAAAATGTTTCACATCTTTGAGTTCATACCATAAAAAATGGGAGCAATAAAAAAAGTGTTGCGTTTATATTTTTGGTCAGTGTATGATGAAAATGAAAGGCCTCTCTCTTCTTTTTAAGTAAGAAAACTTGCACAATTGGTGGCTAACTGAATACTTTTTGCCCCACTGTGTATATATATATTTGCATAGACTTTTCATTGAAATTGGTTGCCTCCGTTGTTTATATCATATTTATAGCATGATCTGGGCGAATACTCGATTCTGATTGGTTTGCTAGGTGTGGATTAAAAAGTGATAATGCACAGTGATTATGTACACCTAAAAACAAGTTCCGGCCACATAGCTTAAATATTCTTAAATATTCTATCACTGCGCTGGTTTCTTTGAAATAAACCTTTTGCTTCATCATTTGGACAAAAACAAGCGGTAAGAGGTGAACTTTCTCTCTGAACTGATGCTTTGTTCAACACATCGTGATCATCAGCATAAAGGTCAATTTCCTTTGCCGCTGCAGTCAAGGTCGTTACCATGGCAATGCACTGCACCCCGTATCGAATAGTCCACGTTTTATGAATAAGTGATTTAAACTAGAAAAAAAAGAACAAGACTAAAGTACAAAAAACTCATTGAATATTTATTTGACCAGTGTATAAGCGGGACAATGCGCTTTGAAGTGTCCATTTTGAAGAATTAACACAATTCACGAAAGCAATATGTTGTCTGTTCATTTCTAATAATGGACACTTCAAAGTGCATTATCCCTTTTGTAAATACCTCACATCACATTTTCAAAGAAAAATTGACAGTAGAAAGGCTCCTGTGCAAAATGTCTTCCTTTTCTTGGACTGACAGTCCATGTTAGTTTAGAGTGATGACCTCATCCCTTTTTTTGAACGTGACAGGTTACTTTCTCAGAGTGGGAGGGGAGGCAGCCCTATAGGAAGGCAGATAAGATCAAGCTTAAGGTAGATGGAAAGTCAAGCCTGAGGTTTGTCCTTCTTAAAGCTGTGAAGGACGGCCTCGGGTTTTAAAGACTCGTGTTCGTTTTATTGGTCTACCTTTGTGTTTGCAGTTATGCCAACTTAATTTTTTTATTCACAGGACATGATTTTTAATGTTTTTTATTTACTTTCAGAGGGAAAAATGTAAATGATGTTTCTGGGTTAAACAAGCAGATTATTCAAAGAGTTTAGATGTGGATAGTTTAAATGCAGTGGGTCCACAGAAACAAGGATTTGTAAAAGTACAAACATACTTAGGATAAAAAAAGTACATGTCTAAATGGAGATGATCCTATTCAATACTCAATACCACTACTCACTTCTACTTACTACAAGAATTTTAGTAACCTGAGTCTAAAAGCACTTTTATTTAGCCAAGTCATGAGACCCTCAAAGTCCAAATCCAAACTCTGACTTATTGTTCTCAGACCTACTTTTACATTAAGTTGCCCGTCCATTTAAATGATGTTTGCTCAGATCTTTATACCTTGAATATATTTTTAAACTTATTTTCCTTAGTAGGAAGACACATAGTCCATGATTCTTGTTCTTTGTGTATCAGGGACTAAACAATAACCAGATTAGTGGATTTGTTCCCCTTTATTTTTTTTTTAGCTTCTGGTGATATTTGAAATCAAGCTACAATGAAAAACAACATGTTTGTCCCAAGGCTGAAAAGGGCCAACAGAAAAGGAACAGTTCACTGCAGAGTTTCATGTAGAGCAGGATAATTGTATATGCATCCACTTTTAGGTCATAGATTCATTTAAGCGAATACAAAACCAAAGGGATAGAAGACAGGCTTTTCCTAAACAATAAATGTAGACTGTCTGGTATAGAAAAATTAAAATATTTGTGATTATCAAGACACTTTTCAGTAAACAGAACATTTCAGAAAATATAACATCCTTCCCCTTAAAGAAAACACGGATTGCCAAACAATGGGAATGTCAGCAGAGTGGTGAGAAGAAACTCTGCACATTCAACAACACTTTGAACTGTTAGTAGATGACAGTCTGAACACATTTAGCTGTTATCATGATTGAGAGCTGGGTTTTTATTTTTTATTCATGTTCTGAATGAGTTTTGTTGGGGTTTAAACCCAAGCAGAAGGGATAGCAGAAAAGTGTTACCTTCAGCCGCGGGGTCTGATGTGAAGTCCAGGACGTGAGCCATAGGACAGGACAAAGGGTGGAAACATACATTGGAGGTCACAAAAAAAGCACAAAGACATGGTGGGAAGGAAGGAGGGCACCAACAAATAAAAAAACACGGAGTTGTGGGAGGGTTAAAAACAAAAGCAAAGAAGAAGTGAGATGGAAAGGATTCAAACGTAAGAAGGGGTTTAGGAGGAAATGGAGGGAAACGCACATATGGAGGGTAAAAAGCACAGAAGGAAATTGTAAGGAAGAGCAGCAGTGTCGAGCCACTGGGAGCAAACAGGCTGAGTCAATTCCTCCGTGAAAGGAAAAAGAGAAAGAAAAGAAAAAAAAGGAACAAAAAGAAGGAATGAACCCATACCTTGGTCGTTTAACGTCAGGTGCGCCAGACCTTGAAAGGGAAAAAACAGGAAAAAAAGAACAGAAAGAAGAATGAAGGTCATAAAAGGCACGGGAAGAAAAAAAGCATTGTCACAACGTTGGACTGCAGTTTGTGACAGACATCCTGGGGCAGAGTCGGATGTCAGAGTTCAAACCAAAGGTAAAGAAAAAATAAAAAGAAAGAGTGAAAGAAAGAGAAAGAGAAAGAGCAAATAGTAACAGAAAACAAGCAAACACTTCTTGAGTGAGGTGTGGGGGGATTAGAAAAAAAAAGCATTTTCATTCGGCGCAACCCCCGAAGGCTATTGCTCGCACAAATGCTTTTTTTTTCCTCTGGAGTACTTATGGAACACACAGAACTGTTTGGCAGAAAAAACCTGAATTGAATTTCTCGTCTCCGACTGTACTCAAATCACAAAACAAGAATCTCAAGAGGCGAGATCTCACAAAGAGGGGCCGGAGCTCTTTCTGGAAAAACAAGGATAACACAGTATCAGCAAAACAGCACAACAGCTGCAGCTACAGCCTCTTTATGTAGCCGTCCACGCCGACTGCACTGTGCTGTAAACACATACGAGGCAAGCAGGCATATCAACAGGCTGGAAAAGAACAGCTAGCCCTCTGCTGCTAGTACATTGAACAAGGCATCCAAACAGACCACAGAACAACATACTGATGCACCTGTGGGAGGAAAAACAAGCCAGGTATGTCAAATCAATCAAGGCCAAACACCTACTTTCTATCTATTTTCTACACCTTATTATCACGTTTGTCATTGGCTGCTGGAATATAAACATAGTTCCAATGTTTTATCAACCCTACGTCAGCCAAAGTCTTGTTTGCTGCATGCAGAAAAACGCTGAAATCACAAACTGGAAATATACGTAAAAAAAAAAAAAAAAACAATAAAGAAAAGAAAATGTAAATAGAAGTGAAGAGGTAGAATAAACTAAACAGTGAGGAAAATATCGGTGCCAACCCAGAAGCAACGTCAAACAGTCAAACCCTAAAACGACAAACGCTTTGGAAACAGATGTTAAAACTGGGGTGAAACACTGACTGTCACACAAACACACAGCCACAAATGCACAATGACGCAACCTTCCACAGATTATAGACACAAGAAGTTGACTTTCTTAGAAAGAAAACAGATGGCTTTCCAGAACTAATTTTCAGTCTGAATGCACCCAAGCAGACCCTGGTGCGGGACCAGAAACCGCTGAAAACGCTTCTTACGTGCTTTTCTGTGTCGTCTGCTGTGACGTCATCCTAGCAGCTACCTTGTAGTTCCTTAACACAATTATCTAAAAATCAACAATGATGAGATACAGTCACTTATTGAAATGTGATCGGATGAATTCAGACTCGATAAAACAACTATTGAGGCGATACACATTGCTAATCACTGTTTCCCAACAATCTATATCAGGGGTCGGGAACCTTTTTGGCAGAGAGAGCCATAAACGCCACATATTTATAAATGTAATTTCGAAAGAGCCATACAATGATGTAGCGTCCCTTTCCCACACTGAGGCACTGAGCCTTAACCTCTCATAAGGTTATTTACTCTGGTTACTGTAGACTGCAACCAACACTGTACAACTAATTCAGCAACTCCTCAATCTCTACCGCTGGGACGAGAGCACTTCTCCCAACTTTATATTTCCTCACTGCCCCAACAGCCCTCCCATTTCCCTTATTTGGCCCATAGATGAACCCCATTGGTCCAAACTCTCCAACAATCTAAAGTAGTGTGTGAATGTGTGTGTGACTGGGTGAATGGGTCCGTGACTGTAAAGCGCTTTGTCCTTGTAGGAAGAAAGGCGCTATATATTGATACGCCATTTACCATATATATCATAACCACTTACTAGCGTACCTTCTTAGCCTTAGTCTTCCTGCCAGTAACCGCCTTGCAGCACGCCTCCACCGGACCAAAAAAGTCAGCAAAAAGTGTTAAACCTGACGTTGATGCAGACGTTCAAATAGTTTTAATAAACTAAAAGCACAGGACTTCCATAATTTCAGCCTCTTGTTGCTTTTCCCCGCCCTCATAAGTCACAACCAATGAGTGAAGAGATCTTTGTTTCCAAGTTGTAGTCCAGAACAGGAAAGTCCCCTTGACAGCAGTCTGAATACAGACCAAAGGTTTTGACTCAATCCGGACCAAATTAGCAGACTGGGTCAGCAACGAATGTATCCAGTCTGCATACACCCTAAAAGTCTCATCTAAAAGATGTAGAATCATTTCCAGTGGACATAGTTTCTGCAGAGCAGCAGGGGTTCATCGAAAATTCACCTCAGAGTTTTGGGTGGGAATGTTAACGAAGGGTAAGCCTGCCTCTACTTTCCATCACCTATGTGTCTACACTCTCTCCAGCTAGCTTACAGCCCCTCAAACCCAAACCAAAATGACAACAATGTAAGAACAATCCAGGTGCACAGTTTAGATCCAGATTCCACCTCGAACGAGGAAAACAAAGACTTTTTCAAACTACATTTTTCATCTGCTCCTGATTCACAACAATTTCAATAAGAAATAATCAGAAATGTAATTCTCATCTTTACATGTCTTTCAATATGCCACAAGAACATGTTAAGGAATGCAATTTTCATCAGGCATGGGTGTTCCAGTGTCTTCACTGACAGTTATGATCAGTCTACACCCAAAACCTTCCACACCTGTAGCTACACACGCTTTTTCTTCAAAACTTTAAAAAAAAAAAAACTGTCCTTCCACTTACAATGTCTAACAAGTTGAGCTGAAAGTGACCAATAAAGAAAAAAATAACCAAAACTGGAGCTGAAATACCTATATTTAAAAATAAATTAAAGTCATAATTAGTTGATGTGTTGCAGGAAGTTTTTTTTTCTTGTCAAAGCTCTAACCCTTGTGCTATCCTATGGGGTCCAGATGACCCCCCACCCTTCCATTGATGTGTTCTCCCTACCATGACAAAGGTGGACAAAGGTGGAGAGGATTTCATGTAATCCATGGACACCAGTGAAGATCACAAATCATTGAAGGAAAAGGGTTCAGAGCTCTGTCTAGTGGGTCTAGATGACCCCACTCACAAAGTTAACGTGCCTAGGATAGCACAAGGGTTAAATGGTCTGATGTAACAGTATTATTATTACAAGTACATGTAAGGCACACGCTTTAAGCTGCACTGACCAAGGTTAAATATATTCTAATTTGTAATTTACTGTAACTTTTCTTTGCATTCTCCATTGGATTTTCCCAATGTTTCAGAAAATCATTGATAATAAGGAGAGAAATGTTCTAAAAACTCATTGTGTTTAGTTTGTACTTTGGGGCGACATAATTTACTGTAATTTGATTATATGGCAAAACGCAGACAAATCAGGCTTGAAATGAATCATTCTGTCAATTTATGTAAATTTAGCCAGAAAATTGGGATGTGTTTTCTAGCTCAATAATCACTAATAACAGTTTTTATAATTTGGTAAAGCAATGATCTGTGTTTGTTTTCTTCTCTATTATCTGAATCCAACTCTGGAAATGGATTCTTTTCAGTTTTGTGGCAGATGTACCGTTTTCATGCACATCCATGATGCTATTCACTTCTGCTCTTCAATTATCTTTCGAACCAAGGATGCTATAAAAACTGCTGTTAAAAAGGATAGCAACCTCAAAGTCAACTTTAATCATTTTATTATCAATACAAGTAAACCTTCAAGGTTTGTCAGTATATAAGAAAGAAAATGGCTTCAATTTCTCTCTCTCTCTCTCTCTCTCTCTCTCTCTCTCTCTCTCTCTCTCTCTACATATATATATATACATTTTTTTAAACCTGTTTAATTGTGCTTCTATCAAGTTTTGTCTCATCAAACAACTCTAACATGTTTTTATATATATCTAGATATTAATTTCATGTTCTTTAAAATAGTTTGTTGCTCATAATCCCTGAAAAGAGAGATTTGTCTGTACATTTGTTCATTTTGATCACAAATGCCTTTTGGTGAACATGTGATTGTTAGGTTTTGTTTCTTATTGCAGTTTACAAGTCTCTTCAAACCTAAAGCCCCGTCCTATATTAATGACCTCATAGTCCCTTACCATCCAATCAGAACACTTCACTCACTAAATGCAGGACTGCTTGTGATTCCTAGAATTAGTCAAAGTACAGTTGGAGGTAGAGCGTTTAGCCACCAAGCCCCTGTCTTATGGAATAAACTCCCAGCTCATGTAAGAGAGGCCGATTCAGTTTCTACATTCAAAGTTAGACTGAAAACATTCCTCTTTGGACAGGATTATTGTCAGACTAGTTAGTATTCAGAGATTATTTAACTTAATGTTAATTGTTTAAATTAAACTTAATAACAATAACTATTTGTTTTTAGGCTGCTAGAAGTTGAAGCTGGGGTAACTATGGTGCACTGGGGCTCTGTCCTCTTTTATCATCTACTTCTACCCTTCCTCTCTTCTCTATTTGTGATCATCATTTATCATTTAGTTCTCCATGCCTCTGTTTGGTGCAGTGATTAATGTATTGTCCGTCTTTCCCTCTCCCCTCCTGGGGAGTGGGAGTGCTTCCAGACTCCATTTGGCTCATCCGTGCTCATGTTCCTGACTGTGTACCTCCTCTCTGCTCCTGCTCCTACACCTGGCTGTGGTTCCTGTCTCCGGCTCGACTCGCGCCCCTGACTGTCCCCAACCCCGGCTGGATGAAGCTCGTCTGCTGGACTTTAAATATATAGATGTAGAGTTAGATAAGTTAATTCTTCTCTATGAGTTCTGGTAAATCGCCTGTCCGTCCTGGGGGAGGATCCCTCCTTCATGTGGACACCCCTGAGGTTTCTTCATTTTTTCCGGAATCTGTTTTTTTAGGAGTTTTTCCTTACCGCGAAGGGGGGTCTAAGGGCAGGGATGCCAGTATAGCTTAGTCAGTTTAGTTAGTTCAATTTAGTATTTTCCTATTGAATTCATGATCCTTTTGATTTTATGTTTTACTTCTTCAATTACCTATACGAAGCCCATCGGGACGACTGTTGAATTTGGGCTATACAAATAAAAGTGAATTGAATTGAATTAAATCTTAATTACATTATCTACAAGGAAAACAGTGTTTTTGGTGTTTTTGCAAAATGTTCTTGTAGCATTTTTCTCATGATGGAAGACATATAGAACAAAAATTTAGATTAAAAGCACATTTGTGAGTATTTATTTATTCAAATCATCATAGATTAGTAGCAGATACAAACCCACAGTTTAAAAAAAAAAAAAAAAAAACGAAAAAAAAAAAACAGGTCAACGATGCAGCAAATGGTGCGGGTGGGTCAAAGTCTCTCTTCGCTCCAATTCTGATGCATTCACTTGCAGACAAATGAATCCATTGAGGAATGATGGATTATCAGCGTGGGGTTACTTTCACGCCAACAGTCCCACCCACGACTCAAAGGTGAATTTCTGATGAACTCCTGCCGCTCTGCTGAAAATATGTTTTTTGATTTGGGCTAAAAACTGGACAATCATAATTAAAAGACAACTGGGAACAATTTTACAATAGATACAAATATATCTGTAGGGCTAAAAGTTGCATAAATTGCAAATCATACCACTATTAACTTATCTGGAGTGGCAGTAACACATGGCAGTGGCAGACCACATTTAGGCCCTAAAGTCCTTTTGTTTTTTTACTCTTCCGCTTTGATTTACACTCAAACCTATTTTGCACAAAGTCAAACATCACCTTAAAGACAACTCATTTGATGAACAGACTGCAAGCATTTAACCACAAGCTGTTCCAACTGTCTCCTAATGCCTGATTCAGGGACAAAGCAAATGTAGGAGAAAAGTGCTTTATTTATCTGGCAGCAGTCAATTTCCTGGATACCCTTTGCACCAAGTCTATTCTTTTTTTTTTTTCTTTTCAACTTCCTGTTTTTGTTCTCCTGTTCATAATCCATTAGAGAGATAAGAGAAAGACTCCTACAATGAAACAGAATGCTGCCGTCGGTGAATACCAAATCATTCAAATACTCTCCACATTCCCAATTCTCTCATTCAAGCCTCATGTCCTGCTTAGAAAAGCAAAACACAGTGGTAGTTTAGTAAAAAAAAAAAAAATGGGGTAAAGGCCAATGAAGTGGGGGAGGAGAATAATCAAAGAAGACAAGCACTGAAAGTTGACAAATGTAACCAACTTAATTGCCTTTTTTGGTAACCAGACTTTCATAATGTGCTGTAGATCACAAGTTTATTCAGACACCAAAGGAGTTCAATGCATCAAAGATAACAATAAAATATTCTATCAAAAATACACAAAACATTGCAATTATGTAAAAATAGAAACAGTCTAAAAGAGAAAAACCCAATGTCACATAATTTGACAGCTTGTGAGAACAGAGGCAAAAATCATATATTTATATTAACCATCACTAATGAGACATGGGAAAAAAGCACAAAGAACAGCTGTGTCTTACTTTTGACCTTTTTTTTTTTAAATGAAGGAAATCAAGCAAAATGTCACAGCTGAACAATCCCTGTCACCTGCCACGTCCTGGAAAACAGAGTGAATTTGCAAAGTTCACCCTTTTACGTCTCGACATCTATCTGTAATTTTGTGGCAAGCACAGATGGGAGTGCCCGACGAAACTGATGCCGTGTGGAGACCATTACATTGGCTGGTGTTGATTGAGCGGCAGATGGAGACTAGTCATAATTCTGTCATTAGGAAGGAGGCATGCTTCTATCTGGAAAGAAAGCCTGTTTTTTATTTTCTCCTTCTCTGTTGACTCACTTACTTTTGCCATTTTCTGATGCTTCAAAACTATATAGCTTAAGGTGTGCATCAGCGCGCTGTCACCAAGTCAAAGTCACACGCATCATTTTATGTCAAAGTCATAGGTGCTGAGTCACACGCGTACAGATTGAACGTCACACATGTGTTTCTATTTCAAGCAAAACAGCAAACAGCTTGAGAACTTGCATGAAAAATGTGCTCATGTGAGAAAAATGTGTGTGTGGCAAATGTTGCTGCACACGCAAAAAGTCTGCCCTCTACAGCTGCAAACTGTCTCTATGGCAAGATAGAAAGTTTTGAAACTACATTTTCTACCAATGAGGCAGAACACTGGGCAGTAACTGCAGGGTACCATTAAGACGAGGGCAGGAACCAATCAGAAACCCCAGAGACTTCAACACGGGAGGAATCAAAGAACCAATCAAAAAACTAACTCATTATTTGGCTGAAAAGAAGTCCATCTGCCCATCCATCTACCCATTCATCCATCCGTCCATCCATCTACCCATCTACCAATCCACCCATTTGTCCACCAATCCATCCATCCACCCACCCCTACATTCATCCACCCATATATCCATCCATCCATCCTTCTACCAATCCACCCATCTATCCACCCACTCATCCGTTCACCCATCCACCCATCCATCCACCTACCCATCCATATATCCATCCTTCCACCCACCTCTCCATCCATCTATCCACCCATTCATCCATCCACCCATGCATTCATCCATTCACACATCCATTCATCCATCAACCCACCCACCCATCCATCCATCCATTGACCCATCCATCCATCCATCCACCCATGCATTCATACATTCACACAGCCATTCATCCATCAACCCACCCACCCATCCATCCATCCATTGACCCATCCATCCACCCATGCATTCATCCATTCACACATCCATCCACCCATCAACCCACCCACCCATCCATCCATCCATCCATTGACCCATCCATCCATCCACCCATGCATTCATCCATTCACACATCCATCCACCCATCAACCCACCCACCCATCCATCCATCCATTGACCCATCCATCCATCCATCCACCCATGCATTCATCCATTCACACAGCCATTCATCCATCAACCCACCCACCCATCCATCCATCCATTGACCCATTCATCCATCCATCCACCCATGCATTCATCCATTCACACATCCATCCACCCATCAACCCACCCACCGACCAATCCATCGGTCCATCCACCCACTCCTCCATCCATCCATCCATTGACCCATCCATCATTTCTGGGGTCATGGGGTTGATAGAACCAACCCAGTTACTGTTGGGCAAAGGCAAGGAACACCATGAACAGGTCACCAGGTTGTTGCAGGGCTACACCCTCAAGGCTGATTTCCACTGGTCCGTCTGAATGTCCAGTAATCAATCTGAATGTTTACATCACGTCACGTCATGTCATGTCTTCTCTGAAATGGGGCCCTCTGGAATGCAAGCTTTACACAGGAGTTCTAATTCTGGTCTTTCGGTGCATCAGTTTTGTGGTTGAAAAAGCTGAAGAAACAGAAAAGAAAAGTTTTTTTTTTTAAATTAAAAAATTCTATTGTATTTTAAAAAAATAAAACTCTATCCAATTTAATTTCATCTTTACAGTGTCCAAAAATATGTTTTTCTCCTCCAAACGTCTTCAGCAACACTAAACAATAAACTCTAAAAATCAGACAGTGTGATTTTCTGGATTCATTTTTTTTTTTACATTCTATCTCTCACAGTTAAAGTGAATAGATGATGAACATTACAGACCTTTCATCTTTTTATGAGGTACTGAGAATGGCAGAATGGGTGACTTACAAATACCTCTGTCTTCCATTTACTACATTATGGTCACAAGATATTTTTAATCGTTATTTATTCTTGTTTTAATAATTAAAACACTCTTCATCAAAGTGACAGGATCATGCGCTTCCAGAGAGCACAGAAATGTTGTTGAACCTGGGTTGATGACAGTACAGATCTACCTTCTTACAGGTCTAAATTACATTCTGAGGCATAAACCCAACACTACAGATAACTAACCACATCATGCACATAGCGCCAGTAACCACAAACAGCAGACTTAAATCCTGCTTGTTTGGATGCTGAACATATATTTTGTCCATGCTTATGATTTCTCCAAGAAATGAATCCATCCACCTTTCATTGAAGAAAAACAAAGCAAAAAAAACAACAGAGGGAGAAAAACTGTTCATAAGAGAATGAATGCTAAATGATCCTTTTTTTTTGTCGAACTGCTCTAAGATGTCTCCTTCAACACGTAAATGTTCTGAAGGAAATGAAACCCATCAAAAACTGCACAGACCACTGCATGACAAATGGCACAACCCTCACCAGCAGATGGTCCTCATCAGACAGGTTAAGACAGCAAACACTGCTGGGAGACGATGCTGCAGTAAGAACGAAGGCATTTTCTGCACCCACTGCACGAACATATCATTTACATACTGAAAGTGAAGACATTGTTAAATTGTCAAACCAAGGGGGGATAAGGCAAACAGATTTTGTCGTGACACTATTACCTCTGTTTTAATTTCTCAGTTTAAAAGCAGATCCTTTTCTGGTTTCAATTCACCTAAAAGTCATTTGTTCTCACTTCGATAACTTGCGTCTACTACAACAAGTACCACAGTTGTAATATGAAGTGTGCAATCAGTGTGTAGAATAGGCAGACTGTAAAAACAATGTACGAATGTGTGACGTAAACCTTAGAAAAAGCCTTACCTCCGGCTCTCTCACCAAATGAGGGCTAAGATGCTCTGAAAATATTGGTGGCCGGGTATACTGAAAAATCAAAAATATCAGGCAGATAAATTTAAAAAAAAAAAGATAAATGTGCACTTTTACTGTGTAAAAGTACTTTTTAAAATTAAAGCCCTATGTTTTGTGTTTTTAATGTCAAATAACAGATTTAAGACGAAGTTAAAGACCTTTTTTTTGGTGCATAAAACAAATGAAGCTCCAACTGTTATTGGTTACGCAAATAAAAAAGGAAAGTCATCTATATAGAGTCTGGGTGTCATCCTCGACAGCTCACTTTCTTTCCAATCTCATATTAATAACATCACCCGTTCTGCTTACTTTCATCTTCACAATATATCTCGTCTCCGCCCTTCTCTCACTCCTCATACAACTGCTGTACTTGTTCACAGTCTTGTCACTTCTCGAATCGATTACTTTAATTCCCTCCTGTTTGGTTTTGCCCAATAAATCTTTCAAGAAACTGCAGCTTCTCCAAACTTCTGCCGCCCACATCATCACCAGGACCCCGTTATCCCACCACATCACACCAGTTCTCCATTAGTTTCAAGATTCTCCTCATAACCTTCAAAGCTCTCCATAACCTGGCTCCACCCTACATTTCTGATCTTCTTCACATTTCCATTCCCTCCCGATCTCTCCGCTCCTCTCCCTCTCTCCAACCCCATTTCCCACCTGCCCGTCTTGCCACCATGCGGGGCAGAGCTTTCAGCCGCTCGACCCCCAGCTATCGAATTCTCCTTCTTCCGATCTACGCAATACTGACTCGCTGCCACTGTTCAAATCCAAACTCAAGACTCATCTCTTCAAACAATCATACAGTTAATCCATTCAGTTAACACAACTTCATTCTGTCTGTTGTTTTTCTATCCTGTTTTTATTATGTCTTATTAATGTTTATAATTATGCTTATTCATATTTTACTCTTTTAATTTCTTATTGATGTTTTATTCAGTTTTTTTCTTGTTTTTTAACCTTGTACAGTGACCTTGGGTGACCTGAAAGGCGCTTGAAATGAAATGTATTTTAATTATAATAATAATAATTATTATTAATATTATTATATATAAAATTCTCCATTCAAAAGAAAAAGTCTATATTATCCTATATATTTTAACTAGGGGTGTTTGGAAAACTCGATTCAGCAATATATCGCGATAGTTCATTTGGTAGTACTTGTTTCGATTCAAAATGCTGTCAGGATGATATATAATTATAATTTTATATATAATAATTTATGAGCGTCCTTCAGCGTCTGACTCTTGTTTTTCACTTCACCCTCCAACCTCTAGTTGGCAGCAGAGAACACGGAGCCTCTTTGAGCAGCTCTACTCTGCACAAGAAAACAGGAAGACCTCAGCAAGAGGCAGCTTTTTTCTTTGTTTTTTTTTTTCATTGAACAATTGCAGAATACAAAAAACACAAAAATGCAACAATTATGGAAATATAATGTACAATACAGTTCGGAATACAGAATAAACTTGTTATGACCTTAAAAATCTTAATTATTAAGAACATTCACAGAAGGTGAAAAGACTAAATATAATAAAATAAAATAAAATAAAAATAAATGCGAGAGTAAACTTATGTCATTAGACCAAAAAATTTACAGATGTTAATCGTTTTTTGAGCCTTTGTAATTTTTTAAGCTGAAGTTAAATGTATATATTGCTGCAGTTCCAATCTGAACACAAAGAAAACAGGTTTTTTATTAGAAAACTTACTTTTGTGAACATGAAATTTAGCCATTTATAACATGTTTATAAAAAAGAAAGCATCACAATCTTTGAGTTCAAAACTATGAAAACCAAATATGACATTTTTATAATAGAGTTGTAAATTAGAAAGAATAGAATCGGTGATAAATTTGTGGATGTTTTTCCAAAATCTGTATGTGAATTCACAAAACCATTATAAATGAGAGCAGGTTTCAGGATGCTTTTGGCAGAAAGTACAGCTGGTGTTTACTTACCTAAATTTAAAGCTGACCTAATGTGTTGCTGGGTAAAATCTGTGTATAAATTTAAATGCGATTTCTTTGAGTTTGTTTGTTAAGAAGAATTTTTGTGGTAAAGACCACAAAGAAAGACCTCATTGAAGACCATTTAATGTCACATGTAAAAATAGCCCAATAAAGAGTAACTGATGAAACAGAAACCAAATGATTTTGGAACAAAACTCTGATTTTGAGTTTGGCAGAAGTGAAGCAAAAACTACCTAAAGGAGATTTGACCAGATCAGGAGGATGAAGAGTCAAAGGAGGAGCGCTGTAGAAACCCCTGAATAACCCTTGTGCTATCCTAGGCATGTTAACGTTGGGAGTGGGGTCATCTAGACCCACTAGACAGTTCGCTGAACCTTTTTTCTTCAATGATTTGTGATCTTCACTGGTGTCCATGGATTACATGAAATCCTCTCCACCTTTATCCACCTTTGTCATGGTAGGGAGAACACGTCAATGGTCATCTTGACCACACAGGATAGCACAAGGGTTAACATCCAAAGCCCAGACGGTACGGCATCAAACACTACTGCAAATTCTTTGGGAGTTATTGGTATTTTATACTGCATTATAATTTCTGAGTATTTATATAACAATACCAGTTCTTTGAGTAGTTGACTGGGGTCAGCGTGGACAGGGTCCACTCTATCCGCTACCTAGGTGTGCTGATCACAGAGGACCTCTCCTGGACTGCAAACACCACTGCGGCAGTAGGGAAGGCCCAGCAGCGTCTCCACTTTCTGAGAATACTCAGGAGGAACAACCTGGAGAAGAAGCTGCTGGTGACCTTCTACAGAGCCACCATCGAGAGCATCCTCACGTACTGCATAACAGCCTGGTATGCAGGATGCTCGGCCGCAGACAGGAAGGCGCTGCAGAGGGTGATCAACACGGCCCAGAAAATCACCGGCTCCCCCCTGCCCAGCCTAGAGGACATTGCTGGCTCTCGCTATACAAGCAGAGCCAGGCAAATCATCAAGGACTCCCACCATCCCAACCACCACCTGTTTCAACTGCTACCGTCAGGCCGACGGTACAGATCCCACAAGGCCCGCACAAATAGACTAAAGAACAGTTTTTTTCCCAGAGCAGTCAACCACATAAATAAATGTGAATCCCACAAAAAGCTGTAACCTCGTGCAATATCTGTAACTAATGTGCAATATTAACAATTCCCAGTGCAATACAATGCAATTTAAAATAGTTATGTAGCTTTGTACATATGTATATTTTCAGTCAAGCACAAATTTATTGTTTATTATTGTTTATTGTTCTTTAGAAAAAATTTCTGATTATCTATTTTTATTGTTTAAGCTGCTGGAGAGCACCGGTAATCTCGTTGTCACAAGTTTCTTGTGTAACAATGACAATAAAGGCTTTCTGATTTCTGACTGAGGAAAATGATGTCATTATTAAACCAGTGACTTAAAAACAGAGTTTTGTTTTATAAACAATATTACAGTTATTGCAAATAATACAAATCTGTGGAGAAAAGTTGTGTTGGTAAATCAGTGCTCAAGCTAAAAGAACCTGTTGATGGAAGTTTGACAACTTTAAAGGGATTTTTGGAAGACTGGAGTTACAGCACAACAGGACGTTAAGGTCTCCTAACTTTGAAAATACAAAATGTGGAATGAAGTTCCAGATAGATGTGGGGTTATTGAAATATTTCTTCGTCCAGATTACCTTGAGTGTATTATTAAGTGCAGTGAAATCAATACAATTTAATCCTTAGCCTTAGCTTTTTTTGTTGTTATGAGACATGGACTCTGTCCGAATTCCCACCCTAACTACTAAAAAACTAGATGGTGCGGAAATATATCTAGTGCCCTGAATTTTAAAAGCAATTCGGACACCATGCTCACTCCTTTTTTTTTCTTTTAAACGGCGGATATGACATAATCAGTTTCATCAAGTTAATAACGAATCTATATGAGCATATTGCAGCGAGTATTTATGAGTCCTCTGTTTTTTCTGAAGATAAAAACATTGATGGTTTATTTAAAAAATACATTTATTTTTTTTTGCAAAAATTGTTCCGACGCAATGCATTGTGGTCTATATTTACCGATCTAGTGAGTATCGACGCACACTGTTTTTTTCACAGAGACTTCTGGGAAATTTCAAGGGCCCTGGATTTTGTCATTGTAGATTCGGACAGCACTACAAAATGGAGAACACACTATATAGTGCACTAAGTAGTGAGTAGTGAAGGAATTCAGACACAACCATGAACTACTTAGTTTGGATGGGAACCGAACAGAAACTCCGACCCATGTTGCTGCCAGTAACATATAAAAATGCAGATTGCTGTGCTTTTTAGAGGCTCAGATAAGAAGGAGTAAAGTACTGCAGCTGCACAGCGGCTAATAGGCTAATGAACTTAGCATCGGCCAAAATGCTATCGGCAAAGCGGCCAAAGTTCTGCAGAACTTCACAGTAATAGATTCTAGTTTAGCAACCGGATTGATCAGACTGATGTGTACAACACTCTGACAAAAGGCCGACATCGTGGCGATGAGCGTTACTAGTTTACTTCCTCGTGTGAGACGGCGTGGCTGCAACGGTGCAGAGCAGACTGTGATGTAAACAAAGCACATTAATGCGTCCTCCTTCACCCTGTCATGCTGCCCCATCATCACACTTTATGGTTTCTGGAAAGATTTAATGTTTTTTCAGACTCCTGAACTGTTTAAATGTACTGGAGGAGCTATATTAACCAATAGTGAAAATAAACAGCACTTAATCATACTTTTAGAATCTAATTGGTTAAGGCACATTCATTCCATTTTTTTATACTGAAATATATTTTGTTGTAGAAATAAGATAATGTTGACTGTTCCCTTTCTATATTCCAAGTTACCAAAATAAAAGCAACTTATCTATGATATACAGTTGCAGTGCTTAACATTGTCATCATTAAATAAACAGAATATGACAATTTTAGAAACATTGAAATTCAGGTAGAGTTTTTTCTAAGTCATATTTTTTTTTTTTAAAGAAAGAAAATGTGTTCCGGTACAATATCCAGATAAGTAATGTATCGTGGGGCGTGTATCGGAATACGTATCGTTTAGCCAGACTCTTGCCAATACACACCCCTTATTTTAACTTAAGGCTAAAATATTATCACTACATATTTGTTTATGTTATTTTTTCTATGATTTTTATGATTAGTCTCAAAAATTAATTTTGAGACTAATCATTGGCCATCTGAATGATTGATAAATCCACAACCTTTAGCTTTTATGAGGTTGCCTAAGACAAAACATTATATTTACTGCCATCAAAAACTAATATTAGGACAAAAACTATGTGCTTTGTTTCCCCTTACTGAACATAAACATTAGTCATTCTCCTGACCTTATCTATTATGTATCGTCTTTGAACTGCCAGAGCTACACTAAAAGTGTTGGAGGACTTTGGTGTATTTTAATAATTTATTATGGATATCTATTGTGGTAGGACAGAGAGAGAAGGAGGATTTAAGGACCAAGAAAACCTTCACAAA
Source organism: Oryzias curvinotus (assembly GCA_023969325.1). Lineage (NCBI taxonomy): Eukaryota > Metazoa > Chordata > Actinopteri > Beloniformes > Adrianichthyidae > Oryzias > Oryzias curvinotus. Next base: position 28,444,804 of record CM043723.1, read on the forward strand.
ATTGCCTCGATTACTTTCAATGGTTTAAATTATTTATATAAAGATCATGCTGTATTAAAGAAGTGTAGTAAAATGTGTGACTTTAACACTGTGCACTAGCTCTAAGAAAGTATGTTGTTAGTATAAAGTCATGCAGTTTACAGTATTACAGAAAAGAAAGAACACATTGGTTAAGTATAGTGAATAGTGAGGTTAGTGCATGTACTCCAGAGTAAATGATTAATTGTTAAAGATACAAAAATGAATTGATGTGTTAAGGTAATACGTTGTGTGTATATACAAAAAATGGGAGACCTCTTGTAACAAAAAAAAAATAATAATAATAATTGTAAAAGCTGTTTTCCATGCTTACTGTACAAATTAGGGCTTTAAGAAACATTTATAGGTTGCTCATTAGTGTTGTTCACATTTATTTATGGGTTTAATTTTGACACGACGCTAAAAATCTTATAGAATGTTACGACCCCTGGCAGTTGTCTGCTTGTCTTGTGTGTGCTTGTGTGTATGCATATGTGTTCTAAGCTCCTGTAGAAGTCCAGCTCCTGCACAGCTGCTGACTCCGCCCCCTCTGCAGAGCTGATTGAGGCTGCTACCAATCGCCTGGCTTGGAGGGAAGCTTAAAAGCTCCGTGGATCCTCTGCTCCAGTGGCGGCTGCATTCCTGAGTGGGAATTCGTTCTTCAGCCTGCCCCTGCTGTCTGCCTGGCCTTAGCTCGTGAAAGCCTCTGGTTTCCCCCCTTAGTTTGGTTCTGGTTTTGTCCTTTTGTTGCATTTACTCTTGTGGTCTGTTATTTGCATTTTGAGTCATTTTGGTGTCCTGCTATAAAGCCTGAGAATTTAAGTTATATCATTATTTTATTGCACCTTTGGTGTTGAGTTGTTTACTTCCCTTTTAGAGCCCTGTGATTGTTATTTGTCACCGAATAAACGGCTGTGTGGCCAACCTGAACCCCGCCCGGTTATCATAATTTTCTTTATGTTACACATTTCTCCCTCCTCTCTGAAGAGGGACGTAACATAGAAGTAGAAAGTAATTTTATCCACGACAATGAAAACTAAGAAACACTGCTGTTTTCTTTTGAAATTGTGTTATTAGAGTTTCCATTTTTGCCCTCTGATTTTTGGAAAATTACGTATAAAGCTAAACCTCTTCAATTCAATTTCCTAAATTCTTCTTATTTCTACGAAAACAACTTAAATGAAAGATAGCACACAAAAAGGAACAGAAAGAAGATAACTTGTTTTTCTGCCTTTTGCTCCTTTTGCATTCTTTGGATCAAACAAAAAATTTTAGAATAATATATTTTTAAAAACAGTACACTCCTCTGACCCTTCACGGGTCCTCTACCAGAAGCCTGGGAGCTCCAGGGTCCTGCAGTAGCTGTTCCTGTTCTTTTCTGGACTGAGAGGTCTGAGGTCTTTCCAGGTATTTGTTGTAGCCACTCCTCCAGCTTGGGGGTTACTGCCCCGAGTGCTCCAATTACCACAGGCACCACTGTCACCCTCACTTTTGCCTGTCTTCTCTTTGCACAGCCTACACCTTGGGTCTTGTCTGGTGTGGTAGATCTACACCTTGGGTCTTGTCTGGTGTGGTAGATCTACACCTTGGGTCTTATCTGGTGTGGTAGATCTACACCTTGGGTCTTGTCTGGTGTGGTAGATCTACACCTTGGGTCTTGTCTGGTGTGGTAGATCTACACCTTGGGTCTTGTCTGGTGTGGTAGATCTACACCTTGGGTCTTGTCTGGTGTGGTAGATCGACACATTGGGTCTTGTCTGGTGTGGTAGATCGACACATTGGGTCTTGTCTGGTGTGGTAGATCTACACCTTGGGTCTTGTCTGGTGTGGTAGATCTGAGCCTCTATGGTTCTGGTGCTCAGGGCTTGTTCCTGAGCTGCCAGGATGAGTGCTTCAGTGCTGTCCTGTAGGCCAGCCCTTTCTAGCCATTGGTAGGACTTCTTGACATCGGCCACTTCACTTCCTTCCTTCCAGCTAGCATACAGTCTCAGAGTGCTGGATTTGGGATGGAACCCTCCATGCATGGTGAGGAGCTTTTGTGTTTAACATCCGTGGTCTGTACCTCTTCCTTTGGCCATCTTATTATTCCTGCAGGGTATCTGATAACTGGCAGTGCGTAGCTGTTTATCACATTGAGCTAGCTTCTCAGGACTTGCCTTACTCGTTGGAGGTATTTAGCTGTTGCAGCTTTCCTTGTTGCCTGCTCCAGGTTGCCATTTGCCTGCGGAATTCCAAGGTACTTGTAACTGTCCTCAATGTCTGCTATTGTTCCTTCTGGGAGTGAGATCCCTCCTGTGTGGACTACCATTGCCTCTCTTTGTCACCATCCGGCTGCATTTCTCGAGCCCGAATGACATCCCAATGTCAGTACTGTAGATCCTGGTGGTGTGGATCAGGGAGTCAATGTCACGTTCGCTCTTAGCATATAGCTTGATGTCATCCATGTAGAGGAGGTGACTGATGTTGGTCCCATTTCTGAGTCAGTATCCATAGCCAGTTATGTCTGTGAAGACTCTCATTCATGCAGGTTGCACTGTGACATGAACAGTTTTGTTGATTGTTTGGTTGAGGGGGTTCAAACTAGAGGGCTGCATTGGGGTTGGGTCCCGTCGGGTCCCACGAGACCCAACCCAAATCTCGCAGGCGGTTTGAATTTTGCTGCGGACGGGAGCGGGCGGCTAAAAACAAACACTGCAGGATTATGGAGGTTGCCTTGCGACATGATGTAGAAGATGTCAATAGATGATGTAGAAAAGAACCTCAAACAAGGTATTTACAGCAGCGGTCCAATCCCTGGTCCGCAGACCGGTACCGGTCCGTGGGTCAATAAAATAACTTACATTACTTCTGTTTGATTTATGTCTGAAATCTGAAAGATGTTTTATTTTGAAAAATTGCCCATTTCTCTGTTCCATCCATCTCTGTCACTCTTGATGCAGGCCAATTCGCTCTTCTCGGTCACGTGATAGGATACCGCTAAAATAAAACCCAGGAACTAGCAAAATGAATAAAAAAAAACGTCTGTGGAAAGTTTCTTTGCCGAGTGGAAAAGGCCCAGCCAGGAGACAGAAGAGGAGCCTTCCACTTCCTAAAAAAGAAAGCTACATTTAATAGACAGTATTAGGAGTCCTACTTAAAATACGGATTAATCCCAACGGGAGATTCCCACGCACCATTCAGCATTGTGGATTTCCAAGCACTTATTTTGAAAAACGTTATCATAGTGATTAGTGACCAGAGTGTTGCTGGCAGAGAGGACGTTGCTCATGTCATAATTTGTGTTTATTGTTATGTTTAGAAAATACCAAATGTTTTCATGCTGGTTATATCATATATCTTTGTTGTATTGTTGTGTCGGTCACGTGCACGTTTGCTCTGCTGTTGGAGCTCCACAGGCTGAGGAACTAGGCTCAAATAGGGTTGATCACAGGTGTTTCTTTTTGTCTACCGGTCTTTCATCTGACAGTTATGTTGTTTCACCCTTAGTTATTTCTTCCTGTTGTGTTTACTTCTTTTTAGCACCATCAGTGTGGGAAGAGGAGAGGATGATGAAACCTGTGCGATGTACAATGTTTAGTGTGTCAAAATAAAAGCGCAGTGTACGTCTTATCACGTGCTGCTGCAGTGTGGGTCCGCCACTTATAACATACCGCTCCATGAGAATTTTAAAACCGGTCCTGTGCCGCAATAAAGGATGGGGACCGCTGCTTTACAGCACAAAAGCAAAGCAAAGAAAGTTTGGCATTTGGAGAAGTTTCTCAATTTTTTTTTAAACATGCAAGCCAGGGAAATGAAACAAACAACCCCATGAATCTCTTTAATGATATCAATACAAATACGTGTTTACACAAAATCAATGCATCTCTATTATTGTACGGGAATAAATTCTCAGAGATTTGCGGGTGTGGGTGGGAGTGTACATACATATTGCGGGTGCGGGCTGGAGTGTAACGCATACGTTGCGGGAGCGGGCGGTAATGGTCAGAAATTCGGTGCGCACGGGTGGGAGCAGGATGAAGAAAACAGTCCCGCCCAGGGCTCTAGTTCAGACCCATGCAAAACAGCCGTGGGGACAGAGCGTCTCCTTGGCAAATTCCACATTTGATGGACACTTGCGCAAGTGGTTTTCCAGAGCTTCATTGAGTTTCCTATGAAGTCTCTTAGAGTCCTGTTGATGTTGTACAGCTCCAAGCATTCAGTGATCCATGTGTGGCATTGAGTCATAGGCTTTCTTGTAATCAATCCAGGCTGTGCACAAGTTGGTTTGTCGTGACCTGCAGGCCTCAACGCTGTCCAGCTCTTCATACTTGAGACTCTTTCTTGGATGACTGCAACTGTGATGGTTGCTGGATTCTGTTCAGGGAGGCTGCCTATGTTCCTGTTCACGCAGAGAGACCAGTCATTGAGCATAGCTGATATGTGCTACTTCACATCACTGACAGTGTCTGGCCATCATTAGGTGATGTAATTTGTTTGTTTGAATCTTTATACTTAAATAGTGTAAGATGTCACACATACTCATCCTTTGAAATCTTTTTTGTGTCTCTTATTCTGTATTTGAATCACAGTTTAATAGCCTAAAAAAAAAGAAAAAAAAGATCAAAAAGGAAATGTTCCAGTCTGTTAGGGTACATTCACATTGGCAGGTTGATTTGCACCAGAATCTGTTTTCTTGGGGACCCCCACTTCAGGTGAAAAGTGTGAAAGCGCATCTACATGGGGTAAGATATCTGTCAATAAGAAATGTATGCTTAAATAGAAAAATTGAACACAAATTATTACTTTGTGCAGAACTGAATATAAAAACTCCAAATGCAACATTTAGTTTTACGTTTGACATGTATTTACGATTTGTCTTTGTTTTGAATACGACTCTTGCTTGTCTTGAGTACTAATTGACCCCAGTTAACAAACTGTTAAAAATACATCAGGAACATACATCGAGTTCAGCAACCTTGATTCAACTAAGTGAGCATGCGCTTTGAGCCTCATTTATTAAACTAAAACAGAATTAAACTTTTTAAATTGTTAGTGACTCCTGGCAATAAACTATCCTGATACCATAGCTCTGTTGAATTCAAACAAATCTGATTGTAACAATTAAAATTATAGCAAATTCTAAAACAAAATTCACATAAATTGACATAATTGTTATTCAATTTTGTCACATAATGAACTTTTTTGATAATCCTCACCACAAGCCGCCACTGCTTTAGATCAACAAATCATAAATGTTCTGATTGTTTGTCATTATTTGCTAACCATATTTGTGGAGTACCTTTCACTGATTGCCACTTCTGGACTCTGATTATAACAAAAGCTGGAGTTAGAAAAAAACGGAATAACAATATGGCCACAATTAGACCCACGTTTTTATTTTAGTAAAAAATATGTTCTGTTTTACGTAGCAATAGGTATGGAATGACAACTAGTGCTGATAACTACTAGTTTACATGTTTAAACCATATTGGTTCTAGTCGTCAAATTACTTTTACTTTAGGAAATGTCCAGTTAAACAGTAAAATAATTGCTGCATTTCCATTTCAGATATGAGCAAAACGTTATTAAAATTCTAGAAATGTGACAATTGCACTTTTTCCTTTAAATCCTAATTACATGGATAAACACAAACGTGATAAGTCATTCAGAAACAGGCCGACGGATGTGAACAATGCTTTGATTTACAGCAGATACATTTAAACTTCTGGTCCTTGACCTGGTTCATCAGGTCAAGGAGCGGCTCCTCCCAGTCCCTTACACGTGGGAGGGGCTACAGAGGATCTGTGGATCCAACAATTCCACATGACATGCTCAACTTCTGATGAGTTGTGTAATGTTGTGGGATCTGTGGTGGCGCCCACTGTGCAGCGCCCAAGACCGCCAATTCCTACCAAGAAGCACATTGCCATCGATTGTTGGTCATGTGACTCATTTAACTCAAAAACCACCCCCTCCAAGCACAAAGACTTTCTTTAAATAAATGCAAGTTTTTTCAAAATCCTCAAGTTTCCATTGGGTCAATTTATTATTGCCAATCCAAATTGCATATTAAGGAAATGGCAGCTGCTGACAGGGTTCAGTTTCACTGCAGTGAAGATGCAGTAGCTTTACTCACATTTGTTGGTTAAGTGGTGTTTTTTAAGCTGTCTTGGTAACAAATAAATACAAGTTTTTCACTCCTCTCTCCTAAAAAAGAAAGCCCAAAAGAAAGATAAAATGATCTACAGAGACATTACTGGGAAGCAGCACTTGGCCTTGAGCGTTGGCTGATACTTAATGATTCATCCTGACAATTGTCTCCGATCAGCTTGTATTTAGGAGCTCAATCATGTTTCTTTCAAAAACTCTAGACAGTGTACAAGGGCTGGGAAAAGAATACTTCATATGTTTTTTTTTTTCTTTAAAAACATGTCGTTTCCCATAAGCATTTGGTAAGACAGGCCCCTGCGTGGAGTCTGGGGGTGGCTGTCAGCAGGTAACAACAACAACATCAGATAATGGAAAATTAATGTCTTCCAACTGAGACAACATGCTAACTTAGTTAAACTCATTGGGTCGGGTAAACACCATTAGACCTCAGCATCCATAGTGTTCCTGGAAGTTTAGTCATTTGAGAGAGCTGGGTAATTAAAGGAAAATTAATGGAAATTTGTGTAACAAATGTATTCATATTTTATGCATTTCTTCTGTGAGGCTGGAATCCTCCTAGTGAGAAATGATAAGCAGCTTGATTAACTCAGATTGGAGAGTCCCAACTGTTTTCTCTTCACAACAGTATGTGTTCTGAGTAATGAAGAAGTTGAGACACTTCAAAAGCTTCTTATGAGGAATAAATTGTATATAAGTGTATGTCAAAAAACTTAATCTCTATTCAGTGTGTAAATAACAGCTTGCATACGATAAGCGAAGACATATTTTTATGTTCCTTATGTGAAACATTTTATTCCAGCACATTTTCCAGAATGTGAAGTAAAAAAGTTTAGAATCCTTTCAACTATAAAGTCCCCTGGATGGGATGTGCAGTTTAAGTGAACCAGAGTTTGTTTCCCCCAATAATCCGGAACTAATTTACAGTCTGAATGCCCAAGCGAGCCCTGATCCAGGACCAGGAACCGCTCTCTGACCCATGCTTTCCAATCGGACTGAGCTTCGCTTTGCTCTGAGGTTCATGTTTCTGAATATAGTCCGTTCCCAGAGCGGAGCAATTGAACCAAAACAGCCACCGTAGCCCACAAATGAGCCACAGGCAGATATAAAACAACGGTTGTGGAGTTATCAAACAGAAAAAAGGATCCAACATTTATTGTAACAGCTGAAAACACTTCTTACATGCTTTTCTGTGTGTTGTGACGCGGCACGCGCCCGACAAGCGCTGCTGTCACGTGGTCCTAAAACCTACCCTGTAGTTCCTTACAGAATTCTCTCAAAACAATGCCATACGACCAGAACGATGAGACCCAGCAACTCATTGAAATGTGATCGGATGAATTCAGCCTCATTAAAAAAACTTCTAAGGTGATACACATTGGTGCTCACTGTTTTCCCAACATTCTACATATCATTAACACTGTTTCGCGTACCTTCTTAGCCTTAGTCTACTTGCCAGTAACCGCTCTGCAGCATGCCCCCACCGGACCAGAAAAGTGAGTTGAAAGCGTCGATCCTGGCATTGATAGAGACTGGAACAGGAAATTCCCCTTGATGGCACTCTGAATACAGACCAACCCCAAGGTTCAGGACTCGATCCCGACCAAATAAGGCGTACTGGATCCGGACCAAACGCTTTTTCCAAGTCTGAATACACCTTAGGATACCTCATAAAACAAAGTAATCTGCACATTAATAACAATATGTTGATTAGAATCATTCATATTTTTCACAGTAATGATTATTAAACTTGGTATGGGCCGGTGGGACACTTGGGTGGCTGGGGGACTCTGAATCATTTGTCTTTTTTGGCGGGGCTGGGGCTTGTGCTCTCTGTGTCCCCCTGCTTTTTGGTGCTAAGGTCTCATGCAGTCGGTCCTCCAGCTCTGGTGTTGATGGTTGGTGTTGCCCATTTAGCGGTCACCCTCAAACTGTTTCTTCACGCGGGTGGCATTGGGTCCATGGCAGCCAATGTCCCCCCCACCCGCGTAGAAGGTTTAACCTTCTACATTCTGCAACACCATCACTTACTGTAATGAGTGGACACTCATTTGTGCACTGGTACCATGTCAGCTAACAGGACATTTGCACGATTTAAGGAATGAGAAATGTTTGATGAGTTTGCTTTTATGCTCAGATGAATGTGCGCGTAAGTTGGTCAATATCCGTATTGTCAATATGACGATATGCGAGTTCTCCTTTGACATGATTCCATCAAGCTTGCCATCGACGGTATAAACCTTTGACATCTCGTCAAAGAGCAGCCTAGAATAAATGAATAAATAAATAAATTAAATTAAATAAATAATCAATCAAATCAATAGAAAGTATTGAGAAATACTTTACCAAAACAAACACATAGAATTGTGTTAGCTATAGAACATCTGTGGAAGTCTTAACGGTGGCAAAACAACAACACCAACAAAAAAGCACCAGGAATCTTTAGCACAGGTGCTCCGGTAAAATATAATTACCATTCTTCTTTATATTTCAGCTGCTCCCATTGGGGTTCATCGCAGCAAATCATCCGCCTCCATCTAACCTTCTCCTCTGCCTCCTCCTCACTCACCCCAACCTCCCTCATTTCCTTAATCGCTACATCCAGGAACCTCCTCTTTGGACTTCCTATAGAACTCTTTCCTGGTCCATCCTCAGCATCCTTTTACCAACATCATCACTGTTCTTAACGTGTCCAAAGTATCTCCTTCTGCTTACTTGCATTTATATCTTAAATGATTATCCTGAGTGACAAAAAAGTAAAAACATATTTTGGAAATAAAAAACCACACAGCTCAACTCCATTTGACTGTCATGAAATAGGCAAAGCCACACCAAGACAGGAGTTTCCTGCATATTCAAACAAAATGGATGCTAGGTTGCAACAAGAACAAGCAGCACGTGACGTGGAGAAAAAGGGGAAGCAGTCTCAAGAAAATTAAACAGCACTGAACCCTGTAAACAAATATTTCAGCAGTGTTAAACACAGTGTAGGAGGCGTCTGGTGTTGCTGTGCTGTGAAATAGCCCAGATCTGTTTAGAATGGGGCTTTAAAAAGCAAAAAAGTAGAAATGCAACCACTATAGCTGATTGATCTGAAGAGCCAACAGAAAATCCATGCTTCTTCCCATCAAACTTTCATTTTTTTTTTTTTATTGGAAAGTCAGGTGTTTCCCTGGAATCTACGGAAGAATTCTTTCCAATAATGTTTAGATAAGAAAATAGGACCATTCCTTTTCCATAAAGCACCTTTTTTTCCTCTCATGTTAAGTCTCTGTGAAAGCCATTCTTCACTTTTATGTGTTCTGCAGATCCACAAGTTTCTGGAAAGATATCCCTGTTGGCATGGAAACTGGCACCAGTATCTGCCTCACCTTAACAATATTCATACTGGTGTGGTCTTTTTCTCCTTTCCTTTATCTCCTTGTTATTGTTCACCTACCCTCACTCTATTTGTTCTTTGAGCTCTAATTCATCTATTCTTTTGTTCACTTCATTTTTATTTATATTTTGTCTTAGAGTAACACCTTTCTACTTTTTATTTTTCAGTAATAAATTAACCGTTCCATGTGTTTAATCAATGACTCATCAGTAGGAATTGTGCAGAACTCTCAAGGGTTAACAAATATCAAAGACGGGGAATAAAAAAGCGGAATATTATAAGAATGGAAGAGACTTCTTAGATTACTTTAGTTAATTAAGTTACTAAATGTCAAGATACCCACATTAACTGTATTTGTAAAATAAGTCATATAAACACCCAAAACACGTATAAATTGTGAATATTATAACAGCAGTTATATATATCTACTATTTTTCCTTAGTCTTGTGAAAGCCTTGTTTAAATGTTTTGTTCACAATTAAAAAAAAAAATACTGCAAGTCCAAATTCCAATATATTTTACATGATTTGGCGTAAAATATAATGGAATGTAGAAACAATTTATTGGAAGATACCCCGCGTAACCAATGCAGTTTTTTCCAGTGGTGCATTTGTTCTGCTGATATCCATTGACTTTCTATTGAAGATTAGGATTTAGGAGCTAGGAAAAAAATATTTTTCTATAGACTTCTATGGAAAATCATACAATATGTTCTCAGAAAATCAAGGATACTAGGAAAAAGGCAGAGCACTACCAAAGAGAGAAATCCAGAGTAAAGGGTTAAAAAATGTAAAAATACATAAATAGAACAGAACAAAAACCTCACCAAGGCAGGGAAAAGCCACACAACAATGTATCTTTAAATAAGAAAAATGTGTTCTGTCAGGCGAGTGGGCACTCACAGCAGCAAAATGGATCAATCCCTCTGTTTGCTGTGGTTTTTATTTTTTCATTTTAATCTATCCATCCATTTTATCAACTCATTTCATCCCTTTCGGGGTCACATGGGGCCACAAGTGACGATGGCGATATATCGCCATAGTTCATTTGGCGATACTTGTATCGCAATTTATTTGTTCGAAGGATGAGCCCCTTGAGATGTTGACATACAACAAAACAAGCAAATACCGACAGATACAGTTGAGCTAACTTTACATCTGTCAAAACAAGGAAAAACTTTTTTTCTCTTTTCAATTTATTTATTTAATTTATTTAATTTATTATTTTTTTTTCTCTTGATTTTTTTTGTCTTTGTTTTGTTTTCAGGTCTTTCATTTTATTTAACTTGAAAAAAGAAGATTGTGCAAAAGTACCTTTATTTCGACTGGAGTCTGTGATTTGATGGAGATTTTGTACAATTTCTGTATAAAACAAATAAAGTTTGGAAAAAAAAAACAAGGAAGAACTTAAAATATACAAGGCAACGAACAGGCACACACACACACACACACACACACACACACACACAGACATTTATTGCACCTATTAACAGTTAGTTTAAGGTAAGGGAATAAAAAGCAGGAAAGAAATCAAATTAAATCAAAAACAGTTACTTGAGTGTTCTATTCAAAATGTTGTCATGACGATATTTATTTAGTTATTTCTGAGCGTCCTTCAGCATTGACTTTGTACCATGTTGCTGTCAGTATCGTAGAAAAAGGCAGGTTGCGGTGCTTCGCAGCGGACTCAGATAAGAACGAGTGAAGCCCTGCAGCTGCACTGCGGCTAACGCACGTAGCACCAGGCAAATGCTGTCGGCAATGCGGGCCAAAGTTCTGCAGAACCTCCCAGCAATAGATCCTACTTTAGCGACCTGATGGATCACAGTGATGAGTACAACGCTCTGTAAAAAGGCCAACATCGTGGCGATGAGCGGTACTAGTTTACTCCCGCTTGTGAGAAAGGGTGGCTGCAGCTGCAGAGCAGATTGATATGTCAACAAAGCATCTGCGCCACTTTAAAGCAACATTCTTTCATCCTGTCATGCTGCCTCATCATCACACTTTATTGTTCCTGGAAAGAATTAGTATTTTTGTTTTCCTGTTTATATTTGAAGCACCATTCAGGCTTCTGACCCGTTTAAAGGTTCTGGAGGAGCTACTTTAAGCAATATAACAATAAACAGCACTTTATTTACTCGTACTTTTAAAACCTTACTGGTTAAGGAACATTCATTCAATTTTTTTTCTTATACTGAAAAATATTTTGTTGTGAAAATCAGACATTTGCCACGTTTACATGAACAAAAGTAATCTGAAAGAACGCCTGATCTGAAGAAAAATGTGTCATGTAAACACGCCGTTCACTTCCAAAAAAACCAACAACAATACAGTACTAAAAACTGATTGAATATTCATTTATTTTGTAGGTGACCATGGTATCAGTGGGATATTGGTTTTTGAAGTGTCCATTATCAGAAATGAACACACTTTGCGGAAGCAACCATCCACGAAGCGGAGGTCGGTTAGTTTAGTGTGTTAGTTTCTGGTCATTCAGCCTTACCTGATCCTCAACAAATGTTGCCTTTTTTCAATACACCAGGTAATCATTTAACAAATGAAAAACATATTAGTTATTCTCTATAAAACCTTTCCCACCAAAAGTGGTTTTGACATTTTGAAAAGAGCAGGAAAGCCTGTCCACTGCCCCTAGTGGAATGGTAATGGACTACTGGGTAAAAATACACACCAAATAATATACAATTGGATTTAAATGACATTTGGATCATTTTAATGAGATAAGGGTCTAAAAATTGCACGTATCACTAATGAATGGTCATAGGGTTAACCCGGAAGGTTGTTTCAGAAGGCTTGGGACCACTTTATCTGATCAGAAATATTTCTACCTGTTCTTAGCTTCATGCTTGAGAATGGTTTGTGTCTCCAACAAAAACCGTTATAAGCTACATTCAAAAGAAATGCAAGATATGTTTTCTAGAATTGTTCAACTTAAAATATCAAATTGTTGAGTATCCACCAAACCCAAGACTGGAGTAAACTTTGAAAGGTCAACTACAAATTAGAAACGGCTTCAATCTATAAAATGTTTAAAACCTGGAAGTCCTTCCAGTGGAACTGATAAGTAATATTTGAACTTAAAAAGATTAAATTGAGCTAAATCAATATTTTCCATCTTATTTCTTTCCATTTTAGCAGCCCAGCTCCAAATATTTCAAGAATTTAAGAGATACCACTGCTGTTCCAGACTCCAGAAATGTATCTGTGACTCCAGCATGCTGTGTGGCACTTATACAAAGTACCAAACGTGCCCTGTGTGTTTGTTTGAGTACATTTGAGTCCTAGCATTAGCACTTATGAAACTTATCAGACCGTTGTCATTTGTCTCACACTGCTTAAGTGTGGTGTCTGCTCAATCAGATGAGGCTGTTGTGCTAGGCTCCGCTGATCCCATCTGTCACAACTTCATCCTTGGATCCACCATCCGGTTTCAAGCCCCTTGACAGCCCCGTACGGAAATCACTCAATCTGTCCTTTCAGCTATTCTGGGATCTTTTTTTAATTTTCCACTCAGAAGTGAAGCAAAGAAACCCTAGGCCAAACCTGCCGCTCAAAGAGCACTTTTGGATTAGTTCCTCTCTGCTGGGCTTGACATCCTTGTTCCTTGCCTCCATGACTTTCACCTTCGTAGACAGACAGTAAGTCATAGGGGTTTCAGCACTGCCCTGAGTCAAGAGTTGTTCAGTTCTCATGGCGTCTCACCCACTTCACACCAGCTGCTCCTCAGAGCGTCAGGAGCAGAATTCCAGTCCATTCTGGGATGCTCATCCACAGGGAGCCTAAAGGAAACTGGATTAGTTGCTAAGAATGCACATGGGAGAGCCTCCTAGCAGAGCCCCTCGCTGTGTTGTGGCAGCGGGGCATCACTTGGTCATGAGTTTACAAGGAGAACAGAGCTGATAAAACACTTACAGAAAAGATCCCTCCCCATGGATTTTCAAATGCAACTGGGCTGCATGTTAGCTTGGTTTGATGACTTTTTAGAGTGAAAAAAAACCCAGCGTCATCCTTTTTCTCTGTCTTTGCCTAAATACTTATGTGAAATGTGAACGGTTATGAGCATAAGTAAAACTAAGTGTCAAAATAAATTTAAAAAAAAAAGAAAGAAAAGAAACACGTGTCTCTAATTTGAACATACAGCAGCCTAAACTATGGCTGGTTAGCACCAAAGATAATGAGGAAATCAGGGGGAAAAAGGGAAACCTTTGAGGATTACTTCGCTAATCCAAGATGCTGGCTGAATGCTAATTTGCCAACTTGAGGCTCAAAATACTCATATCACCTGGAGCCCACCCATGTTCCCTTTTACCAACTAGAGCTTTCTGTAATGGCATAGAATCAGCTTCCAGGGATGCACAAAGGCATTCCTTTGAGTCAGTGCGTGCTCACTCACTGCTGCATTAGGGCAGTGCTGCTGAGTATCTGACATCAGGTCAACACAGAGCGAGCTGACATGGCGTGAATTATGTCGTCCTTCAAAAGCCTCACTGACATATCAAGAGTATACATTCGCCACCACAACAGACAATCTCTCTTAGACAATGCACTGTCAAGTCCAACAAGCTGACCACAAGGTCAGTGAACTGCTAAATCCAATTAAGTGCAATTATCCAGTGCAGACCAAAGAGGGGAGCTTATCTAACAACGTTCCTCTGCTGTGTCTCTGTGAGTGGATTCTGTAACTAAAAATGCTGGATTTGGGGGGAAAAAAAAACGATCTTTAAATTTAGATTATCTTACGACTAAAGATTGAAAGCGTGTCATAAAACCGGAAACGACATCTCCAATATTCCGGTTATGTCACTAACGTACTGATCCGTTCAGAAACAAAACAAAAACACACAAACTACATGATGCAAAAATTTCAACATGTGACAAAAATATTCGTGGGCTGACACCCAAGTGACATGCAGTTTTCCTGTTCTCAACTTTAGTTTGAATGTTAAAAGATTTGTTTTTTAAAAAGTCTTGAAATATAACATCAAAAGATAAAGTCCCACTCAAATCCTCTATTTTCCAGGGGCCTTTTAATTACTTTACTATTTTTAGCCAAATTTAAAAAAAACTGCCTCCTTTTGTTGGACATAGTGCTGCAAGGGGTTCATTAGAAATTCAATCCTGCATTGTGGATGGGAATGTTGGCGAGGAGTAAGCCTTCCCTCATTTCCCATCATCCCATTGCTTACAAGCTCTCCCGCTAGCTTACAGCCCCAACCTAACATTAATTGTGCAAGAAACGAGCAATATCGGAGCTATTCAGACATGGAGCAGAGCCAGGAGATGGTTTCCTGCAGATGGTAACAAGAAGCTTTTTCAAACTGCATTTTTTTCACCACGATTTGAACAAAGAAATACTCCCAAACACAGTTTTAATCTCAATTTCCCTTATATATGTCTCCTATAATGAGAAAAAGGCATGTTAAAAACACAGTTTAACACAGCTTTCATTTAATCTTTTATTAAAGAAGCTAAATGTTGATGTAAATAGGCTACGCAGCATAGGAGACTATTTTTTATTAAGTAACAAAGAATGGATTTCCAATCAAAAACATTAATAAAAAATGCCATTAACAGGAGCATGCAGTTGCCTAAATAGGTTGAATTTTTCCACTTCTTTCTGTGCTTTTCCACTTTCTTAGGGTTGTTTTATTGAAATCTGCGTCAGGAGCAGCCCCCCCCCTTCCTGCATCCAGTCAGTTGTGCTTTCACTGATTCCTTATACTGTCCGTTTTGCATCGTAAGTCGCTCCCGGCGACACCTTATTTATTCGAAGCGCAGGAGCTTTGTGGAAGAGGCGAAGAGTGATCAGTGTCATCTCTACTTCATCTCAATGATCAACGGCACCTCTCGGGGGCTGAAACCGGCAAATGTGGAAACCCCACCCTTCAGAACAGTCACGATTTGTCGCTGCCATCCCCAAGGCGGCGCGGCAAGCTGTGTTTCTGCGCTCGCGCCGTGGAATATGAATGTGCGAGAGCTCAGAGTGACTAAGTATGGTTGTACATGTTAATGAACATCTGTGGTTTATGTGGATCACTCATGCTCAAAAACCTTAAGTGTGTTGACAAAGAACTGGGAAAATACCGCACACGTTTGGGTGTGTGAATGTATTAGCAGCGTTTTTAGCGTGGTGACAGCCAGGTGTCAGCTCTGCATTGCAAAGTATTTTTAAATTGGGGGGAAAAAAAACAAACATCGGTGTCATTTTTCTACCATAAAAATAGTTGACAAAATTCAAAAAGCCTTTTGAAACCAAACGATTGCATCTCCGTTTTACTTGCTGGTGCTAACAACCCAGAGTGCTTTTAAAGTATCACACATTTGCCTATTCACACTACACTTTTCATCTCTTTTAGCTTCCACTGTGCCTACTTTTGCTCTCCTACACCGCTGGAGACACATCAGGGGAAAGATGCTATTGAGCGCTTTTCTCCAGGAAAATAGACTGCAACGGTACAAAACTGAACCATAAAGCTCCAGATTAGCAGAATTCTGCTCTGCTTTCTAAGCTAGATGTTCTGGAGGGATGACAAGTATGAACATGTATCCACAATGTCTGACTCATTCTGAGTCTATAGACTCCAATCATAAAGAATTTTTCTTTGATACTAGCTGCCTTTGGATTCTGAGCATGGAGGTCATGGGCAATATGCATGTGTGTGTTATGCAATGTGGGAAAGTGTGCATGTGTGTGGCCTTCGTGTCCTTATCTCTTTCAGCCAGGCCACTCTGCCATGGTGCACTCCAAAGAGCCCCTAGTTGTCATTCAAGGCAGCACACAGCTCTGAAAAATGTCACCAAGAGGGGAAGGTGAGAGACAAAGATGCAAACATATAGAGGGGAAATGTCCTGGGGCGAGGGTTTAAAACCCTGTGTAATATGAGTGAGGATAGATGATGTTTTTGTTGTATTTCATGCTTCTTGCTGTACCATCCTTTACAGAACACTACAACCACTCAAGGAAAGTGTTGCAACAGTGGGTGAAAGGATACGGCTTTGATGCACGTCTGTAAACACAGATTCTTTTTTAACTGCTAATATCATATCATTTAAATATTTAAGAACTTTTTTGAACTGCCTATTCAGTTAGTAGGAACAGTAGGAACCCCATGAAGAGAGGGCTGCTACACTGATAGAGCCCACCTAATTTGGTCGGGATTGAGGCCTAAACCTTGCATTTGGACTGCATTCAGACTGCCGTCAACCAGAGGTTGCTGTTCTATGAAGGTAAATATGTTCCAAATTATAATCAGAAGTATATTAGTATGCAGTATGCAGAAGTATGCAGTATATTTTTTTGTTTTTTCAGATTTTTTCTGTTATTTTTTTTTACATTTTTTTTTATTTTTTCATTTTTCAGAGTGAGTTCTTAAAATGAAATTCAATATATTTTTCTTGTTGTTCCACTTTTATTTTATTTTGTTTCATACTTGTTAAGATTTTGTTTTTCGCTCCGATTTTACTTTTTTTTCTGCTCAAATTTTTTGTGTTCTTTGTAAGGACTACAACAATTGTAATCTTAAAGCGAGAAAATAAGGACACGTATCTCAACTTGCATTATTCGAAAACACTAGTCCACTCTGAGAGAAAGAGTAATGACATTAGGAATTTATGTGAAGTTTTTTTAACATTAATATTGAGTGATTATGGTAAGTAATTTATGGTAACTTGTTTAATAATTCACTTTTTTTTTTCTGTGGCATTTTTATGTACTTTATTGATGGTCCCCGTCTGTCTCTGCGGTTTAACAAGCATCAACATGAAGACAAACCTCCAAGCTCAGAACAGGCGGATTAGATTATGGATCACAGAAAACGTCAAAAACAAAACAAAACATGGTGTTCCTATAACCATGGATGACAGATCCTATGGAAACATCTGAGATAGCTCCGTATTTAGAAAAGTAGCAACAGAACTGTTTAACGTCAGACGTTTGCAAAGCTAAACTCTTTTTTTTTGTGTTTCCTGTTGACAATAATTGTACAGTATCTTTCTATAATGTTAATCAAGCATCCCTATCAAGTTGAGAGCTGAGCCAGAGTCAAATGAGAAATTCAATCTGATAAGCGATTGCAGGAAGAGGCAGTTCATCCAAGCTTTATCTTTATATTTCCCGATGGCAAACGGATTCAGAGGGAGCAAATGACGCCGTCTTGTGTTTACCAGGTTCACGCCAAATAGCATTTCTGCGATGAGCATCTCGTGGCAGCTGCCAACTGAGGTGGTGACAACAAACAGTAATGTGTGGACGGTGTCATGTGCGATGAGTGCCATCCATTCTTACTGTCAAGACAAGCTGCCTCTTGTAACAGTTGGAGGAGGCTTGAAAAACACAGGCATATGCTTGCATTAGGGCCACCATTTATAAACGTCTCAGTATTCACTTGCAGATGCACTCCTGGCACATTAACATCACTGCTGCACCATCACTGCACCCAGGTTATATCCATATACATGTGAAAGATAAACAACAATAAGAAAGAGATTGTGATTTTTTTAAGTAGAATAAACCATTCTGTATGTCAACTACACTAGAATTTATTTTGTCAACAATCATGAATTTGCTTTATTGTTACATATGTGTGGAAGGTGTGTTTACATCTCATATGGATATAACTAAAGATTTACACAAAAAAAGAATGTAGAATATCTTTGTATTTAATTATCATGGAAATATATCTTACATAGATTATCCTTATTTAAAGGAGTGGTTTTGTTTGGACCACTGCCTCAAAAGACCCAACAGATCCCAGATGTCAGTAATGACGAGCAAAGGCCAGCATGTTTTCACACGGAGAATCTCACGTTGGTTTTTATCAAAATTGTTAGTTCCGTGTTGGATTCTGCTGTTCTGTCATAAATGCAGTTTCCTTAAACTAGAATAAATTGAATTGAATTGCCTTTGAACTGACTTTTGCACCTGTTTCACAGATTTCGCTTAGTGTTGCTGTGGAACAAAAGCTAATCAGCCATTTAGCCAGACGAGATTAGGTGGTTAAAGTTAACAACAGGGATTTAGCAATATACTGCAGAAATCCTCTTTCTTCTTACTCTATGTGTATGATATAACTTGGATGTAAAGTGTTTTTAAAAAAATAGAGATCTTTAAGTCCTTATTGTAATCAAAAGATTCCTCTGATGTTTCTCCAACAACAATTGGATAAAAATCTTAGAGACTTTGTCATGTGAATGACAGAGTTTATAACATCACGATCTGTTGTGTAATTGGTGTTTACCACCTTTCTTGTGTTAGGCTTATAGCAAACTTTGGCAGGAAGTGCTCGCTTGCAGTAAAAACCACTTCAACGCTCTGCTTTATTCATCCTCAACTCAGTACCGTAGCATGCAGTTTTTAATCTGATTTGGGTAAAAAGTCAAGGTTGTGTGAAAAGATCTATGACAATGTCTATCTCATTTCTGCATTTCACGTCATAAACTGACAAAAAAAAAAAAAAAAAAAAAGCTGTGGAGAATAAACGTTGTTAGATTGACTCTGGAGAGAAAGCGCTGAAAAACAGCATGAATATGTGTCAGCTCCTGTGTTTGCCTTGCAATCAGAAAGTCTGCACGGCATGTTGCAGTTTTGAAATTGCGATTCAATCATAGGTGGAAACGACACAGTAGGTGTCTTTTACTTTAGCTGATTTGCAAGTCACGTAAGCATAAATACCCTAAAGGCACAACAGAGAGTACATGGCTTCTTTTTTTTCTGACGGGGAGATTAAGTTTTTCATCGACTGTCTAAGAGCGGCCTCATTGTAAACGGAAAAAGAAATCGTCACTAAATAATCCAATTAAACCAGATTTTAACAAGACTACATTGTATTTTCTCTGACCCAAATCACATCGACTGGATGTACTCCACAAGTCCAAGAGAATATCGACAAAAGGCGAGGTCCAACAGGGGCCAATAACCGCCTTAATCAGACAACAACCGTGAATGAAAGAAGCTTTGCTCTGTGGATTTTGCTGGTTGGGCACTCATGGTGTGTTAGATTTGTTCTGCCCGTTGCATTAGTGTCCATTAGTTATTGACTAGCCAGTGTGAGGAGAAGAAACAGAGCGACAGTTAGAATAAATGTTTAAATAGTCCTAAAGTACCCAATTATTGGAAGTGTTAGCTTCATAAATACCCTTTTTGGGAGGAAAATTGCCTTAAATGTCTATGCGTAAGGTCAAAACGGTCGTTCTTGCTGCCAACAAAGGAAAAATCCTGTGACACGGCACCATGCTAAGTAAAACCATACAATTAGGCCTCATTTCCGCTGAGCGTTACTGAGTGGTTTGCAATAGTCCCGGCAATTCAGGTGAGCGTTTCCACTCAAACAACAACAGTGGACGTCATCCAGCAGCTCAGTTTTCTCCGCTTGGCTTTTGGTTCTTCATATCAACAAAGCATTTAATGAAGTTTGCGGGTGGCGAAGAGGAATACAGACGCTTTTTTTTGCCGTAATGACCCTCAGCCAATCAACAGGGTTTCAACAGTAGCTCCGCCCTAACCAGTCTGCTCCATTTTCCTATGGACCTACAACCAACGGGAGCCCAAAAATGGTACGAGTCAGTCCGGCTTAATGTGCCCTTCTTAAAATGGAAACGCTCAAAATACCGGGCTGGTCTGGACCGGACCGGACCGGACCACTGTCTGCAAGTGGATGCATCAGAATAGAGCGGAGCAGGAAGCTGAAATACGATGTGTTCCAACAGTAATTTCTCTTCTGCTCCTGATTCGTAATGATTTGAATATAGAAAACAGAGAAAAGCAATGTTTAGCATTTTTTTCTTTATCTGACCTTCAAAAACATGCTTAAAACCTTCAAGAACATGCTAAAAACATTCAAGAACATGCTAAAAACCTTCAAAAACATGCTAAAAACCTTCAAGAACATGCTAAAAACCTTCAAAAACATGCTAAAAACTCTAAAATCACCATTTTAATTGGAGTGGGTCTCTTAACAGCACAGAGGATAAACACATTCAAAAATGGGATACTTCTAAACATAATAGTCTTCCTCAAACTTTTAAATGCGAAACAGTTCATTTAACAGCCTAAAACATGCTGGCTTCCATATTGTGACCATTTGTTAGACTTGTGGAGCTAAAATGTGAGAAAAAGCTCCTTGGTACAATTTCCTTTTGCTTCACTGCAGACAAAATTGGACAATTCTGACACTTTCAGTCCCAGCTATGAGTCAAGTGGTATGGATAATTCAAGATAAATCTCTTTTTTCTCCTCTGTCATGACGGAACAAAATGCATTCATTCATCCAAGCATCTCCTATGGCATCTTTATTCAGCTCCGAGGAGAGCTCAGCCCAGCTGGGAGGAGGATGAGTGCCGCGGCAACCGCTTTTCCAAGGTGCACATTTATTTAACCATGCTATATGGAAAATACGCACAAAATGACTTTAAAGCTTATTCTTACTCAGAATAAAAATATTTGCAAGTGTCAATTCCCTTGTGACTGGTTTTTGGAGGAAGTATTTTAAGCTTTGCCTTTTAAGCTTTGCCTTGATTTAGAAAAAAAAAAGGCGGGGCACATGCCTCAAAATAATGCTTATATATATATATATATATATATATATATATATATATATATATATATATATATATATATATATATTATACTGAGATTATCTTTAACTCTAACAAATCATTACGGACACAAAATGTACTCATGTGAAACGGTTTTAAATCAAACAGTAAATTATCATGCTTCCATAGAATTTAAATATAGTCAATTAATTTCAATGCTAGTTTAGTTGATGCAGAAATGATTTGCTTTCTGAACACAAACATATGTTCCCGTCTGATATTGTAAAACACTTGTTCCAGTTCAACATGACCAAACACCTCCACTTGTTTTTACATCGTACAGTTTTGTCCCATTCATCTATTCTTCTCTCACCTATGCGTGATTTTCTATAATCCCGTCTCCACTCTCCTCCTCTTGACTGCATGTTCTCCAGCTCTAAAGAGCTAGCTTTACTTGCCATCATTTCTGTGTTTTTCTGCGTGTTGCTGTCTCCTCTCAGAGACCAGCTTCCAATAGTGGAACTGTTATGAATGATCCTTTTATCTTTATTTTTCTGTTTACCTTTATTAACATAAGAATGACAGACTGCTTCTTCTTTAGATTCAGACTTGCACAGCTAGACAAAGCTTGATGCCACAAAATACAAACTTTTGTGAACACCCAATAAGATGGAGAAACACCCTCCTCCCCAGCCCAAAAATAGATATTGAGGTGGGTTTCTGGTGGCAGCATTTAAGGGTTTTTGCAGCACCACAGACCTACGACTCAGATAAATATCAGGCTGGATGAAGAGGCGCTCTCTGTCTGCCGCCCTCACACTGCTGGAGATATGTGGATGTCTGTGCTGGATGGTGTGAAGCGCAGACACAGAGGAACCAGAGCCGAACCTGTTGGTGTTTACGGAAGGAAAAGGAGATGGTGGACAGCCGGATTCCACTTGTGGTTACCATAGAAACTCACTCAAACACCCACGTGTCATTCTGCATTCAGGCAAACCTCGAAGCCTGCTGAGAGAATGACTGGCAGCTGGGATCAGACCCATAGACTCCTAATACCTAGAAGAAGAAGAAGAAGATTCCTCACTTTCCCTCCGATTCCTCTGACCACTCTGCCTCCCTGATGAAACTTCTGCCACCGCTCAACCACAAACCGACCGCTACTAGAGACCTGACAGAAATACACAGCAGCAAAATCTTATGAACTTATATTTACATACATTAACAAACAATGCCCTAATGTCTTCACAGTCCATAACAATATCTGAGTTCTTTTTCTATTGTTCTCTACTACTCCACATAAATCAGAGCCACAGGAGTAAACATGAACTCACACTTTTTACTTTGTGTCCAAGTTCACAACAACAAAAGGAGAAAGTAAAACTCCTTCATAAGCTCACTCCAAGTGAAACCCCGTCACAGCCACTGAAGAGACAAACGTATACCAAAGCACAGATATCATTCTGTCTTTTAAAGTCCCTCTCTGATTGAAACGCTTTGAAAATAGATCAAAAGACAAAGTTAGATTTTTAACCCAAATGTAGGACAAAGTTTCTGCAAAACAGCAGAAGTTCAACAGAAATTCACCTCTGAGTCCTGGGTGGGCCTGCTAGATCAGAGTAAGCCCACCCCACTTCCCATTAACTACCTGTTTACACTGTCTCCTGATAGCTTACAGCTCTCCCAACCTAACATTATCACTGCAGCAAAAATGGGGAGCAATATTGGAGCTATCCAGCCGTAGTTCTGAGCCAGGTAGCAGCTCAGACGAGGAAAACAGAGACGAGCCCCGCCCAGCGTATTTTCTACGCAACGACTGCAGTCTTTTTCAAATCAGATTGAATAAATACTCAGAAATGCAGTTTTAAGCGTAAACTTTTAGAAGAAATGCCACAATAAGACGTTAAAAACAAACTTTTTATAGGAGTGCTTTTTTAATCCTCTAAATGAGATAAAACAAAGATAGATACCTTATTGATCCCAGCTTGGGAAATTGGGTTGTTGCAGTGACCGTAGACAGGCTCAATACAAACAAACAACTAGTGACAATTAGGAACACAATGTTCATTAGACTTGCACTGACAAAAAAAGAAAACAACAAAAAATGAAAACGTTTGAGTTACCCACTTCCTACACAAGTTCAGGCCAAGCTAATTTAGGAACGGGGGCCACAGAAGCCTTTTTTTTCTCAGGAATGACAAACAAGTCCAAAGAAATTTGACGAGCTAAACCACTGCGTCTACTCCACACATATAAAGACATTTAGTGGGTCAGGCAACGAATGAGACATAATATTTTGGAAGCTTTGAGAAGTATATTAACTTTAAATTCATCACATTTGGATACATTTGTCAATGTTTTATGCAACATTTATTCTGTGTTTAGGAGAAACGAAGTCTTTCATCTTGGTGTGTATTTATTTTGAATTTTTTTATAATGCAAGAGGTTTCCCCCCAACATGTTTTTCCTGCTTCACTTTTGCTGCCTCTCAGCTAGATGTATGATAAATGCCAACCAAGATCTGGGCTGGGGCTTGTGCACAGCTCCAAGATGAGCAAAGACATAGTTAAGCTTTTTATAGCAACTATTATTTGCTCAGGGGTAACAAAGTGTCATGAAATATTCATTAGTTGTCTGATGTAACAAGCTGCAGACAATGAAACGGCTGAGATCAGGGAAGACAGAGGAAATAGTGCAAGTGCAGAACAAAAATAAGCACTCTGAATGTGCTTCGGCGCAACGTTTTTGGCAATGCTTCTCCTTTATTGGGAACTCCAATGTGGCTACGATGCAAATTTCTTGCTGAATAAGCAGCTGAGAATTCTCATGGCGTGGCAGGTCGCTCCTCATCCTCAGACGTCATCGTCTCCCTCCTCTCTGAGGTCAGCCTGCGGGATGCGAGGTGTCGTGATGACAGGTGAATGTGGTGAAAGTCCTGATCCAGGATTACATTTGAATTTATTTTTAATAGATTGGTGTGAAATGCACTAACTATAGAAATAAATATGTGATGGTCATTAGTACAGATTTAAAAACAAAGGAGGCATGCATCTATAATTTGTCAATAAGTGTTACTAAAGCTCAGCTTCCCTGGAAATTTCTTTAGGCCAAAAAAAAAAATACACCAGAAGATGATTAGAATAAAATGCAAGAACATTAACTGGATAACTCAGTTTTTTAGTGTAAGACTACATGTAAAGATTTTTTTGCATGTATTCAGGGGCCTATATCATGCAAAATCATCTATTTTGAGCATTAATGCATTACAATAATTTCTCACAAACAAATCCTCTAAAAAAGTTGCTCTCCCAATCCACGAAAACGAGTTGGTTCTCACATTGTGACATCACAAAAAAGGAGAACAGCCCCTTCCAAGAAAGCGTCTGCACTGCCAGTACCGCCCCCAGGCTAACAGACACGCCCACTTTCTCTGTGGAGCTAGCGGTGATAACAGTGCACAGTATGCACATCCATCTTTGCAAAAGTTCGGATGTTGTTCGTCTTTGTGGACCAAATGCAGACATGTGTATTGGTATTGGATACATATCCCAATATACACATTTTCTTTCTTTTCTTTTAGTTTGTACATATGACTTAGAAAAAACCCTACGAGAATTTCATTATGTCTTCCATTGCAATAAAATTGTCAAATTCTGTTTAATTAACGATCACAATGTTAAGCACTGCTACTGTATCACATACATAAGCTGCTCTTACACAGGCAAATTCATAGTGCTTTTATTTTGGTAACTTAAGATATAGAAAGGTAAGAGTCAATATTGTCTGATTTCCACAACAAAATATATTTCAGTATAAGAAAAAAAAATGGAATAAATGTGGTTCTAAAGTATGATGGAGGAAATAAAGTGCTGTTGACTTTCAGTATTGATAACTGTCGCTACTCCAGTACTTTCAAACAGAGCGTGAAACAGCAGCCTGAGGGGGGGGGGGGCTCATCCTTTACAACAATAAAGTGTGATGATGGGGCAGCATGACAGGGTGAGGAAGACGCATTAATGTGGCACAGATGCTTTGTTTACATCACAGTCTGTACTGTTCCGTTGCACTCCGCTTTCTCACACGTGGACGTAAACTAGTAACACTCATCGCCACGATGTCGGCCTTTTGTCAGAGTGTTGTACACATCAGTCTGATCAATCCGGTCGTTAAACTAGAATCTACTGTGAAGTTCTGCAGAGCTTTGGCCCGCTTTGCAGATAGCATTTTGGCCGATGCTAAGTTCAGTAGCCTATTAGCCGCTGTGCAGCTGCACTGCTTCACTCCTTATTATCTGAGCCTCTAAAAAGCACAGCAATCTGCATTTTTATATGTTACTGGCAGCAACATGGGTCGGAGTTTCTGTTCGGTTCCCATCCTGAGTTAAAAACTAAATAGTTCATGTCTCATAACAATGAAAAAGCTGCCTCTGGCTGCAGTCCTCCTGTTGTTTTGTGCAGAGTAGAGCTGCTCAAAGAGGCTCTGTGTTCTCTGCTGCCAACTAGTGGTCGGAGGATGAAGAGGAAAACAAGAGTCAGACGCTGAAGGACGCTCAAATATAATGAAAGAAATATCGTCCTGACAGCATTTTGAATCGATGCAAGTATCGCCAAATGAACTATCGCGATATATTGCTGAATCGATTTTTTTCGAACCCCCCTACTGCCGAGGCTGGCTGTAGGCCGACGTCATGAAGTGGGCGGCATCCACAAGGAGCAAAAGGCGGAGCCTCAGAGATCAAGTTATCCAGGTAAGAAAATGAGCTGTGAAAATAACTCATATTTCATAAAAGAATAACTGTTTTTGTATGCCAAAGGTAATATGTTATCATATATATGGATATAATTTACTCTGAAAGGCTTCAGAATAGCATGATATTGGCCCTTTAAGTTACATTTATTTGTTTTGTTTTTTAGAGATTACAATTGTACTGTTGTACAGCAGTACATATACTGTGTAAGTAAAAATGTAGGTAATGGGCATCTGGAATAAGGGCTCTGTATAACATGAGTTATGATCAAATGGAGACAGTAGATTTACTAATTTATTTGGGAAAAACAAAGATTAGATGTTGAATTTCTGGTTTCTACTGGAAGTAGCTGTAAATATCTGTCAATATCTCATTTGTTGGAGCATGGTAGTTGGGATTGCTCAGATGATTGGCAGCATGACTTTCAGCTGCTTAAAAAGTATTAAAAAATAATGTAGAAATCTTTCCCCTTTTTCTATTGTGTGCACGTAAGAGTACTTTTAATAGGGTAATGTTCAACCAAAACAACAAAAGTTAATTTATTACAAATCCAATAGACTAAAAAAAATAACACACACAAAAAACAGTTGCATGTAAAAGAACAGAAGCTTAATTCAAGTGGTGCACAAAGAGTCCTGTCTGTTTGGTTTTAAAGTCAGATCGATGTTACAAGGAACAAAGATCAATATGGATTTGGAGCTTAAGTCCTAAAAGCAAAACAGGACCTGCAGCCATTATTTCACTATTCAAAAGAAGAACTAGCATCATTATGTGATTTGCACTTATTTCTAATGTCTATGTTCTTTTTTCCAGGGCTGTAGATAACAGAACGCTGAATGTGTGAGAGGTGCTTTTTTCTGTCAGTCATTTAATGTTGAAATCAACTTAGACTGACAACAAACTCATTTAGTACTTCACAGTTTGTTCTCTCAAAAGGTTCTTGTGTTACTCTTAAATGTGTCTTGCAAGGGTTTTTTGGATTCATAAGAGCAGAAATGTAATTTAAAAAAAATGTTTTTTTTTTGTTTTGAGAGTGAACTTAGAAAAATGTTACAATAAAATATATTTGGGGATTGAAAAAAATAAAAATTGAAACATGAAATGATTCATGTAAAAAAAAAAAGTTATAAACAGACTCATAAATAACTAAAATTCAATAACATTTGAATGTTAACCATAATACTGATAATAATGCATTAAAAACGTGTTTTTACTGAGCCATGGATGCACTTTTATTATGTTATTAATTACGCCTTAAACTTTATGAGTTTTTTTTAACCGCCTTTAGCTGTGACTTCAATATTTTCTAGTTTGACATCTAATGACAAAAACAATTTTCTTTAAGATCCGCTTGTATCATCATTTTTGTGTCCTTTCCTGACTTCAGCCGCAGTGGAAGATGACAAAAAGGTCGGATTAAGATAAGAAGTCAAACGAGAAACATTCCAGGTCCTTTGTTGTTATGGGATGAGAAACAATTTTCCCAGAAGCTCGTAGGAAATGTTCAAGTCAGATTTTTAGATCAACAATAAAAGCGCGTAAAAATGCCAACAGGAAATCAGTCAGGCTGCTGTCTAATCAGAGTTGTCCTTCCTCACAAAGACAAAATGCAGCTCAGGAATAAAAATCAACCTTATTATGTGCTTGCATAAACACGGCCCTTATCAGGGTAAATAATTATTCAGTGTGTGGATGCTGATTACAGCGTCCTCCCGGTGTGTGCAGTAGGAGGGAGACATTCACTCATCAAATATGGATGAAATGGTGTTGATAGTCTCCATCATAGCACTTAATCATGGCCTTTGGTAAACAGCGAGGGGCAGGCGAGATGCGATATGCTGACTGTAACCGCTCCGTCAGAAAGTAAATCCCTGCCGGTTTGCCAGGAAGTGGCTGAAGACACCGGGTTAACGGCGATGATTCGCATGGGAGACTGCTAAAAGTAATATAACCCCCCCCCCCCCCTTTTACTGTGTTCCACCCCCATCTGGCTCTGTCGTCAAGGCGACAAGATGAGGTAAAAAAATTTTTTTTAAAAACTGGAGAAAAATTACAACCTAGATTTATGAAAGAACAGAACAAAACACGAAACTTGGAGAACAATAGGAACATCATCATTTCAGGGAGAGTCAAGAACAACAAAACAGACAAAAAAAAACCTGAAATAAATACAACAAATACAATAAAAGTCACAAATCTACATACTGACTTACTGGCCACCAAAAAGAAGAGGAGGAAGGAAACGCCTCCCCTCCAAAACTACAACTGAGCCCAGAGGAAAACCCTTTAGCCCGGCTTGTTGCCCCCACATCTGGACATCTGCTTGTCCACGTCTTCTGTTATTCAGCCCATCAGGGGTCTGTCAAGCTGGGGAACCCGAAACCCAAACTCTGCTTTTATCACAGAATGTCAAAAAGTCCATTCACGCGTGTGTGCATAGGTGAGCACAGGTTTGTTTAGGTACAAACAACAGTTGGATGCAGTCCCAGGGATGCTAGAAGTGCTCCAACAGCTTTTTTCATAAAAAAAAAATACTAACTACAATAATGTCTTAACCGTCAAAACAGCGAAACTGTGTTTGTGTAAAAACAACAATTGGGATTTACCGATCTGTATCTTTATTTCAAAAAACATTATTGACATTATGACGGCTGCTTGCAGCTAATAACTGCCGCTAGCTCTAATGAGTGAAGTCAAGACTGAAGCCAATCTATTTTTCCAGTTCTAAGACAACAACTGAGTAGAACTACAGTGGAGGACAAGTCAATCTGGTGATTAGAAAAATAATACTGGTTTTTTTTACTTATTATTTGATAAATCATCTAACAAAAGTTGCCAACACTTGTGGAAATGATTGTTTTTCTTTCTTTATATTTCATCCTTAAAAGGTATTAAAAAAAAGAACCATTTGAAACCTGCAGACCTTTTATTCCAATATGTTTATCTCTCAACTGAGCTGGAACCGACGTTAAACCCACACAGCTATGCACACGTGCACCAAAACACATCATCTCCAAAGGGTATGAACTCAAACTGCAGACACCAAAAGAAAGGAAAAAGAATAACCCCTTGATTCCCATTTAATCTCACTTGTCTTCAAAAGGCAGGATCAGTGTCAGGCTAAGGTCGGAAACTAAAGACAAGGGCTTACTGAGAGCGAGGATCAGTTTTAACCCAACTCACAAGGTAGGGGTAGGTTCAGCCAGAGGGCAAATCAGCAAGTGAAAGTGCGAGAAATGAAAGGCTAAAGCTGATTTTAAAAAGCAAACAGAGATGGACACGCTCACACATCCCTTTTTTGTGGACTATGTTTTGGGAAAGAAAAGCTTCCAGAAAGACACAAAAAGCGGGTCCATAAAACACTTAACCTGTCAGTCAGCAAAGCTTCATGCATCCATGGAAACTCAACAAGTCACACTGAAGGCTTAGGGCGCTGCTTTTAGTTTTTAGTATTATTATGAGCAGCCATTTATTCAGGGTTGAAGTGTGTAATATAGATTCAAGGATCTGTGATGCATGGGCACAGCATGAGGATTGGAAAGCCTCAGACTGCCATGAAGAAATCAACAAAAAGGAGAGGAAGAAAAGGTTGGTAGAAAAAGAAATGTGTGGGACTGGAGCTTAGCATGGCTGCCACGTCCACTTCAGCTGACAACTGATTTGCTCTTACATTTCAGCGAAAAGGTCAGACAACCCTCTGCCCAAGTTTATGAATAGTTTATAGACGCCCCGGCAGAAGGAGAGGAGAAATGGTGAACAAGAAAGGTAGAGCGTTCCTTTGGTGGCTAAGCTGAGGGAGAAGAGGGAGGCTGCATGTCAGCGTTCAGATGGGAGCTGCTCTGGATCCCTCACATCATGACTGACGCTCTGACCCCGCACTGTTGAACTGGCCCTCTCCCTCTAGGCTGTTGAGTGGCGGAACCTGCCACACCTGCCGTTTTTACAATCAAACCCTTGATAGAACGAGAATTAAAGGCATATGATGATCAGACGCTCTTCTACTGAAACAAATTCTGCTGGCATGCCATAGCAACAACCTGAGGCGCTTCATGATTTGGCCTGCAGTCCTAATAAATGTGATTTGACTCTTTCTCCAGAGTCTTTCTCATATTTCCACGGGAATTCAGTCTCCAACACTTTATTTCACTTAGAACAGGTGAAAAAAGACGAGGGGCGTGTGGATGGATACAACTCTAGCAGCTCTCAAAACACCAGCCGTTCAGTTTCGGTCCAGATTCCAGCTCAGACAAGAAAAAACAAAGACGCGCGTGGATCTATATGTATGCAAGTGGATGCATCAGAATGGAGCGGAGCAGTGCCAACTGCTACCAGCAACTGCATTTTTTCATCTGCTCCAGATTCACAAGGATTTCAATAAAGAAATCCTTAGAAATGCAAATTTAATCTTAATTGTCTTAATCTATGTCCTCCACCATGAGAAAAATGCTAAAAACATCGAAATCCCATTTTTCATCCAAGTGGGTCTTTAAAGTCGCCCTTTGACATTTTTTTTTCCTATATAAAAACATTTCCAGTGGTGTTTTGCAGCAGCATTGCAAGCAGTGCTGGCTGTGGCTCAGAACTGATGTGATGCTAGCTCACGCCGATTGTTGAATTACCGTATAGCAAATAACATGAAATCCCTGGTAGAAAGTGACTATTCACACACAATTTTCCAAATATGGGCGACCAGTGCTGAACTTTTATTCACACAGACCCAGAGGAAGGCTTACATTTAGGATAACGGGTTACGGTTTCAATGTTCAGTCAGTGGTACAGACGACATCTGAGGTCCAGCGGCGCCACCTCAGTGGTGCTGAGCAATTTGGTACCCGTCTGAACCAGATCAGCCAAAGGCGGGTACACCGCAGGGCCGATGGAGCTGGAGCGGTTACTATGCCGGCTCCTGGGAGCCGAGTTGGCGCCAGACTGAGACTCGCTGCGAGATGGAGAGCCAGCCTGCAGAGAACAACTTTACCTTTGAATTTTAAATACTTGTGGCCAACAACAAAATCCAGCCTTGGACAAACTTCAATTACGTGCGGGGAGTGTCCTGACATTGTGGCGTTGTGATGTCACAGCGGCTCATTGATTCAAACCGAGCATGTTTGCGACAGCTTGACTGACAGCAATACTCAAAAATGCAAACATAAAGTGATCTTTTTATTACATTTGAAAAACGCCACACATACATGTCAAAAACCCAGAAACAAGGATTTTCATCAGAAGAGGGCTTTAAGGCCAACACTCCGCTCACTGCTGGGGCCTATAGATTTTGTTTTATTAGTGTCTGTAATTTGCATAATTTAAATAAATGTGAAGTTGTTTTTCTACACATTATTTTTTTTAATTTACAACAACAAATCCGTTTTAGTATCTCTCACTTACAAGGTCAATATTGTTGTCAAACATTTTCTAACACCAGATCGGTTCGTTACATGTTATATGTTATGTTGGTTCAATATGTTAGCAAGGCGAGGATCGACTGAGAGAAGCGACCTCAGTCTTCCCCAGTACTCCTCTTGGATGGAACGACCAGCTTGATTGCAGTGGGAACTACACCCTTCCTCAGGAGGATGTTTGTGAAGGACTCTTGATATTACTGGCGTAATACTACACTTTACACCTTACATATGTTGCTACTCTCCTCTCGGTCATCCAGACTGAGGTCGTTGGTGATGCCACGCACGGCAAAGATGCCACTGGTTCTTACAAGAAGCCAATAGCCCAATGGAAATCTTTAATTGAGCAGTAATTCCCTTTTTGCCATTTTGCTAGTTAAAGCCTAACTGTTCTCAGTGTTCTGCTGGAGATATTCAATATGCCACTTTATATATTTTTTTAACTATTTTTCTATGAGAATTTCTTCCTTTTTTGTTTAATGGACAAAGAAAAATGCAGAAAAGCTATTTTGTTTACAGTGTAAGTGCTGACACTCATTTTCTGATGGTAACATGAAGGTAACCATTGTTTCGTTAAATTTGGAGTGTTAGTTTAAACTTCCATAAAAGTTGAAAAGTTGGACTAGCATTCATTGTTATTATTTTAAAAAGAAAAGTATATTTTCTAAGAATAAGTTCTATTTTAAGCTTTGAGGATTTATTAAGATGGGCCAATTTGTAATAAGAATTTATTTGAATTTCCATTTGCTCGCAAAAACTAGCATAAACTACTTATTTTAAGGATGTATCATATTTAATTTTAAGTAATTCTATCTGGTATTTAGCTTTTTCAGCCTTTTTTTTACCAGTTTTAAACCCCTGTGTGGAATCTCTTGTTTTTGATGTCTTATTCTTGTCAAGTAAAAATGACTTGCTGCATGGACACATCATTCTTTACTTAAACATTAGTGCTTTTTCCCCCCTTTTTTTCGGATTACGTGTTTTTGGAGTGCAGTCACTCCCGACTTTTTTAGGGGGGAAATTGATTCATTAATACAAAAGAAGTCTTGTCCACAGAAACAAAAGTATCCACACAAAGGTAAAGCAAAACTGGCTCCAAATCAATCGGCATGCCGGTGTGACATCTTAATCTGGCTGTGGTCTCCATCTTTCACGCCCTCGCTCATGCACGCTTCCATGTTGTCACATGTAGACACAAACTAAAACCCTTCATCCATCACAGAACAATATGGATGCTGTCTGTCCAGTTGTCAGAAAGTGTGTCTTTCCTCCACAAACATAAAGAAACTCTGCTGATGAAATTGCTTCTCTTCGTGATCCATGCCGGTCCTTTTTTTTCTCTTTTCCTTTCTGTCTGGAAGTTTTCTTTCTTAAACAACGGTTTTAAAAGCCCATCTGGCCTTATATGTTGATTTTCAGTATTGATGATTCTACTATTGCAGAGCGAGCACTGAGATGTAGGATTCCTTCCTTAAGGAATTCTGTTTCACAAACAACTTCCACTTCTGCTCCTAGAGACAAACGTCAAACTGTTCGTACTTCCTTCTCATCTACTGTCAATGTCAACAGTGACAAATGAGGCGACCAGTCAAGACACTGCCAAAATATGAAACAAATACGTAAGATATTTATATTTTAATTTAGGGCTCATTTGTAATTAATTCACCCTTGAAAAAAATCAATAAAATTCCTCCATGTATTTTTTTTTTAAGTTATCTCTTTTTTTTATTTTACTTACACTATTGCTCTTAGTGTCTATTGTAAAAATTCACAATAAGAATAATAAAATCACCACCTTTATTTACTTTAAATTATTAATTATATTACGTGGATTTTTCCTAACTAAAATATAATATATACTATAATAAACTATAGTAAAATGTTTAGTCACAGATGAAATGAAGCATAAATATAATTGATTCACTTTTTAAGCAGTGATACTCATTTAAATGACCCGATTTACAATTAGACACATTGAAAACGTACATTATTTTCATCAGAAAATCCTCATTTTGTTTGGTTATTAAAAACAAATCTTTTCACAAAATGAGATTTAAACTGAAAAAGGTGGGACTTTCATTCGTCAAATTAGAAATAGGTGCATTAAATTTGAATTGTACATAAATATTTAAATACAAATACTACACATGAAAACTGTTTAATGAAGTTAAGATCAATGTATCTAGTTAATCTTATTAATAAGGTTGAGCTGTGCACAATATTTAATCCACTCTTTAACATTTGTTTTGAAAACTCCAAAGGAATTTTAGTTGCTGAGAAAAAACCCTGTAAGGGTATACCCAATGAAGTCATTGTTTTTTTTTTTTCACCGTTTTTTGTCCTTGCCGTTACTTAGTGTGCTTAGTAAACAACATCTCTTTTCAACAACAGGACATGGCAAAAACTCAACAGAGCCCCTTACCCTGTACAATAATTCACAGTGTAACAGATGACTTCTGCACATTTTGGCACATTGTTACCTGTTTGTAAATAGTCTTTAAATTATACCACCTTATTTGTTTACATTGATGCTACATTTTTGTTTTGTTTTTATATTATTCTATTGTCTCTTATGTTTACTTGCTACAGTAGCGCACACATTTCCCACGTGTGGCAAATACCAATAAAGTATTTCTGATTCTTCATTCATTTTCTTAGCCGTTTTTTCCCTTTCGGGGTCACGGGGCTGCCGGAGCCTATCCCGGCCACTCATGAGCGAAGGCAGGGGACACCCTGAACAGGTCGCTAGTCTGTTGCAGGGAAGAATTTCAACAATCACACAGCCATTCACTCTCACACTCACACCTAGGGACAATTTAGAATTGCCAATTAACCTATGAAGTATTTCTGATTCTGATTCTAAAAACCACCCACTGCATCACCGCGATGCCTGCATGTGACCAAATTCATGCATTCAGGAAGGGGTTATTTGCTTCGTTATTTGTCACCATCTCCGTGGTTAACTCTCTAGGTGCATGCGTGCATTGGTGTGCATTGGTGTGCATGGCTCATTGGACAAAACACAAGCTTCCTCCTTCACTGAGAATGAAGACAAGTGCAGTATTTGCGTGACGTCTCCTCTGAATTGTTGCCTGACATTTTCACTCGGGGGATTTGGTCCTGCATCTTCATCTCTACATGTTTCCCCTTTTTGCACTCCTCTTTTTTTTTGCTCTTTGACCCTAATCTTCCCTTAACCATCCCCGTTTTTTAACTTATCTGATTTCTTCCCACCCAACAAGTGACAACACAGGAAAGCAGCCCAGGCTACAGCACAGTCGCTGCCATTAAAGCTCCTCCTCTTTGGCAACAGAATAATAAATATGAGCAGTAGGGAGTGAGGCTTTGCGGCAGCTGCTGCAAACATTTATTGTGTTTCTGATAACAACCCATCATAGTGGTTAAGCCGCACTGACAGAGAAGAGGAAAAACAGAAAGAAGGATGCTGTCTTCACTGATGTCTTAAAAATGACCATATTTATTTACCATTTATTACATTTTTTCTGAGATTCCTGCTTAGTTGTTTATGAAATGTGTGACTTCACACAGAGAGGAGGGACAACGTGAGTTACCCCAGACGATGAATCTCAGATAACATTACAGTGGCTTTAATGATGGGAAATGAACCTTGAAGTAGACGGTGCAGACATTTTATTGAGTTCAACAATTCAATTGCACTGATGCAGATCTCAGCTGATCAACACGACAGCAGCTGTTTTCATTTGGCCACACAATTTCAACAAGCAGTAAATGAACCTTCTCCTATAAACTGAGCATGTCAGAACATAATATAGTGTTTTACGTATGCAGGTTTTTTTGTTTGTTTGTTTTGCTCAAGACTTTTTAATTCCTTAGTTTATTGCAAATCTAAAGTCCTAACTGTTGTTAGAACCCTACGACAATAAATCCAGGAAACCACACATTTATGATGTACCTACAGTATACATGTTTGAATTTCATATGTCAACTTTGTACATCATATAGCCAAACCCTCCCTCGCATGACAGACCATATAGGGCAATTTTTTCGCAACACGGACGCCGCCATGTTAGAGTCAGACGTCGTCAGTAAGCAGTGATTGGTCTGAGTTCATCAGAGTCAACATTTTTATGGTAACCACTCTGCCCAATCAGGAGATAGATTGTTGAACACCTAATTCTATTGAGGCATCTGATTGGTCAGTTTCTAACTAACCCTAAAAAAAATATATATATATATAATTTTTCAATCTGTCAGTGAATGATCATCCTCTGAACATAGAACATCCCCTGAACCATACGTTAATGCACATCCGTGTTTAAATCCACTGAGGGCAAATTCTTTCTGCCAAGTGCCCAGCAGACGACCAGGCACTCAGGTCTGCAGGAGCATTTATCAAGCAAAAATAACCCTCACCCCTCTCTCTTTTTTTTTCAGGAAATAGAGTCTTCATGTGAAGCGATTAAACAGCATCACAGAGGCTGGACGGCGTGGAAAACAATCAAGCAGCTACAAGGACACCGGGTACGAAACTTTCCGTATGTATCCTCAGTGTGTAAAAATAGTGTACCGTGGCTCAAAATAGGTTGAAAAGCACTGCTCTATTGGACAAGTGTCTTAGTCATCTTAAACTTTGATGGATTAGAATTGGATTTGAAGGAAGGATGAAAGCCCTGACAGTTTGCAGAAGCAAAAAAAGAGGGAAAAGTGTGATGGTGATCACAGGGTTGAAGTTATGTTACAAGAAATGTGTTTCCTAAAGACAGAAAACAACCGTTTTACTGACAACTTTCAGTATTTCGACAAAGCTTTGTGCTGACCTCCTCTATACTATTAGTATCTGTCTTCATTGCTGATGGTCTGGATTATTTTGCAAGACAATTCTATATTAACAGACAAATCCTCTTCAATCCGTCCATTTGTTCAAGGACGCCTGTCTTAAAGTTTTGCACTTTGATCAAATTTTCTTTTGAAACCTCACTGATGAAAGAACTTCCCCTTCTTGTGAAATGTTAAAATATCTCTTATTGTTTTGCTTTAACCGATCAGACCAGATCATCTTATCAGTTCAATCACCTCTGCTTTACTTAGATGTGTTTTGATTCTTTTTTTTCTCTGCAGGCTGAGGCCGGATAAAAGGTGAATGAAACAGGCTTTTGCAGGATAAACTCTGCGCAGCAAAGAAAACATTTGGTTCGGATGGAGAAGGACATCGTGTGGGAGGACAAGCTTCACAACTGAAGACAAAACTAAAAGTATAAAGTGTGGGAGCAACACTGCCCAGACATATAAACATAAAGACAGAAATAACAAGCAGTTATTTCCTTTACCTGTTTTAGTGTGAAGCAGACTAAAGTAAATGGCTTCATCACTGACGCCTCCTTTGCCTCCCTATGTCCTTCGGTCAAAAGCCTGAGTGTCACACTCCAAAGGAGTCTAACCGTCTCATACTTTAGCTCCACCCGGTCAGCTTCCTTCCATTCATATAACAGAAATCACCTCCACCCTTCTTTCACCGAGCATTTTCCATGTACTGACTGCTGTAACTCCATCCTTTTTGGACGTCCTCAAAGCTCCAACTTGTCCAGAATTCTGTCCCCCTCATCCTCACCAAAGCTCTGGTTCCCCATCACCCCAGTGGAAAAGTCTTGCCATGGTTCCCTGTCTCTCTAGGGGTTTAGTTATGTTTGGGACCTGTTCCGGGTGTACCCCGCCTTCGCCCAAAAGTAGCTGGAGCCCGGTCAGCCCAAAAGGGATTCAGTGGGTTCTGAAGAAGGACGGACTATTACGTTTGGCTTGAGCTATTCACAACTCCCCCCTTATTTGATCTCCTATATGCATCCTCTTTGTCATGTTTAGATCATTCTCATCCATCCACCTCACCACCATGGGGAGCAAAGCCTTCAGCGCTTTTGCTGCAAGATCTTTCTTATGATAATTATTATAAGTACATCTGTAAGTGTGTCTTTCTTTTAATGTTTATGTCAGAGGATGGGACTGACATAAGTCTTTGACAAACACAATCAATACTTTTTATTTAACACAGATAGTTGACGTTTCAAAAGGCGTTCATTTAAATGTCTTTGTGCTTTGAATGTCAGAGGTTTGGTACAAAGAGATAAAAAATAAATAAATAAATAAAAATAAAGAAGTGATTTATGACAACATCCCGACAGCGGTGTCAGGAGGAAGAAGGCAACACTCCAGCATCCGTGCATTCTGACCTGATTTTAGAAGAACTGTCTCTCTGGACCACCTTTACCTCACTTTCTTTGACAGTTGTCTTAAATAACGGTAACATTTGCACTCCCTAGCTCCTACAAGAGTCTTGTAATGCTCAAAAATACCCTTCAGCAAGTAAGTATTTGAATATTTCCTTCAGTAATTGTGAACAGCACATATTTAACAATGAAATGAAACTTTCTTCAGACAGTCAGGCACCTGCAAGCAGCTTTTTAATAATAACCAGAACAATTTAGCACAGAAAACAACACTCCTGTTGTGGGTTCAAAGCCAGACGTTCAGCTGAACGAACAAAAGCCTGTTCTGTTGTGCTATTCAATACTCATATCAACAAATAAACCCTTTCTAATAATGACTTTTGTTATTTTGGTAATTTTTATACAATCCCAGTGGTGCTTAGTTTCCATTTATGGCAGAGGGAAGAATAACAGAGGTTAGATATATTAGATCAGGAGAGGGCAAACTAAGGCCCTCAGAGACCCCCATAGAACGACATTTTATTCCACCCTTCTGCTGTCCGTCCCCCGATCTGAACCCCTCTAAAATCCCTGTCAAATGGAACAGAAGACGGTGTTCCCTTTCTACATCGCAGTTTATCTTCCACGGTTTCGCTCCTTCTTTCTTTCTTTCTTTTTTTTTTTTTTCAAACAGCAAACACCCTGCTCTGTGTCCTGATTGGCTGGATACCTTGTCACTCAATCTCCTCCATGCTGCGTCTCCTCTCCAGAAAGGTGGATCTCCTTAGATCCACATAAATCTTCGATCCCGATCAGACCTTTTGTTTTCACGCTAAAATCCTGGACTTCTCTTTCTATGAAGGTTTGAACTTTGAGAGTTTTCACTAGAGAGAAAAGCGGGAAAATGTTCATGTCTGTCTGAGAAAAGTGTGGAAGTTGTTTATGTGTGTAGTATAAAACATCTGTAATCCTAGTCCGCAGATTTCCTCGGTCATGGGTTAATTTTGGAACATAATATATGGGTGAAAAGCTCATGCAGATATGTGTTGAGCTGCAGCAGAAGACACAAAAATTTGACTATTTTTTTGTAATCACTGGATGTGAAACAGACGCGCAGGACACACTGCAGTCTAGTCTAGCATTAATAACAAAGATAATAGTTGATCCAAATTAAATGAGTCACTTCCATTGGTAACATATCATTAAATTAAGTTTATTCAACTCAATTTAATTGTTGATTTAACTCAACTTCTTTTTGTTTATACAACTCAAATTAACATATTTATGTAACTAAATATCATATATTCATCCAACTCAGTTTAATGTTTGTCTAACTTTGATACTTGTGATTTTCCAACTTAACTTTATAGATTTCATGTGTTTTCTCACATATGTGAAACAATTTATATTATGAGCAGAATGACCCAGCAATGTTACGCACTATGGAGCTGAAGATCAGCTTTTGTTAACTCTGACTTTAATTTTAGACCATTTATAGTTTGGGTTTCCATCTACGGCAGTGTTCTGAAACCCAAACAAACAGAACCAGTTCCACCTGGGTCGTTAACAGCTGAAAGAGATGACCAGTTTGGAGAGGGAGTC
The DNA here is from genome assembly GCA_023969325.1 of Oryzias curvinotus. NCBI lineage: Eukaryota > Metazoa > Chordata > Actinopteri > Beloniformes > Adrianichthyidae > Oryzias > Oryzias curvinotus. Next base: position 28,483,824 of record CM043723.1, read on the forward strand.
ACTGGCTCCCCATCCCCAGATGACGACAAAGGACTCTTAACGTCCCGAAACCACGTAGGCTAAGTTGACAGAACCATCCAGTATCAGGTCTGACTCCTCCCCTATGACGCATATAAACCAGCTCTTTTACCAACTAATTCAGAATTGACAAAGCCTTTTGGATAAAAGGTGAAACGTCTTCTAACTTGAAAAACTAAGTCCAGATGACAGCCCCAAACCCACTACTACTATGTCTGATAAATACGTGGTTTTTTTTACGTTGACTAAACTAACTAAATAACTAACTAACTAGCTAACTCAAAAACATGATTTATCTTCACCAAAGCAAATAATTAGGTTGTGTCAATGTAAAAAGGTTTATCTTTACAACTACAGCCTAAACTCTTTTTACAGTGAGCGCAAACTGCGAGATGTGTGAGGAGCTGCAGCTCTCTAAAGTCTCAAAGAGACTTTGACGGGAGAGAACACAGACGTTTTGTTGGTTTGGTTGTGTTTTTGTAATGTATTAGTAATGATTTTCCTGACTTTTTTTCTTTGAAAAACCACACAGAGAGTCATTTAGTTATTTTTTTATTTCATAAGTAGTGTTTATTTTATTAAAAGGATCATATATGAATGAAAGAAACTTTATTCGTATAGCAATTTACAACTCCTTCAGGTCAGATAAACTAGGTAAAGACTTTAGAATTTAAATATTCTAAAGGAGATGTTTTTTTTTTTTTTAAAGAAGACTGTATTCATTTCTGAAGGCAGATCTTCTGGGTGTCTTCTTTTAGCTGATACTATTGTCTTTTTCTGAACACAGATCCTAGTCCTTTCTGCAATTCCAGTTTTTGGGTTCCAGCCTTCAATGCTTTAAATGCCACCTTTTCCTTCACCTTCCAGATCTTTTCCAGCTTTCCCATCAGCCCATAGAATGAGGTCTCCTCTTGTTTGATGTCGTACCCTTTAGGATTGCTACACCCATCACTGTGGCCTTCCTCTGCTGTTTGTCCATCAACTTAATATCCCGTTGGTTTGTACCATAAGCTTTGTGGACACCGGACGGATTATTTCATGTCCAGGAGGGTTGAAATACAGTAAGCTCAATTGTTGTGTTTTGTTCCTGGTTTCATACGGTCTGATTACCTAAGTCAGGTGTGTTTTGCCTATGCAGCAGAGTTAGTTAAAAGGTAAATAAGAAACTAATCCTAGAGGACTAGGCCCTTGCATCTTGAATCCTGTTCTAGAATCCTTTATTTATTTTTTAATTTTTGCACTGCATGTACTAAAGACTCCTGCCTGGTGTGGTAGATTCCAGTTTGATCTGGTCTTCAGGACCCATACATGTGCAGGAATGTTCTTGATCTTCATATGTGAAGCCATTAAAAGCTACAATAGAATTTTCTGAAATCAACACAAAAATATCCTCACAAAGCCTAATGTTTTATGTCATTTTTCCTCAGAATCCTCTATGAAAAGGTTGTTCCTGTCATGCAGAGTTTAACTTTGAGCACAGGACAACATTTTAATACTGTAATGGATTTTAAAAACAAGAATTTAAGAATGTACATTTAAGAAAGAATAGCAATTGCAATAACTTTATATTGTTGTTTTTCTCCATGCTCTGCCTCACCTGCACCATTTCTTGCTGCCACCAGCTGATTGAGGCCAACAGACCCTGACTGTGCTGATCCTCAGGAGTTTAATATAAAAAAAAAACTGTGGAAATGAGTTTATACTTTAAACCACATTTGGTTTTTACTATTGGATCCTGTTTTGATTATTATCTTGTATGTTGTCTTTTTGCCTCTGAACTTATTTTATTTTACAACTGTTGCTCTGAGCTGTGGGTCGTTAGAGCAGGGGGTGTGTCTGGGGACAGCAGGGTCCCCAGACACAGAACTATGATCAGTTTTTCTCCTGATATCATAATTATGTGCCCAGTCTCTACACACACATGTGCACACTGATCAAGGGGTCTCTAGAGTCTCAGGACTCTTGTGCAGAGGTGGGCCTGGTGGGGCCGGGGCCTTCGCAGATAGGACCTTAGACTAGAGCCCAGGGATCCAGAGGGTCATGTCTCTGTCCAGGTTGGAGCCTGTGGTCTCCATCAACTCTTCCGCTCCAGTCAGGAGGATTGTTGTTGCATTCCCCTCGGTTCCATCTCTGGGTGAGTGGGCCATGGAGGGTTTCCCTCCTTGTCCATGTCCATGTGCTGCCGGCATCCTGTGGGTTCTGTGCAGAGGTATGAGGTATGAGTTTCACACCTACTTTATGACACTAGAAAAATTTTGTTCTGCTCAAACACGGTTGTTGTATATGTGCAGAAATGCCCATAAAAATCAGTATTTATCTGTGTGTTAGTCTATTTATCCGATACAGCAGACTTTGTAAAAATAAATAAAAATAAGTGTTGCACACAGATGTGCTTTGTTGTGCTCGAGTGGATTTAGTTGTGTTTGTGCACAAAAATGCAACCCCTTCATGTTGAGCCTCACATAACTGTTGTTGTCTGTGTTGATGTTTTCTCGTTTAATATTCCAAGTATTTGGTTTCACTGAACCTTCTACCTCTTTCACTCTTTCTTCCCTGCTACCTCTCCCTCCCTCCCTCTCTCTCTCTCTCCATCTGGTCCAGAACCACTTGGATCAGAGGTGAAACAATACAAAGTAAAGGCATAAGGTCCAAATGATTCAACTTCAACACAATGAGAATCTTCATCTACAACTCAGGATTATATAACAAATCTATATTGTGGAGACTAATTTGTAATTTTGTAAAAAGGTAAATAAAACATTACTGTGATGTTAAAATATTTAATCCATGTTTTGTGTAAAATGTTTTGTTTTTACTCTGGCTTCTGTTTTTTTTACCTTTGTTTCAGCCCACTTTAACCCATGTGTCTTAAACAAATAGATATTAGGCGATCCAGAAATGTTTTTTATCACTTTGATCTTGGTGTAGTCAATACTATGGAGTAAGATACGCATTTATGTCACATGTTTAAAATAAAACAACTTTAGAAAACAGCTAAACTGGATTTTCTACATTCAGTCCATTTATAAAGCACTGGTTCATAACCGCGGATGACTTAAAGCAAACGTTAAACTGAGCTTGATCTTATTAATGAAATATCTATCCAAACAGATGCTAAAACGTGAGTAGATATTAAAATGATGAACAAAAGACTAAGGAGAAAGACAAGAATGAAGCAGAGAATCAGCTCAGGCTGAAAAGTACCACTTTAAACATTAACATACAAAAAGACAAATTAGATAAAGAAATGAATGAGCTGTACAATCAGTTTTTCAATCCAATAATTTTGCCTGAGGGTGTGACTGTTGACATTTAAACATCTGCAGTTTTTTTGTTCCTAATTCCTAATAACCTGTAATCCACAGCGTAAAAAGCAGACGGAGGGCCTGGAGCTCTGAATGTGGTCAAACACCTTGTAAATCCAGGGCTGGCTGAACTTTGTCCTTCCTGAGGCGAGGGAAGGTGTAATCTCCCTGCAACATCTGGCAGAGGCAGCTAAAGGAAGCATCCCGGCACCCTGCTGTCTGAAGGCTGTGGACTCATTTGTCAACAGAAGGTCTGTCTGCTCGTCCAACAGGGGTCAGTTTGATCATGTGTGTCTTTTAATCCTCCTTATCCAAAAGCAAAATTTCAAAACCATCTTAATTTTAATAGAACTAGTCTCCAAAGGTAGTTAGTCAGACATGCAACCCTCTACACTTTATGACACATTTGTCAAATTCCAGGCCTCATGTGCTATACATGTCTTCCAACTAACCCGCCACTGTAGCTTCTTATAGGCAACACACACCCAAAACCGCTAGCAGGTAAAGTGGGGGTTTGCGAAAAAGCAGCATGAGACCCACCCTTGAGACCTGAGACAACAAGAACAGGCCTTAAAAAGGTCAGGCAAGTTCATCAAAAGTAGTAAACATCATTGCACACATCATTAAGAGTTAATTTGAGAAAACAAATAATACCTAAGTTATGTTTTATGTGTTAAAGGTGACAGTAAAAAAAAATCTATTTCACCCAGTATTATCCATCTATTCCAGTTTTCAAACTCGCTCTATCCCTTTTAGGGTTATAAGGCTGCTGGAGCCTATCCTAGCCACGGTTGGTAGGGTCCAGGACAAGTCGCCACCCCATTACACGCAAATGTGATCCACCATCTACTATTTTACTCACAAAGGAATAAATAATTCACTTTACCTAGCATTAAGTACAAAGCTGATCTTCACAGCCACTTGATCTGTTTCGTCACTGAGAAAACAACAATTACTGCATGTCCACTAAACAGTTAAATCTTTTGAAATCACCATCTAAGCTCACAAAGGATTGATGTTCCAGAATAACTGAGCACAAAGAGAAACTCGTGATTACTTTGGTGGTTATCTCGTCACAGGAGAGTTGGTTTGCAAAATAAAACAATGTGAAGCTGAGGGATGTAATTTCTCAAGCAGGTCAAGCGCTCAGATTTATGAATGCTAACGCTTAAAACCCTTTATGCACCTTGTTTGTATCTTTGCTTCCAAAGAAATAAAGGGAAAAAAATAGGTCAATACCATGGGGGAAAACATCTAGCTTTACCTATACACACACACATTATCAACTTTTACACTTTTGGTCTTTGCTCCGTTCTTTTGACCAAATAAGAACAAAATCCATAATCTGGTTTGGATGATCCAAAGTAATCTCTTATAACTACAGGCTCTACTTAAATCTATAATCCTTCATCTCTGCAGTATCCATCTCAATTTTCTATGCAGGCAAAAAAATAGTTATTCTGTTCCCAGAGGGGAAGATTAAGTAGGAGGTCTCCTTGGCTCAGAGAGAAAAGATCATTAGCCTTGATCAGATTGATGTGGATCAGCATGGCCTACTCAGAACATCACTCAATCCAACAAAACAACTAGTCACTAAATATATCACCAAAGAACTAAGGCCAGATGCAGATTTGAGCCATGTTCTTTTTCACGGTCTGTTAGCCTTAACAGTTACATCTTCAGATGCAAAACAACAAAACATCACAACTTAGTTAAGTCATACTTTTAACCAAAATATCTAGTTCTGCTTCGGTTTATCTTTTCATTCTGTGAACAGACAGTGTGTGTGGCTTTGTGGTAAAAATAACTTTGATCAGAAGCAAATCAAAGGACCGTTAGTATAGAAGTGAACATCATCGGCCATTGTTGAAGCTCAACGACCACCTGGGCCTTCAGAAAGTTCAACCTCATCAGCCCCTATAGCAGGGCAGCACAGGGCCTGTCCCAAAGTCCCACCATCCTGCTCTACTAACTGCTGATTACCTGACTCAGGTGTGTTCAGTCAATCAGGACTTGGAATCGCCCAATCCAGCAAATCGTCAGGAAATACAGCAGAGAAGACAAAGAACACAAGCAGGATGGCAGGTCTGAAAGACCAGAGTATGGTGGCTCTGAACTACAGTCATCAACTGACGAGACCGGTGACGGAGGAGGAACAAGGCCTTCAGAAGTACCAACTATCCTGCTTTTTAACAAGAAAAAGCCTAACTTTCACAGAGAATGGGAAAACAATTGTTTGCACTTTTTTGAAAACATGAACAACAAAACTGAACATGAACAAAAAAATGATGGTTGCTGTGTTTATAAACAACTTAATGCTTTTACTACCTTCAAAAAACATATTTAGAGACAAACTGACCCTATCGTGTCTAAATTCTTATCGACTGCTGCCATATGTTTTATATTATACAAGGTTAGCCTGCGATAAACGTTCTGATTGATTAATGAACTGTCTATTTCTTTGTGTCAGCGCAACAATGACGCACTGCAGACGCACCGCAGACGGGACGGAGCAGTGTAACTTAGCCTTTATGGTTTGTGGACTGGTGCAGTTTCCTCTATGGAAGGATAACATGAACGAAAAAAGGTCATAGAAACAGAGGCTGACCCATTGGAAGATCTTGACTGATATGTTGACAAACATGAAATACTTTTGGATTTTCAGCCATAAGCTGCTGTCAGTTCATGAACAAATGCCATCATCGTTGGAGACCAACACTCTGCTACCGGTTACCAGGACATCAGCGGTACTGACATTCAATCAGGCACAAACCGACTGGGCTTCCTCCCAACGAAAACATCAGTCCCACTGACAGATGCTTACAATTTACATTCACTATATTGATACTAGCAGCTTGAAAATTTAATATGTTCCTTGATAACATTGAGCGTTTATTAATATTTCACTGGGAAAAGCTCCTTGGATTGGAGTAAAGATTGAGAAACTATCACAACGAAAGCCTTACTCCTGATTTCCCTGGCTGGATAACACGGTGTGAAAGGCAATCCATCACCTCAAACCGATTAAAGGCGAAATGCAACTCCAAGCATCCAAACATACATTCAAACACAAACAAACAAACAGCAGTTAACTCAAAGAAGCCTGTTTCTGTATCTGATGCAACTGACAAGCAAACTCAGTCATGGAGGTAAGCCCCCCCCCCCTCCCCCCAATCCCCACCCCCACTGCACAGAGGAGACATTCAAGTCCTAACAGACAGACTAGCAAAGAGAGATCTATCCATGAAATCTCATCTATTTAGCTCTGGCTCAGTGCCACACTCCAGGGCTTGCGGGGTCCCCGAGGGGCCCCGACTTTGCAGCATTTGTTCACTTTCGTTGTAGGTAGGACTTTAAGCAAAAAAAATAATAAAAAAGAACGACACAGCGTGCTTTAAAACTCTGCTGGTTGTACATCAGCGCTTAGACACAAAGCTATTTCCTACGACATTTGCTTTGATGCCAAAATGCAGAAATACTTGGGTTTGTCAAGAACTAAGCTAAAGAAAGAAAAAGACAAAAAAGAAAAAAAAATTGACAAGAAAATATCTATTTTGGATATAGTGATTTAGGCCCCCAGGAAGAGTCACTTGAAACCGCAGTCCAAACTGACAATGCCCCTCCCCAGTAGGAAGGCAAGGTGTTGACAAAGCCACTGGTAGCGCCAGCCACTGGAGCAGCAGTGCAGGGCGCTGCACGGCCTGCAAGCAATGCATTGGCCTTACCTTCCACGGCATACTCTTCAGCTTCAGGGTCCAAAGGAGGTGCATGGAGAAAAAGAGGAAAGAGAAAAAGACAAGGGTTAGGGGGAAAATGTCATCAAATACAAAAAGTTGTCAGCTTTTGTATTTAGTTCGGTTCATTTTTAGAAAAAGTCCAAAATCAAGGTCTAAAGTCTCAAAGCGCAACACAAAAAGAAAAAAAAAACATCAGACAGAGCTTTATTAATTATAATGTTATGATTCAATTCAGTGTAAAGTATATAATTGAATTATTGTAATGTTTTTAATGATTACATAAGCATTCCCCATCAGCTGGCAGAGAGATAGAAGAGAGCTGACTTAAGCCATACAACTGCAAACACCCGCAGCTTTTTTTGATAATTAAAGACAATTTCAGCCGGGCCAATCTGAACTGAACTCAGTTCTAAAGACACACTATAGTCTTTGTACTAACAGTTAAACATGATAAGTAACAACCAGTATGAGCCCAATAAGAGTGAGGAAAGAAATGAAGAAGCCAGGAAGAGTCTTCACACCAGCATCTGCCATGAGAACCTCATCAAGCCAGAGCTTTGCAATGTTTATCTAACAATAGACCATGAATAACCAGTGACCTGAAGCTGTGCTTATTAAAAAAAGTGGGCCGTCAGTCATGGGAATATGGATTATACAAGGATTATTGGGTATAAGGACACAAAGCCAACGAAGGACAGAGCTGATGAGGTTTAAATGTGCAAAAGATAAACTGGAGGTCAATGTTGAGCAAAATAGCCCTTCAAGACTTGGTCCAAAGACCAAGCCACCAAATCTACGCTAGCTTTTTAAATGCATTCAGATACATGTAGGTATTGGATATGTTGAATTTAGCAAACTGACTGGGCTTAATTCTGCTGGAGGTGCAGCTGTATTCCAGTCTGTTTAATGTTTTATTGTTTTACAGGACTCGTGACGCTAAGTTCACGCCGCCCTCAGCGACATGTGTTCAAGCGGTCACTTCCAATAAAAAGTTTACGTAAACACGCCTAAATGTGCGCTTCTGCATTCAAAACTCTCATGTTCCCATGTATCTACACACATTTTTGGGCTCTACGTACAAAATGTGCACCCATTAAACACACAGAGAAAGTTGAACTGTTTGAAAATTGATCACGAAGGAGAAATTAACAATTGTGGTTTGCGTCTGGCTGGAATTACACGAGTCTTTCATAAATTGGAATCGAGCTGGAAAAGAAAAAGCTCGGAGCAAGATTCCCTAGATGTAAAGGGCTTCAACATTTTGCACCACGCCTCTTCCAAATGTAGGTAGTGGACTAGAAAAACAAAAGAAAAAGAAGAAGCCCCTCCTTAGTTGTTCAGTGTGAACACTGGAAAACGAGTTAAACGTTTAAGAACCAGTGTTTAGCGCGTTCTGTAACCCGTGTCAAATGTCTGTTGTAAACGTAGCTTGATGTGTAACCTACACAAACACAACTCACTACAACCTGTTGAACTTATATTTATAGTCTTGTGGCCATTTTGTGTTTTGCTCTCTTCTATCAAATAAATAAATATAATAAATCATTTGCCAACTATTCTTGCAGGAGTCATTACAGTTCTCTTTCTAAAATCCTTGTTTTAACATGTTCTTGTAGCATGTTTCTAATGATGGAAGATAGAAAGAAAATATAAGATAAAACTGTGTGTCTGAGCAATTTTTTATTCAAATCGTAATGAATCAGCAGCAGATGAAAACAAGAAAGAAAAAAACAGAATTAGCGGGCCATGAACTTCCTGCTCTGCTCCATTCTGATGCATCCACTGTCGGACCAATAGATCCATGAACGTCTTTGTTTTCCTCATCTGAGCTGGAATCTGGATCAGAACTGTACGGCTGGATAGCTACGACAATGCTCACCATTTGTGTTCCACCGCTAAAAGAGTGGAAATGGAAAAACACGCTCAGGCTTGCTGTATGCCAATAGTCCCGCCTACAATGCCGCTCCGCAGAAACTCGAACCTAGAGAATGACGCAGGATCTTGGATTTAGTCTAAAATCAGCATAATCATAATTAAAAGACCACTGAGAACACTTTGAAAATGGATCAAAAAATGATCAGAGTGGGACTATATTTCAAGAAATGACAGGCAGCTCACTGATATCCAACAGCCTACATCTTGAGAAGTGGTCTCTATGGTGAGCTTGGCATTTGATCCGCTGTTGTGGCTGCTGGGTCTAGATCTCCATTATGATGCAGCATGGCTGATAGTACTGTAATGCCAGTGTACACTCCACTGGTTCACTGCGCCTGTCTTGCAAAACATTTCAATCAGACCGGTGTAAAGCAGAACCCAGTGGTGGCAGGAAAAGCATGCAGCATCCTCAGAGGGACCTGTGTCACAGCAGTAGAGATTTAATGGAAAAGAAAAGATGGTCAAAAAAGGGAAAAATGCAAAGAAAAAAACTGTTTTATGTATGATGTAAACCCTGAGTCGTCTGCATCACTAAAGCTGCTTTTAGCATTAAGATTTGATGATAAGAGCAGACATTTTAAATTCTAAAATAAAGCATTGAAGTCCCTGTATGGCTTTAAAATAAGCAAGTCAAATAGATTTCTCCCAACGCCCCAGCAGAGCTCCTGAAGAGAGATTCTCTGGAATGCGCTTTCCACTCATGCATAAAGCCTACGTCTGCACATAAAATATGTACTTTCTGTTGTCCATAGAAAGCATCTTACATTTCTAGATAATGATATTATGCATACTGTACATGGTGACCTCTATACCTGTTGCATTACTGCTTAAAAATATTGAAACGACTTCACCAGAAGGGCTGGCTCAAAATGCTTTTCTTCTGCTTCAGCTGATCTGAAATTAAATCAGCTGGTTGGTGCTTGTGTGAGAAAACAAAACGCCTTTTTGTTCTATGAAGACACTGAGTGCTACTGACGCAGAATTAGGAATACTGGCAACTTTGTACATCTCTTAGCATCAACCAAGCTAAAGAAAGGGGATTTGATGCAGGTGTGGAGGAGGATGCTTTTGCTTAAAAATCCCTGACCATGACTTTTCCTCTCCTCCTTCTCATCTCAGATCACAGCTCTTTTTTTTCTTTAACTGTGCCACCTCAAATGCTTGTTTTTTTTTCTTCTGGTGAGCTGTGATGGAGGATGTTTCATGAACAGCAAGGTCTGTTTGTGTCATCACTCGCTGCAAACGCCTCCTTTTCCTTCATCTATTCTACACAGTGAGAAAAAAGGGAAATCCAACGTGTCGTCAACTTAAATCAGCTTTGTCATTACAGCCCTTTTAAACAGCAGGAGTTGACCAAAGTACTGCACAACAGTTTAAGATAAACAAAAGAAAAAGACAATAACATTTGGTAAAGTTGATGCTAGGAATCCAACAATGACTCGAGGAGCATTTCAAACTGAGGTGTTGCAACAGAAAAGGCTCCGCCCCTTTATGGGCTCGGCTTTTTCGGGAGCAGCTGTTTATCAGAGCAGAGCTGTGGAGCAACGGGGGGAGAGAAACTCGGTCTGATGAAATACAGAGAGACCATTTTAATTTTTAAAAGCAAGTGTGCATGCAGCCGGTGGAGATGCTAAAGTCAGAGTGCATGTCCTCATTCTATTTCACCTTTATTTGCCTTTTTTTCTAGACCAATGGCTGCAAGTCTGCAATGTTGGCAAAGCACTGTGTAAATGCTTATTGTCTTAAATTAGAGCTCCCGGTGGAGTCCTCCGATGCTAATTGGGGTTGGGGAGCAGGCTGAGCTGTTTCCTTGTGCATGCATTCGAGGAACAGACATGTTACAGCTGATGGCGGGAGGCTGCGAGCAGGTAAGCTGGTGACCCTGGACACTTGCATTTAATCACAAGGTTGTTTGGTTGGTGCCACCCATCAAGTTTTCGTTTTTCTTCTTTTGTTTCTCCATGGTTCTAGTTTTTATAATTTGGCAATATATATATATATATATATATATATATATATATATATATATATATATATATATATATATATATATATATCATCCCTTCCTCCCTTTAATTGCATTCGAGCATATTGTAACATTTATTCCTCATTTGATAATAAATAGATGTTGAATCCTAAATCTTTTATGGTTTTCCCCTGAATAAATCCCTCTGGGACACAACATTCCACTGGTCACAGCTGCCCTTATGGGTGGATGCAGGCTGTCAGGTAAAAACGAGTATGCAGAGAGTGTAGTTTGTGTGCGCACGCATGCATTTGTGCTTAACCCTTGTGCATGGGGTCCAGATGACCCCACCCTTCCATTGACGTGTTCTCCCTACCATGACAAAGGTGGATAAAGGTGAAGAGGATTTCATGGACACCAGTGAAGATCACAAATCATTGAAGAAAAAAGGTTCAACGCACTGTCTAGTGAGTCTAGATGACCCCACTCCCAATGTTAAAGTGGCTAGGATAGCACAAGGGTTACAACATTTGTGTGTGGTCAGTAAGGAGCCAGTGTGCACACCTCACTACCCACTGGAGAGCTACATGAAGGACACCATACAACAGCACCAACGGTTCGTCATAAATGTGTATATCTTGCATTATTTTTACAACTACTTTACAGTACATTTATCACACACACAAAAATGGTACCATCCATTTTCATGACACCCTTGAAGTGGCTGCACAAGCTTCAGGGGAAATGCAAAAACCAATTCTGTACTCCCCTAAGAAGTATGTGCTCTTGTCTCTGACCCTCCACGGATAACCCAAAAACACACAGCATCTGTGCAGTGTATCAATCCTCGTAGGGTGCATGTGACCAGGCTTTACAGAATACCTTAGCATGAGGACCAAGGAGCTATGCACCCATGAGAAGCAAAAACGTCTTGGTCATGTTCCGACGTTGTCACACATGTTCAATGAATTTTATCTTAAACATAGCACAGTTCTTAACTGAGACAAAAATAACCTTTTAAAACATGATTGTCAGATTTGTTGCCTCTATTAAATAAAAGACACATGAGATACAAAATAAGTATATAGTAACATAAAAAGCAGCTTAAAACTCCTTCAACTGGAAGGAAACAAACAGGAAGGACAACACAACAGAATGACCAAAAATGTCCCTGATGTCTTTGGTGACAAATGAGAGAATTTTTAGATCTAATCGTCACCGAGTTCAAACAAATTAACAAGGAACATAGCACTATGATTATTCATATCATTCATATTTGTCAAACAATCGTGACACGCACATATTTATAAGTGGACGCTTTAGATAAGCAGTTTTTTTTGAAGAGGCATTGTACTGTACTGTACCAAGTGGTCATAGTTTTTACCATTCAGTACTTCATCCTATATAGTAAAGCAGATTATTAAAATATTCCAGCATTTAGTGCTACAAGAGAAATTTGGCTTGGATGCACCATGGGGTACTCTCTTTCAGAAAAGCATGTTAGCCACAAGACAATCCAAGATTTTAAAATATATATAATATACATGTAATGTACAAACAATAACATTCTGTAGATACCCCTCAAGTTTAAAGGAGGCATTTTGTGCATTAACAGACCATTTTGTTGAGACTGAGGCAATTAGACTTTGAATATTTGAGTGTTAGGCCTCCATCCTTACAAATGGACACCATTTTGGATTTTTCTTGCGACTAATGTGCTTTTCTGAAAGAGGCAATGCTAAGGTACATCCATACCAAATTTGGAGCTTGTACCACCAAATGCACAATTTATTAACCAAGCCACCTCTGCTGATACCTTGGGGGGACTATGCAACACTTTTGGTAGTCAAGTTACTTTGATATGATTAACTTTGCTTTGAATCATGCTTCATAATGTGAAAAAAGAAAAAAGAAGACTTTGACATTGGCATCATGCGCATCTCTCAGCAGGGATGCCAGGGAAGGAAGACAACATCAAACAAGTGAAGCCCAATGATGCAATGTGACATGTATGACAAAGAGACACAAATGTGACACATGCACAGCAGTTTTGTATATCTTCATATTAGGTGACAATGCAGTGGCATTGGGAAACAAAAAAAAAAATATTATATATATATATATATATATATATATATATATATATATATATATATATATGTGTGTGTGTGTGTGTGTGTGTGTGTGTGTTGACTGTAAAAAAACTATCATTGTAGGCGCCATGAAAATCACTGAGAAAATATTAAAGAGTAGAAACAGAAAAAGGATTAATTCTATTCATGGATTGTTTTAAAGAAAACTGTTGGAAAGAAGCTTAGCAGCCACCAAACATCCTAATCCAGAGATAAATTGCCTTAAAGACCTTCCAGTCTAGTGAGAATAATGTCGTTTGATTCTCAGCGCAGATTATTTATTACATTTATCCCTAATTTGAGAATCCATCTCCGTTAGTAATGATATCTTCACTATTAAATGCTGTAATAATAACTACTGTTCAGTTTACGAAAAGATTAATCTTAACAGCTGATGGAAACAGAGGAGCTTCTCGGTCTGTGGGACTATTTAACCAACTACAGGATCAGTCTTTTCTGCTGTCACTTCTGGTTCAAGCCCAGGAAAGTTGGGGCTTAAACAAAAACAACCTGTTCAGAAAAATTAAAATGGATTTTAAAGAAAAAAGTGTTGTATCTTTTACCTGGTCTCTAAGAATGTTCTCTGAAGACTTCCAGACATCACAGTAGGACATTTATCTCAGACGAAAAAACGGCAGCCAATTAAGCTTTTATCTGGCAAGGGAATGGGGGTATAGCACCATTCCATCCAATCAAAACACTTTGGGGGTATTTCACATTATTTCACAAAAGTTATTACTACTGGCTTTTCTGTAGAACAGCAGGTTTTCCTTATATAACTGTTGAAACAGGGAAATTGTCAGTTCTAAGAAAATGCCTGTGATAAAAGGATCTAAAATGAAATAAAAGAATTGCTACTGTGTTTCATGTGGTAGACCTGGAAGTACTGTATCGCAGTATGATGCAATCCTTCATTTTGACACTTCTTAAGTGCTGATATATGATAAATAATGGCTGCAACCTAGAAGAGCACTGGTTTTATGACTGGAGATGGAATTAAAATTCTTCAAATGGACTACCTGCAGAAATAAGCAGCAAATCCTTCACAGCTTAGAGTATAATGGAAACCAATGACTTTAAGGTCATGTCAAACTGCCACTGAGTACAATTTGTGCATCATCTGCATATGAAATTCCTGTCTTTTGTGATAAATGTGTGATATACATAATTCATATGTGTTTACAGCCTTTGTTATTCGGCGATGTGTGTAGATGTCCGTCGAAGGCTTTGGCCGACAGCGTTTGTACGTGAATTCATTTCTGAGTTTACGAGGATTCTGTACTAGGGTTTTTGTGGTGTTTTTGTCAAGTTTTGTTTTTCCTCGTCAGCCTCACCAGGTTCTGGTTGATCACCCGCAGCTTTTTAAGTATCTGGTTTTCAGTTCTTCGGTGTCACATCATTTGCTCCGTTATGTTTTGTCACTCATTTGTTGCTCCCAGAGTTTTGTCATGTTTCAGTTAAATTTGTTTAAAATGTTTTAAGTTTCTGCCAACTATGCCTGGTCTTCTGCATATTGAGTCCTATAATACCACCAGTTCCTGACATAGCTGTTGTGATTTTTTGGTATGTTGAGAATTACGCAGTTTATGCATATTATGCGTACTGTATACACAATCTTCATGTAAATCTTATGCAATTGTGCCTGATTTCTGCCATAACCATACACAAATGTGTGTCTTTCCACGACATTCCACGTATGTCTAACAGACTTTTGCATTTATGTGCCACCAATGAATAACTTTTGTTTCGCACATGTTGCGTTAAAATTAGTTGACGCATAATTCTCTACTGATGGCATATAATCGGCACAATAACAACACACAGTTCATGTTTTACTTTGGTTTACATGTTCTTTACGTCGTTTATACGTACCTCTTCCGCGATTTCAACATTGTTCATTAGCTATACATCTGTGAAAATTTCATGTAAAGACCACAACGTTTCTCACTTTTTTCATATATATTCACGTACAATCAGTTTTCCTCTGTGCAATATGCAAAAAATGTATATATATATATATATATATATGTATATATATATATATATATATATATATATATATATATATATATATATATATATATATATATATATACACATGGGCATACATTTTTTTCAAGGTTATTTTCATTCATTGAAAAAAAAGAAAGGATAATACAAACCTTGGGTCCTAATGAAACAACTGTAAGCCAAAAAAATGAGCAAAACCTAAAAATGGAACTCAGAAACATAACAATCCTACAAATAGGATGAAGAAAGAAACCTTTTAAGACAGCAAAAACCAAATCCTAACCATTCAGGCAAACTTGATGTCCCTTTTGGTCTCAAACTCTAAACCAACTCAGTTAACAATGAAACTCTATATTTAAGAAAATAATAAATGTCAGTAATTAAAATAATCAAGCATGGTAGGAAAACTGATTGTATAATTGCCCCATTGATCGTAGCACTTCCAGTACCCCTTCTTTGAAAATACTGTGATATATTTCCGTGCTTTGATGATAGACATCAACGTGTGGGAATACAAATGTGCCATGATTTCTTTTTGAGAGGTGTACCGACTACAGGAATTCTTGACTTTGCATAGTCAGCAAACCAAGCAAATTTAGCAGAAGAAGAAATTGTGAAATGGAAAGGTTGCAAGTGTGGTAAAGTTGCTCCATTTACAGGCACAATGATTATAAATCATCTGCAACAGCAACTGGCACGTTTCGGAAATGTTACCTTCAAGTTCCTTTCAGGCTCCAGGACTGGATGCCTGGTGCCAACAAAGGTCAAGTGAACATCATTTGACGTCAAAGCATCACTCTGACATTTCACCCCGTGAGGCTCAGCGTCTCAAATCTCCACCCTGATGGCAAAGGCAGCCAGCAAAGCCTTTTGTACCCTCTCGAATCAGAGTGTAAATGCAATGGTGACGCTATTCAGGATTTGTTTCCCTAGGGTTCCCAGTGTTTTACAAAAATCACATAATGTGGTGACGCAGTGTGGACAACGTGGGTTCGCCGGTGACACTTGCGCTTAAGATCAATCAGCAGCACCAGAACCACCTCAATGAAGTCATCGGGTGTTGAGTCAGCGTTCACACGGAGCCCAGCAACTGTCAGCAAAGACACGTCAACGCTCAACGCAACATCTAACTGAGTGGGCTGATGTCAAACGTTGCTCATGCCATGTGCAGTTTTACAAAAATCTGAGCAAGGACATGACTTTTTAGCACAAAGCTTGAATACAGATGGACCTAACTGGAGAATAACCGAAATATTGAAATAGAAGTTGAAAAAAAAGACAGTTTATGCAGTGAAGCACCATTTATCATGCCTGCACGGATAATTCCTCTGAATATTTTTAAATCCAGGCTGAGAATGGAGGAGAAAATCACTTTTACCTGTACCTGTTTTACTTAAGTTCTCCTTTTTATTTATTTGACATTTTTAATGTTTACATTTTTATTGTAAATGTAATTTATTGCTTCGCCCTTGTCAGGACTCTCTTGAAAAAGAGTTTCTTAATCTCAATGGGACATTTCCGGGGTTAAAAAAAAAAAAAAACTAAAAAAAACTAACATGTTTTAACATTTAATGATTCCAATGACCTACCCGCAAGATAAACGTAATGCTTTGGCATTTTTTAGATCACTTTTTTTTACGTTTTACAGTTTTTGATCAAAATAGGGGTGTAACAAATAATCAACTTAATTGATCAATATTTATGACAAATTGCAGTTGATTATGAGAAGAATACAAAGAAGACAGAACTTTGTGCTTTCTTGGGACGCATGTTTTTTAAAAATGTGTAAATGGATGAGATGAGTGCAGATGACCAGTGACTGCTGCCGTGCCAAAACTGTTTGACCTGCAATAAGTGTTTGGGGGCCTGCGACCAATGATGACGTCACACTATTTGATTGGCTGTCCGTTGGTCCGATGACATGTAAGATAGCGATTGTTCCGGACAAATATTGGTCCGAAAAAAAAAAAAAAAAAACTTACGGTAGGATTGTTTACACACTAATGCAGTTCTTCGTGAGAGACATGGATGACCTGTAATCAGCCTTTATTTTGTCTAGACATGATTGGTAACACAAATTGGATGATTATGATGAAATGATTTATTCTCAGGACTGCATCCCTGCAAATTTCTCTATAAATATTACAAAGAATAATATCAGACACAACAAGCAATTATGTCGGGGAAAAAAACTTTAGGTTACTGAAGGAAACGAGGAAACGTGAAATGAAAATATGTAGAGTCCGAGCAGATCTAGACGCTACGTAGTTTGTCCAAGTGGGGTTACCGTACTGTGACGTCATCATTAATGTCAGGCCCCTGAACACTTATTGCAGGACAAACAGTTTTGTGCACCGGCTGGCGGCACCTCACATGGACGGCCGCTGTCCGGAGACATTTCCACACCTGCTGGCCGACAATCCGGCCCAAGAAGCAACACTACACAACAGTTCCTACAAATGAAGGCCATAGTCTAAAGACAGAAAATCCTTTTTTTAAAGGGCAGTGCAGTGCTGTAGAAACAAGCAGTGACAAAAAAAGTCATATAACATCAATCAAGCTGAAATGCTAAAAGCAGAAGCCAATGGATTCTTAAGGTGTTATCTTGTGTTTAGATGAATTTTCTCGTGAGCTCAACGATTGTTGAAGGGTGGAGGAAAATATAGAAAGGTCAAAAAATTAAATACAACATAAAGCCAGAGATTCAATCACAATCAGCTGTAAACAGCAAAATTACAAACTTTAGTCTCTTCTTTTTACTTCACTTTACTGATAAAACAGACTTCAATAAAATTAAAGCAGCGGCCCAGACTATGTGTCATGAGAAATGATTTTTTTATGGCTGCTGCAGAAAGGTCATCAGAGGAAGGGTGCTGAAAAGGAGCAGAGCCAGTCTGACAGTTCATCGATGATAGCAACACATTAGTATTGACACCAAGAACTGGCTGGGGGAGTGAGACTTATCTTTGCAGAATTTGGAGCAGCAGAGATGAGAGAGGGGCGTTACAGATCTCTGAGGACTGGGGGTGAGTCAGGGGGACAAAAAGCGCCAGTGGGTTGGGAGCTTAAGGAGATATCGCTGTAAGGAGCCTCGTCAGGCAGCTTATAACGAATGAATTATTAAAATACGATGAGACTGAAGAGGAGTTACAAGGAGAACTAAGAGGAGAACCACACATTCTGACCACACACAAAAAAAAAACATGCAGAAGATTTTCTTTCTGATTTATATGTTCATGATTCAGTATAAAATGGACAAAACCTGGTTGGTTCTGGACTCCTAACTGGCGATTTTAACTGGTTTGTTTCTGTGTGAAGTGTTGAACTTTAAATCTGGAGATGTCTCTGTCAAAACCTTCTATGCCCTGAAGGGGGCCAGGTCTCCCAAGAATATATGGAGTAATTCCTACGTATGTAACTCCAAGATCCACTTCTGTTTTTTATTTTATTTTATTTATTTATTTTAATTTTCCAAATTTGGTTCGGATCATATTCAAACAACTGCTTCCAGATTTGAAATGTCAATCAGAACTTGCTAAATTCATGCTTTTTCTTATGTTTTTTTCTTGACTTTCTTGCAACAAATCTTGATTATAAGATCAACTTTTTTTATTTTATATTTTTTTATCTTTATTTAAGGTCCTTTTGAGATTCAAAATCTCCTTTGCAAGGGTGTCCTGGGAAGAAGGCACCAATTTCAAAACAACAGTGCATGAAACAGATAAAAATAAAGTTACATTGTATTAAATTTTGTAGGTATATGAAAAAAATAATGCATAATGCTCTTTTAAATGTTGTTTGTTTTAGCTCAATACCAATCTGTCTGTTTTAATTTGTTCAAAACTTTAATAATGAGAAATGTATGACTTTAGGATATTTAGTGCCTCACCAATTAAATAATGAATTAAATGAAACACAGACTTTAAGAAAAGAGTTAATGATCCACTTCTTGTTCTTGACATAATGGGACATTTATTGTTAGATTTTTTTTCTTCATTGCCTAAAATTTCATTCTTTTTACTGAGGTGGTTTGTCAAAACCTGCAGGGCTACTCTTAATCTTTGACAGTAAAGAACATTTACGCCAATCCCCAAAACCCTCCAGCCATGTTTTGCAAGTTGGCAAATAAACTGTAATGACATTTAGGATTTTAAGGTATTTCCATTTCTGCTCCAACTGTGTTTATGTGAAAAAAAAAAAAACAAAAAAACCCCTAACGTTTAACTTCTGTTAATTGCTCCCTTTTTAGAAAACCAATACAGACTTCACAATCAATGACTGTCAACACAGATGTGGCTCAGTTAACAAGGACTGGACCCTAAAAGGCAGTATCTGGTCTGTGCGAGCCCAAAAGACGAGGTAGGCAGCTTTATTAGTGTAGCACCATTCTTACACAAAAGCAATTCAAAGTCCCTGAACAGAATCAATGGTACTAAAGTTTGTGGATTGAATTTGGTCCATTATGTGTAAAAGTAGAGAACAGTTCATTGTGTTATGTATTTAGTTTATTAAATAATTTTAAAAATGAATGGTATCCATTTGGAAACATTCAAAATGTATTAATCAAAACATACATTGCATCAGTAAGAATATTCTCTTTCAAGCCTGATATTTGTTGTTTGGATTTGTATTTTCATTTCAATAGGACAGTTTTTCTTTGTGTCTCCTTTAAAACATAAAATGTTCCTGTGGGGAAAAAATATCACAAGTTTAAAAACAAAATCGTCTTCACTCAGTTTGATGTCTTGTAGTGTTTTTTTCACATTTTGAATGCACTTTGGTGGTTTCAAATCTCTATGAAAAAAAAAAAATCATCAAGCTACAATGAATCGGAAGAAAAGCTGGAGGAAAAATGACAGAAACCAGAAAAGAGGAAAGGGAAAGACAATGTGGAAGGCAGGCAGATAAACCAATCAAAACAAGCAGAAAGGGAGGAAAAGCAACCATGAAAGGAGAATAAAGAAGAGGGACATTGGTGGTGGGGGGCTAGGGGGATAAATCTCATAATCTTTCCCTCTCTCAGGCCCTGCTTGTTCTGTGCTGATTTTGGCCTCAAGTTGGTTGTGAATCCTCTTGTAAATTGCTTGTGTCGATCCGGCCTTAAGACCTTCCACACTCTCCCCAAGTCCATGTCAGAGTGGTCACGCAGACTTAAACCCATTTAGATGTCATGAATTACCACAGGAGTTTGCCACCAAAGGGGCAGAATTAGTGACAATTGTCCATGACCCTTCATACAGTTTGGATTGAGCGGGGCAGCCTTTTCACTCTGATCTGTTGTTAAGCTACCAAAATGATTGATTCTGATTGGCCGAACTTAACAGTGAAGCCAGAATATCACCAACATGGCAACATGCATTTATGTTAGGAAAAAACAGTTTCAGACAAAACAATTACAAATCAAATTACCAGTCATGACAAATATTATGAAACTAAAGTCGATGGATGAAGAACCATGACTCAGTCGTTTCACCTCTGTTGATGGGTGGAGTATGGAGTCAAATGTCGTGGAACTGGATTATTGGTGATTTGCTGGTGCCGTAATCTCCAGGTAAGATCCTGCAACGCTTGCATCCTCGTCTTACCGATTCGGCAGTGTGCTTGCAGAACTATAATTGTTAAGAAGGAACACTTGCAGAACACTAAGCACCTGCCCCTACCCAGAGCCGATTACAGCAGCGAGGTCAAAGGAAGTTAATGTGACTTTGTGTGGAAATGCTCGCAGTGGCTCCACGGAGCTGAGGAGCATGCCCTTAGATCGCATGCACAGATTCCCAAACACAAAAGCACTCGGAGGAAATGTTAACCACTAAATATAATGCTAGCATTTTTATTACAATGGTTTTGTTTTTTTATTTTGCAAGAGAAAATGAATGGTAAAGTGAGGTTAATTTTCTCATATGAAATAGTTTTAGTAGTGTGATGTTCTGCAGAAAACCTTATTACCTCCCCATGGATTTAGATATTGTTTCTTGGAGCCAACAATAAAAAAATAAAATTAAGTTGCTTTTTATTTTTGTATTTTCATTTGGTAATAGCCGTGTTTTCTCGGTAAGGACTTTTTGGTGTAATTCTGATTCTTACATGAAAAAGGAAAGGTTTTGCTTGAAAAAATGATCGATTTGTTCTTTCAGAGGTTTCTTTGGCTGGCTTTGTGTTGGGGATGTCATCAGCTGTGTTTCCATCACACATGTCCACAAAACTTTATCCAAATTCTAGAATAATGTAGATAAAACACAATTTCACAATTGCATAAATTATAATTATGCAAATAAACACAAACCACTTCATGCAATAAGTAATTTAAAAGCATGGCAACAGATGTGATTTAGAGCAGATACATATAAACTTCACTAGCGCTCATCATCATCAATCGAAGCAGACATCAGCGTCTTCTTCAGGCCATGGAGCGGTGAGCTCCTCACATGTGGTAATGGCTATGGATGAAGCCATTTTGGGACATGGTGGTTTGTGATTTTCCAGAGGAGAATGACACGCTCAACTTTGGATGAGCTGTGTGATGCTGTGGGACCTCTGGTGGCGCCCGCTGTGCAGCGCTCAAGGCAGCCTGTTCCCACCAAGAAGAGCATCTCCATATGACTTATTTTATTTAAAAAAAAGTGTTTCCATTGCAGTTTTGCTAAGTTTTCCAGTGCATTTATGCCCATTTCGATACACCTCAAAAAGCTCCTCCTCCAGAAACTTTTTTTTTTTGTAACCCTTGTGCTATCCTAGGCACTTTACCGTTGGGAGTTGGGTCATCTAGATTCACTAGACAGAGCTCTGAACCTTTTTTTTTTTTTTTTTAATTTTTTTGTGATCTTCACTGGTTCAATGAATTACATGAAATGTTGCCACCTTTTTCCACCTTTGTCATGGTAGGGAGAACATGTCAAAGTAAGGGTGGGGTCATCCAAGATAGCACAAGGGTTAAATGCTAATTTTATTTTAAATTGCCATGTTTCCATTTGGCAAATTTATTATTGCAAATCCAATTTGTGTGATTTCATAGTTAAAGGAAATGCAGCTATTGTCAAATTAGAATTTTTAAATCCCTCACAGAAACTCTTTAACATCTTCTTTGGTAGTTTTTATATGTTTTGAAAGGTAATCTATCTTTGTACACTAAGTACATGTGACCTGACATGAATAATTCTTAAACTCTAGAAGGTCAGAGCTCGGCAACAAACTCAACAAGTGCAAGACTGACATTGTTTAAATAGAAGAATGGTGCTGTTTTTGTTCGTTTTTTAGTCCATTGAGAAGTATTTTTCCCTCTTCAATGGGGCCATATTAGTGTTAAACAAGTGATTTTTACTGCCAGAAAATCTTAGAATGTGGGTTACACAATTTACCACATCTCCACTATTGCTAAGCAGCAGACATGCTGTTATTGACTACTATAAGGACCTTCTAAACCCTACTGGTGCAGCCAATCCACTGCCTGATGGGCAAAAAAACTGAAGCTGCAGCTGACCAGTCCCGGGCCTGTGACTAGAAATGCAAACAGAGCAGTCAAATAGGAATGCTAAAAGCATGTGCCCCATATAAGGGCATGTGAGCTCTTCGTTCCTGTACAGCGACTTCTGTGGTGGATGGAAAATAAATTGTTCCCTGACCTTCCCAGGATTGTGCATTTTTACTCCTATACAGAACACAAACACAACATAGCTCTAAGCCATTGAAATGTTCCTTTCCATCAGGTTTCAAAACTCAGCATACAGTCAGTGTTGGTCAACTGTAGCTGAAGACAGCCAGTACTACTGATAGCCACTTTAAATAAAAAATCACTGAAGGAAGATAATATATCCACAGGCGTGTCTTCTACTTTTATCTGGAAGGAGTCGATCCGACTGTCTGAAACCCCGTAAAGCTCTCTGTGCATGTCAAACTGTTACAACGTAAAATAGAAAACAGGACTGAAAACTGAAATATTACTAAAGCCTTAGTAATCTGCACCCATACGACGGTTGACTAGTGTGGGTGCTGCTGGATTTTGGGTACAGTGTACAGTGTGTGTCTTGCAGTTCCCTTGAGGCTCGTACCGCCTCCTCAGTGGGGGTCATAGAAACGGAGCGTACCATTGCTGTATGTGTGGTTAGTGTATCGTGAAGTATTTGTAAAGATAAAGTAAGTTGCACTTACAATGTATGGGTGATGATGTCGCATGGTGTCCTTATGCCACATAAGTAAGGTGTGAGTACGGGGTGTGCACGTGACATGGAAGGACTCATAGGACACCTGTAGGATGTCCACACAATCTACACTGTGATTGTCTCATTTTCCTAAGTTCTAACAGCCAGGATGCACTTATCACCGATAAGTGATGACTTATCGTGAACAGCACTAACAACTCCCTTGTGTCATCTGCAGAGGGCATTAAAAAAAAGACAAACTCTGTATGACACGCCTGCGTCTCACCTGCTTCACCCTTACTTACCTACATGTTTTATTAAGTGTTCACCACAACCTGACCAAACAAAACACACTTAAAAAAAGGTTGTCTTTGCAAAAATCTTTTCATCACTTTGTAACCAGAGTCACAGCACTGACAGAATCTAGAGCACAGTAAAGGTAAGGTGACTTTTGTGAAAACCGACAAACCTGTTGTTCCTTCAAGGAGCAGACAGTAAATCCATATTTTTTTTTTATTTGCAGAGTGCATGTGGGTATAAGGGAGGGTGTTGACCTACTTCATTCTAACATGAGCTGGCCAGGTGTGTGCTTGGGGGGGGGGGGAGATACAGTCTTTTTTGTTGTTGTTTTTATGACAGATTTTCACATCTAAGAATTAATTAAATTTTTATTATTATTTTATAAAAGCATGCAGAGGGAAAGAGTAGAGACTGACTGATAGGCACTTGTCTTGTATAGATATAACAACTTTCTGAATAAGATATGAATTAAAAAAAAAACTGAACAAGAGAGCTAGACACGATTCCTATATGAGACCTTATCGAGCAAAAGTGGAAATCTGAGTTAAAAACTACTTTAACTTAAGGAATTTACTAGAAGAAACACCCACATTTAAAGGTGACAGCGAATAATGTTGATGCCATACCAAACCAATCTCCAGTTTACCAAATCCTCGCATTGACTCATGAGCCAATATAACCTAATTAACCGTATTTTACACACTACAACGTTCACCATCAAGGCTTGGTCTACATTTGGACTTATTTCATACATAAGGCAGACTGAAATAACACGCGCATTAAGTCAGTCAGTCAGACTTTATTTACTGTGTTCACTAAAACTAAAACATTGGTTTGTTTCTCACTAAACATCAGCCATGTTAGCATATTTACAATATGTGTTACTCCCAACTTTGTTAGTAACATGTGAAAAAACAGACAGATTACTGTGACTAGACCAGCCTTGTTAGTAACACGTTTATAAAACACAGTCCGACTACGCTACCGTTAGCTGCGGTAGTGTATTCACAATGAAAACCAACCTGTGTAGCTCCTAGAATATTAAAATAAACCAGACAATGATAAAGCATGTTATAAATATGGTACAGTAAAACAGGGGTGAAATTCTATAAATTTGCTTCCTTCCACTCCCTTTCAAGCAATCTATGATTTAATGTCAAATTATCCTAAATTTGACACGTCTTTGTCTGAATGTATAGCTGCTGATTGGAATGTTTTCCGCATTATTCTTGCTTTGATTTTTGAAATAAATCATTTCAAATCAAATCAAAAGTCTAAAATCTCTTCAACAACGGTTAGCAGAACAATAATGGCTCTATATATTAGGTGCAAATGATTATAAGGTAGTAGTGCGAAGGGTCTTGCCCAAGGACTAACAATGGATGAAGCTTATTGCTCCCCTAGAGAATCGAACCCTAATTTCCCATGTGCCATTCTTAAGCTTAACCAACTGAGCCATCCAGTTGCTACAAATATGGTGAATTGTTGTTTTTTTTTTCTTTTTTTTTTTTTTTTTAAAGAAATGTACAATTTAAGAGTGCTTTATAGTGCAGAAAATACACTATATATGAATTGGCAAAAATTAGGATCTCTGGCCCCAAACTTCTGCAACGTTTCTAGTTTAAATGTGGTGGTGTTGATTATTGGATTTAGCAACCTGAGTAGAAGTCAGTCCATCCATCTTCTAAACCTGCTTATTCATGGACACTGGGTTTTTGGAACCCACCAAGCTACTGTTAGACAAATCTAAACCTTTAACAGCTTTTAAGCAGAAGTTATTCATAATTCTAAAACATCTTTACAAGTTAAAGTGCCTAAAGCAAAACGTTGCTGCTCTCAACCAAGCCTGCAGCCAGCAGTCCAATATTGTATCTGCAGATTAGTGTCATGTGTAGAGAAACACTTTCACATTAAAGGAAAAAAATGTTCCTGTCATCATAGGTTAGAGGTCAGACTAAAGAATTAGGCATCTCTGTATTTTAGTAGCTGCCTTTACAAATTCAAACAGCAGCTCTGATTCATTTCTGGAGTCATGGGAAGACCAATAGAATTGTACAATAAAATGATAGTTAGACTTTGCAAAATAAAATTTAAAAAGTAATTATAAATCCATCAGAACATGTGGTGGAGGCAAAAACATGCCTTCAAACCCTGGTAAAGATGTGACAACAAGCAATTCTGGTAACACCAAACCATCGGCCAACGCACCAGCAAAAAAAATCGGCAATTAAATTATTTGGGATGGACAGTAAAACCAAACATTTGTTGGCTGTTGAACAGACTTTTGCAGAATGTTCCCAGAATGTTTTATTTTTCTACAGGTAAAATAAAAAAAAGTCTAGTCTTGATTTTTGACTGGGATCAATGAATGATAATAGTGCGGTTTAAAGCTAAATTGGACTTTTTGTCGTAGCCTCAGTTTTCATTCAAATTTTGCTACTTCATTGTGTGATTTTGCATAAAAAAGGCTGTTATTATAATCATTCAAAATGGTCAGCTTGTCAAAGTTCATAAGATATTTATCTTCATGGATCCAGATCAGTCTGCACTGGGTGTAAAAAAAAAAAAAAAAAAAAGAAAGAAAAATATCAAGTAAATATAATCAGATGAAGAGTTCTTCCAGTTGGCTCATCTGTGCTCCTGTCCTCGGACGTGGACCTCGTCTCCTGCCCCGAGCTGTCCCCAGTTCACTTTTTAAACATGGCGTTTCAGTTAGATAAGCTAATTCTTCTCTATGAGATCTGGTACGTTGCCTGTCCGTCCTGGGAAAGGATCCCTCCTTCATGTGGACACCCCTTCTTTTTTTTAAGGGTTTTTCCTTACCGAGAAGGAGTGTCTAAGGGCACGGATGACCAGTTTAGTTTAGCAATTAAGCCATTGTATTTTAGAATTGATTTAATGTTTTGTAGTGAAGCTCATTGACACAACGGTGTTGTAGAATTGGGCTATATATATATAAACCTGAATTGAATTTATCTGTTTCCTGTTGTAATGATTTGAGTGCATCTTGCCACAGAAGGCTAAAGAACATCCAATAGGAAGTCTGCTGACCACCAGAGACAACACTCGGCTTTCTCTGACGATGAGGAGGGAATCTGAGAGCTGAATGTTGTGACACTACCTCACAGCCCATATGGGTCTTTGAAAAGGTCAGCCCAGCAGGGCCTGGAAGAGCTCATGCTCGGATTCATGGGTCGGTGAGGGAGTGAAAAGGCAGAGAGGAGCTGTGAGGGCATCTGCTTTGACCTAGACAGGGTATAAAAACAAACAAACAAGCAAGCAAACACACTGCCAGACTATCTGCACACACAGCAAACAAACATGGAGGCTAACATATCTGGCTTCTATCAGTGGAACGGAGACAGGTTTCAGATAGACTTTAAGCCTCGCAAAAGCTGCTCCTTAAAAGTCTTCAGACATTTACTTTGTTCACATTTTAGCAATAAAAATATCTCTCTCATGTAAAGGTTACAATTGCAGAAATGTGACCAATATGTTATTTCATTTTGCTAAGAATTAATGACAATGTGTGTTATGCAAATTAAATCATGACTGATGTCACACTGCTGCAATGACTCCAAAGAGAAAAACATATTTTTGTAAGCAATGACAGCAGAAAATATGTAATCAATTATGACTATTTAGAGCATTTAAATGTCTTGGAAATCCTCATTTCACTCACTCTCTTGGCATAATAACATCAGAAATATTCAAAAGTAACATGTTCCTCATTTTCAGCTTACCATAAATAATGCATGTCATAATAAATTAGACATTTTGGCAAATTTCATGAACTAGAAAACAAATTTGACGAATCTTTCACTCTCTCACAATCAGGCAGTAATAGGTGCAGTGGATGAATGTCGGCGCACAAGAAAACCTCTGAGCCAGTGTATCAAAATGTCACACTTCAAGGAGTGAGGCCTACAAGTGCACGTTTTCAGTGAACACACACACACACACAGACACTTACACAGCAGACGCAATGCAAACCCACAACTCACAAAACACTCCAGAGGATCTACTTCAATCTCCTTCAAAGGTTACCTGCCAATAAAGTGCAATTAAGCCACAGACATGGGAGCTCTGCTTTAATATTTTGTGGTTCCACTCCAACACTGTTGGTTGTAATCTCATCAACTCAATTTCTGTGATTCCAATTAAGAGGACATATTTTTGGAATAAAAATAAAACTTAATGAGCTTTCATAAAAAGAGCTGGATGTGACCTTTTACTTTTATTCATGCTATTGTTTCTCAATACCTACTTGTACCCTCTCAGTCGCAGAACAGCCACTAATGTTAGGGGGGGGGGGGGGGGAGCACAGCCAACACTAGAAATGCATTCTGGAATACTTTCTTCCCAAATCAACGTCCCGACACAACCCCACCCCCTTCCCCTTTTTCCATAAATCATTTACCCTTGTAATCCATAAATCTGCAAAATGCCCTTTTCAAGCTGTTCATAAACACCATCATAGATCTTCAAAAATGGCATCACTCTGAGGCAAAGAGCTGTTGAAGGTAGAGTGGAGTGTGCAGTATTTTAGCTCCCCACAGAATAGAAATGATGAATGTCAGAGGAAGACAGTGCGTCACAATTTTCAGAGCAGGAACATTTTGGACCCGTGCATCCCAATGATCCAGAAAGAGTTAAAGGCCAAATACAGAAGTACATGTGCTGCTGGTAACACTTCACATTTGGCCTTAAACTGAAAGACTACTATCTGAAAAGAGCATGATCATTACAGCAAACGATATTGTTGTATTTTAATTATGGTTACAGAAAAATAACCTGCATTGTGGCCCAGCAGCAGCAGCAGCCGTGAGTTCAGGGTTCAGTCGTGAAGCCTTAGTCACATGCACACGTACGGGTCAACCAGCGTACAGGTGCTACGGGTTTTTTGGTCTGTCCAGGCCCATTGAGGGCTGTAGAGAGAAGTGACTGCACCTTACAGGCAGAGCAGGAGGGTATTAATTAGGGATGGCCCGTTTGACGCGGCGCTTCGGCGCGCGGTTCACTTTCATGAAACAGAGTGTTTCGGCACAATGTTTCGGGGTGTGTGTCAACTAGCGCAGATCACATGGTTGATGACGTATGACGCACCAAATGCTTCGTTTGGTCGAACCACAGTTCAGATGTCACTTGCGTTTCGAACAGTTGGGCGCGCTATTCTCTAGAAACACGAAATGAATCCGGAACATTTCCCGGTCAGTTCTATTGTTTTCCGTGTATCAGAATCAGCGTCAGTTCATTGCACTTTACCATGACTCCTGGTAAAAAACGTACTGTGACTCAGGATCGATAAAAAAAATGCATGATCGTGGTGTATAAAAACACTTCAATAAATTGCGATAGCTCAGTGGAATGATTGACGGGAGTCACATCCAGAGGTCCTGGGTTCGAGGCCAGCTATTTACAAAACTTTTTTTTTTGCTTTGCGTTTTTTTTTCTTCATGTGATGTTTCCTACATGTGTTGTTTTACGTTGTTCTTTTTAATAATCATTAACAACATTGTTTTGTTTTACGTTTTTTCATCATCATCATTTCCACATTGAAGTGTTACAAGGAGCTTAGTTGAAACATATGTCGATATACATCCAGTCCGCCACCAGATGCCGCTATTCGGTGTGGTTTCGAAGCCCTGAATGGGTGGTTCATTTTCCAGCACAATTACAAGAACCCCAATGAGGCTTCATGGGGCTTCTATTCCCATCCCTAGTATTAATGTATGTCTACACCGGTCGCGTTGACTCGTGTCCAAGCGGCAACTTTCAATAAAAAGTATGCAAACGCACGTCAACTCTTGTCTCCGGGTTTTGCAGCACAGTTTGCAACTCCATACTGCAAATCAAATATTGTTGGGAAGGAAGACTGTTGCTGAGGAAAAAAGATAGATCTTAGCTCAAAAGCTATTACAAACACTGTTGTTTTCCAATGCTGACATAAATTACTTTCCAAAGCCTCAAGCTTTTTTTTTGCTTTCAATAATTCATGTCTGTTGCAAACAAAATCAAAAATGACTTTTTGGTAAAAACACTTTTCTGAAGTGTAATTTAGACTTTCGTCATGGACTCACATTTAAGCGGCACAAACAGTCAAGCACAGTTTGAGGGATTTTCACGAGGACCACAATGTGCAGGAATGCATATGGTCTTCATCCATTGATTTGGATACATTTATCTAAATTGCAAAAAACATATTTTAAGTCTTCACAAGTCAGTGGAGACACTATGACTCATGCAGGCCTTGGCTTTGTCGTCCAGTCCCCAGCGATACTTCTGTCATGGAACATGATCAAATGTTTTGGTCCAAGTGTCATTTTAGTTCCTGGTCCTAGTCTGAGAAAGTCCATAGTCCTGTGAAAGGCATTTATGTATGTTAGTGTTGTATTAAATTGTTTTTTTTTTTCCTTCATGAACACAATCATTGAATCCACATATTTCAATCACACACCGCATGATAAGTCCTACGGTTTATCTTTTCTAAAACACCTGCACAGTTCCTGAGGGCATCCTGAGAAGAAGCCTAAACCACCTCAGCTGGGTTCTTTTGATGTGGAAAAGAGACAATTCTCTGCTGCCATCACACAGGGAAACACACCTCTTCACACCCTGTTCCCAAGGAAGCCTGGCCGACTTTCAGATAAAAAAAAATTAATTTGATCCTTTTTTCCCCCTAAAACTCTCATTACTTTATCTTCACCTAATTGTATATTCAAGCTGGAGTGTTGACTGACTGGTAAACCTCTAGCTATGTTCTTGAATTAAGCTGCAGATTGCTGCAGTACTGAGTTTATCACCCTCCTTCACTTCCGAGGAGATCTATAAATACTTGAGTATCACACGGAAACATGTTCCAACTCTGCAGGACATGTGAATATTGTCTTTGGGCCCCTTTGGTGCAGATGTCCAACTAACGCCCATGGCTCAGACGTATCCTGATCACATTCCCAAGGAATCATATAACCGGAACACCAACCACCTTTCTGAGTAGAGACGAAAAGGGCACTTTCCACCAAGTCGAGACAAAAGAACGAGTCCAACCTCCTGAGATTGGCAGAGCTTTATTTAGATCATTGTTGCTGAAACTGACAAGAGACAAGATGTGAGCTCAACATCTGAGTTATGAATTATCAGTGAGGCAGATTGGCTCCCTTTTTGTGAACCGCCAGACTACCGGTCGGCTGGCACTTCATATGCATGGCCGCAGTCCGGAGACATTTACACATCGCCCAATCAGAGCTGCTGCCGATCTGGCTGCCACAGGACTGTGGCCGCCCAGCTGTCGCCAAATTTTGTAAAGGCGTCATCGGCAGCAGCTAATCTTGAAGTTTCTGCTGTTATCTCTCCATCACATGGGGGCAGTTGTATGTGTGACCGTAGCATAAGTAAAACTGGCCTCTTTTCTGGATTTTTATTTCTTTTTTTTATTTGAGAAGTTCCCAGTGTTGTGCTGAGCTGCTCCTGACCACATCTTTCTATTGCATTTATTGAAGTAATGCATTCATGGTTTCATTATGCAGAAGTGGCAGAAGAAAGATGAGGTCGTTTCCAATTTGGTATGAGTCAGTAGTCTCTGAACCAACGAGAAGAAATACGGAAAGTGGTGAGGTTGGTAGTATCGGTCACAGCAGGAGAAGGAAAATAGGCTGTGGGTGGTAAGTAAAAAGAATCTGCAGGGCTTTTTGTTAGTGAGGGGTGAGTGAGTCACCAAATGGGTTCATGGGATTTTCAGCAGGAAGTGTCCTTACAGCTGACAGGCCTAAAGCACAATGACATCACATGTAGGGGAGCACACGGACAAATCTGGTCATGTAATGACTGCATAATGTAATTATAATGCATAAAAATAAGAGTTTTTTCTCTGTATTTCTGATGTCCGCTTCTTTGTTTTGTATCTTGGATAAAACTACTTAAATACACTCCAAATCATTTTATGAAGGTGGGTTTTCCTTAAAATTAATTCTAGAGCAAACAGACTAAAGTTGTACTGAATGTTGTCTTCCCAACCATTGTTATAAATGTAGTACACATAATATGACAAATTAATTAAAATCTCACTGCCAAATCATGGATGTGAAAAGGCCTGCTGTTTGTGTTTGCTAATGTAATCAACTATTTTATTTTAATTTTTGGAGCTTTTAAGTGTATTATAATCTTTATTTCTCACAAACAACAACAACAACAACCCCAAAGCGGTATTTGAATCTATTCATGCATCTTTGAGAGTTCCTCTAAAAACCTGCTCTCTGAGCACCAACCCTTCCAAACCACAAAACAGGTGGGTCCTTACATTGTGACATAAGGTGTACATTGTACAAGCAGGGACAAGCCCCTTCCAGGAAGCAGCACCCCGCCTCCTGGCTAACAGACACGCCCACTTTCTCAGTGGAGCTAGCGGTGATCGGCTAAATGCTTTTCTTTTCTATGCACAATATGCAAATTCATCTTTGCAAAAGTTCCGAATTTGTTTGTTTTCGTGGGCGAAACTCAGACACTGTCGACGCCCACTCTATGATGATGGAGAGAAAGGCGGAGCCTCAGAGACAGGTCGTCTTACTTACAGGTAGGAAAATGAACTCCAAAAATAGCTTGTAGTTCATTTAAATGAAATTTAAAAATGTATTTTGCCAAGGGTAATATATTGTATATATGGATATAGTTTACTCTGAAAGGGTGGAAAAAGCATGATATAGGTCCTTTAAGTTCTCACTTTTCAAAAACCAAATAAAAAGAAAACAGAAACCAGCTTAAAACGTTTACTATTATTCTTTAGAAATAACTCATTTTATGATTATCATTACTCATCTTATCAATAGCACTTGTAAATGTCAAATGACGTGGTATGACTAAGTGTGGAAAGGCTTCATTTTGTTAACCCGTTAAGTGAGGAGCACAATAAAGGAAGCAGCACAATTAGCTTTCAGATAAGACAGAACGGGGGCATTAAGCACAGAGGAAGCCAGCACTTCTGCAAAGCTCACAACAAACACTCCAGTTTCTGCTCATCCAGCTAACTATTTACTATGTCTTTTGTTTTAATATATTCAAAAAAATGACACGGGACAACAGAGTTTTACTGCAGTACAGAATCAGTTTTAAAAATATAGGTTTTCTTACACCACAATAAAGTTAACATCGACACCCTGCATTACTGATCACTTGCAGCCAGTTGTCCAGCTTAATTATGCAGTAAACGGACCTAAATGTTGTGAACAGTGCCTCTGGTGTAAGCTCTTAAACCGAGGGCAAGCCTCACTGGAAATCCACCGCTCCCCTCTGCTTCAAACTTGAAGAAGGGAATGCTGGGCAGCCGTGCGAGCTGCTGGTCTGTCACAGACAAATCACTGCAGTGAGAGCTAACTGAACTTCAGGTTTTCTGCCAGAATCCTGGGAACAAAAGAGGAGGATTTGAGCAGATGGAACAAAGGATTCCTCTTTATTTTCCTCCCTCTCAGAGCCATTTTCACCTTCCAAAGAGCTTCACTCATGGATGCGGGTCAGACAGAGTCAAGCATGTAATACATTTTTTAAAGCCCAACAACTCAACCATCTCGGACTGTCACGCGAGCAGAAGATTGGCCGATGCAAAAGCACTTCTCAGGAATGAAAACAAAAGCATTATGGCTCCCAGCTGGGAGATGCAGGGTGACTTGTGTTTGCATCATTAAAGGCGTGTTCATAAAAAATACAAAAATACAGTACGCTACACTGAAATACCCTTTTTCTTCAGCCATGTTCTATGAACCACAGTTAAAACAAACAAACAGGACAAGATTGGACTAAGACCATATTCAAAGGTCCTTCAAAGCTAGGGATGGGTACCATGCCCCTGTATTGAACCAGCCCCAGGGCCACATTCTTCAAGACTGCAGTATTGTTAAGATCTGACCTAAACGGTTCTGCTATCGGTACTGGAGAAGTTACTTTTTCTTTTTTTTTGTGTGTGTCCCACAGCGTTATCTGCCATATTTAACTCACCAAGTCAGTCAATTTCCGTTAATTAATGATGATATTAATTTCAGTATTCTTGTTGAAGAGGAGAGCTCTATCTGTCTATATGTGTGCACGGGGGGCGGGGCTGTTGTTCAGACAGCACGCGCCACGCGCACACACACAACACAAGGCAGCGCACACACAGTCAGTGGTGATCTGGTAGGGGACACGTGAGCGCCCTGGACTAAGAACTAACGTTTCTGCGTAAAATTAATTAAGTTTGCGTCAAGGAGCCCTTACCATCACCTCGCTGCTACGACGACCGTATGTTGCGCTGTTTGTGTAGAATACGCTGGGGGGGGGCCGGCAGGGAGGTGGTGGTGGTGGTGGGGGGGCTTATACTCACCGCTTATGATTCCAGACCCGCGACAAACTATCAGCTTAATAATAATTAATGACTAATGATAGTTGTTATCCGTAAAATTAATATAATTTATTGGTTCTGGAACATTACATGGTAAATTTAAAGTTTTGAAAAATAACGGTCGTGTGCTTCACCTGTCATTATAGGAGGAAAGACAAAAAAAGTAAATGCTTAATTTTTATTATATTTAATTAGTATTTTTGTGCTTTGCAAGACAGTTATCGATTTAAATACCGTACCATTGGTGGATGTAGTTTTATTTTTTCAGAAGAGTACGCTTAATCTTCACGCATTTGCCCATTCAAAGCCCTAGATTGAGCTTTCTGCTTGAAGTTTAAGAGGTGATAACCCCATAAAGCAGTAGCGCTGTGTGAACTCATCACGACTCATCAAGGGGGGGTTCTACACTCCAACAAACTGTCCAATGTTTTTGGAATTAGTCAACAAAACCCCCAATTCCTCTAAAGCTGTAGCACAAAGTGTCATGTTGCATCTTAGTCATCAAGAAGAATTGAAACAGTTGAACTCAATTAAGTATTTATTATATGTCTCACTCTTAAATCAAGTAAAAAATTGACATTTTTAAGATGATTTGTTGAAGCAGGGTAAAAAAGAAAGAGGTGCACATGACCATTTCCCCTTAAAGACTGAAACAAAGGAGCATTGTTCTACTAGACATTATATCACAGGGCAGTGTGACTCCTCCCCCCTGGCATTCCAAACAGGAAGTAATTCAAGGCTCCAAGAAGCCAAATTTCCATAGACTTCTATAGAGTAATAAACAGTTACTTCTCAGTCATTTTATACTTCAGAACAACCATTTTGCTCTGAGATATTTTCCTTAACATTTCCCTTCTTATTCAATTTTCTTTTTCATGACATCTTTTTTTTTAAATAACAAGTTATAAACTGGCCAATTAGATAACTCAATAAAAGTATGTGGTGCCCGCTGGCCCCCACCTTGAAGATTTGAATGACGGATTCTCTGGAGTATTTAATATAATAATAATAAACAAATACATCTATATAATATCTATATAATAAATATAATAGACATTTAATAGTTTGGGTTGTTTTTTAAGATATTATTAGGTTTTTGTTTTTTTCAATCACTATTTTCCAGTTTGCACTTTGTAGACGGTCCCTTGGCTGCTGTCTCACTGTTATCTTTTTGTGCGTCTCCTGCTCAACCCAGGGCTATGCTCTGCTCCACTTTACAGTAATACGAAGTCGTATTCCTTTCACGATGTGCAGACGTCTATAAACTAGAGTATTTAGCGATAACTTGAACTTCTATGCATTACCACAGAGTAAAATATCCTTGGTGAATGCAACTTACTAACAATTTCTGGACTATAGAGCACACCTGGATATAAGCCCACCCACTAAATTTTAAAAAAAGAAAAGATAATTGTAGATATGTAGGTGGCACTGACATTTACACTACAAACAGTGACTCACAATTTTTCGAAAAAGCTGGCACTTGTTCCAGAAAAATCCTGTGGCTCCCCATCCAAATAAAATCCTGATTGGCTCCATCGTTATTGGATTCCTGACAGCTGACAGCTCCGCTCCGCCTGCCACAGCAGGTCCTCCACTCCAACCAGGAGCCGTCTGATTTACATTCATCTTTGGCCTGATTTTTTAAAACAAAAGATTGCTTTTGTCCAGAAACTACAAATAATTTCCAATCATAATCACAGAACATGAATACAAGTGGAAGTTTACGTAACCCTTGTGCTATCCTAGGCACTTTACCGTTGGGAGTTGGGTCATCTAGACCCACAAGACAGACAGAGCTCTGAACCTTTTTTTTTCAATGATTTGTGATCTTCACTGATTCAATGGATTACATGAAATTTTTCCAAATGTATCCACCTTTGTCATGGTAGAGAGAAGACGTCAAAGTAAGGGTGGGGTCATCTAAGATAGCACAAGGGTTAAACTTAGATTTATGACGCTGATCTCACAGCCGCTCGGCAGGACTCCCTCAGGCGTCCATCGTGTAAAAATTGATAAACAAGCCACAAAATGGTTTAGCCCTTGTGCTATCCTATGGGGTCCAGATGACCCCCCCCTTCCATTGACATGTTCTCCCTACCATGACAAAGGTGGATAAAGGTGGAGAGGATTTCATGTAATCCATGGATGCCAGTGAAGATCACAAATCATTGAAGAAAAAAGGTTCAGCGCACTTGTGGGGTCATCTGGACCCCATGAAATAGCACAGGGGTTAATTGGGAAAAAAAGTTGTTACTTATAGTCAGGAAATTACAGATTTAGAGATACTAGACAAACACTTCAATAAAAATGCATAAAACAAAACTAAGGCAGCAGGTAAGCTCAAAACCAAGTAAAACAATGTTAAAACAAAGTTAGAAAAAATCCCATTACTGTTTTCACTTATTTGCTACTACACTTGAGGGAAAAAGTAGCTATTGTGCTGAGAGGTATATTTCAAACCACCGAAAAAATGCAGGAATTAAAAAAGAGAAATCCCTGAAGAATGGAAATATTAGCAGTTTAGAGTTCCAGTGGTTTAGTATCAGAATACGTGATTATTGTAATCAAAGAATAAGGTTAATAATGTAGGATTTTATTCAGAACAATTTAAAAAACATACTATTTTCCCAAATTTTCTGGACCTCCATTTATAGCTATGATTGGAAGTATTTAAAAAAAAATGTTTTCACACCTTAAAAGTCATTAATCTCTATGGTTTGAGAAAACGTAACACTTGTGCAAAAGCAATAGCATCTCAGTAATTATTAATATTTTGGTGTTGGCTAAACAAAAAAAAAATAATAATAGCAGGTTGTATAAAAATAAGATTGAAATCACTTTTCTGAAACTACTCTTCAAAAAAAAAGCTGTTAATTCAAATTTCCTACAAAACACTTGACTTCATGGAAAGACTGCAGTCCTTTTGAGAAAGTGCGTCTGTCAGTAAATCTGTTTGGAAGCTTTGGCAACCACAGCTGCCAGTAAGGAAGGTCCTGGTGCCGTCCCTTAAAATGGATACGTAAATGACTTGTTGTGAGACGGTGACTTGTTTGCATACGGCATCACCTGCGTGCCTGACCTCCTCATGCAGCACCGGCTGTGGAGCAGCACGGGGAGATCACCAGTGTGTGGTCAGCATTTCCTTCAGCGATCCATGCCGGGCCTCTCAAAGCAACAAAAGGAGTCCAGATTGTTATTTCCACCTCACTGATGCTTTACCTGCTCACTGGCCTGCATCCATCGCTGCCACCTGGGCTGTGCGACACACACATCCCGACAAAACCAGGCCAAATCACAGCAGCAACGCAGCCGAAGACAGATGGAGAAAAACAGACCAATTTCTAGTTCATCAGATCATGTAGTATTTGTGTCTGGGGGGGGGGTCTGTCCCAGTCAGACTTAGTAAAAGGTTGGTGTCTTGTCTCCTACTGGTAAATATCCACTAGATTCATGGCTCAGCCTTTACACACAATAAGTCTGTGAGCATTGGAAGATACTAATGAAATTAGTATTAGTATATATGCTTGTTTCTAAACCATATTTCCTCCCTCCCAGCGTGCTCAGTGCTAATCCTCCCCCTTTAATCCAAAGAGAGGGCTTAGAAGGAAAAAGTGTCAAGATTTAGATTACAACAGTAAATAAACAAAAGCAGTAAAAACATCAACTTTACGTGTAAAAGATTTCTAGATATATATTTTTCTAATAATGCAGGGAAAATTTAAAGTGAAATCAAGTGAAAGCCTCAGTCACAGCTGCCCTTAGGGGTGGATACGGGCTGTTTGCGGGTGAAAAAGGGTCAAAACTGTACAGGAAGCTCGTAGACCACTCAACAAACCTGTAGAGAGAAAGTCTCCATGCTACAGGCATGCTGTGGCCGACAGCTCGTGGAGAACACTTAAGCAACACGTAAACATAAGTAGGGATGACGTAGGTGAAACGCAAGCAACTGTTACTCCCCTGTCTAGGGGGGTTGTAAAAGGACACAACTGTCACAACAAACCCAGGCTGAAAATAAGCTGGGTTTATGTGTACGAAAGAAGTAGATGTCCTCCAACATGAGAAAAATGCTACAAGAACATGTTTAAAACACAATTTTCATTGGAGCGAGTCTTTACGGAAAGTCTTTAAACAAAGTAACCAAAATACAAGTCATAACGTTCCAACAGACGATGTGCAGCATTTAGGTGCTGAAACTGGAGGTCTGCATCCAATCAGGTGCACTGGAGGATTTAGGCACCAATCTTCAAACAAAGATAGCAGAAACCAGAAGACAGAACACCTACCACTCCAGCCCAAACTTTAGGAAAACAGATAGAAAAACGAAATGACGGCCTCAGCCGTAAAAGCCACTCGTTTCATTTTTTCAAACCCCCCACATGCAGCACACTGCACCAGGAGCCCGCTTGTTGTTCGTGTGCTGTCCGTGCTTACAGCACGACTACCAGAAGTTAGGAAATTAGATAATCAGAGTGTAGTTTGTGTGCAAGTCCTCCAGGCTCGTAAGTATCACGTGATGTCGCATTAGCACACGGTCAGTAAGAAGCCAGTACTCGCACCTTACTACTGTGGCTTAAGGACGCCATACCATATGATCACCTGTGCGCCATAAGTGCGTGTCACTTCCCTACAAATACTTCACGATACACTAACCACACGTGCAGCAATGGTACGTTCCATTTCAATGACGTCCATGGAGGTGGCTGTACGAGGGAACCTAAAGACACACTTGCGCTCCCCTGAAGATGCAGCCGCTCCTCTCAACAACCCTGTTGGCATCCCAGAACCCTCAAAACCTGTACGGGTCGACCTCCCAAATGGGTGCATGTGGGTGAGGCTTAAAACACATGAACCCCAAAAAGAAAGCAGATTAGAAAGAATTAAAAAGGTCAAGAAAAAACCCATGACTAAGTGTAGGGAGCATCAATCAATTCATTCTACCTTATTTCTTAGGGAAACTTTATATCAAATATTGTCGGGCACAGAATATGAAGTGCTCTTTTCCACACAAGCTTGTATCACTACATGTTATTGTCAATGAAAAATAATGAGATTCGTGCCTCAGTTATACAGTAAAGGGACCGGCATGCTGTCATGCAAAGTGACTGTTAGTACGTCTGAAAGCAGCGAAATGAAATCCCATGAGCCCAGTGCTGCAGGTGCACCACTGCATAAGCAGGACTTAGTATTATTCTCCCACCAAGACATCGGACAGGTGAACTGTCAGCATGTAATGGACCTGATGTGGTACAGGGCTTGAAGGTCAAACAGCCCACGTGACCACTTCAAGGCGTGGTCACAGACGTGCACTTAGCAGAACAATTTTCTCTTTGCAATAAAACATTTGAAGTCTTTTTTGCTGTCCTCGTTCTTGAGTTTATGATCAACTTTGGCCAAATTTAAACACTTTATTGAGTCACTGCAGAAGAAAACATCATCCATGATTACAGAAATCTTGGAGGGGGGGGCGGGCATTTATTTTTGGCAGTATATAAAATGTGTAATATCATTACATGGTTTGTGTAGTGGTTAGCACTCTCACCTCACAGCTGGAAGGCTGAGGTTTGAATCCAGGCTAGGCTCTTTCTATGTGAAGTTTGCATGTTCTCCTCGTGCACGTGTGGGTTTGCCTCCCACAGTCCAAAAACATACTTCATAGGTTTATTGGTGTCTCTAAAATGTCCATTGCTGTGCATGTGAGTGTGTAGGCCTGCAACGGACTGGTGACCCGTAAAAAACAACAACAACCTGGAAGACTTTTTTAAACATCGACCAAATTTGCCGAGTTCCCATGTTGCAGAGAAGCTCCACTTTCTGTCAACGTATGGAGCGCAACTTCTGCGACATTGCTTTGAAAGAAGAATGAAGCCATAAGGGGGGTTTGCATGAAGTGGAAGCTATGAAAGCTGCTGGTATTTGGGTTCATTTTTTAGGTTTGAACAGAACGGAACATGGCATTTGCATTCCATCTGGTTTGGCACTTTTTCGTCCTTTTTCGTTCTTCCTGGCATTGCACCTTTTGAAAAGTTCAATAGTAAAAACATTTCTTTTTTAACAGTGAAGGTCTTAACTGGTGCATTATTTCCTGCGTCCATTTAGCAGATGTGAACATTCTGAGGCTGTGTGCTTCTATATTTGTTTCATGCAAAGCTTTATTAGTAATACATTCTTTAAATGTTGAACTAAACTCTCTGAAAGGAGAAATGTATTGATTTAAATTTGGACCAGGAAGGACTTTAGGGAAGCATGACAGCTTCCCCAGCTCTTTTCCCAGCTGCCACTTTAGGAAAAACTTCACCCCGTTGTAAAACTTCTAAAGCAACAACAGACCACATCGTACCAACATTGCATGACTGTTGTTATTCCGGAAAAAAAAAAAAAAATTAAGCCATAGATAAACAAGCATTTAGAAAAACAAACAAAAATCCCATTTTATTTTAATTCCAAGCTTTAAAGATAATCCAAGTAAATAAGTAAATAAATAATGCCAGGCTCAGTGGAATACAGACAACAGTTGGCAGAGAAATTGGGGCTAGAAGCTGCTCTGATTGCACGGCTTGGCATGGCTTTGTAGCGTAACAGGATTAACTCTCTTTCACATGAACTCTGCTTTCAGCATTTACAGTGCAATTGTGTAATGCTGAACATCTGGAATGACCTCAAATTTGATTTGTTTTTCTCAAGAAGGCAGAAAAAAATGAAGGGTGACCTTCATCCCTATCGAATGTCACCAGTGGCTTCTGCCTCTGGTAAATGTTGCTCATTTTTGAAGTTCAACTGTCAAATTACTCTTTAAGATAAAAATGGAGAATCTCCTGAAGAGGGTGTCACTACGATCTTTTTTTTAAAATCTATTTTCAAAATGTTCCCAGTGATCCTTTAATACTGGTGACGCCGTTTCTAGGCCTAATCAAAAAACGTTTGTTTCTGCAGAGTTGCAGGAGTTCAACAGAGATTCACCGCTGAGTCTGCGGCGAGGAGTAAAGCCAGCGCTCATTTCCCATCATCCTTTTGTTTACAGCCTCTCCCTGTAGCCTACAGCTCCTCACACCCCCAAACTAACATTAAACAACAAAAATGGTCGGCAATGCTGGAGCTCTCCATCCGTACAGTTCTGATCCAGATTCCAGCTCAGACGAGGAAAACACAGACGTTCATGGATCTATTGGTCTGACAGTGGATGATCAGAATGGAGAGGAGCAGGGATCTTGTGGCCCACCGATTGTATCACCTACGTCACTGCTAAAGACTTTTTCCAATAGTACTTTTTTATCTGCTTCTTATTCCCAACTATTTGAATCAAGACATACTTAGAAATGCAAATTTCATCTTAATTTTCTTTCTTTATGTCCTCCAATATGAGAAAAACGCTACAAGAACATCTTTAAAACACAATTTTTAATTGGAGTGGGTCTTTAAGGAAAGTCTGCGTGTGAGGAGCGTCTTTTCTATTTTATTACCCGGTCTGCTGGGATGCATTTTTGAAAACAAATGTAAAACATAAATATCTTTTCTTACTAATCAGAGAATAAATTGATCCTAAAAACAACTTTGGAAACAGTTCAGTCATATTCTGACTAAATTGTAAGAGAGAGCTGACTTTTCATTGCACTTGTTATGAAGCACAGTGTCAGAGTATATTCTGAAACTAACACAGAGGAGTGTTTCTCATTCTGGCTCGTGTTTTAACGCCTTATCTTTACGCCTTAAGACATGCAGGTATTAAACATTTCAGTGCTGTCTGAACTTTGGGCCACAGCAGCTGAAACTGTAAAGCCCTTATAGTGGAAAGAAGCCGATTCCTCGAGTAAGTGGAGAAATTGGGTCAGTTGGAGCAGGAGGGTTTTCCAGATATAGTTAAGTAACCTGCTGGCTGTATCTGTGTAATATAATTTATTAAAGTTTCTCCTTATTAAATTCATGAATGCATAAAAAAATCAGACCTTCTCTTGTCTCCAGTTGGTGGTTATAAATGAAAACTGTCTCACTATGAACTATCCACTTGCTGACTCTGTTCATCTTTAATCCTAAAGGAATCTATCAACTGTCTGATCAACTTTTCTGAATCAATTAGCAAATATTTCCAGCTGATCTTCAGGTAAAAAGCACCGACAGAGGCACCACCAGTCTAGTTTTACAATAGGAGCCGCAGCAGAGTTACAATGGGAATTGAATGTGTCAGAAAGTTAAACTGAATGCCAGAACAGATTAAAAAAGGGGAAACTACGGTGGCCCTGAAGTGCAAATCACAACAATAAATCCCTCATCGCAAAACTGAAGGTCTAAACCAGTGGTCCCCAACCCCCAGGGATCATTTGGTACCGGGCCGTACAGAATGAATAAATAACTTGCATTACTTCCGTTTTATTTATTTCGGAATCTGAAAGATGTTTTATTTTGGAAAATTGCCCAATTCGTTAGATCTTCAAGACATGAGGGTAGATCGCAGGCCAGCAAAGATAAATAAAAAATAAATATAAAAAACATACTTCTAAACAATCCACCAGCCAATCAAAATCCTTACCGAGAAGTACAGGACTTGATTGACATGCAGAACGGCCAATCGGACATCTTCTAATACATACGTCACTGCACATGCGTGTTTAAACACACTGAGCGAAAATTCTGTCATCAGAAAGGGGCTTTCTGCCTGCAGCGCGTCAAGTTCCCTGCAGAAGACCACTCTGGACAACCGGAGTGTTTATTGAACCCCCCCCGCGTGTCCTCCTGCTACCAGCTTTACGGTTCTCGCCCGATAAATACGAGCTCATTAAGAAAGCTGGGTTATTTTACGTGGCACGCGCTTCGTACGGAGCCAGCAGCTCCTTTAAAATGCCATGCTCCCCCCATTGCACAGTTTACAGCAGAGCCTGACAACGATAGTCACTGTTTTCTGTCTTTGTAATAAAACGCCTCATATGGTAATATTCAATTCAATTCAATTCAATTTTATTTGTATAGCCCAAAATCACAACAACAGTCGTCTCGATGGGCTTTGAAGTAAAACATGAACTCAAAAGGATCATGAATACAAAGAGTCAATAGGAAAATACTAAAATAAACTAACAAACTGACTAAGCTATACTGAAAATCCCTGCCCTTAGACCCCCCTTCGCGGTAAGGAAAAACTCCTAAAAAACCGGATTCCGGAAAAAATGAAGAAACCTCAGGGGTGCCTACATGAAGGAGGGATCCTCCCCCAGGACGGACAGGCGATTTACCAGAACTCATAGAGAAGAATTAACTTATCTAACTCTACATCTACATATTTAAAGTCCAGCAGACGAGCTTCATCCAGCTGGGGTTGGGGACAGTCAGGGGTGCGAGTCGAGCCGGAGACAGGAACCACAGCCAGGTGTAGGAGCAGAAGCAGAGACGAGGTACACAGTCAGGAACAGGAGCACGGATGGGCCAACTGGAATCTGGAAGCACTCCCACTCCCCAGGAGGGGAGAGGGAAAAAGGGGACAATACATGAATCGTACTGCACCAAACAGAGGCATGGAGAACTAAATGATAAATGATGATCAAAAGTAGAGAAGAGAGGAAGTGTAGAGGTAGATAAGAAAAGAGGACAGAGCCCCAGTGCACCATAGTTACCCCAGCTTCAACTTCTTGCAGCCTTTTAAAACAAATAGTTATTGTTATTAAGTTTAATTTAAACAATTAACATTAAGTTAAATAATCTCTGAATACTAACTAGTCTGACAATAATCCTGTCCAAAGAGGAATGTTTTCAGTCTAACTTTGAATGTAGAAACCGAATCTGCCTCTCTTACATGAGCTGGGAGTTTATTCCATAAGACAGGGGCTTGGTGGCTAAACGCTCTACCTCCAACTGTACTTTTACTAATTCTAGGAATCACAAGCAGTCCTGCATTTTGCGAGCGAAGTGTTCTGATTGGATGGTAAGGGACTATGAGGTCATTAATGTAGGACGGGGCCATTCCATGTAAGGCCTTATAGGTTAACAGGAGGATCTTGAACTGGATTCTAGAATCAACTGGGAGCCAATGGAGGGAAACTAACACAGGAGTGATGTGATCTCTTCTGCTAGTTCCTGCTAACAATCTAGCTGCTGCGTTCTGAACAAGCAGGAGACTTCTTAAGGAACTCTTAGGACACGCTGCTAACAAGGAGTTACAGTAATCCAGCCTCGACGTAACAAATGCATGGATGAGTTTTTCAGCATCACTCTTAGAAAGTATATTTCTGATCTTAGTAATGTTCCGCAGGTGAAAAAATGCAGTTCTACACGCCTGAGATATGTGAGCCTTAAATGATAAATCCTGGTCAAATAAAACCCCAAGGTTTCTAACTGTGGAATTAGGGGCTATACTTACACCATCCAGGGAGACTATCTGAGCAGACAGAGCATCTCTCAGGTTTTTAGGGCCTAGTATAATAACCTCAGTTTTTTCTGGGTTCAAGAGGAGGTAATTAATTGTCATCCAGGTCTTGATGTCTCTGATGCAGGCGTTCAGTTTCTCTATCTGGTCATTCTGGTCAGGTTTCATGGATAAATACAACTGAGTATCGTCGGCATAACAATGAAAATTAATGCTGTGTTTCCTGATTATGTTCCCTAGGGGTAGCATATAAAGTGTAAACAGGATGGGTCCTAAGACTGAGCCCTGTGGGACTCCGTAGTTAAGTCGAGTGCACTGAGAGGAATGTCCATTTACATTAACAAACTGATATCTATCTGACAGATAGGATTTAAACCACTGGAGAGCAGATCCTCTGATCCCTATGTCATGCTCTAATCTATGGAGTAAAATACTGTGGTCGATAGTGTCAAAAGCTGCACTGAGGTCTAACAGGACAAGAATAGAAAGTAGTCCCTTTTCTGAAGCCAATAACAAGTCATTAGAGACTCTAACTAGTGCAGTTTCCGTACTGTGGTGGGGTCTAAACCCCGACTGAAAGTCTTCAAAGTACAAAGTAATACAAAAGTATCTTTGCGTAATCTTACCGTGTAGTTTTTAATCATCAGTATAAAAACAACAATGTACAAATAAACATGTAACTAATAAACAT
Organism: Oryzias curvinotus; assembly: GCA_023969325.1. Classification (NCBI taxonomy): domain Eukaryota; kingdom Metazoa; phylum Chordata; class Actinopteri; order Beloniformes; family Adrianichthyidae; genus Oryzias; species Oryzias curvinotus. The sequence continues at coordinate 28,528,764 of CM043723.1, forward strand.
TTAACGGTCTATGTCATTTTTGACGCATTCCAAGGTGCTCTTCTCGGCCGCGTGATAAGTTACCGCTAAAATAAAACCCAGGAACTAGCAAAATGAGTAAAAAACAAACGTCTTTGGAAAGTTTCTCTGCCGAGGGGAAAAGGTCCAGCCAGGAGACAGAAGAGGAGCCTTCCACTTCCAAAAAAATAGAAAGCTACATTAATAGACAGTACTTCTTTTTTGTGCCATGAGTGTGGGAAGGGGGGAGGATGATGACACCTGTGCCATGTCAACTGTTAAGCGTGTCAAAATAAAAGCACAGGGTTGGTCTTGTCACGTATTTGATCCTCCATCATCCTAGTATTGCTACAATAATCACCCGCCTGTTTTTGAAAGACCGGTCCGTGAAAGTTTGTGTGACGTCATACCGGTCCGTGGAATGAAAACAAAAGACAATTCAAGAGGAAAACAAATACTAAATAACCTTACATTTTAAAAATGTAATACAAATAAAACTTTGGAAAACAAAAACAAAAATGAAACAAAAGAAGAAACCGCAAACTGCAGGAATCACAGATTGGATGACTTTTGAGAAGAGGGACACCAAATTACATCTTACCTTTGACACACTAAACAACGATTATCAAAATGAAATACGATTTGTTTTCGCGCCTCATTTTTCTACCCAGAAGTAAGACGAATTGATCTCTGAGGCTCCGCCTTTCGCTCCTTGTGGGTACCGCCCATTTCATGACGTCAACCTAGAGTCGGCCTCAACAGTGTGTCTGCGTTTCTCTCACAAAAACAAACAACATCCAAACGTTTGTGTTTTTATGTTCATATTATTCATAGAAAATAAGTGTCTAGCCGATCAATGCTAGCTCTGTGAAGGAAGTGTGTGTGTGTGTGTGTGTTAGCCTGGGGGCTCTTCCTGGAAGGGGAGGTTCTCCACTTTGTGATGTCACAATGTGAGAAACCACTGGTTTTTCGTGGATTTGGAGGGGCTGGTGCTAAGGTTTGTAGAGGAACAGTCACAAATGTGGGAACCTTGGGGTTGATTTTCATCAGGAACATATATATATATATATATATATATATATATATGTATATATCTATATATATATATATATCTATATATATATATATGTATATATCTATATATATATATGTATATATATATATATATATATATATATATATATATATATATATATATATATATATATATATATATATATATATATATATACATATACATATATATATACATATATATATAATATGTGTTTCGTTTTATTTTTCTGAAATCGTTTTTTTTCTTTAATTAAGTTTTGGTTCCTGACATTTTGTTTGGATTTCAGCTGAAGAAGGATATGGACCTTTATCTAATGTCTGCAGACATGGAAGAGACTAGAAACTGTTTAAACCCAGAAGAACGGCTGATAATCAGCAGAAGAAGGAATACCAACCTTGGACAAGCGACAGATTATGGACCCTTTCTATTTCACAGCATTAAGTTACTATAATAAAAAAAAAAAGATAATAGTAAAAAAACAGAAAAAATGCTTAAACAATTATTGAAGAGGGTTTAAATGATTGATTTTTAATGATATTACTTCACTTGCTCCAAAAATTGATTCATGATTTTTCTGAATGAAACGTAATTTGCACATATTTTTAAATTTTGACACTCGATCAATTTATGTATTATTTGTAATCATATACATGACTTTTATAGTGAACATAAGATAAAACATTAGATAAATGATCTGCATTTGCCATGTATATTTCTAAAAAAGTCTTTTTTTTTTTTTAATTTATGTAATTCATCTTTGTCATGTGCTTTATTGATACTTCAGAGTTCTAAATTCTGTCTGATAAAAGTCAGGAACTGGATATTGATAAATCATGTAGTAAAATGGTTACAGTAGAACAGGGGTGGGATTATAGAAGTTCCCTTCCATCCACTCTATTTAAGCAATATTTATTAATATGTCTAATGATCCTAAGTTTGGTACGTCTGTGTATGAATGTATACCTGATGATTGTAATGCTTTTTGTGCATTATTCTTATTTGATTGCTTGTAATAACCCGTGTCAAATCCAAATCTTATCAAAAATGTTTTATTTTGTTTTTTAATTATTTGCTTTTTCTTCTTCAAAATGTTGTTATTATTGTTTTTACGTTGTGTGATTTGAACTTCGGGGCCACCGTATGAAATGTTTAGATTTATTTTCAAACCGTTCATCAGCTGCTTCTGAAGCAGAAAAAAAACGTGAAAGCAGAAACGATTTGTGATCTTCACTGGTGTCCATGGATGACATGAAATCCTCTCCACCTTTATCCACCTTTGTCATGGTAGGGAGAACATGTCAATGGAGGGGGGGGGGGGGGGGGTCATAGGATAGCACAAGGGTTAAACTGCTCCACTGACACATTTCACTTCAGTTTTTTTCCTAAAGTATTACTGAAATTGTCAAAACAACAGCTGCCCAGACCACGATTTCATGTCAGAGGAGATTCCTCCTTTGTGATTCTGTGTTTATTTCTAGTTTGACTACTAGCTCAAAATGGGTCATTCTGATCTCTTTATTATTACTTTTTTGCTACCAAACTCGACAAAAATGGAGATTTCTGGTGCAGAAATTGCAAAGAAACCGTTTTGGTTCAGTTTTGTCGTGCAAAGCAGCGGGAAAAGTTTTCTTCTCGGTGTTGTGGAGTCTCACTAAAGGCTGATGAGCCTCGCACAGAAACAGCTTGCAACTTGAGTGACAGCATTCCAGCAGCAGGCACATCAGCAATCATGCCTCATTTCCCGAGTAATTTGGTGTCGCCTGTGCTGTATTAACTCCACAGGAGGTCCCGTCTGTTTGGAAGGCTGAATTAAAAAATAAATGTCATGGACCTAGGAAAGTTCACAGGAGATCCATAAAGTAATAATGAATGTCATCCTGTTTATGCAAAAATGTGCAATGATGGCGCCCCAGTTGCTGTGGTGATATCATTGTGATCAGGCAGAGGCGGTTCTGGCACAAATGACGCCCTGGGCGAACCTCACCAGTAGCCCCCCCTCGGTGCCCCCGATTACTACCCAGAAATGTACAATTGCTTAGTACGGCTTACTTTATTGCTAAAAAATGTAACAAATAAAAATTAGTAAGTAGAGGCTTGTAAATTTTTACAGCTTATGGGACTGTTATAGAAAATACTAAAAGTAACAATAAGTCTTACAAGATTACATCACACATGTTTGCTTGAGGTTTAAAATGACCTCAATTATAAAAGGAAAGAACTATATACAAATAGTGCAACTTAAAGCTTGAGGCCCATTGAGATGAATAATGTTGTAATATTGGGCTATATAAATATAATAAAATAAAAACTGAATTGAATTGAAAATTCCCATAGCTTACACTATGAACTTGGCCTGCTTCTCTTAGTAGAAATTGTAAATGTGCCCGTCTTGCCTTAATTCGGGCAAAACCACCAATCAAACCTCATATGTTACTGTAGTTTCTCAGCAGTGGTGTGTTTTATGCTCATAACTGCTAAACCAGGTAGACAATCTTGAGTCCATGGATGATCTTAGGAAGGTTTTGATAAGCTTAAGCTCAGAAAAGCTTCTCTCTGCCTCTGCTACAGTAACAGGTAAAGTGAGAGAAATCCTGAGAGCTGTCCACAGATTTGGATATAGTTCAGTCAGTTCAGAGTCGTGAAGGAAAGATAGCAGGTCATATTTTGTCATTGCCGGTTTTGGAAGGTTAGGCAGGTGTTTTAACTCTAACCAGCTTGTCTTCATCCAGGTCAGATTATCTATTGTGTTATAATGTTGCACTGTGATTTCAGAACGTCGTCTGAAAGAGCTTGGAAGTTGGACAGTACACAAAACTTGCAAGTGTTTGAATCTGTCCCGCACAGCAGACACTCTACAGCGTTAAACAACCCACCTCTAGTTTTTTTAGAGCATCACTCAAAAAGATTGGTATGAAAAGTGATGCTTGGTGGATCTGAGCCTCTTCGTCTGAAGTACTCCCTCCACGTTCATTTCTTCACAAATGTTCTCAGCAGATGTCTCTGCTGCCACAAACCAACAAAGTGCTCTGCCAGAGTGCAGAGCAGTCTATCTTCTTTAGCGGGACAGCAATGGCTCAGGCGGTTGAGCAGGTCGTCCGAGGTCGTCGAAGGGTTGGCGGCTCCATCCCTGCTCCTCCCAGTCAACCCTTGTTGTGTCCTTGGGCAAGACACTTCACCCTCCCTGCCTCCAGTGTGGCTCCACTGGTGTGTGAATGTGCATGAATGTCCCGGTGATGGTCAGTGAACGGGCAGCCTCGCCTCTGTCCATCTGCCCCAGGGCAGCTGTGGTCACATCAGTAGCTACCATCTCCAAGTATGAATGAGGAGTGAATGAATATTGGACACCTTGTAAGGGATTTGAGAAAAGCACAGATAAATCTAATCCAAATCTAATAACAATATATTAGATCAACTGCTATGTCCACTTGGATTGTAGCAGACTGCATCATTTTGCTGACATACTGAATACGGCTTAGTTTGTCATTCCAGACAACTGTGCAAATACTCAATCGATAGGATCCAAGTGACGGTGCCTCCATTTTAATAACTGGGTCCTTGGGGTTGCTTCTCTCACAGCTGCTGATTAATACCTCATGGGTTTGACAATTTTCTCTTCACTCTTGTTGACGTCACTTTTGTCAGTCTACATCTTCAAAGTGACAAAGTTTTTTGTTCTTTTTTTAAAGGCCCATCTCTGTGAGGATAGTGAAAGTAAAGTGTCACGTTTTTGCAGAATGCCAAAATAGTTGGTGGCATCTCTAGGTGTTTTTTGCTGCATCAGCAACAACAAGGTTCAAAGTATCAGCCCCACATGGTACTAACAGAGCTCTTGGGTTCAGTTGTAGGAGCCTGGTCTGTACACCCTTGTTCTTTCCACCCATGTTGGCTCCGTTGGCATAAGCCTGGCCTCTAGACAGAAGAAATACTTAAAACCTCTGTTTTTCAAAATTACAGCCGTCAGATGTTCCTCTGCCTCCAAAACAACCCATAAAATATTCCTATTCTTAATATTGCGAGGGCCATATTAGTGATCGATATTGCAATGAAGATATAAAACTTTGGATCTTTGCATATTCTTAAAGCTTAAAACAGGATGTGTTTTAAAAATGTTACTATAGCAAGTTAAAGCTATTAAAATGTCTTCCAAATGAGTGAAGAGACTGGAAACATTTAAGGTGATTTTCCTTCTTTTTTTTCAGAGTCGGTCAGAACTGAAGTGCATGATCCATCTCTGGTGTCAGCTGAAACTCACTAATATCATTTTGTTGTGTGTCATTAGTCATGTATGGGAAAAAATACTGAACAGGCTGGTAGCAGGAGATCTTTTGTGGGCAAAAAGGGCTAATTCTAGAACGTCAGTCATTTGGTTAGCCAGTGACGGTTACCAGTCATGATGCTGGATGTCTGTGCTCTACAACATTTCTCAAGAAGAACCAGAAAAGGCCACAAAATGAGGTTTCTTTGTAACTACAAAGGGTCAAATCCTTAACAGCAGTAGTTTGGTAATGAAGTAACCTTTCACTACAGCTTTGGGCCACTGAAATGCTCTTGGTGGTAATGGAGGGTGAACTCAAAATAATGCTGACACAGCTGGACTACAGTGCAGTTTTAGCTGAAGCAACGGGGCTTAAATATTTTTTTTGCAACTGCTTTAGCTGACACCAACAGTGGAGGAGAGGTGTGGCAGTTTTCCATGGCACCAGGCCCAGAAGGTCATGACTTTACACAACATTAATGGTCTAGAAAATCTAGTTATGTCTGCAGAAGTCATTAAAGCTCTATTTTAGTAAAAAATAAAGCAAACTATTCTACTTTAATTTCTATGATTGTTCAGTGTTGTTACATGAAAGGTAAAAAATAGTATAAATTCATTGACATCCAGAATGTACATCTATCTCAAGCCCTCGTCCCAAAAACATTGTTGTTAAATCAGTTTTTTTTTTTAAATAATGACAAAATTAAGCTTTAAATCTTTTATCCATCCATCCATCTCCTTCTTCTGCTCATCAGGGACTGGGTCGAGGGGGCAGCACTCTAATCAAAGATGCTCTGACCTCCCTGTCCCAGGCCACTTCCTCCAGCTCCTCTGGAGGGAGTGTCAGGTGTTCCTGGGTCTTCATTGTGGTCTCTATCCAGTGTGACATTCCAAGAACACCTCTTCAGGGAGGCGTCCAGATGACCAGATGCACAGGGCGCCTTAACTGGTCTACTCTGAATGCAGAGGGGGTCCTTATTGTATATCTATGGGAGTATCAAGCCACCCTTTGAGAAAAGCTCAAAGGGTGGCCACTTGTCTCTGTTTGTATAAATATTTTAGTGTACACTAAATTGAGCAAAATGGTGAACTACTTTCAAAAGAAAATGTCTCCGATTTACATTTTTATATCAAATATTTCACAGAAATAACTGAAACGGCCATCCATCTCTCCCGAAAAAAAAAAAAAAGAAGTGTATTTTAATAAAGTGAAGCTAAAAGCAAAGTTCTGAGTTTGGAAAAGCTGTTACAATGCAGAAGCAGATATTGAAATAGAACATGTCTAGCTGTGCCGCTGATTACACACCCTTTTTTCTGGAGACTGCAGCCTGTGGGAAGCTGCCTGTCTGTTAATTAACCGTCTACATAAATAGGGGAACTGTAAGCTGATGGGGGAAAAAAATTAAACTGAAGCTAAGAGTGCGATGGTTTGCACCAAGCACTCACAAACGCAGGCGCATGAAATTTAAAGAAAGTGGAGAACAATGCAGAACAGTCAAATTAGCAGCTGATAGGACTTTTTGAAAAAATGAAATGATTTGTGCCGCTGAGCATCTTGAGGCGTTGCATGATCTTTGGCCGTCACAAATGGCTGTTCCCAAAACAGAAAGGGCCGTTCTTCTGTCCTCAGACACCTTTTTGAAGGTTAGTGATAATGGACAGACAACAATATGTGACAGCGATGTATGAGCCTAACCTCGCACTCCATTCTTTACTTGTGGAGGGATGGCAGGGGTTCAGACCGCATTTAATGGCGTGATACGCTCCACCAACACACGCAAGGACGTTCCAACTAGAAAAACGGCTTGATTCATTCTGCTACCACATGATTTCTGATCATTGGCCCCCCATCTCTCACAGCGTCTGTTGCTATTGCACACTCACCACAATTCCTGCAAACTGCTGCCTAAAATGACAGATCATCCACGCTTCTACTGCGGTTTTCTTTGTTCTCTTCCCTCTGCATGTGTTACACATGTTCACACCTAAAACTGCAGAAGTGAGATTCAGCAAGCTCTCCTCTTGCCTCATTCTTCTCCCCACCTTCACTTGATGACTCCACCGCCGGTTTAGCCGAACACCGGACTTGGTGTCACACTGAGACCTGCCGGTTTATCTTTGCCAGCCCCCTCCTCCCAGCAGCTACATTAAAAACACCCAATCGTGCAAGATTTGTGACAAAGCAGTGAAGTGTTTTCTGACAAACATCTGATTGACACTCTCCCTGAAAGCAGCTCGCTTGACTGCTCTTTTTCCACTCTCACACAGCAGCCGTCAGCTCAACATGCAACTGAAAACAAATAGTAGCTCAACACTCACCAGCCTTCCACTCACAAAATACTTTCATATTTTAAGGGCAGTAGTGTTCAAGCTTTGCTCCCACAGGAGAAGGCAGTCTGCAGGAAGCTTTTGTTACATTTTTATCCCTTTGGTTATTCTATTTACGGCCTGTTTAGCTGCACCTAAATCCGTTTTTGCAGGATGGTTAAGCATTTTTTTCCCCCCCTGAATAACGATACATACAAAAATATTGTCTAAAAATATATCTAAAAACATGAAGAGTAAAAGAATAAGAAGTATAATGATCTTGAGCTTTTTTTTTTTTTTTTTTTTTACGTAAAACCATGTCACACTGACACTACAATTTGCTGGAATTTCACAAATGAAAACTGTCCATAAGTGAATATAGATGGAAAACGTGAGAAAAGTTATGGTTCTTTATGTGAAATTTTCAAAGATTTATCATGAATGAACCACCTTAAAATCACAAAGGAAGTTTGAAGTAACCTTGCAAAGAACACATAAACCTGCACATGGTCAGCACCATGGTCAGCTCCCGCTGAAGCCTTTGCAATGCTTTGCTTTAATCAAAAAGTTGGATTCCCCTTGTCCGCCCAGTTTTAAGTCAGCTGCTAGGCGCAATCCAAAGCTATCCGGCTGCCTGCCGCAGCGCCGCGTGAGAGACCTGACCCCCTGTAGAATCATATTCGGTACAGACTGCTGGAGGGCTGAAAGATCGGACGACTTATGTACCCCCTCGCACAATAACGCCAATCGTGCATGAACCGTGTGTGATTATTGTGCTGTTTATATGCAAGTCAGTAGTGATTTGTGCATCAGTAAGGTAATTTACATGTTATATGTGCTCCGTATACCCGATATGAAAGTCATTCATTGGTGGTACATGTGTGAAAAGTGAGACGTACATGAAACAATCTGAAAGGCACAAATTTGTGTATGCAAAAAAATCAGGGACAATTGCATACAATTTACCTATAAACTGTGTATAAACTATGTAAAATACACATAAACTGCATAATTCTCAACTGAAGAAAAATTTTGAAGAGCTTAAAACTGAATTCACGTAAAAGACCCGTTAAACGAAACCCTCAACAGACATCTGCGCACGTCGACGAATGACAAACCCAAGAAACACTTATGAATTACGTATATCACATGTATCTCAAAAGACCACAATTTCATACATGTAAAATGTGCAAATTGTATGTAGCGGCTGTGTGTCACTGCCTAAATAAAGGCAGTATAACTGATAGCTTCCAAAAAGAGAGTTTGGAAGGTCATCCTGAAGGTGACTGGATTTTCTTATCTTAACCCTTTTCCGTGTTTGTGTTACATTTGAACAACATTTGAAACTATGATTTTAAAAAATATGTAAGCAAAATACTAAGTGAGTTCTTATTAAAAGAAGCACTTCACTTTGCGGGATCGTAAATATATGTAAAATGCCTAAAAAGTCAAGTCGTATCAACTTCTGGCTGCTCAACATGACGGACAGCAAAGTTTTTTATTTTAAAACATTTACTATATGCATTACTCACCTGAAGCAAGAAAAAAAAAGATTTTTTTTCTTTTCTTAAAAAACTTTTCTTAATTTTTTTTTTTTCATTAGCTTGGTGTTTAAGAGTTAAATCAAATCCTAGCAGAATCTATTAAAAACAAAACAGTCCAATTATAATTATGTGACTCTGAGAACTCCTCCTTTTGTAAGTAAAAATGATCCTATTTAAAAAATGGCAGATAAAATCGTTTTAAAAAGACAAAATCGTTACACTGGTTGCACTGCTGGCAACGGGATGAATAGAGCTGTGACCCCGCCCCCCCTCTTTTGTGCTTAACCTGTACACATCAAGCAGAATCAGAGAATCATAACAGCTCAGCCAGAAGAAGAAAAATAAAAGTTCTGTTTTTTTTTTTTTTTTTTTGTCAGATGATCTGTAGTAAGCTTAGCTTAAATGACAGTTAAGGAAAACTGTTCCATTCTGCTTTACCTTTCTGTGTCACTTTCCCTGTCAAGAACACACACAACCATCACATGAAGAACAAATGTATGGGCAAACAGTGTAAAATAGGGAGATATTTATGGCTGTATTGATTGCCTAATTAAGCTGCAGCCAACAGAAGTTAATGTCTGAGGAGTTTACAGCCTGTTTGCAAAAACTGCAGACTTCTGCTGAGAAGGAGAATGCTAAAGGATGGAATACAACACTGGCCCCAACTGTTTCTCTGTTTAAAGTGAGTGTCAGATCAGTAGATCTGATTCTAGCACCTCTGTCATTAGCTGATTGACTGAATGTCAACAATTAGCAACTCACAGTCAACCACAGGAGTCAATCAACCAATGAACCGGTCAACCTCCAGAACATGCAAGTACAAGTACTTGATCCTTCCTGAATTGGTGTGTTTGTCCATTAACAAACAAACGACCAGACTGTCCTTGTAGTGATGACTTATGACAATAAATAAACAAATTAGTTATGCGCTGAGTTGCATTTTAAAAGAAGAATCAAGCATTTAAGAAAAAGTCAGATATCTTGTAGTATGTAGCTGACTTGTAGGTTAGCACAGACTTCAGGAGGAGCTTTCTAAGGAAAAGCAGAATGAAAGGATTTGTGGCTGAGGTTTGGTACCTTATATAGTTTTGATACCCCAAGTAAGTTTAGCTAGCTGAACTTCTTAAATCTTACCGTATTTTCACAACCAGAAGGCGCACTTAAAAGTTGTACATTTTCTCCAAAATGTACGGAGCGCCCATTGGTGCAGTGCGGCTAATGTGTTGCTGTGTGACTTTGGTAAAGAGGACGTAAGACAGGACAGCATGAGGACGGTGAGGAGGGAAGTGAGGACGTGAACAAAGAGACACACTTATGAAGCCCAGTTTAAACTGCAAGCTGTCAGCTACACGGAGGAACATGGCAGCGGCTGCCAGAGAACTCAAGATGAATGAGTCCATGTTTCACAAGTGGAGGAAGCTGGAAAACAAACTCCGACAAGTCAGGAACATGCAGTTGAGTTTCCGCGGAAAAAGGCGACTCGAACAGCTTGGAAAAGCTTCTCTGCAGTCACCATGGGGGCAGTAACGCTTGCAGAGGAAGCTTTGGTTTCGCTTTACGTTTACAATGGGTTACAATGACAGGTGAGGTCAAAGGCCCTTCAGCCCCAAGCCTCTGGTGGACGACCCGACGCTCAAAGGGCAAGTGGAGTCATTTTATTAATATGGTACTGAACAGTGTGCTGAACTAGTCACTCAGAAAACAGATTATTCAGGCTGGTTTCTGAAAACATGTGCTCACAGCACGCGGGGCTAAAGCCTCTCCACAGGCTACCCACAATGGAAAGCATGTGCTTGGAGCCGACTCCCTGAACAGAGCTGCCTAGCTGCTCTGCAGCAAAATGTTTCCCCAGGACACAATTCTTTACCGTCAAGAGAGGAATCGCCTTAGGATACCGTTCATAGTACGGTCCAGCTAACTGTAGAACTTCTAGAAGTTTGAGCTTCATTTCATTCAGGACTTACTCAGATGGAAATGCAGTTTTTTGGTGTTTTTAATATGATGTGTTTTTTTTCTCATGACGGGAGAACTCTTGTAAAGAAAATTAATATCAGAACTGCAGTCAGATTATTATTATTTGCTTCTTTATGTCCCAAGATTCCTCAGTGAATTAGGAAAAACAGCCTTTTCCATTGCTGCTCTGCTTTCCTGGAATAATATTCAAAACTCTCTGCATTTAAGTGACCTTATTCCCTTGAATTGTTTTAAAGCAAAACTTTATGAGCTTCTAAAAGAAACATGCACATGTCACCCTTGACCTTTCTGTACCACTTTTAATTAACCTATTAGTCATTGTCCTACTGTTCATTTCAATTTTAATTGCATTTTATTGTATTTTGTACTGTATTTTTATATTTCAGTTGTTTTAACTGTATTTTATTTTGTATTGATGCCTTTTGGCCCAGGTCTTCCTTGAAAAAGAGATGCAGTCTCAATGGAACTTCCTGGTAAAATAAAATAAAATAAAATAAAATAAAAATGTATTCAAATAGTTTTGAATCAGGAGCAGACAAAAAAAATGCTGTTAGAAAAAGTTTAAGGTGTGATGTAGAAAATGGCCAGAACCTCCCAGCTCCGCTCCATTCTGATCCTTCACTGTCAGACAGACAGATCCATGAACGTCTTTGTTTTCCTGGTCTGAGCTGGAATCTGGATCGAAACTGGACGGCTGGAAAGCTCTAATATTTCTTCCCATTCCTGTTGCCCGGGTAACGTTAGGTTGGGGGTGTGAGGGGCTGTAAGCTATCAGGAGGGAGTTGAAACAGAGGGAGGATGGGAAATCAGTGCAGTTTCGCTCTGTCCCAACAGTTGAAAACCTTCTCAGGTATTTACCCTTCCAAGGAATTACTAAGAAAACGGTTTGGAATTCCTGAAAACTGTTGTTCTTTTTGTCATGTGGATGTTGAAACAACTGAGCATCTTTTCTTTGAATGTTTTTATTCTAATATCTTTTGGAATAATTGACATTATTGGCTTTTCCCCAAGATCCAACATTTAGCAGACTTTTCTATTAAGGACATCATTTTTGGGTTTATTTTAGAAAACAAAAACACAGAACGTATTCTAAATGTTATTATTTTGGGCAAATTCTATATCCATAAATGTCGATTCCTTAAAATCAAACCATATTTTTTGTACATTTGATACATTTTCATCTGTAAACTTCATGGAAAACAAACTTGCTACGGAACTTCAAAGTATCATATGTAATTTTCAGATTTTTGATAACCCCCTAAGTTAAGAATCATTAAAATGTCTAAAATGTCTATGTAACCCCCTTTTTTCTGTATTATTGTTATATTTTTATTTTATTGTATCTTGCATCTGTTGTTTATACATGTCCTGTACTTTTTTCAACTTGTCTATACTTTTCATAATTGTATACAATTGTCACAAATTGTTAACCTCAATTGTTTTTTTCAATAAAAAAAATAAAAATAAAAGGTATTTAAAAGGTTAAAAACCCCTCCCCTATCGCGACAGCCAATCAGAGGCTTGGATGTGAAGAACGGTTGTATGGAAGCTCGAATAAGGAAAGAAGAAAAATGTTTTCACAAAAATGATTTGAATTATAATAACTTTGAGGGAAAACAACATTCATTTATTTATTTATTTGTATTACAAATAAAACATTCTCATAAAAAAATAAATAAACTCTGTACGAAAAGTACAGAACTGTACTGAGAAGTGAAATTCTAATGAAATCTTGCCGCTCTGCAGAAGTTACGTCCTAGAAAATGACAAAGTTTGGATTTTGGCTATAATAAAAATCACATTTAAAAGACAATTGGGAACACTTTGAAAATACATCAGAAGATGATTGGAGTAGGACTAATAACAAAAATAATTCTGATAAAAGTCATGAGTTCGTATTTTAAGTTGATAACCTGTTCAATACATAGAAAGGCTGTATTTATATTGGAAACAGAAATGGTTACAGCTGTGGCTCTATTTAGTCTTTCTTTCTTTTAAGTATTTTATTTCTGTACCAGAGTGGGACATCTGTGTTTTTGTGGATCTTTGTGTGTCCATCTGTGATGGTTTTCAGATGTGGTGCTGGGAAGGTGTGGCTCCCATTGGACCCAACCTGACGGAGGCGGCCTTTAAAAAAACCGTGTGGACCTCCATGCTGTGAGAGGGGAGCCTTGCTGCAACCTGGCTTCACCGTAGCTGTGGTACTGTGTGGTACTTTTAGGTTCTTTGTGGTACTTTGTGGTACTTTGTTCAGGCCCGTTCTGTGATTTTTATTTTATTTTTTTCTTTCACATGTTTATGTTGGTCTAGACAGGTTATTGTTTTGTCATTCATTTCCCTTTACTTTCATTTACAGGTACGATTTTAGATTTCAGTTAGGTGGGGTTTTGTTGTTTTGGCCGTGGTTCACACTGAAGCTTTTTTGCTTCACCTTTTAAGTTACTTATCCATGGCAAGGCAAGGCAAGTTTATTTGTATAGCACAATTCACGCACAAAGTCCTTCAAAGTGCTTCACCAAACAGGAAAATACATTAAAATCACAATGCATAACAGTGCAAGGATTAAAAACATACCTGATCATTATAAAATTGACTTTAAAAGACAGTAAAGAGAAAAGAACATGAACAGATGTGGGGAAAGGGACCCTTCAGTAATAAACACGGCTAAACTGGAATGTTTTGAGTCTGGATTTGAACCTTAGCACAGTAGAGGCCTGTCTCACAACTTCAGGGAGGCTGTTCCAGCTTTAAGCTGCATAAGACTGAAACGCTGATTCCCCTCGTTTAGTCCTGACTCTGGACACTTGCAGGAGGCCGGTCCCTGAGGTCCTCAGAGTGCAAGATGGTTCATATGACACTAACATGTCAGATTTACTTTGGTGCAAGGCCATGGAGAGACTAGTAAACAAGCAGAGCTGCTTTAGTCTATTATTTGAGCTACAGGAAGCCAGTGAAGAGACCTGAGCACAGGACTGATGTGATGGTACTTCCTGGTTCTAGTCAGGACTGATGTGATGGTACTTCCTGGTTCTAGTCAGGACTGATGTGATGGTACTTCCTGGTTCTAGTAAGGACTCAGGCAGCAGCGTTCTGGATGTACTGAAACTGTTCTACAGCTGGTTTGGAGAGATCAGTGAGTAGGTCTTTACAGTAATCTAACCTACTGGAGAAAAATGCATAAATATGTATCTCCAGGTCTGGCTTTGACACTATGTTTTTGATTTTGGCAATGTTTTTTGAGGACATTTGTGAATAAATGTTATTTTGTTTGGTGATTAATTAGTTTGATCATTCTGTTTTTTTTTTTCTTGTTTTCTTGTCTACAATTAATGCTTGAAATTAACTCAATAACCAACCAAATACAGTAAATGAATCCCTTCTGTTGCAAATATCACATTGGTACAACTCTTTCAATTAACTTGTGATTTATTCTTGGTTTACATTAACCCCCATGTTTTTCTCTACCCCCTTTTTTTCCCCAAAAAAAGCAAAAAAAAGGCAACTGTATCCTGCTGTCAGTGTAAAACCACAACCAGGCCGTTGTTTCTATGTCCACTAGAAAAACAGCAATCTTGACACAAAACACAGGAGGAAAGACTTCAAGATTGATCTAGATCTGGTAAGATACAGAGACATCTGTCTGGCAGAAAAATGATTTACTCTGCTATGAAGCAGAACAATGAACCATCAGCAAGAATCCTGGTAATTTGGCTAAACAAAAGCGCTACTAAGCACAAAACATCTGACTGGAAGTATTCCTGATCACAGAAACTTTTTAACCCAAATCATGGACAAATTTCGATTACTTTCCAATTACTTCAGACCTGGAAAAAGCTGTTCTGGGTCAGATAGTTAATAAAACAGTTGGCTTGGGCTTCTTTTTCCTCCAGCACTCATGTATGAACCTCCCGGCGGAGAAGTAGAGCCTTCTACGTTTCAGAACATTAATGACCAGCAACTTCATTATATCAGGCAAGGTGGGAGTTAGGCAGTGATTACTGGATACTTTTAAAGCTGTAATGAAACATGGATGAGCTTCAAGGAAAGGTAAAAGTCGTAAGCAAGATGGGAAGATAAGTGAGAGACAGAAGGAAGGAGTAGGAGGAGGAAAAGTTAGGCTGAAGTGCTGACACAAGTTAAATTTAAAGAAGATAAGTGGAGGAACTCAGTAGCAGAGGAAGAGCAAAGACATGCGGGTGGGGTGAGGAACATACAGTCTTAACAAAGGAAGTCAGACAGAAATTTAGTGGTGCAATGGAAAATATGAGAATGGTTGAATACAAAATGTCTGGATATGGAAATGGGCTGCGTCGTTGAAAGTTAGAACCTGAGTTTTGAAACAGTTTGACAAGAGCTGACAGGACAAGTGCAAAAAGATTTGGCAACATGGTGTTCACCACAGAAAATAGTCTTAAAAACAGCAACACGGCAGGAAAAATTACAGGAAAAAAAGAGTGCTCAGGAACTTTACTGGGAGGTGTTTTTTTTTTTTTTTTGATCCATCCAGCCATTTTTAACAGGGCATGTGGGCTTTGTCTTCTTATGAGTCACACAATCCCTCTGAAAAGTGATGAGCACTCGCATTTTGGATCAAAGATTTTGATGGCAAAGTAGAAAATAGTGATGCCGTAACTGAACATTTTCACCATCGATTGATTTCCTGCAGTTTTTGGCAAAGACTTTAGGCAAAAGATGAATAACATCTGACTTTAAAAGAGAGGACTGGATAGATGGATAGATGGATGGATAGATGGCTAGATAGATAGAGTTGTTCTAAGGTATGAGTTTTGCACTTTTAATTCCACTGTACTTGTGACAATGACAAATAAAGATTGACAAAGATCTATCTAGCCAGATCAGCTCAGACGAGGAAATTAAAGACGTACATGGATCTATTTGTACTTGGATCAAGTAGATGCATCAGAATGTAGTAGAGTTTGTGGCCCAAAATGCGTGTTTTCTGCGTCACAAATTAACTCTGCTTTTGATTCACAATCTGAATACAGAAATACTTATAAATGCAACTTTAATCTTTATGGATTTCCTCCATCGTTAAAAAAATGCAACAAGAAATTGCTAAAAACACAATTTTCTTCAATGAAGATTTTAACCACCTGATTGGCAGACAGCTGCTATGCCAACTGAGCTACAGCTCAGTTAAGTTCTACGTTTAATGGTAAATTAACCATGTTGACCTTTAAATATGGAGATATTACACACAAAAATTTGACAAAAAAGATGTTTGTTAATACATTTTTTTTTTTCCCAAAAATGACATTTGTAAAGAGAAGCTAAACTGCTAAAACTGGTTTGGAGTTAGTCTTTTGTATTTTTGTCTGCCTGTTTAATGGTTAACTGATTTATTTAAGGACCAAATCAGCAACAATAAAGATGGAATAAAGATTCATATATCGAAAATCTCCATTTTGTTGTCCAAGTTCAATTTGCCATCCAAGACAAAAATAGCACACAACGTTCTGCCCATGACCAAAGCAACAAAAGCCACACAGCACCTCTAAGTTGGGAGCATCTTACCTTCCTTGCAGTACTTTCCCTTGAAGCGTGTATGGGAGCAGTCGCAGTGAACTTCTCCAAACTGAATAGAGCAAAAGCCTCCGTTGAAGCACGGGTTCTGCTTGGTGCAGAGGTACTCCAAGTCGTTCTGAATGCCCTGGCTGTTTAACAAAGTGGGAGGCATCTCTCCCACCTTCAAATTGGATATCAAGCCTTGAAAAGGTGGTTCATACTTTACTGTGCTGGATGTTAGTGCAGAGAGACGGACATCAGGTGGGATTCCACCAACAAACAGGTCACTGACCACAGCCATCTCCTTCCTCTTTGACCTGACCTCAGCCACTTTCATCTCACCGTCCACCATAAGCAGGGTTTCACGCAAGTTGCGGGTGAGTAAGACCATGTGCCAGTGGTCATCGTTCACGCTTGTCTCCATGTGCAAAATGGCCGGCTCAGCACAGTGGATGGCAAAGCGCAACTGGAGCCGTCCGTCTGCAATCAAAAGTTCCAAGAAGTCGCAGTTCCCACCGTCGTCCAAGTACAGCACCAAAGCTTGGCTGATGTTGGTCTTCAGACTGAAGCTTAGTTCACCCATGGATCCAGCTTCCCAGCGCCCGTATCTTGCAAACTGGCCCGGTGCCCCCCCAAACTCCAGCATTTTCACTGTGGTGAAGATACTGAGGAGGGCCAGAGGCCACAGGGGCCAGCACAGGAATCTTGATTCTCTTGTCATACTAAGGGCTAAAAATGTCCTGTTTCTCCAAGATGCCTCGACAGCCTACTGGGCCAAGAAGAAAAAGGCCTTATTGATTACAGATAAATATATTTTAAGTAAACAACTCCACTGGGGAAATACGCATCAGACGATTGAAGGAACTCCAGAGAAACACTACAATCTTGGTTTTTTTGAACAACCAGTTTTGTTTTCTGCTCTCCAGCACTAGTTCTTATCCTGACTCCCTCCTAGGTCTCCCCATCGGTTGGTGCCTCTGCGACAGGGTCAGAAGAGTAAATGATGGGGACGGGGGGGTTGGGATGGGATTGTTTTCCACTTGGTCTGTCCTGGAATACAGATTTCACTTCAATTTCCTGGAATTCTACACTGCGGCCCGAAGCTCAGATGACCTTCTCTTGCAGAGAAATGTGAGGAGCAGAGAGGGGAGTCAGAGCAGCTGATTTGGTGGGAATCCAAACGTTTTACCAGTCCGCTGGAACGTGCATCGTTTATCATGAACCCATTCTCCTCCTAAACGTAGATGTGGACTCCGTGGTCATAGTGGCACGTGCAATCTGGAAGAACAGAGAAACATTGAAAATATTATTATTAATGACAAATTTCAGTTTTAAAAGTTTGGCAATCCGTTGGTCCATTTAATTGAAAAATTGCATCGTTTTTTTTATTTTTTTATTTTTTATTGAAAAGAATATTTTAAGCAGAGACAGACCTGTAGAAAAATCATAGCAAGCAAGTGCAAACAGCATCAGGAGCAGGTAAGATATGCATCATGAAAACAGACTTTTTGACATCAGTGTTTTTGCAAATGAGCCCTTCCCTTCACTAACACACTACAGACATGCATATGCAAGGACACACATCATTAACTCCAAAGCAATTCAAAGTGGAGTGCTGTGGAGTCAACTGCTTCGTAAAAAGCTCATCTTGACCCTCGAGCTCGACCTTCTGCCCAGACATTTATTCTTAAGTGAAATTTCATTTTCAGCAGACAGTGTACGTTTAGATAGGCTAAATGTCCTTATGCTGCTTGGTTTTATCCAGCATTGCTCAAGTGTACACTTGCACTCAGGTCATGGTACAAGTACAGCAAGGAATAAGAAAGAGATGATTTATACCCATGATCTCAGAGGGCAAAAGCTCACAACTGATGGAGAAAAATTAGGGAGATGGAAGAAACTGACAAAGCTATAAAAAGGAAAAAAGGAAGGAACAATAGCATTTGGCCACGGAGACGTAAGCAATGGTTCATTCTAGTACATTTGTGGCATTCAAGCAAAGCCAAAGTGCAAATTGTAACATGTCCTAAATGACCTACTGCAACTGGTAGTTTCTCTTTGAGAGAAAAAAAAAGAATAAACTGAAGTACATATATTTTTTAACTTGCTTAAAAAAAACCGTGATACTATTAACAGTCTGTGGTCTCAGCAGTAATGGAGCAAATAGAGCACAACGGTAATTGTAAAATATATCAATATATATATCAATATGTTCAACTTCCTCGAGAAAACTAGATTGAGTGGCGTTCCAAACAGGAAGTGCCTCCAAGAAGCCAAAATCCCACAGACTTCTATAGAGAAATAAACAGCCGTTACTCCGTCATTCTATTGGTCAGAATAACCGTTCTTGCCCTGATACCTTTTTGTTAACATGTTCTTGATAATCCACATGTTTTATAATATTTTCCTTCTGTAGTCCAAGTTATGCAAGTTATACAACCAGATGTGGTGCCTGCTGAAGTCCACTTTAATTCCAACAAACTTTGAAATGGAAAAATGCAGCTTTGCATTAACTTGTAACTCTTTACAGTAGTATATGGTTCTCTGCCGTAGTACTAGTAACCGATTCCCTACGTTGTACATGGAAATGTCTCTTTAAAGTCTTGTTTTGAGGCCACAACCAAACCATACACAAAGAAAATGAAAGAAAGCCTGCAGTAGAAAATTCTTTTTGTTAACAAGCTTCCACTAAATAATCCAAATAATACTATTGATAATGAATTGTATTTATATGGCGCCATTTTGGGCAGCCCAAAAACACAGTAAATACTGAGCGCTGGCAGCTACGCGCTAACGTAGATGACCAGAGACTATTGATGACATCATAGTGGTTGTAACGTCCGGATTTGAAGACAATATTTTTTTTAACTCTCTGCTTGGAGGGCTGAATGTGGGGGTGGGGAGAAGCCAGAGGGGTAGGGGAAGAATTGGGGTTCAGAAAAAACAAGACTGGGATCTTATCTGTTACTTGTTTAGGCTGAAAAATGGCCAAACTGACGGATTTGAGACTTAAAACAATCCAGCATTGAACATGATTTCCCAAAGAGACCAGAGAAATGTAGCTTGAAATTTTTCATTTTTGACTAAATCTGTTCTGATTGGTGTTAGCAGCATCAATTCAGTTCAATTCAATTTTATTTATACAGCCAGATATCACAACACAGTTGTCTCAACATGCGTCGCAACAATAACAAAGTCGTAAAAATGGAACCATAGCTGATTGCTAAACTAAACTAGACAGACCCTGGACATCCCTGCCCTTAGTGCCTCCCTCTCTGAGGTGACAGATGAATTCAGACCGGTCTCTGTGGCAGTTTTTAATTCATCTGTGCCTCCTGACATGTGTCGGTCACACAGCATGTTACTACTGCTACAGTGTCCCACCACCTCTACATGGCACCATCTAAGGGACCGTCTCATTTAGGGACCATGTCGTTGCAAAGAAACAAACCCCGGGTTCAAGCTGATATAGCCTTACAATGACATTTACATTTTAGTGTTTAGTTTTTTAATGCAGGGGTTTTTAGTTTTTAATTCCTGCTTATGTCAGTTTGTGTGTCAAAGATGTGTTAATGGTGAGAAAAGAAAAGAGAAAAAAAAAGCATTTTTAGCTGTGCTGTGTTGGTCAATGTTTATCAGAAATCTAGTTTGCTTAATGGACCATAAAACTGTCCATGTGTCACTGGAAACATGACTCATTAACCCTCACAGATTGAACAGTAACACGAATGCCAGCAGCTTCTTTGGTAAGAGAAGAATTGGGCAATCAATAATATTCACTACATTTAACTGCATGGAAAAGAGGATTCTGCAATGCACAACATTCATGGGTGACGTCTGATCATTTGAAAAAGCACAGATGAAATGAATCTGAACACAGTAGCCACTGACTAAAACCTGCTGGATGTAAGACGGATTTTCTGCTAGTTAGCTCACATACAAATTGAAATAAACATATTATCAACCCCAAAACAGAAAAAAAAAAAACATTTAAGAAAACATTTAGCTAAAATTTGATTTGATAGAAAGTTGAAATTCAAGGTAACCGTTACTGCCTGCAGACACAGAGACCTAAGAGAATATCTGACTCCAAATGGGCATTTGTTGGGGCAACACGATGTTATGAATTGATGCACATTATAAACTGTCTGGGAATCCCACCTAAAATTCTATTACTTCTGCCACAAGACTTATGAGTATCCATTGATTGATGGATCAAATGAAAGCTAAGTCATGATTAAGGCTTAGCTTTCATTTGTAAATTTCATTGACTCTTCTTATAATAAAAGGCTTTAATAGTGGTTTTAAAGAACTCAAAGCAAAAAAACAAAACAACAACATAGTACCAGGAAAATAGAAATTCTGCATAGTTTAGGACCATAAAGGGTGAAATAGTGATCAAAACCAAAAAACACTACAAACCATAATTATGAAATATTGATTAATATTAATATTTTGGGATTTATTTTACTGGAAGTATTAAACATTATGAAAAGTAAGATCTAGGTAAGATCAGACAATTACATTTTTTAGAGAAATACGTACATGACATGAATGTTGATGAACTGCATGTTTGCAGAAATTATTGTGTTTATTTTTTATACAGTTATATATAAAAAAGTTTTTTTTTTCTTAGACAAGATCACATCTTGAAATCAGATTTTTTTCCTTCCTCTTATCAATAAAAGGAAAAATAAAATGCTGCCCATTTCTTTTAATAAAATATTAGTTTAAAAAATGTGTGCTGGGTCCAGCCACCCACAAAGTGGGCTTTGCAGCAGATATTAAACTAGTTAAATAAATATATATATTTATCTCTTTTTTCTTTATTATTGATGCATACTGTGTTCTTATAGCGAGCTTTTCCCTGAAAAGCCTAAAAATACCGCAGCAAACTGCCTCTTTCCTGCTTAATTTTTACATTTGAGTAAAGCTTACAACCACAAAAAAAAACCAAAAACCTCAGTTTGAAAACTTTGGAAGGAAAGCTAAACTTTTGGGACAGTATTAGCATGAATGTGTTGGTTTTATTTTATATCCATCTCTTGCAGGGCTCCGCCTTGGGCCCCCACTGTAAGGTTCCCTCCTGTACCTGTTGTGTGGAGCGCTGGCAGGATTTCATCTATTTGCAAACATGCAGCTCTTAGATAATCATATCTACTCTAGTCTGAAAAAACGTACCAAGCGACAGTGAAACAAAGACTTCAGTTTTGTTGAATTGTCTTCATGCAGCAACCATTTATTCCGATGAGACAGAAATTAAATATTTTACCAGGACAATGTCTTAGACAAAGGATAATAAAAAGTGGTGAGTATAAATAATTTTTCCTGTGTGCTAATACAAAGACGTACGTGTTCTAAAGCCCCTACATCAGAACAAACAGCCACTAACAGTATATTTAAGTCAAGCAGGAGCCATTAATCCTGGCCTTTGAGAGGCTCACCAGCGCACCATCAGTCAGCATAAAGCTGCTGCTGCCACCGCTGTGCGCTAATTAAGCAGAGCAGCATGCAGAGCCACTTTTAACGTTCCTGGTCAAGAAGGAAAACATGGATTTCAAATAGATGAAGAGAGGAAGGAAAAGGCTATGGTCAGGACACAAAAAAGGAAATTTGAATGTTTTTAGTGTTACTGCATCCCCTTTTACATATACTACACACCATGCATTTCCACAAAGCCACCTGATTAGTTATAAGACATAAAGCTTTTTTGACGCTCATAGAAAGAAAATCATTTGTTTCGGCAGTATAAATGTTTGCGGTGATTGGTTCTGTTGAGTGGCACATTTGTGTGAACAGGGGCCAGAGGACATACGCTAATACCCTATAAAAGCTTTAGAAGGCGGGGCAGATGGAGCAGAATCACAATCAGTTCCACCTTCAAACAGGTCATTCTTGAGTTGGAGTCTGTGGTTTTATGAACTTGGCATCTCGACGAGTCATAAAGAGGCCTAAAATAGAACAAAATAATAGCCAGTGCTATGACTCAACCTTTGCAACAAAAGCGAAAAAGTCCAAACCCGAAAAATCTAGAAATGATAGAAAACCTGAAGGCAGTAAGAACGTTCCTGCTCTTACGTTGACCAACTGAAACCACTTTTCTTACATCATTCCTACCTGTGATCAGAAAAACCAGATTTAATTGTTTGACTACACTTAGGAGATGGGTCGTAAAAGGGATCAACGAAGCAACTGTCGTCTTTATCCACATGACACTATGCCGTTTAAAGAACAGTGTTCCCTTGTTTACGTTCTAAATTTAACCTGCCATAGCAGAAATCTGTGTGAGGTAGGATTACAGATGTTTCAAGGCTGTAAAACTCCTCCTCCTTACACAGTTTAGACACTTTTCTCAGAAAGACATGAACATTTTCACACTTTTCTCTCTTGCGTAAACGTTCAATGTTCAGACCTTCAGCAAAAACTGAGTCCAAGATTATAAAAGCAGTGAGCACGATCCAAGATTTATGTAAAGGTGGCAAACTGACCACATTCAGGAGACACAACATGGATTAAATGACCATTTCAGCAGCCAATCAGCATGCAGAACACAGTGCGCTGATAAAAAATGAAAGAGATTTTTAAAAAGTCTGCAAAATTGTACAGACACAAATCCACAAAACAAAATGGCACAGCAACAGAGCAAGGGAGAATTGTATTTCCCTTAAGCATCACATTGCTCCTTCTGCCACAAAACCATGCAGACAATAGTGGTAAAGGTGCTTTAGGCTAAGACCAACAGGCCAACAGCTCTTGATTTAGCCCAACATCAGCTCCTTTTTGCATCAAGTGCTTTACAGATCACTTCTGAAACATTTCTTTCAGTTGTAAGGATTAAACGGCATGTATTCTTCAAAAGCACAGTTGAAGATTCAGCTAGTTATCCAAAGGCATTTGTGTATCTTTAATCGATCATAAGGTGACCGAAGATGAAGAGAAAGACTGTTGGCAGAAGAAAGGCCAAAAAAAAGAGAAAAAGGTTTCCACCAATAACCTACTAATCGTCGTTCTGCTTTAATGGAGATCCACTACCTTTCTAACACACATACACATGACTATACACACACACACACACACACACACACACACACACACACACACACACACACACACACACAGACACACACAGACACACACACACAAACACTACTAAGAAAATCTATTTCATTTTTATTTATATAACCCAATATTACAGCAATAGGGGCTTCATACCAGTAATTGTTTAAGAACATGAAATCAGTCACAGAATTCTATAGGTTAGGCTAAACTGGGCATCCCTGCCCTTAGACCCTCCTCAAAAAAATAAAAACAGATTCCAGAAAAAAAAAAAGAAGAAACCTCAGGGGTGTCCACATGAAGGAGAGATCCTCCCCAGGACGGACAGGTGATGTACGAGCACTCTTAGAGAAGAATTTGCTTATCTGACTGAGTACTCTACAACTACGTGTTTAATTAGTCCATCAGACGAACTTCATCCAGACGAAGTTGGTGGAACAAGACGAGACCAGAGGTGAGGGCAACGGCCAAGAAAGCACAGTGAGATCTGCACATATAATACATATAACGAGGTTTTCAAGCATTAGGAAATGGTTAGATAGCTCATTCTAACACTGAGGGAACACATTGATTAGGAATCTTCAGCCGCATGGTGCAGTCTGGGTAGTTGTTTTGGAGACAGATGCAGGTAAGCAGATGGAAATGGTTTGGAGGAACAGTGATAATGATGGGAAAAGGATCCTGAGGTTGAAGCTACCAGGAAAGAGAGGAAGACCAAAGAGGAGGTCCATGGATGTAGAGGAGGAGGACACGAGGCTGGGTGGTGTGAGTGAGGAGGATCCAGCAGAGAGGGTTAGATGGAGGCAGAGGATTCACTGTGGTGCCTTCTAAAGGGTGTAGCAGAAAGACATCTATGTCGATGAGGATGTTCACGCAGAAAAGTGCAGCTGAGTTAACCACCCTGTAGATAAAGGTCAAGGCTCTGAATCAGCCAGAGGAGGCCAGGACAGACAGCTACATAGCACCATAACGTGAGTCTTATTTTTTTTTTTTGGCTGACTGAAAAGTACATGCAGGATTACCCTTAAATGTTTTGCAGAATTTGCAGAGATCATCACTGTAGAACCAAAGTTATTCAGTTAACCTGATTATTGTCTCTTTAAAGGAGACATGTCCATCCCTTTGCATCGAGATTATGATGCTAAATGCATGCATGGTGAAAAAGACCATGAAGACAACTGGATTAAAGGAGGGCTGTACGGTGTCCCGGTGGTTCAAATCCCAGCTGGGACTTTTCTGCGTGAAACTTGCATGCACGGATTTTCTCCAGGCACTCTGGTTTCCTCAGGAAAACCATGCCTATATATGCCTCATAGATGAATTAATTATTTTAAATTGTCTCTAGGTGGGACTGTGAGTGTGTATGGGTGTGTATTGTGTGATCTTTCAAGGGTGTAACCCTGTGACCCCAAAACAGATTGGGAATGTCTGGAAAATGGATGGAGGGATGGATGGATGGATGATGGAGGAAGGGAGGGATGGATGGACGGATGGATGGAGGGATGGATGGATGGATGATGGAGGAAGGGAGGGATGGATGGACGGATGGATGGATGGATGGATGGATGGATGATGGAGGAAGGGATGGATGGATGGATGGATGGATGGATGGATGGATGGAGGGATGGATGGATGGAGGGATGGATGGATGGATAGATGGTGCAATGGAGGGAGATATATGGTAGATTAAAAGATGATATAGAGCTTAATCCAATAATTCAAATCAGTTTATTGTTTTTTTATATTTGAAAACTTCAACAAAACTTAGCTTTAACCCATTCTAAAGTTTATATTGGCCGTCACAAATCACTGAATAGGGTACAAGTGCAAATCAAAGCTCCCAGAAAGGATATAAGGCATAATAAAGTTTCTTGAATAAAACAGATGTCTCAATAGAGCAGCTCAGGCTGACGGAGGTTGGTACTGTAGCAAATAAATCACAGAACTCAAAAAGCCAAGCACCCATGAGATCTCTGCACTGAACAAAGCAATAAACCCGGCTCTGGATATTATGCTGAGCATTCCAGCTAAGAGATTTTCACTGATGTTAAGGACACCAACACGATTATTACTTAGAGTCGAGGCCCACCGACAGCTGCGGCAGGTGAGCAATGTGTTTAATTTTACAGACCTCGTAGACTCTGATCTTATTATTGGCCTCTCAATTCACTCAGTGCACTTCCTATGGTGGCATATTGATTTGGGCAATAAAGTTGAAAGCTGTGTCTCACAAAAGACTTCTCACAAAGCTGTTCTCTCATGTAGCTCTCTGTATTGAGTCTGCTTTCCTCTTTTCTCTTCTGGCAGCTATGAAGAAAGTAACTAAGAATAACCACTGAAAGGCAGGACTGACAGTGATCTGAAAACATCGATTCAGGTTCTCTTTGGTACGGCTTCTAATTAAAAGGAGCAGGAACATGTGCCAGCATGCAGGGCTGCTTTGTGAGCCTGAACAAAGACGTGACACGACAATTGAGCGCGGACAAGGAGGTGGATTTATACACGCCGTAAAACCGGGGACAGCGTCCGCAAAACGGAAACTCGCATCAACGAGTCCACTCCGAGTCCCGTCAGCAGGAATTGACAGTCACCCTGTATTGTAGCAGCTGTCTTAAACACCAAGCAAACTCCCTCATTATTATTGAAACCAATGGAGGAGCTGAAAAACAGTGGTTCACAAGATCGATGGGAAATGCACTAAGTGTGACCTTGTCAAATCTGTCCATGGCAGAGAAGGTTTGGATGTTTTCTCAGGGGAGCGATGTAAAACGCTGATGATACGCTTAT
Source organism: Oryzias curvinotus (assembly GCA_023969325.1). Classification (NCBI taxonomy): domain Eukaryota; kingdom Metazoa; phylum Chordata; class Actinopteri; order Beloniformes; family Adrianichthyidae; genus Oryzias; species Oryzias curvinotus. Next base: position 28,555,267 of record CM043723.1, read on the forward strand.
TTGAGGATCAGGTCAATATCTTAACCTATCGATTACCTGTAAGTACTCCATGTTTCCCTGCATGAAGCACTGAAGCATCCGTGAGAGTTGCAGACACAGTGGTTTTTTCTGCGTCGTGTTCTCATGACACAGACCGCAGAGAGTGGAGATGCGCAGTCACAGGTTGGTGTGGAGCTCAGATCCAATCCATTTTCTAAAAGTTATTGTCTTTCTGAGGTAAAAGCATGAAATGCAGCCGCACAGAATGTCTGTGAGCGCAGAGGATGAAGGAACGAATAAGACGCACCGCAGCAAAAACTGCCCCATCACACGAGAAGGAGAGGCTAATTGAGCTATTGATCAGACGGCTCGGATGTGTATCCTTTCAGGCGCCTCTCATTATTGCTATTTTTTGTCCACGTCTTGTTTCATCAAAAATTCAAACAACTCAAACACAGCACTTGTCAGGATATTGAGCCGTAAATGAGTCAGTTTTTCAGCTCTCTACAGTCAACCATTGTTTTAATTAACCCTTCTGGCCCCTTTTTCTGTAAATGCCTGTTTTTTTTTAGCATTTTATTTTCTAAAAGAAATACAAAAAATTCAAGCTTAATTGTTTAGACATGTGTAACGTGAAAAAAATGGTGTCATTCATAGGAAATGTGTTTTCTCTTTTAATTAAACTTTCTTTTAATAAGTCCGACCAAAGTTTGACCCTGCAAACAAAACATGGACAAGACGTAAGTAAATGAAGATCTTGGAGTGTGCACTGAGGAGTATGAAAGAGATTCGGTCATTCTCACTGTCATGGCATCACCTGCTGAAGAGAAAATGTCATCAAATCCTCAAACTCATCCACAAAACCAACAGTGGAATTACAGTCATGTCAACCCCAAATTATTATATGAATCAAATTGAATAACCCCTAGATATCAGTCAGTCAAATTCTGATTGCCACAATCTTTTATTTTTCCTAAATTCTCTGCTCTTTTTGCACAGGACTGTTTTTCTCTTTGAGCTTTGATATTTGTGCTAAGCTCTCACAGCTCCCAAGCACGGTTCTTTGCAGAGGAGAGTAGGACCTGCAGTTTTGTACACGGCGCTCTGCCTTCTTCATTAACCTACTGCTGAGTTGCAGTTTGGTTCTTAAAATAACGTTGCTAGGGTGACGTCTCTGGGACAAATCGGAGACTTTGCCTGTCAGGATCTCATGAACGTCCTGCTGTCCTTCGTGGACAATTCATCACACTAGAAATCCCGTGGAGTTTATGGAAGACAAGGTAGACAGCAGTCTTTAATGCTTCCATTGAAACATCAGGTGTTTTCCCCGCTCTCAGTCACCTGCACTCAACTGGTCTTTTTTTCTAACAATAATAAAGTTAGACCAGCTTTTCAGAATACCATCATCATACCTTTAAATGATTATGATGACATGCTGTCAAAGGTTTCTGAGGATCGTCCTGCCTACTTAGGTTTTAGCATGATGTGATAAGACGACAAACAGGCAGAACAGCTTCCTTCATGATCCGTGTCAGCAGTTTCTTTCTTTATCTCTTTAACGTCTTCACATTTGGGTCAGAGATTCCCCCTCCAGCAGCACATGTGTGTTTTATTCTGTAAAAGGCTGACTGTGTAGGAGAATTGGTGTGGAGCTCGTCTTACAGAGAACGTGAAGTGAGTAGCGCAGACGCTGTAAGGCTGTGAGGAACCAGTGTGTGCCACTTTTGCAGCACGTCTGCTGCTCCTTTGTTATTTAATTTTTCTGTAGAGTCAAACTGAGGGAAAATGTCAAATTTAAATCTTTCTTCTCGAGTCCTTTGATATAGTGTCACAGTCAAAGGGACTTGTTGGCCCAGAGGCGATACCAGCGATGCTTGTGAAGCTGCTACGTGGAAGGATATAAAGAATTAAAAACAAAAAAAGCACAGCTCCAAAAGAGAAGCAGAAAACTTGACTGTCAGATCTGCAATGTGGCGATAACAGCTTTTGGCCAAAGGTCCATGCATTGTTCCAAAGCAGCAATATTTTTAATTCTCCCCTTTTTTAAAGAAGATACTTTTTAAAGTTATTAATAAAAAATATTTTTCCCCAAACCAGACTTTTCCTGACTCTTCTTCCTGAGCTGACAGAGCTTGCTAAAGCCTGACAGTTAAACCTGACATGCTACATATAAAAAAAAGAAAAATAAAGGCATTGGGTTGAAATATATAACAGCTGTCTCTTCAACCTTTGCTACCATGTCAAGACTTTTTTTTTCCTTGTTGAAACCAGCCATGCAGCCTTAATGCGTCTTTGTTAACCTCTTGATGCCTATGGATGCGAACATTTTTTAAGCCACTTCTGCTCCAAACTTATCTTATTTTAAAATCTTACTTGACAGCAAAAACGTAAATGACATTTGCTTTTTCATTGGTGGAAATAAATTCAGGCGTTGGGGTTAAAAAAAAATATCCACCGTGCAGGAAAACACATCCTTAATATTGCATATTAATGTTTTCAGTTGTTTGTTAGTAGTAGCATGCTGCCTATTCTAGAAGTAATGACAATATGGGAAATGAAAAAAGCAATTTCCAAGACAGAGAATCCAAGAAAATAGAAAACAGAAAATTTTGATTCCATTAAAATCACAGAATTGAAGGGTTTGTTGCTTATACTTCTTTAATAGTTGTAAGTCTATACCCGTATTTTCCGGACTATAAGTCGCTGTGGAGTATAAGTCGCACCAGCCCAAAAATGCATCATAAAGTAGAAAAAACACAGATAAGTCGCACTGGACTATAAGTCGCATTTTGACAGGAAATTTATTTGACAAAATCTGAGACCAAGAACTAATAACTTGCACAACCTCATATGACACAATCATAGCAGACTGTTTATCTCATAATTTCACAGTACTTCATACTTATTTATTTATTCCTTTCATGAAGCATCATTGGCCAACTAATACTCTGTTTTCATCCTGTATTTGTAGAAACAGTTGTCATTTTTATTGCATTTCTGAATCTATAAAATCATTGGAAAATAGAATATTATGTTGTTAGCCTTCAAGATCTGACTGTAAAAAACAGTTTGCTGATTCTCTGAGTCACTTAACAAACTCTTAACACTTAACATACCTCACACATCAAATTGACCCAGGAACATCATCTCTGTTCCTCACAAATGAACAGAACAGGAGGGTCAACGATGGATTTATTTCAATTTATTTCTAATATAAGTCGCTGCGGAGTATAAGTTGCACCCCTTGGCAAACTATGAAAAAAAGGGTGACTTGTAGTCCGGAAAATACGGTATATATTATATTTTCTACATAAAAATGTATAACTAACATCTCAAAGGCCCAAATCCAATCATCTTTTGACCTATTGTCAAATCCTTCCCAGCAGTCTCTAAATCGTCAGCCTAATAGCATATTTGCCTAACTCATTTTTTCCGGTTTTTGGAAAAGAAGAAAAAACACCTTTTTTTCACCAAATTGTAAGAACTTTTTATTTATATCGTCAGCCTAATAGCATTTCTGCCTAACTCGTTTTTTTTGCCAAATTGAGATATTGGCTTAACTCTTCTCTCCTTTGGTGACAAAAAGGTGTTTTTTCTTCTTTTCCAAAAACCTGAAAAAAATGAGTTAGGCAGATATGCTATTAGGCTGACGAAATGATGCTTTTGCAGTTTTTAGCCCAAATGCACAAACCTGTCGTTTTCTAGGACATAGTTTCTGCAGAGCGACAGGAGAAATTCACCTCTGAGTTGTCGACGGGGCAGTTGTGCTAATTTCCCATCATGCTCTCTTGCTAGCTTACACCCCCAAGCTAACATTAGCAGTGCAACAAAAATGGCAGCCAAATCAGAGGCATCCAGCCGTCCGGTTCTGATCCAGATTCCAGCTCAGACGAGGAAAACAAAGACATTCATGGATCTTTTGGTCTGCGTCAGAACGGAGCAGAGGAGGGAGCTTGTGGCTTGCCGTACTAATTTGTACGTCACACTTACAAGCTTCCTCAAACTTTTTTTTTTTTATCCGATTCTACTAACTGACAATGATTTGAATAGAGATCAAAAACAACCTTTTCATTGAATTGGGTCTTTAACAGCTTGACAGAGGAGGAAATATTGGTATAGAATGAGCTAAAATGAATGTGCTTCCTCTAAAAGCTGCAAACAGTAACTTGTGTTTTTTTTATTACAAAAACCCGCAATTTTCAGTCAGAATAGTTGTACCAAATTTCCAAGAGAACTGCAAACAAATAAGAGCAAAAACTTTGGCTGTTCAAGTTTCGGCCTTCCTTAATATTTTATTCTAGGCCTGGAAAAAAATCAAACAGATATAAAGTTGACCTCTGCTTAGTAACATAATATTAATTTATAAAAGTCATCAATCAAGTAATTGTTTATTTTGCTTTCAGTTCTTCCTTAATGTTAAAATTTGATCATTTAAGAAAAAAATGCTTTCTTAGATTTGACTAGTTATTGAAAAAGTGCCTTTCATGATCAAATAAAATTGCGTTGAATGAAAATTTGAAAAACAAATTCCTTTTTCTTATTATTTCATCAAGTTGTGCATTTGTGAATTCATTATTCTGGCAGTGAAGCTCAGCCCACATCAGAAGACAAAACGCGTGGGACTTAGCTATTTAAAAGCTTTACGTGAGACAATTTCTTGTTGGGGGGGGGGGGGGGGGGCAAGACGTGTGCACAGTACAGTCACAGACATATGTATGCGTCAGTGATTTGCCAGATGGAAGAGTGAGGCAAAAAGTGAGACTCATTCAAAACAGGAATAGACTTTGAGAAAGAAAGAAAAAAGCAGCAGAGCTTCTGGGTAGAGTTACAAAGATGGAAAAGTGTTCATGAGAGGATAACAAGTGCAGGAGTGCAGAGGGAGCTCTGAGTTCCAGAATAGCACATTAGCAAAAAATTGGCAGTGAACCCAGCAAGGGGGGGCAGTCTATTTATGAAAATGGAAATCTATCCGTCTGGGCAAGTGGCTGCCACCTGCATTTATACCGCAGGACCTTTGGAAGTTCCAGCTATGTATGGACGGATGCAACTTTGTGAGGCACATTATGCAGCCAGGTGAGAGGGAGAATTTGCATGCATGCCAAAAAAAAAAAAAAAACATGCCCTTATACGCCGATGCACAAAATGTGGAGCATTGTTATGAAGAATGCAGAAGATAATGGAGAAAGCCTGAACCGTGTTGGGAGCAGAAAGTAAGAGGAACGGAGCAGAGAGAGAACATCCAATTCAATTTCCAAACGGCGCCGGCTCAGAGTACAAACACAAAGGCTTCATTACAGGCAGATCCCTGTTGAAGGCTGGAGCTAATTCAGCGTCGTCAAGCACAAGGAGAGAAAGCAGCAAACATGGAAGGTGGGGGCGGCGATGAAGGGAGCAACAAGAGGATAGACACAGAAACACAAAAGTGGAGTGACATCAAGAGGGAGCAAGAGGATGAAACCAGGAAAAACAACATCAGCTATCTTGCAACAAAGCAGAGCGTTCAGTAGCAACGTCGCCATTAGGAGCATACAGATGCACTATTAGACAGAAGAGTAATGACTTCCATTATGTGTCTGCACACACGTGAGAACCACAGGCATGTTATTGAGTTCATAAATCTAGAGACACATTAAGTGATCAACATTCTATATATGACTGGCTGCATCGAGCATGGATGAGGCTAAAAATAAATTCAATCATCGATACCAATATTGATTCTGCTAACGTGAGACAGTTTGAAAGTGCAGCCTTTCAAATGCCTTTCAAAATAAAGTGCACGTAGGTTTAGTGACTGCTGTCTCAGCACCGGGCTCTTTGATGCACATTTGTCCGATCATTTTGAAACAATCCCGCTCTAGTTTGAATCAGCCAATGGTAGCACTGGGTACACACAGTTCCTGGCAGGTTTAGTCTGGAGTCAAAGACTGGAGATGGAGTTTTACGTATCTCCTACACCTGTTGCCTAGAAGTTCTGCTGTGAGAAGATGGTAAAGAGTAGTCTGCTCTTTAAACTCTGCTGTCTATTTTATTTTATACTGTAGCCCCCCCAATTATCACGGGGGTTGCGCTCTAAAAACAACCTGGGATAGGTGTAATCGCAGTAGGATTCTAGAGGTTTTCAGGCTGTAACACTCGCTACACTTCTCCCAGAAAGACATTAACTTCGTCACACTTTTCTCTCTTGTTCAAACCTTCAAAGTTCAAACGTTTTACAGAAAAATAAGTCTAGGGTTATAAAATGACAACAAAGGTTGGATCACGATCAAATATTAACGCAGGTTTGACAAGATAAACGTATTGGCATGGAGGAGATTGATTAACAAGGTCTAAAGCCAATCAGGACATAGAACAAACAGTACTAATAAGAAAAAAAAAAAAAGTATACAAAATTGCATCAAAAAAAGTCCATGAAACAGTGAGACCGCAAAAGACGAACCCCCAACAAGCCCATGTATGTGTCTCCACACAGTTAGAAACCCCAAACAAAGTTCCTGAATTAGTAATCTGACTATTTGGACTTGAGTTACAGTAGGACTTAAAAAGCTTTGAACAGAGTCCTGCTTAGCAGTTTTATCTCTGTCTGTTGGCTCAGAGTTTGGCGTGTGTGCACGTGACCTGGCCTTCTGTGCTCCTACATCTAATTTGAACAGACAACTCATCCACCCATCCGTTTTTAGAACCCGATCAAGTCCTTTTAGGGTCATGATGTTGCTGGAGCCTATCCAAGGCACTGTTAGGAAAAGACAATACGCCCTGAACAGGTCGCCGGTCTGTTGCAGGGTCACACCCTCATTCTCCCACTCAGGAACACTTTGAACATATGTGGGAGAAAAGCCACACATGCACGGAGAGAACATGCAAACAACACTGAACCAGGGCCTTCTGACTGTGAGATGAGAGCGCAAACCCCTGAAGATCTGAACAGGACGGACCCCAGAAGAATGTTTACGAGCATGGATGAAAAAATGTGATCAGATTTGATTGCACCAAAAACCATCTTGCTAATCATCAAAGAGCCACTATGTTGAAAATTGTGTTTTTGGCGTTTGTAAGATGTTCTTGTGGCGTTTTCCTCATGATGAAGGACATTCATGAAGAAAACTAAGATTTTAAGCACGTCTTTGGTTCTGCAAAATAATTATTTTCCTGTGTTAGAAAACATTTAAACCAATAAGCAAGCAGAAAAAAAACACGTTTTAGTACTCATGCACTGAAGACTGACGTTTAATAAAGCAAAAATATTATAAAAACCAGCAGAATTTCTATCGGTATTCTCAAAATCATAATGTTTCTTCGTGATAAAACTATCTATTACTTCTATGCACAGAGTCCGCTAACAGTACACTGCTTCCCATCAACTGAACTGTACCTACAAGCCATAAACTGTCTGCATATAAAAGCAAACGAGAGCAGCCCCAGGTCAGTGAACGTTGACCACCTCACTGTAGCTGTGAGATACTGAGGCATACATGCAATGTAAAGGCTTGAGCCACAGTCACCAGCATGCCAACTACCACGCAGAGGTTGGTTACCTCTGAACCGCACCGGCTGTGAATCCGTCTGTGCCCAGGTTAGCAAAGGGGAACATGTGATGGCGAAGCATGAGCATCACATGCAAAGCTTAAGGTAGGACCTCTATCTGCTGTCATTCAGTGGTACCAAACTAAAACAGCAGAGGAATGCAGACAAAGGAGAGTCATGGGTGAGCTGTGATTCATGGTGGGGCATGAAAAGGCTGGAGTGGCACTAACATGAGACTTTTGTGTACAGCTGAGGTGGCACAAACTGAAATGGATCAACTGAAGCCCGGCTGTCAGCATGTGACAAACAGCCCATGAAAAACGCCATTAAGGAAAACAGCCTTTGCAAATCACCGCTTGCACTCCAACGACTTGGCTAAACACTTTGCACTCAGAATATGATCAGCATGGCAGCTGAGTAAACGCCGCCTTCTGCAGTGCCTAAATGGTGTCGGCTCAATCAGCACATCGGAGAAAAACAATGCTGAGAAGAGAAAGAGCTGACAAGTGATAATCCTCCGGGACGCTCTGCAGCAACTTTCAGCGAGGAAGAGGTTTAAAGTAAACAAAGGGGGGAAGAACAAGGCAGAAGAAAAGCAAACATGGGAGGGCACGCTTCTTAATGGGGACGTGCTGCATGCATGCAGTTCTCAAGCTCTGGCCGCATCTGGAAGAGACTGATGGATGGCTGCAGACAGCTTCTATACTTTAGAATAAATTATTTAAACCTATATGAGATCATTATCAATAAATTAGTAATGCTCCATAAGTCGTCAGCAACAGAGCCATTTCAACGCTCAACTCCAAGCTGCTCACCTATTCAAGCATTTCTGGAGATTTTCAAGAAGAACAAAATAATGAGGCACCAGTCAATAAAACGTCAACGTACGTTAACCGTAATGACTGATGAAAACCTGGTTTTCTCTGCTTGTTTGTCATGGCGTTCTGTGGTCGTGAAACAGTTCCACAGGGAATGTGTGATGACTCTTTGTGTCATCAAAGGAAGTGAAGGGGAAATCTAATGAAGCAAACACGTTTAGGTCACTCCTTTTTATGTTCAGAGTCAATGTTGTACCTACAGTTGCACAGAAATATGTATTTAAGTTACAAACATCATAGATGTGTGCATGAAGCTGGGTGTGAATACAGAGTTCAGAGAGAAGGAAGCTATACTAAAAGGAACCAAGACAGGGTCATGTGGTCAGAGCTGAGGAGGGAACTCTAATGTTCACCACAGCCCTGCTTTTAAGAAGAGTTTAGGCTCCCATAAAACCTTGTGCCTCCAAGGCACGTTAACGTTGGGAGTTGGGTCATCTAGACCCCACAAGACAGTGCGCTGAACCTTTTTTCTTCAATGATGTGTGAACTTCACTGGATCACATGAAATCCTCCCCACCTTTATCCACCTTTGTCATGGTAGGGAGAACACGTCAATGTAAAGATCGGGTCATCTGGACCCCACAAGATAGCACAAGGGATAAGGGACCTATATCATGCAAAATCGATTTTTCGAGATTTTAAGTGTATTATAATGTTCACTCCTCACAATAAACAACCCCAGAGCAGCATTTGGATCCAGACCTGCTCTCTGAGCACCAGCCCCTCCCAATCCACGAAAACGAGTGGGTCCTCACATTGTGACATCACAAAGTGGGGGACAGCCCCTTCCAGGAAGAGTTCACACTGCCAGCACCGCCCCAAGGCTAGCACACACGCCCACTTTCTTCGTGGAGCTAGCGGTCTAAAAACACTTGTTTTGTCTGCACAATATGCACATCCATCTTTGCAACAGTTCAGTTGTTGTTTGTTTTCGTGGATGAAACTCAGACACGTTGCCGTTGCCGATGCTAGGTTGAGGTCATGAAAGGGGTGGCACCTACAAGTAGTGAAAGGCGGAGCCTCTGAGATCAACTACTTCCAGGTAGGAAAATAAGCTGTGCAAATAACTCATATTTATTAACAATTGTTTTTTAGTGTGCCAAAGGTAATATATATGGTTACAGTTTTCTCTGAAGGTAAGAACAGTTTCTAGAATGGGGGCTGGGGAGCTACTGGACAGTTCTGTCAAGAACATTTTTTTTAAATCACTAAAACTGCAGTAAAACAGCACAAAAACTCATTTTTCCCTCAGAGTTGCTTCATAAGGAAGTTGAGCTGCAGACGTTCTGCCTGCTGTGTGTAAACCACAAACTACCGGCTGACTGCAGCATCACAAAGACAGTGGAAAAAAAGTCAATTCAAAAGAAGCTAAATATCAATTTAAGACGTACAACAGCAGGCGACACAAAACCTGTCTCTTAGCCCAACATAGAGATGTGTTTTAAATAAAACTTCAGATAGATATTCTACAATGAAATAGCAAATGATTTGAATATATAATTTATATCGTCCAATTAAAAATAACTAGTTAAAACAATGATCAAGCTGTGTGCTGGTTTGAGGCAGAACGTTAGTTTTATAAACCGTCTACAAGATTTCTACTACTGCATTTTTCCGTCTGCCACTTTGAATAATGCAAATTGAAGCTGAATTTTCTTCAAATATATCCACCATGTCTTGTTATAAACACCAAAAACACTTTTTTTTTTTTAAGGACGGGGTCTTTACAAATACGTTAAATTCAAACTAAAGAACAACATGAAAGTCAAACCTTCTTCTTGTTGCACCCACATGTATTACTAACTGAAATTTAATGAAGTAAAGTTCTCAGTTTGAGTCCAGTAACAGACTATATACTTATTGGATGCGTTCTGCATTTTTAAGACAATCTTGGACTAACCTAGTCTAACATAACGTTAGTTGACGTTTCGGGGAAATGTTTTTGGAAAACAGTGAATATGTTTTTTTAAAGGTCATACACTTTTAACCAACACTTGAGCCACATTTAAGAAATGAAACCCATTTTTTTTAAACCTCACAAACGAGGGCCTAAGAGGCTCCCCATCCCAAGAGCAGTTTTATGAGCTAACATTACAGCGGGCCACTGGGTAAATGCATGTTTTCAGATCACTTGGAATCACTCGGAATGCATTGCTTTTATTAATAACAGGCCCCAGTGGGAAAATGCCTTCAGCTCACACACTTCTCACAGTGTAATGAGGTCAATGAGCCACAAAACCAGGCGTATGAAGTAATCACTAAATCAGATCATTGAATATTTGCTGCTTAACTTGAAGCTGGAGCTTTCAGAGTTGAGCTGCTTTAAGCGCTGTCTTGCTGTATTTTCTCCTTTCATGTGCCATAATGCAGACTAAAAGACTAAATAATTCAGAAATTTCATATAGTATGACATGCTGTTTCATTTGAAAAAATGCCTGTTAAAACAGTGAACCTGAGAATCGTTAAACTCTTATGTAAATGTATAATAATTTATCAATAGACATTTAATCAGTCTTGACAAAATTAAAGTAATTTCTTCTATTTTTCTTGCTTTGTTTTTACGTATGATTTTATAATATTACAAAAAATTCTGCCCTTGTTTAGTTTTTTCATTATTTATTTAATTTTATTTATTTTGTTTTTAAAATTGTTTGTTTTTATATTTTATTTTGAGGAGGCAGAGAATGAGAACTAAGAAATACAATTATATTAAAATGTAAAGAATTAAAAATTAAAGCTGGAAAACAAATATATCTATAGAATAGAATAGAATGGAATAGACTTTATTTATCCATCTGAAGGGAAAATACCTTGTTACCATAGCTCTATTAAAAGCAGCAGGTAGATCACTGATCCTTGAGTCTGGACAAAACATCACAGGAGACAATAATAGTAGAGAAAAAACAAAACTGAGAAAAAACTGCACCAGTGCTATGAATAGACACTTTGAGAAAAAAAAATTTACCCAACATTGGTGAAGGGTTACATATCTACAGTATTTAAAAAAGCATTTTGAAACAGTTTTATTTTGCCACAACAGAAAAAAAAAATCCTTAAATGATGAGGATGAAGATCTGCTCATCCATTTTACTTAAATAACCAAAACTCAAGAATACATTTTATTTACCTCAAAAATGTAGATTGAAAAAAAAATGTAAACATTTTTTGAAACAATTTAAGAAATCAATATAATTATCGACAAGCGACATTTTTTCCTGACCATATATTTTGTGTATCTGCAATAGCAGAATATAGAAGCTTTTCTTATGTTTGGAGTCCTTTTGCTGCTTCCCAACAACACATTAGGGGCTCGTCCGGGATAATTAAATGCGTATATTCTTTGTTTCCATGAGTCCGGTGTTGTTTCATTTTCTGCCTTTTTCACACAGACTTTTTTCTCTCAATTGATTTCATTTTTTTGTTAAAGCCTCTCTTTCATTTTTACATGTGTCTTCTATGCTTTTTTCTTAGGGGTATAACGATTGATTGATTCCTATTCCTACAATCCAACCAGATTGATCTGTCTGAGGCAAGCTGTTAATCGAATCGAGTCAAAACCACCTGCACCATTATTGAGTCATTTTAAAAGGAGAGGGCTTTGTAGTTAAGGTTGTTGGAACCACAGTCACATTCTGCCTGTGCAGAATATTTTGTAGATTAAGATGTTTTGTTCTTTAAATCAATTCATTGTAGATGATCACAGAGATGCTTTTGGTCTGGTCTTTGTGTCATCAAATGACCCCGCTCTACTGTAGAAGGATGTGCAGAATGATTTCCTAATGGCAGAGGAAAACATTTTCTTTTGAGAGCTTGGCAGCTTTCCCTATGTGCAGCAGCGTTCAAACACAGAGTAAAATATCAAGCCGATTTTTCAGCTGATTTCAGAAGCCCAGGTAGGGAGCAGTTTGATTTGCTGGGGGCAGCCAGAGGCAGAAATGCACAGCTGATGTTGACCCTAAGGACACGGAAGAACTGACGGTAAGAAAACTGAATTTCCCAGCATCTGTTTTTTTTTTCTTCCCTGTAGCAACAACACAGAGATGAAGACCAGCAAATTAGCTTTGATAGACATGCATTCATTAAAATCACAGAACATGTCTCCCTTTGAAACCCAATGATCAAGGTTGAAGCGAGAGGAGACATTACATTTTAGCATAATTGCCATTTGACTTTTTGGGCTTAGCGTGTGTTTGCACGAAGCCCTAATAACAAATGATTAAGGAAGGAGGGAAACAGAGCTCTGTGGAAGCTGGAGCTTCCCCAGGAATGGGTGAGGGAGTCGCTCTATTGACTGATGGCTGCCTTTGAAGCTGATGGAGTCGGTTAATAATTAAACAGGATCTTTTAATGAGTTAAACTGCCTTGGCTGGAGGCTGTAAAGCCACGCCATATAACTATGTACAGCTTGGGTCCGCAGAAAATTAATGCATATAAAACCAGCAACTTGCTGTTTTTAGTTCACTGAGCAGCACCTTTAGGCGTCTGGGTCAGTGTTTGTACTTGCAAATGTTTCATCAACCTTTAACCCATGAATGTGGCAAATATATACCATAAACTTTACCCAGTGACAAATCTCATTTTTCTTTGAAATTTTCTTTGGAGTCGAAGGCTCTTCTTTGGTTTCCTCACACTCTTTCCTTCCCAAGAAGCTTTCCAAATACGATTTATTACTAGTTTTTAGTTGGCTTTTAAGCGTTGAGGATCTAACTTAGCATACCGAGCAGGCTGCATGTCAAAATAGACGGATGTGGTGAACAGAATACTGTCTTTTCTTTTTTTTTTTTTAAATAAGGGTGTATATAGACTGGGAGAATTGTAATCATGGCTGTAAACAAAACCATGTGACTAAAGATATCTCCAGTCATTGGCCAGGACTATGAGGGCAGGTCAAAACAACAAGACGAAGATGGATGTTCTGTGCTTTACAATTCTTATTTGGACAGGTAACTTATTAAGACTTCATTTTTTTGATTTCCAGTGTTGAACACCTGCATCAATTGCAGTGATGAGGAGATGTCCGATATGAAGGTATGCTTGCTCAGTGTTCATGACATATAGGTTGTTGGGAAAATGGCGAGAAGCAATGTGCATCACATTAAAAATGGTCTGAATTCATCCACTCACGTTTCATGAGTTGCTGTGTCTCATCGTTGGGGCGTCATGGCATATTTTTCTAGGGTGACATCACAGCAGTGCCGGTGTGTGCCAAGTAACGAGCCACAGAAAAGCATGTAAGAAGTTTTTTCAGTGGTGGTAAAGTAAACAATCCAACAAGTAAGCAGCTGGACTCTTTGGTTTACATTTGTCCATGGCCCAACGGTTGCTTCCTTCCTACTCTGTTTACGCCAACTACGGTGGCTGTTTTGGTTCAGTTGTTCCACTCCGAGGATGGATTGTATTCAGACTGAGGAATTTCAGAACGAACCGAAGCTCAGTCCAATTGGAAACAAACCAAGACCACCTCCACAGATGGGTCCGGGAGCATGTCCTGGTCCCAGACCAGCGTTCGCTTGGGTGTTTTTAGACTGATCCAAATTATCAGGGTAGATGAACTCTGGTTCACTTAAAGCAAACCAAATGAGTCCAGTCTGAATACCCCCTAAAACTTCAGAAAATAAGTTAGTGCACTAAATGCCCCATGGACTCGTACCGGTCTGCAGCCCAGGGGTTGGGAACCACTGTTGTAGAGATACAAATTCTCGTAAAAGGATTGGTATCAGGTAGTGTGTGGTATTGATGTCGTTTTAAGCCAAGTTTTACTACATATATTGCAGTTTTTGTGATTCATATCAGATTTTATTGTTTTTTTTTAATGCATAGTTTAGCTTGATGTTTGAAACTAATTTCTCTGTGAGCTCTGCTGGACAAACACAGGATGGTAGGGAGGTGCAATGACTCCTGGGAGCCCAGCATAGGAACAAAACTATGACTGTACCGTTTGGCTCATCAAACTGGTGTTGCTCTCTCAGTTGAAGCGAAAAAGGGCCAAAGAAACCAGTCTGACCAGGTGATCCAATTCTCTTACTTATGATCTTCATACGTTTTCAGGTCTCCATCTTATAATTTGCCACCTGTGATTTCAGTTTATGACACAAAACTAGGAGAGCATGGAAGCGATGCGTTACCTAATCAAATCCCTGTTACTAGGGCAAACACTAGTCAGAGACTTCAACGGCCAGTGGAGGGACGTGGCAAAGGTCCATTCTGAGCTGATATTCTGCAGCTCCACACAGGCTCCAGCATGGAAATGCAGCTCAGGAGAAAAGCAGCAGAAATGTCAGCTCTGCTAAGCATAACCTCACGAGCTTCTGCTAAACATTGCAACTTTGAAAGCATCTTGCTGTAACCAGCATGTGGCACGCAGACTGTCAAACACAGAAAATCCAATACAGAGACAGCAAACAAAGACTGACCTTGACAAAGTCCACGTACAGGAGAAGCTTCAGCATCAGCAACATGACATGAAACCAGCCTTTATTCAAAATACTAACAACCGGCTCAGATAAAGCATCAAAGGCTGACACGTGTCCATTCAGTTTCAGTGAAGTGCACTGATTCATATATTAGCTACAAGAAAAATAAATCACGTATCTCACATGTCAAACATTAGATTATCAAAGGTAGCTTTAAGAAACAATTACAGCCACCTCCTAAATTATTTAAACCCCGGGAGCATGTATACGATCATGTACTTGCCTCTCACATTCAACCACAAAAAAAGACTTAAAAAAGAGAAAGTTTGGTTAAACAACACAGTTAGCAGGCTAAAAAAAAGACATTGAAAAGAAGAGTTTTCACATGTGCTGCTTAATTAATACCAGAGAGGACAGCAGAGTCAGACATGCAACAGGACAACAGAAGAAAAGGTTATCTTGCTAAGAGACAAGCACCGGAAATAAAGTAAATAATCATCCACCCATGCTGACCTCTGTCCGCTGCTGAATGTGCAAACAGTGAGACGTGGGAACTGGACCACAAAACTGAAGATGGTGGCTGACCTGAATCATTTGTTCCTTTCCATTATGTGGTTTACACTGTGTCCTCAGGAGGAATAGCCAGTGCAATGCTTTAGGCAAAGTCTGAGATGTTATCACATTCTCCACTTCAATCCAGCATAAGTGGGATGAGCTGGAATAACTACAGACGTCAAACTCACAACTTGCAGGATGTAAAAGATCTGCGATGAACATTCATGCCAAATACACCTCTTTAAGTCTTTTTGCCACACTGACTTTTTTTTTTTACCAAAAACGTACTAGCAATGTAAGGGAGGTGGACAAAATATCCATTCATGGTTTATTTAAACAACTTCTGTCAAAGAAAACAACAGCAGGAGAAAGAGTTTCCTCGGCTAGAAATCAACTCTTCCTTCACAGGCACAAATGATTGACAGCCACCATATTTCATGTTTATGACTGCAGTGATTATGAAATGAAAAAAGGGAATCGTGTGACAGGATGACAGAGAGGAGGACAGCGCATCAGTCCACAAAACCCACAAGGCTCAGTGCAGGAGATCAGGTTGGGGAAGTCTTAAAAGTTGCCTCTTAAATATCTGTGGCTGATGTCACAATAAATTTCGCCACAAACACATTTCCCCTCTGCGCTTGTGCTGGCACCTCAAACAGGTTTCATTAGTGAGTGTCCAAACGCATATGCTTGGCAATGGAGGTAAAACAAACACAGAGAAACTGATGGAAGACTTTTAACTGCATAGTATTTTTACGTTTACAGCCGAGAACTGGGCCATTGCTTCTATTGACTCATCATGACATAATATCCCTTATTTTTTTTGTGCAAAAAATGGCCAATACTTGCTTTTAATAAATAATAATAGATTGGATTTATCTACACTTTTCCAGACGCTCAAAGCAATTGAAATGTGTCCATTATTCATTCATACTTGGTGATGGTAGCTACTGATCAGTAGCTACCATCACCCAGGGCATACTGACAGAGGCGTGGCTGCCCAGTTCACGCCTACAGCCCCTCTGACCATCAGGTCGTGTCCTTGGGCAAGTGTCTTACCCAAGGACACGCCGACAGTTGACTGACGGGAGCGGGGATCGAGCCGATTCTTCAGTCATTGAGCGACCTGCTCAACCGCCAGAGCCACTGCCCCCCTAAAGGCTTAAAATACAGGATTAACAACTCTTTACCATTTTAAGTGCAACAAATTTGTAAAGATTTTTCAACATTTTTATGTGGTCTTATCTGTGATATCTGTCATTAACCCTTGTGCTATCTATCCTATGACCCCACCCTTCCATTGAGGTGTTCTCCCTACCATGACAAAGGTGGATAAAGGTGGAGAGGATTTCATGTAATCCATGGACACCAGTGAAGATCACAAATCATTGAAGAACAAAGGTTCAGAGCTCTGTCTAGTGGGTCTAGATGACCCCACTCCCAATGTTAAAGTGCCTAGGATAGCACAAAGGTTAAATATGATTTTGTGTTATTATTGCATTTTGAATGCTGACGTTGCTTCAAAGATTCAACTGTCCGCCCTGTTCCTCTGCCAAAAGTCCCAATGAAAACACCCCCTGACTATTCTTATGGTCACATGATTAACTGGATGGATTAATATGTTGAGAAGGAAAACCTTCATGAAGAAGCAAAGTACCACTTTTTGTCAATCATTTTTTTATGTTTTAGCATGATGCATTATGTATCCATCCTGTTTCCATCCTGTATGATAGAAAAAATATATATTTTAAAACTTCCTAAGAATAGGTTCAAACATGGAAACAAAAAATACTTCCATGGTGATCAGCTTGTATTAACTGGTTGTTCATAACATAAGCAGCAATGGTATTTTTTTTTGCACGCACAATAACAGGGAGAATACATAGAGGGGGGCATGAGGGGCCTAAATGAATCTATTTCATATATGAAATGTACTTGATCACAGTGGCGGTTTCACCTGTCTGAAACGCCACACAGGAACTCAAACACACACATACACATCATATGTTCAGGGACCACGCTAATCC
Source organism: Oryzias curvinotus (assembly GCA_023969325.1). Classification (NCBI taxonomy): domain Eukaryota; kingdom Metazoa; phylum Chordata; class Actinopteri; order Beloniformes; family Adrianichthyidae; genus Oryzias; species Oryzias curvinotus. The sequence continues at coordinate 28,572,640 of CM043723.1, forward strand.
TGATTGGATGGGTGCACATATTCAATTCAAACATCCGAGCGACTTCCCTGATGATAATGATGACACACACTGACATACAGTATGTTGTGAACTCCTTTATTATGTTGGGTGGTTTGTTGGGGTGTTTTATGTTAGTATGTTTGGCTGACTTTTCTGCTTACCTTTTTAGTCTAACTTCCTGGGTCAAAGGACCCAAACTCTGGGTTTGGTAGGCATTTGTAGGGCCTGACCAAAATTCAATCATTAAGCTAAAGGTGAATAACCTGGGCCAGGCGAGAGGCCATGTCTTGTAACCCTTGTACTATCTAAGGCACGTTAACATTGGGAGTGGGGTCATCTGGACCCCACTAGACGGTGCGCTGAACCTTTTTTCTTCAATGATTTGTGATCTTCACTGGATCACATGAAATCCTCTCTACCTTTATCCACCTTTGTCATGGTAGGAAGAACACATCAATGTAAGGGTGGGGTCATCTGGACCCCATAAGATAGCACAAGGGATAAAAAATCATGTGCATTGTGGTTCAAGATGGTCAACGTCTGTGTTTTAGAGCTGCTTCTGAAGTCTCTGCTGGTTACCTGCTGTAAAATAAAAATAAAAAAAGAATCACAAGCATTTTCATCCACACAAACCTCTGGAGTGGTTTTTGTTTTTCGCACTGTGGACCGAAGGGGGGCAATCACCTTTCACCATATCCCTTCCGGGGATCGCCACAGCCAATCAGCTTTCACTGAACCGCATTGGTGGTTTGGCAGAGATTTTTGGACGGAAAACCCCTCCCGACCCAACCCTGTGTTTTATCCAGACACAGGGAGATCCAGACTTGGGCCCCCTTGTGGCTACATAGTTAGCAGTAACGTAAAGGATCTTGCCCAAAAACCCACACTGGATGAAGCTCATCGCACCCCTTGGGAATCAAACCCTGGTTTTCCATGCAGCAGCCCTACACGCAGCCAACATTTCCACCATGTACTGTGTTCATTATTAACTTAATACGTAATGATGTGGTCATGCTTAGTTTAGATGGTTATATGGAATGCATCCATTTATCAGGAAATGGCACCACAGCTGCAAATAAAACAACAATGCAAAAGGGCCCGTCATGATGCAGACCCTGGTGTCTAGCTTTTTACTTCTATTCATTTGTAACCAGTTTGTTATTGCATATTAATTAAATAAAAATTATAGCATTTGTCTGGGATTTATGAAAGAAATGATTTAAATGAAATCACTACAAATTGTGCCCAAAATCCATTGATGTTTCTTTACAAAATAAAAGCATAGTGTTGAAAGTACATTTTACCTTAAATGAGCACGTCTTCTTCCAATATTTTAATGGAAATCTTTAAAAATTTGCACAGTAAGGAAAATGTATGCAATTCTATAATGTAACTATCAAAAAACCCTGTGACCTACCACTAGTTCTACGACTGGAAATGAGAATGGCCTGTAACAGGGTGGACATTTGCCATGTCTTGTGCATAGAATCTGGATAAAGTTATTACACCATACAGTACAAAGCAACAGTTTGGACACACCTTCTCATTCAAATGAATGTGGAAGGTGTGTCCAAACTTTTGGTCTGTACTGTAATTTTCCGAGCTGGGCCAAAATGTTTGTTTTTTTTTACTTGAAAAGGCCCTCCTTCAAATGAAATGATAAAAAAAAATGTCAAAATTGTTTATTTTGAAAGTTACAGAGCTGAAAATGGCACTGAATACTGGGAGTGACCCATCTGTCTTCTACTAAAAATCAATGTTTTTATGTCCTCTGCAATGACGCTACATACAAGCATTGCTTTTAAAAAAATCTGGAAAAGGTCCAGGTTGTCTTCCATTTTTTTTTTAAACTGCTAAAATTTCATTCTTTCCATTTTTACATTGGATTAGATCAAATAAAAAAAGAAAAAGCAGTGTTATTTTTTTTCTATTTTGTACCTAAATCAAACTGCTGATGATCTGATCTATGCTTGAAAGTTTCCTGAACTTTATAACACAAATCAATGGAAGCTCTCTGCTGTGGAAATGGTCAGAATCTCAAAGAACCCTTGCAAATCTAAAGGGTTTGAAGCACAGAGGGTAAAATATGTAAATAGGCAGATCATTACATGGTTCATCCCCAAAGCTTGTAGTACACAGAGTATATGCTACCCCGAATCACCTTTGTTTGCCCCCCTGCAAGCAATTTGCAAGTATGAGGCAGAGTCCATCTCAACATGTCACAGAGTTAGGGCAAATGTCAGGCGCCCATACATAAACAAGCTCATTAACAAAGTGGCATCCAAGCTGTCCTAAACTGCATCAAAATGAAGTGCTGATTCAAATTTACCCTTGAGACCACTGGATATAATTAATGCCCCAGAGTTACTCCCCTCTTCCACCTTCACAACTATCAAACTTCTATTCTACTTAAGAACAACAACAACACAACATGTTTCGGTAGCAGTAATGCTTTTTGTGGACACATGTGGTTGTATTTTTTTAACCAAAAGACTCAATCGCACATATTTTAAAATTAGACATTTTTATTTGTCTTCCTGTCAGAAAGGCCAGTCAGCATGAACATCATATCAGACCAAAATGACCTGACCAACAGAAAGCTGGAAGATTGGCTTTACCGTCAGCCTTATGCTATGTTTATGCTGGGCATGTGTCGTGCTGGTTCTTCAGTGCACTCTTAGCATATGGTCACTACTCTATACTAGTGCATGTTCCCAGTCAGCGTTGTAGACCCTGACTGCATAGACTCCTTTGTGGTTGTGAAGACAACTGCTGTGTGAAGCAAGAAGGGGAAAGCTCCTCATCTTGGCCAGTAAGAGAGGCAAAGAAAGTTTAAAAAAAAATGTTTAAAAGCCCCCCTGGGTGTAATGAAATACAGTTTATGAGCTTAACCGCCAAAATCCAATGTGTTGCTGATTTCAACACAAATCCACTGTTTTACAGTCCAACTGTCTGAAGATCACTGATTTATTTATATTAAGAAACAGAAAATCTTTATTTTCACTTTTCATTGAAAGTCAAAACCACATTACGCCAGGTAAGTCATTTGTTATTGCTTTCCATCCAGAACTTTCTTTGAATATCTTTAGAGAAAATTAGACATATGTTAATAAAAATTGTAAATAAGCCAAAGGTAGAAAAACAACACATCAAAGAAAAAGACAAAAAAAATACAGAACTCATCTCAGTCACTATAAAAACTGGAGTATACTATTGAGTCTGTGCCAGTTAAACTGCTTTGGTGCATGTGGTATGAAAGATAATGCAGGGGAGGCACAGAAGCCAAACACAGCAACTGTTCTCAGCTGAATGCTTGGGGCTGATAACAGGAATCTCTGAGACCTGTGACCCCAAATGTGCTCGCTTACTCTGGCCACAGAGAGCATTATTCCATGTCTGTGGCTCCCTGAGTACCTGTTGTCAGCTGTGTGGAGGCAGTCGAGGTGCTTTGACTGACAAAGCCTTTGATCCCACGACGCTTACACACTTCATGAGCAACGCTCCTCTGAAGAAGAAAATCTCCACTCCTCCTGATATTTTGTGCCAGTCAACTTATCCCTTCAGACTTTTCTATCTCTTTGCATTCATCTATATCTGACTCTGTCTGACCCAGAAACACTGATTTACAGTGTTATGATGCAACAAACTATTACAGTGCGGCGGCGGCGGCGTATGTTCACCATGATATCTTTGTTCTGTATGAAGTGAACTGGGTTGGTCATTTGTCACGCAGATAAAAGCTGTGCTGAAGTCAGTATCAGTACTTCCCCATGTTTTTCCATTAATATATATATTTTTATAATTCTCACTCAATTCTTTATTAAAGTTACCTGAAATTTTCTGACCTTTTCAACCCTCCAAACCTTTTTAATCCTTTAACAACCCAACCAAGGCAAAATCAATAAATAAATAAAAAACAAGCATTTTTCTGCTGCTTGTTGCCTTGGGCGAGTAATACATAAAATGAATGTTTTTAATGATATTTCAATGTGCTCTACCATTTGGTTGAGCTGGCAGTAAACGGGTTAAGACCACAGTTTCCTCAGGAATTACTTTCTTTTTTTACACATTTACTTTTCCCATCTAAACGTAAAAAAAAGAAGATTCAGTACAGCAAAAGAGAAACAATGAAGCATTAGTTGTTGTTTTTTTCATAGTCAAGATGAGGTGACTTCATTAATATTTACGGAGCCTTTTCTTCTTATACCCAGTTAGTCCATGTTGCTGTTTTAGCAAAAGTAGATTTTTTAAAGTATTTGTTTTTCAAAGATTTTTACATAAAATGTAAGGTACAATTTGAAAATAGGAAGAAAACATCAATGTAAACAAATCGTTTTAATCTTACAGTTTAAGAGAAAACAGTGCAGACACATTTTAACCGCTCTACTAAGGTAGATTTAGCCATATGTAAGTCTGAGTATGCTAAGTCAAGAATCCACGGCCCACCCACCCATCCAATCATACGGGACCTGATTGTGGGGGATAGTCAAACTCCTCCACCTGGGGCAGGAGCAACCCATCCACCCAGAGAGAGGGCAAACTCCCTACCAGAACTACACGGTATTTAACAATAGACCTATTGTACATAGACCTTTTTTTAATCATTTTCTTAATGAAAATAAGAAAAAAAAATATCACAAAGTTCAGGAGGCCCTAGCCAGCAGTCTTCTCATTCTGCAGCGGCTCTCCGTCTGCTGGTGTAGCAAGCGAACGAGCTCCGCCAGCCCCCTTGGCTGCTAGATGGTCTGCAGAAGGAGAGCCGCTGCAAAGCTGAGTCCATGATTGGTATTTGTGACCCGGGGATCTACCCAAAATTCAGATATTTGAACTCCGGCCATGCAGCCCAAATTGCCCCATGCCGCTCAAATTGCAGAATCTCAGATCGCAACTGTACCATTGACTAGACATGGAAACTGGACGTGGAAAAGATATAGGTTCCGGTTCCGGGTTACAGCACGGACGCGTCTGTGGCTCTCTGCGGCTATACAACTATCTTCAATTGACTTAAAAAGTTGAATTTCTCCAAAACAGAGAGCTGACCATGGCCCCCAAGAAAAGCCAGGACTACGAAGACCTTAAAAAGTCTCTTGATGAAATCCAAGATGCATTGTATCCCTTTATGGAACAAATGAATGCTAAGCTAACTCCGATCTTGGATGGAAGATTTCAGAAGATTCAGGGCTCAAAACGAACAACGAGAAAACCGGGTCGACATTCTGGAGAAAAGACTGGACGATGTGGAACCACAAGTAAGGATGAATAATGTCATTCTCACTGGAGTACCGGTCAAACCTCGGGCAAAGCTGACATAATTTTGCACATATTTTTAAATTTTGATACTTGATCAAATTTTGCTAAGACAATTTCTGAAACAGTGTTGTGTCTATTTTACTGATATAGTAGAATTTTTTTAATCATATCAATGACTTTTATAAGTAATATAATCTGCATATATTTTGAAAAACTAATCTGCATTTGCCATGTTGATTTCTAAAAGTTATTTTTTACATAATAATTAAGTCATTCATCTTTGTCATGTGCTTTATTGATAATTTAAGACTCTTAATTCTGTCTGATAAAAGTTATGAACTGGATATTTATAAATCATATAATAAAATGGTTATAGTATAACGGGGTGGGATTATATAAATTCACTTCCTTCCACTCCCTTTCAAGCAATATTTATTAATATGTCTAATTAGCCGAAGTTTGATTAGTTACTGTATGAATGTATAACTGATGATTGTCCAGTTTTTATGTATTCTTATTTGATTGCTTGAAATAAACCAATTCAAATCAAAATTCAAATCAAATCAAACTGGCTGCCTGTGCAGCGCGAACCGCGAACGCAGCTTTACAATGGTAGGAACTGGATGGCAGCCTCACTAGCAGAAAAAGAAAGAAAATCTGATAAAGCTGCAGTTAAACCTAGATATGCAAGGACTTAATAAAAAGGAACATGACAATTGAAAACTATCAGTTAGCTAAACAGTTAAATATCTATCAGCTAGTGTTCAGTTCTTTTTAATAATAAAGTGAATACAAAGCATGAATCGTTTAGCACTAATAGTTTTCCAAAAACAAATCCATATTTTAATGACCTATAATGATTGGTCATTATGCATATATTATATATTATATTATTTTTGAATGCACTCTATAATAATAGAATTTGTCTGGGATTTGATACAATAAAATATATACAATAATAGGTACATTATAATACCCATTCTATGTATGTATGTATGTATGTATGTATGTATGTATGTATGTATGTATATATGTTAATGTGGTCTATGTTAACAAGGTCCTCATATATAAGTATCTATATCTATATATCCATCTATCTATCTATCTATATATATATATCAATCTTTGCAATACGCGTATCGCAAAAGATGGCAAAATTGCAATAAATGGTAACCTTAAATGTCCTAAAACAATCTTATGGCAGCTTGAAGTATTTAAGGAATCAAATAAATCCCTGTATGCATCACATGGACTCCTTTGATGTTAGATTCCTGCCTCCTATGTAGACGTTATTGACTCCTATTTAAATTAAACGGTTGCAGTGAAATGGAAATGATGTATTTGTTCATGTATCGCAAGTTATATCGCCATCGCAATATTGATAGCTAATACCGCAATTTATGAGTTTTCATCAAATCGTGCAGCCCTAATATATATAAAGACCTTGTTAATATTCTTCTTCTGTGTGTGTGTTGCACTTCTGTGTGCAACACACAAGTATAATTTATTAGAAATATTAAATGAATTTTAACACGTTTTTGCCAAAGTCAATGCAGGTTTGTTTTGCTATTTTATATGAATATACAATAATGAAATGAAAAAGGAATGAGAAGTAACAACATTATAATTCTTAAATTATAATTTCATCTTAATTTTCTAAAGTATATTTAGGGTCACAAATAGGACTAAATAAAATAAATACCAATAAATGTGATATTTTAGCACAAAAAGAAGACAAACTAATGCAAATTGCAGATGCATTGATATATGCAACATATTAAAATGTCCTTCCTGCTTCTATGGAGGGTGATGATCATCTGTGACTGTATCACTGTATTCGCACTTCGTTCTGTATCATTTTAAGTTGTTTGTTTTGAATGCTTCAGAAATTAATTAGGACACATATTTTATGCATTGAGCTTTAAATTCAGTATGAAGATTTGCAATGCACTGCATGAGAGCTTTACTTAAGCTCCTCAGTAAAATAATTATGCTCAGAATCTTGAAGAAAAACAAAGACTTAAGAGTACATACACTGAAGTCTTGAAGACAGTCCTTATTAATTTCATTCGTCATCCAGCCTGAAAACGTGTCACACTTGGAATAGGAAAGGAAGCAGTCAATTTTGTAAATGGGTAAAGGTCAATTACAGTGTAATGGATAATCCCAGTGGTGTTTTTCTGTTTATATTGCCAGTAATAAGTCAGAAATGATGTCTTTCTCGAATGACTCTACACTTACCAGAGGGCTATAGAATTCGCCTTTTTCTTTGTGTTCTACCTGACTGCAAAAGAAAGACGGGCTGACAACAACTCCCTAATTGCATGCCGCTCACAAACATATCCATTTAATGTTGGTTCCCTGAATGTGTGGATATTCAGAGTGTTTGAACACACAAAAGATGCCGCTTTATCAAAGATCCTCCAAGAGCACATTAATAAAGCAGAGAAAGTGATGGGAGCTGGAAACGAGGCAGAGATGGAGCACAGGTTGGTGTGCTGATCCCGTCTGTCTGCAGCCCCCTGACAGAGTTAAGCCTATTAACTAATAAAGAGGATGTGGATGAAAACAAGGAAAGAGGCTCTTAATCAGGTTGGCCTGTGGTTTTGAGGCCTAAGTTGCTGAGACTTGAGACCTTAAATCCTGTAAGCCAATGACCTCGCCAAACCTCAATCACTTCATCCTTTCTTTACCTGAAACAGACGCCTATGTGCGTTATACCATATTCACTTTAGGAAACAAAGAAAGGCTGAATTAATTATTTCACTGCTTAAATGGTCTGTCCAGTAAATCATTTGTCCTGTTTTGCACAATAAAAGAATAATAGCTATTTGGCCAGGGTATTGGAAGTGTAACCCTAAAGCATATGAGAAAAAGCTTAACTGGAAACATGTTTACTAGCTACTGGCTTTGAGCCAACTTCCTGTTTCAGAAATTTTGGAAGTGTGTTTCCCCCAGGATTTACAGAAAAATGTCTTCATTAAGGCACCAGATGAGTTTCATCCATATGCAGTGGCATGCCAAAAACCATAAACCCTCAAGAATAATAATAATAATAATAATAATAAAATTGAGGAATTTAAAATTTAACAACAATTTAACAACAGTTAGAGATGTTTCTATTCAGTGTATTTGTAAAGCAGCAGTTCCCAGCTGTGATGGTCTCAAGGCAATAGAGTTTGGCACCTCGGTGAAACCATGGAAAGCTGTAGAGAGTCCGTGACACTAATTTGTCATGGACATTCCCTAATGAGAGACCAAAGAAATGCTCTGTCTTTCCACACAAACAAGAAAAAATGTTTATACCACAAACAAAATCGGAATCATCTCGTCATGTTATCTTAAGGATGTAGGATCCTGACAACCAGGCATGCTGTTTACGAGTAGACATACTATCTGCAAAGAAACAACAAAGGTTTTGGTTCAGACACCTAAACAACTTTTCATGGAGCTTTATGTTGGAGTTGTCTATGCAAAGGTTTAGAGAAAACACATTTTAACCACTCTACTAAGGTAGACTTAGCTATATGTAAGTTTGAATATGCTAAGTCAAAATTCCACGGCCCATCCATCCATCCATCCATCCATCCATCCATCCATCCCTTTGATAGATGATGTGCTTGTGCGGTGGCAGAAATTTAAAATAAAAGTCTGACCCTGTAAATTAAAGTATTATTGTTGTTTTTGAATGACTTATGACATGAATTGGTTTGTGTTTATTCGGAAACTTGTGATTTATTAGAAATGAATAATTAATTGCGAAAATTTGTTGTTCTGCATTTCTACAATACACACATGTGTGTAATGGAAACACAGCTTATGACATCACCAACACAAAGTCAGCCAAACAAATTACTGAAGATAAAAATCTATTACTGTTTCAAGAAAACCTTTGCAGTTACACAAAAAGGTCCCTACAGAGAAACACAAGCCGGACAAACAATCCAAAGTCAACAGAGGTTGACTTTGGAGCCAAGCTTTAGACGAACTGCACAACCGAAAGTAGAAAATTGTTTGAAAAGAAGGCAATATAAAGACAACATCAATGGAAGAGTGACTGACCATTAGAACACTGACAATTGTAGATCTTTCTTACAGAGAAATTGCAGTAAATTGAGTACAGTTTCCTTTAACATCAGACAAATGAGGGAAAACTCTGACAGGAAGAGGTCTGGCAGACCCAAAGTCTCAGCTGAACCAGAACATCAGTTCCTGAGAGTTATTAGCTGCATGATAGACGGCTCAGGGGACAACAGGTTCAACAACAGCTAGATTGTGGTTGTTGAGTTTTAACTGTGAAAAGATTCTCAGACAAAAAGCCATAGCTAAAGCATTTGAAAAAGTCTGGTACGTAACATTTCATAACTAGAAAAAACACTGAAGTATTAAGGACTGGAAGACGGTGTAACTGGCAATGAATCCATATTTGAAATATTTGGTTTAGTATGCAAAAACATTGCATGCAGTCAAAAGCAAGGCTTTACAGTGTGGCATTCACGGTCAAAGTTGAAAGAAGGAGTGTGATGAATGGGGCTATTTTGCTGGAATCAGTGGCATGCAGCTTCCTCTGAAATGTGCTCTGTTGGTCACAAGTTCATTCAACAAGATAATGTCCCAGCACATAACTCAACGCTCTGTCAGACCTACATGAAGACAAAAGGGCAAGAAGGTTAAGGTTTAGGTTTCTAAACTCCAACCCCATTGAGTTGGTTGGAATAAACTGGACAAAAGAGTAAAAGCAAGGTAAAATACAAGTGTCAAACATTTATGGGGACCTCAGCTGGAGACTGTTGTTATGTTGGTTTAGTATCCCTCAACTGTGCTCAGATGTTACTTTGATTCATTGGAAATCAAATCAGTAAATTGATTCTTCTATTGTGTAGTATCATTTTACTTCAGAGGGCAACAGGAATTCACTCCAAATGAAAAATTGGAAAGACTGACACATTCTAAAAATGTGGATCTATTTCCAAAATGACACTGTAAACTAAATGAGGAGGAAAAAAAGCTTTGGATACAAGTGGTGTCCTTTCTCTGCCTTTATTAGAGCAACTCTAACACCGATGGCTATAGAGGGACAAATCAATCAACATTATGGTACCGATGGGGATAATGAAAACCCCCATCTCTTTTTTTTTAATGCAGTAAAATCAATAATTTATACATCTTCATAACATGTTTGTAAAAGCAGAATAGAATGAAAAAACTGATTAAAGCTAAAACATTTGTAGGAGAAGCTGAAGTTAGGATTTATTGATCAAGACTTTTGAAATTCTAATTTTTGGTGTCCAGGTAATAAAAGTATTTGCTTTGTCTTTACTCTGCATTTATCCATGTTCCAGGATGTAATGCCATCTTTTGTTTGAGAAGCTAAAATGCTTATAGCGTTATGTAAAATGGATCGTAGGACTTCACCCAACATTTTCTGTGAAATAGCTCAACTTCTCTGATCATCTGACTTATCAAGTGAGGCAGATGTGGAAACGTTGGAGAGTTGAGGCTGAGCCAAATGAATTTTACACAATGCAAAAACAGGTACCATAGAAATAGTCAAGATGGCAGATTTTCTTTAAATAAGAAAAAAAAAAATCTGCTAATGGGCCAAGAAAAATTGTCTCACCAAAAGTTCTTATTTTATGAATGTTATTATTTGATGTCCTTTTTTGATGTTATATCATATAGATATATTTCTGAATGCCGTTTTTGCTGCCACAGATAAATGAAATTTCCCCATTGTGGGATTAATAAAGTCATCTATATCTATGTGTTCTCATACTTTTTGGAGATTTATCTAATTACAGGGTAAAATTCTGCACCAGATTGTCTTCAATCAACCAAAAACAACAGAAGAAGAAACATTTACTGCAGCAAAGCTCTGATAAAATATTGGATACTTTAAAGGGTTTTTTATGAAAAACTTAAAAGTGGAAAGCTTCCTGACACAACACTGTATTCTATCCAGGCTGGGGACCGGCACAGGCAGACCCAGGCTTGGGCCCCCCCCTTAGTTAGGGTCGTCCACAGGGACCCGGACTGGATGAAGCTTATTGCAGACTCGGACCCTGATTTCTCATGAGCCACTCCTATCTTTTAAGATATTAGTAAATATCTTAAAAATGACATTTAATGATGTCATTTCTAAATTTTTACTAGTTCATGTTTCACACAGTATAAAGTCTTTAACTTCATGTGGTTCAACATGAAGGCCCTTCAGAAGTCCTGACCAAGCAGGAAAGTGTTGGTACATTACTGTTTTGTTGCTCCGATGCTTTTAGTGGTAAAACAAGCATAATTGGGAAAGTAACATGTTTGTGTCACATTTGACAAGGAGAAAAAATTCCCTTCCTTCTGTGTCTAGTTCATGTAGAAAAATGTGGCCACAGAATTAGTTCTTTTATTCGAGCAGAGTCAATGAAAGGTTATAGCCTTAAAAATAAAACATAAAAGGCTGATGTGTTAACAACTATTAATCTTAACCATTTCTCACATTCCTTTTCCACAAAATGTTACCATGGAGACAGACCTGCATCACCACCAGCATGAAAAAAAAAAGAAAAGAAAATCACTTTTCACAAATTCAGTTGTTTCTTGGGTCTTTATCAGTTTAAAAAAACAAGTCAATTATCTTAATATTTTAATGTTTGTGAAAATGAGACTTGAGCTCTTAAGTCCTTTGTAACGTATTAAACCAACAAGGCAAATTCAGATGTGGAATATTTCATTTAGTAGAGTATGAATGCAGCCGCCTGCAGGACTCTTGTACATAATTATTGAGATTGTTGTTGTAAAGAGACCGTCTACTGTTCTTTTCTTAAGCCATCAGTGTATTTCTCTGGGTTTTATTAAGACTTTTTTTTCTAGTAACCTTTGACAATGCCTAATTAAAACAAAGACAAACAAAAGTGGAATATTTACATAGTTATGTACTCATTTGTCACTGGTATTTTGTCTCTGTAGTGAAACAAAACAGTAGGACATTGGAAGAAGAAATGCCTTAAAAAAACATTACTAATCAATTCTTTATTATTTTACCTTCACAAACTTAAACTGGTAAAGTGCCAACACTGGTGTCAGCATATCCGAAAACAATGTTATGCCTTTATTGTATGGGATTACCACAAGCGTATAGCTTAAATACTCCTCACTGATAAATCTCACATGTGACTCATATCAGATACTAATTTTTGAACCAAACAAATAAAAAAAAAACCAATAAACACAGCATTGTTCAGGTTTTGAAAACAAGCATTATAGATCTAGAACACCTGTGATCCTGTAACTGATTGGTCTTTATTAGATTGAAATCATTTTTCCCCGAATTTGATTTTGACACCGTTTGTTGACCCATTAAGCCCCTCATTTATTGATGTAAAATCTGAGTTAGCAAGGGGTTATGAATGGGACAATGAAGCTTGACTGTAAAGGTCTGAGGACTGAAGATGAGCGCTTTGCAAGCTCCATTGGTGCAGGAAAGCAGGAATCAATCTGGAGATCCTGTTACTCTGCCTGCATGGGTAATGTCCTGAGATGATCTTTCAAAGGCAAGAATCACAGTGGGAAGAGGACTATAGATCAGATCAGAACTGAGCTTGAGTCCAGGAGCTGGTTGAATTTGAAACTATCTTTTTCTTTTTTCAGGAAACATTTTTTGGGACTGTCCAATAATAAAAGTGCCACTAGAAACCTTTTTAAGATGTTTGTTTGCCAGATTTATGTTTAGAAATATACCCTCTCCCATCCACCAAAAGTACATCCTGTTAAGCCAACAGATTTTGATCTGAAAATGTTCTAATTATGATCACTGACAAGATTGAAGATGGGTTGAAGATGGTGAGTCATTTTGGTAAATCACATCCATGATTCAGAAATCCAAATCCTTAAACTGCTCCAGATGTCAGCAACACCTCATGAGACTTGGCAAAGGCATATGCAGGATGAGGCACAGGACAGGTGAGGCAGAAAGGCAGGTGATCTGCAGAACACTGAAGACTTTATAGAAGCTGGACTTGAAATGAGCAGCAGAAGTAGTGTGTGTAATCCTGCTGATGACCAGCTAACAGGCAGCAATCTGACAAAAAGGTAACAATTAATCTAATTCAGGCTTGAAGCCCACATGTAGCCATTGAAAGCCTTCCAGAGTGGTGCTGTGGTGCACTGAGTGAGCTCTGCAGTCATCAGTAAAGTCCCAGACATGACCGACGCGTGCCCACCAGCAGAAAGAATGAGGAGGGAACCTGGGCTTTATCCGCTCTGGTCTTTGGGGAATATTAACGGCTCGAGGTGAAGTGAGTTGAATCAACGACTTTTCTAGCAATTTAAAAGCTCCAATGTTTGTTTGTCTTGTGACCAGACCATAATCACTGCCTTTGGGACTTGAAAACTGCTTTGCCAATGCAGGTTGTGGTTGGATGACAGCAGGAATGAGTACTTCAAACAACAACAAGGACTAGTCTACTAAACCCATGAAGATACCGTTTCAGAGTTTCTTGGAGACCTTTTACTAAAATCACCCATAATGACACTTTATCAAGACATTATGACCACACTTGCACCATGTCATAATAGTGGGACTAGTACTGTGGCTCAGACCATAAATATCAAATGATCAAAGGAAAAAGATAAGCGTATAATTAATTCCTCACACGAGTTTCCAAAAGCATATTTCTGAAACAAACTTTCTGGACAGAACTCTGGCTTTTCAAAGCCTTTATCAAACCGACGTGCCACACTGGAGCCAACAGAAGAACAGCAGGATCAATAGCAGGCCTGCACTTAACCTGCCTGTGTGTTTGGTAGTTAGGTGACTATGTGGACATACGTCTTTCTCCAGCATCAACCCGCAGCTGGAGGCCTGCAGGCTCTGCCCTAAGGCCTAATCAACCCTCAGCGGATCACCAAGAGAGCACGGCTCCAAACCAACATCAATGAGGAGCAAGCAGAGACACAGGTGCAGTGACTGATTCAATAAAACCTCTGCTACTCAAGATAAAATGCTCTGTCAAAGTTCAGCCCGTCAGCTTGTAACACTACTGGTACTCTTGATGTCTGATGCTTCAAGAAAAAAATTTTCATTAATAAATATCTTCACTGTTTGTTGACGCAGTTGCTGATAATATTTAGTGTGGTTTCTTGTTTAGTTGTTGCCAACAATAAAGGCCTTTTGTCAACTGCTGTGATGCTTTCAACTAACACATGACCATATGGTGAACAGACATTTCATGGGCAAAACAAATTGCAGATCTCACAAACACGACCAGGGATTTACACAGGAAGTTCCCCTGCAAAGAAATAATGTAGTTAACCATATAATTGATCAAACAATTGGTCTCAGGTTTTTTATATTTGCATCATTGACAATAATATCATACTGAGGCAGAAACTAAGGTTTCTGTGGCCTAACTAATATGAGTCAAACTTTTTTTTTAAAGTGAATAAGTAAAGCAGCAGATGATTTTAAAATTCTAGGGCTGAATTGTATCAGGCTCCAACAGCTTGAGACTAAGTAGATACAAAACTATTTCAAAGGAAATTACAAAAACTAGAAAAAAAAAGTAACTTTGATTGAACGGAAATATCCCAAAACGCTGCTCCAGACTCCTAAGCAAAAATGAGTTTTATGCTTTACAACTTTGAGGCACTTGTAATGTTGAATTTTCAAACCCTTCTCACACATTTTGACTTATGGAGGCTAAACTGAAACGTGTTTGACTCAAGGAGATTTCGATTTAACAAATGTTCTGTGTAAATTTCAATACATGCATTATTTCAGCAAAATGACAGCCGGCTGCTGCAACAGAATAGACACAAACTTAACTAAAGGCCGCGTCACACAGCCGCTACGTACAATGTGACCATATTGCTTGGATGAAAACTGGTCATACATGAATATATGTGGAAAAAGTGAGAAAGGTTGTGGTCCTTAAGTGAACTTTTCCCAAATGTATCATGAGGAGTACAGCTAAACCATGTAAAGAGCACGTAAACCCGCGCTTCTCTTCGACATTCGGAGCACTGAGTAGGCATCAGATCAGCACCATGGTCAGCTCCCACCGCTGGCTCTGATGAAACAGTCGGATTCCTGATCTGCACCAGTTCTTTGTCAGCTGCCGGGGGGGGGGACCCCGCTCAGACCTGACATTTACGTGAGATGGGTCAGGCATCCGTCCAGAGTCACATCTGCGCCTGCTGTCCTCGGCCTCCTGCGTGATTTCTGAGTCGTGCATGAACATGCTGGATTATTGTGCTGTTTTTGTTTATGTGTCAGTTACGTTATTCTATAGTATTATATGCGCCATAAATGCATAATAAAAAATATTACATCGGTAGTACATGCATGAAAAGTCTCGTAGACATACGTAGAACGGTTGTGGAAAGGCACAATTTTGCGTATGCATCTCACAAATATTACGCATGATTGCGAAGGAGTTACGCTCAAAACCAAATTGATGTAAAGACCCTCGAAGGACATCTGCACATATCGACGAATGTCAAACGCAAAAAACGCGTATGAATTACGTATATCACGTACGACGGAGTATTAGGGCCACCAAAAAAAAAAAAAAGTTAAATTACGACTTTTTATCTCGTAAATTTAGGAGATAAAAAGTCGTAAGTTTAGGAGATAAAAACTCGTAAATTTAGGAGATAAAAACTCGTAAATTTTCAAGATTTTAAATTTATGATTAATGTGAACGTCGCACAGCAGCAGAGCAGACCCACTAAACTTTGTTAAGCAGGCGAGATGAATGTTCATTGATAACGTTCCAAATGTCTGGAAGCTATTGATGGGTGATGCGGGATCTCTGCAGCCCGATGAAGCCATCGTCGGTATTCCTTCAACTGTCCACGTCAATCCTTACTTCCTCCACCAAAGACAAATCTCTACATTTGTGTGACGCTTCCGTACGAGGAGGAGCACTTATTTGTCATTTTCAACGTTCTAATGATTATATAAAAGACTATTTTCATTCCTCTTTATTGTTTTATGCTGAAACTGGACATTTCATCTGCAGGAGGGGGCGTTTGTAAAACTGTTTACTTCCGCATTGGTGTTGGGATGACACGTTCATGACGTAATGAGACAAATGAACTTCAGGTTATGTGAATGAAAAGGAGAATAAAGGCTGCAGCGGTCCTCTACACCCAAACGTGTCTCTGAGCTCCTTATTTTACGCATTAAACTCCGCTTTACTAACACTGAACCCCGGACAGACGGTTCCACTGACAAAAATCTGATTTGAAGTCATCTAAAGGTTCAGAATCTGTTTTTTAAACCTGTAATCCGGAAATAAAGCTTCACAAAAGGCTCCACGTATTTAATCTTCAAGCTAGGCTCCGATAAACGGACAACTTCGGTGTTTTCTCCTTAATCTACGACTTTTTATCTCGTAAATTTACGAGATAAAAAGTCGTAATTTAACTTTTTTTGGTGGCCCTAATACTCCGTCGTAATCACGCATGTATCATGAAAGACTGAAAATTCAAATGTAAAAAAAAATGGACAAATCGTAAATAACGACAGTGTGACATGACCTTAAGGTTACGTCCTTCTTATTTTTTTTTTTTAATCTGTCAACTGATTAGTTGATTT
This sequence comes from Oryzias curvinotus, assembly GCA_023969325.1. NCBI lineage: Eukaryota > Metazoa > Chordata > Actinopteri > Beloniformes > Adrianichthyidae > Oryzias > Oryzias curvinotus. The sequence continues at coordinate 28,589,480 of CM043723.1, forward strand.
AACCTGAACATTTCATAAAGCAAGATCTTCCTTTTATCAAGCAGAATATAGTTTTAATAAATACTGCTCATGTTCCTGAAGCAGTAAGAAAGATTCCTTTTGGAGGCCTGCACTAAAAGCAGCAGCATGTTTGGCAAACGCCTCTTAACTGGAGCGTGTCACTTGGACAGCCACGCGAGCGTGAGCAGTCATTTTTCCTCTTTATCTCTGCCTGCCCTGCAGAGATGTTGAAGCCTCTTTTCCGGCCTTCACACGTGACTTCACATTCCCACAATCTTTCCACATCCAAATAAAACCGATTTCACAACACAGGCAACGTCAAAGCCTATCCCATCAGTCTCCTTAGAAATGCGGGGACTTTTACTGCTTTATGACCCAAAAAAGGAAGAATGACTTTATTAGATAATTAGTAAAAGAAGCCAAGAAAGCACAATAAACTTGTGTATTTTTACTGTTGATTTTCAAAACAAGTGTTTAATGGGAAGACGAGGAGAATTTCTGAACAGATTTCTGGTACAAATAGAGGCACCAACATGCTTCAGCATGGTGTGCAGATGAAGTCAGCTCAGTGAAGACTTTTGACAGTGCAGCCTGGTCCATCAGTCTGACATCGCAGTGCAGGAACTTCATCATAAAAATTATAAAAATGTCAGAAAACCTGACATATGCGAGCACTGGCTCTAGTTTTTACCACAAGAAAACAAATCCATGACAAACAAATCAATCGGCCATCTACACCATGGCTGTCGCCTGTTTGGCCCAGTGGAACCGAGCTGTCAGTGAGACTAATAAGCCTATTTTTATTTTTAACTGCTTGTGCTTCACTGACATTCAGCCTCTAGCTGAGGTCAAACTCTTATTAAGTGAAATTACTGCAAAGAAAGTACCTCTCGCGGCACACTGAAACATTAGCTCTGGGTTGCTCTTGCAGGTGAAATGAATCATAAATGTGTCTGACAGAGACACTGCATGCATTCATTATTGTCAGAGCAGACGGGAGGCGCGGGTCTGAACGGAGCAACGGCTGAATGAAACAATCTGCCCAACACTGTTAATGACCCCAGGCTGATTATCTGTGTTGATTAAAGCAGATTTAATCGTGACAATGGGCAAAGATTTTCAGCTCTAGCTTCTCCTACATGATGGTGCGGACTCCGTTCCCACAAAGCTCAGGAAAACAAACATTTGATTTTCCAACTGCCAGTTCAGCTGGTAAGGATGCTCACCTGCCCTTCTCCTTTTAGGGAGCTCATGCAGGCCCCGAAAAATGCATGTGGAGGAACTCGTCCATCATTTCCTTATTTCTATGTAGATTGATAAAATATGCACACAATAAATACCGGACACCCTGTGAGGGACAAGGCTGTTTTCAGTTAAAATCTACAAAATAAACACAACTATTTTCACCTGATGACAAGATTATAAGTCAATTCTTGCTGCTACAAAGTTGTGAATCTTTATGCAAAACTTTTAAATTCTAAAAATTAAAAAAAAACAAAAAAACAAAACAGAATTTTGCAACTACACTGTTCTCATTAAATCACTATTTTGCAACTAATCACAAACTAACTCACGCACAAACACGGCGATGTTGGTGATGGGACTAATTTATTTTAATAATAAATCAAACGTATTCTAATTAGGGCGTCACCATGTGAGGAAAACTCACAATATGCGATATGAGTGATATAATATTGCGATAACTAAATAATTTGCTGTATTTAAACAGATAGCAAAATGACCAAAAACATCATTCCCATTTCATTGCAAGAGTTTAAAAAGTAAACTCCAAATGACCCTCGACGATGTAGGAGGCAAGCATCTAACATAAAAGGCTCCATCCGATTGGTCAAATGCATGAAGGGATTTTTTTTTTGATTCGTCAAATGCTTCAAGCTGCCATAAGATTGTTTTAAGACATTTAAAGTTACCATTTATTGCAAATTTTGATTGATTGCGATATGCTTTTTGCACAGCTTGATATCGCGATAACAATAAATTTGCGGTATATTGTGCAGGCCTACTTCTCCTACTACTTTAGGCCTACTTTGAAAAGCACAAAATGTAAAAACAAGAAGCAAGTCTGTAAAAAGCCATTTTTGTTTGTTTCTTTTTTTTCTTTTCTGTTTTTACCTGCAGCCACTCTGGACAACACACAACAAGCTGGCAAGTTGAAGGAGCATTTCTTACGATGTAGGAAAGTCATAAACACATTCACTTTAAGTCCCAGACTTAATCATTTTATCTTTTTTACTGCTTACTAAAAATAAAAAATAAACCTGCTCATGATGTAAAGTCACGGCGTCATCAGTCCGATTTACAAACAATTGAACCCTGCAGAGTAGATTATTCACCATTTGATTCACAACAGGTTAATTATGTTGATAAAAAATTTATTTTAACATTTTCATTTAATAAACAAACCATAGCATTAAGAAAAAAAAAAAATCACCAAAATTATTACTATTATTGAAGTGCTTTTACTCACAAATGAAGTCCCTGTGCCTTGAGGCAGGCGTACTGCTGCCTCATCTAGTGTATTTCCAATGCACAGTTTTCGCAGATAAAAAAAAAAAAAAAAGACTTATACGTAGTGATATTTCTGCCACTACGTTGCACACAAAACTTTCTAAGTTGGAAATGAAAATGTTTGCTTTTCAATTTTTTTTTTTTTTTGCTTTCAAAAATTATTTTTACGTTTGTAAAACTCAGGTTTTGGCGTTGGTTGTGTGTCACATCTTGCTTTTTTTCCTATCTTTGATTTTGTTAGCAGGTAAGTAACTGCACTGTGGTGCTGTGTGGTACCTGGACTACCGTGTCAACTTCACCTGGACAAATTCCTCCAGAATCACACCAAACAATTCCTCTTTCTCTGACTTCACTCTCAGACAACACACAGCTGCGAGTGATCGCCTCATTTATTCAGACACACCCATAATCGTCACACCTGGACAAGAAACAAAACAGGAAATAACACAAACCACTTTCAAATTAAAGTACACTACAGAAAATAAATGCAAAATAAAGCAGAAATTGAGGTCACATTCCAACAGATTTTACTGACCACTCTGAGCGTTATAAAACTGCCACAGCCAAAAAACTTTTTGCATGCGTTGTGAGTCATCTTACTATTTCCTATCTTTGATTTTGCTTTCAGCTTGGTGTGACAAAGCTCCCATCAAACAGCTGCTGGTTGGTCCAGATTCTAACCATATTTCACCATATTAATCTAACATGGCGTCTGCTACCGAGGCTCAGAAGCTGAACCAGCTCTTTTTTCTTTTTACCCTCAATTTTGTCTCTATGGATGAAGACGTTTTCATTTTTTACCATTTTAACAATAATTCATACTGTCTTTCCTTCCTGGGAATTTATGGCTGAGGATCTCCTGAAACTGTAAAGTTCATCTGCTGACTTTAAATCCACAGGCCTGTGTGTGATCTGTGAATCCTGCAGATCAAATTATTGGTAAAAAGTTTGATTTTCTTTAAGATCTGTTTGTTAAAACCAAACAATAAAAGATTGAAAGCACATATTATTTAATGCTGCACAGGTGTTTGGGATCAGATGAACAGCAATAATAAGCAACAGAATGACGGCTCACCAAAGGAGACTTAGTGTATTTAACAGAAGAAGCATTTTTTACTTTTGTGTTCATCTTCACAGTGTCTCATGTTTAGCAATCGTGAGCGTTTGTCCAAAGTAAAAAAAAAAAAAACTCATGAAAAATGCTATTTTCTCCTAAAATAAAACAATAGTTCAGATTTGATTTTAGCTGCTGTGCTGCAGCTCAGCCAGTGTGTGGCGCCGGCTGGGCCGCTCTTGTTCGTTTGAACAGGAAATTTGTACATTTGCTACCAAGAAAACAGAAAAGAAGTAATAATAGAATAGATGTCTAAAAAAGTCATATTTGACTTTAACTTTCTTTAACCTTCTGGGGCGGCCGTGGAGCAGCAGTAGAGCGATCGTAAAATTGCAGGTTCGATTCCCGCCTTGCACGCCCATGTGTCAAAGTGTCCTTGGGCAAGACACTGAACCCCACCTTGCCTCTGGTGGGAGGTGTTCGGCAGCGGAGCTACCATCAGTGTGTGAATGGGACTGTGACTGTCCTTGTAGGTAGAAAAGCACTATATAAGTATACGCCATTTACCATTTAATTAAAAAAAAAGCATACTATTTATATATTATTAAGCTACTGTATATTTCCTCTGACTTCACTGTATAAACTAAAGGTGTACCTCATTTTTAAATGCTGAATTGTGGCTGTTTGGCTAAAAAAATGACATTATGTTTGCATAAAATAATAAATGCTTAGAAATGACATTTTAGCTACCGAAGTATTCAACACAGGTGTTCCTCTCCCCAGGTGGGAATGTCGTTCCTGTATAATGCCATCAACCAGTTTTCTAGCCGTTTCCTTGGCCTTGTACCTTTCATTAGGAATTTTCTTTCTCAACCAAAACACCATCAAAGGGGTTTCAACAAGTATCTATGAGAGAAAAGCTTCAGCAGCAGCAGATCTGAGAAGGATTTCACTTCAAAGCTAATGATTTTAAAGTCACATAAAGAGCGAAAAACACTAAACAAAAATCTACTCTATTTATGCTTCCAGATTTTAGATATAAAAGACCCTATGAGAAAGAAAGTTCCAGTTCAAACAGGCTGACAGCTAAAGCTTTTTGCAGGAGATGAAGTGGAGTCACCACAGGAAACAGGGAAAAACCCCTGAAACCTCCACTGTCTCCTCTCGCCATGCAGTCGCACAAATCCGACAGCTGATGTACGGCAACCTACCTTGAAACTGAAAATATACATATGCATTATTTATCGTATGCTTTTGTCATTCTACTCCATTCCTTTCCACATTCAACTGAAGACTGCTCCTTTCTCCAGAGGAGTCCAAAGTAAGGATTGTACTTTACTGCTGATTTCAAAATCCAACTTTGTGTGTGTGGGTGTGTGTGTGTGTGTGTGTGTGTGTAGGTGTGTGTGTGTGTTTACAAAACACAACATCCATGAGAAAAAATGAACCATCTGGAAAATGATTCTGTGTGAAGCAGAATGGAAGAGCAGGACTCCGTTTGAGATTTTTGCGGTGAATCATCACTTCCTCTAGCACAGTGGTTCCCAAACTTTTTCTGCAGGGCCCCCCTTTCTGAAAATTACAATATTTTCGAGCCCCCCCACACTGACACAAACATACAGTCCTTTGCTTCTAAACTCCACCGCGCCTTATAACATGTGGTTAATGAGAAATCTTTCTCTGAACGGTAGAATTATGTTATCTAAAGCTGAAGGAATCTCTAGATCTGTCTATGTGTCTCTGTCTTTAGAAATTCCAAAACACATCTGTAACCTATTAAACAAAATATTATTTTATTTTATTTGGAGGAAAAAATTTCATTACTTACTAACAAAAATTTTTTGGTGTAACACCAGAAAACATGGGGGCATGGATGTATTAACCTTTAAAACTTTAAACAACTCTTTTAAAATAAAGTGGTTAAGTAATTTATTGAAAGGGGAAGACAATATCTGGAATGCATTTCCCAAATATATATTTGACACACTGGGAGGCATTTAATTCTTGCTAAAATGTAATTGTAAAATTGAAAAATTACCCACAAAACTTTCAAACTTTTACAAACAAGCCCTGCTGGCCTGGAAATTCCTTTATAAACATAATTTTTCTCCAACAACTTGTTTTATTTGGAATAACAGTAATGTACAATACAAAAATAAATCACTTTTTTTCCTAGATGGTATGATAATGGTATTGTTTTAATCAGACAATTCTCATGGACATCTTCTGACGTATGGAAAATTTCTTTTAGAATTCGGTATTCCTGTTCCACCCAGAGAATATGCAATAGTGATAGATGCCGTTCCAACCAGTCTACTACAACTGTTTACAGGGATTTATAACACAAGTCAATTAAGAACCCAGACAATTTTTTTGGACAATGTGGATATTTGTGTTCATTCAGTTTCCAATAAACAAATAAGAAATCTTTTACATAACACAACCTTACCTGCTGGGAGGTTTTACTGGGAATCCAAATTTGTGGACATTAAATGGACACATGCTTGGACTATTAGTAATAAATACTGTCTAAATAACAAAATAAAAGAGGTGTCCTTCAAAATATTGCATTGTATATATCCTACCAAAATTTGAGTAGATTTGTTGGACATGGACCTGTTTTGTTCATTCTGTGGAACTCAGGAGGAAACTATTTATCATCTGTTTGTGGACTGCAGACATACAAATAAGGTTTGGATTGAAGTGGGAAACTATATTAGAAATATAACTAAACAAACTGTTACATTTTTAGAAAAATACATTATTCTGGGTTACCTTAATGTCAAAGTAGACAAAGATTGTATCTTCATTACACAATTGTGTTTATTATTGGCAAAATTCTATATTCATAAAACCAAATGGTCAAAGTCCAAAACTAAATTCCAGCAATTTTTGAGTGAAATCAATCAGTAATGTACCATTATCAAACATCTGCAAAACCAAAAAGCTATTCGGACTAATTTCATTTTTGAAAGTTTTAAAATGTATTAAACCCCAAAGATTTTTGAAGTAAAAATTCTTTTTCTCTTATGTTGTATATGTATGTGTATATATTTATATACTTTTTCTTTTATTTCTTATATTTTTCTGCAATATGTACACATTTCAATTCCCCCTGAGACATTCACATTGTTATTGTATTATGTTGTTTGTCAATAAAGTATGAAAAAAAAAAACTCCACCGCGCCCCCCCCTGCAATACCTCCGCGCCCCCCCCAGGGGGCGCGCCCCCCAGTTTGGGAACCACTGCTCTAGCATGACATCACTCACTGTTCCTCCACCCGTAGTGCATTAAGCTAATTCAAAGTTTGCGTCGCCACAGCCTGATCAATTCGCCGACTGACTGATTTAAGCTGCTGGAGCCATTTCTGTTAGAAAAATGCTCAGCCACTCACACATAAACCACTTTTTTTTTTAATCTTCTGATGGAAATGCAAACCTACCTCTGTGCCGAAAAAGAAGAACTTGTTAAAATAAAAAAAATTGTTCATCACTTTCTTATACAATGAATACTCGCCGTACATTTAGAAACTGCTAACAAGGTTTTTTTTTCATGAGACATCCGTCATTTTGGAGAAACTGGCTACTAAAACAATCTCCTCTACAGTAGGGAAAAGCTCATATAGGCACTGCAGTTGGGTGTTTGTAACAATCATCACTGTACAATTAACTGATTGACTTTCCACTACTACTCAACATTTCCCTTTCTTTTTTTTTGCTTTAGTTCCAGCAAAGCTTTTTTGTTGATTAAGGCTTTTTTTTTTTAATGAAATGTTCAATCATTTAATCAAACCAGACAGTTAATCACAAACCGATCAATCAAAAATGTCTTCAAATCTCCCCCTGTCACAAGTACGAGCTCTGCCTCCCCCTCCGGTCGCCGGCGGGAGACGTATCCGGCGCACACTTCCTGACTCTTGTTCATGCATCAACCAATGCATACTTAAGCTCTGCACCGAGTTAGTATGTTTGTGCCACTCTGCAATAGTTGTTATCTTTGGACCTGATCGTCTGACTCTGTTTGCCTGCAGCGACTCTCACCTGTATTTTGACCTCTCCTCTGATGATCTGATGCCTGTTATTGACCCCAGCCTGCCTGACCCTGATTTAGCTTGGTGGACTTTTAGCTGAGCTAATGAACCTGCTGCATCTGGACCCAGCCGTCTGCCTGTTCTTGTGACACACCCAAGATGCAGTTGTTGAGCACAGTCGTTTCTATTACAATCTAATCTATGTGCAAGTTGAGAGATATATTATGGAGTGTGAACTTGTTTTTATAGGGAGCCTGACATGTTGCATCATGTACTATAGTTCAGCCAGTCATGCATGTGTGGAACATGTGTGACTGCAGGATGAGCTTTAGCACTGCCTGGGCTTCTCTGGTTCTGTGTGTGGCTCACCATGTGACCAGAACACAGAATGGTCATGGTCATAGTCAAGTTTGTCATGTTCTTGTAGTATTTTTACAATTCTCAAGGCCATATGTAAAGAAAGTTCAGCTCAAAATTGCGTTTCTGGGTATCTATTTATTTATGGCGTGGCCCTAAAATCCTCTTTGAAAAAGATCGTATTTTCGTACTTAAAAAAACACTGGCAATACTTTGACAAAAGATCAAAAGATGTTTGGAATGGGACTTTAAGAAGAGAGATGCAGAGGATGGTCTGATGTTCTGCAAAACTGGATTTACTCAAAGTTTACAATGTTAAATGTTTTTTTTCTTGTTTTTTCTTTGGCAAATTAGGTTAAAGATCAAAGCAAATAAAAGCAGAAATGTGTTTTATATTAACTCAAGATAGAACTCGGGTATGCTTCAGCATATTTCCCAGGTCTACTGAGAATTTAAAACATTTTAAAAAAGCTAAAATAACTGAATCAAACAAGCAAAAATCATTTAAAGTCCTTATCGAGTGAATAATTAAAGACCAGAACAAAGAGTTAATGTGAAACACATTATTTCGGCTCTTGTTTACTTTGATCTTTAACCTATCAGACAGTAGAACAGGGGTCCCCAAATCCAGGCCTGGAGGGCCGGTGTCCTGCTGGTTTTGCAGAAATCCTGCCTTATCTGCTGCTGATTACCTGGATCAGGTGTGTTTAGCCAATCAGGAGCTTCAATGGCAGGTCGGTTGGACAACATGTAGGACACCGACCCTCCAGGCCTGGATTTGGGGCCCCCTGCTCTAGACCCATCTTTTCTCAAAAATAAACGTATGTGGAATGTACCAAGTGGACCACAGAACACATTTCTGATATATTTTTGTTACACTGAAGTCACCGTGGGTTCCTATTGGTCAAAATGACTAATAATGGATGTAGAGGTAAGATCGGGCCTAAAAAATCCAGCCCGACCCGACCCAGGCCCGCGGGCATTAAGCCCAACCCAGCCCGAGCCCGACCAATGAACTTGATTTGCAGGCCCGAAATTTCAACTATCCCATAGTATTTTTGGCAGAAAAAAACACAAGATTTCTTAAGGTTAAAATAATCGACATATTTTTATGATCATGATAAATACAAATTATTTATTTATAACAAGTATTCCTTAGTTTCGTATCCACACATCGTTTTCGTATACATTTTCATAAACATATTGTAACGACCCAGCCGGTGCGTCACATAAGCGGGAAAGCGTGAGCCAAGCTGCTGATGAAGTGGCTTCATTGGAGAAGTGTCCGTGCCCCAGACACCGCACGACCCCGGGCCGTCTCCAGGAGAAATACCTGGCAGAGAGAAGTCTCCTTTTGAGCATCAAAAGCCCCCACAATCAGCCCAAACAGCATGGACGTCACTTCAACTCACAAGGTTTTCACACCAAGATTCCCCACTTCCCATGAATCTTAGGGGCTGAAGGCGGGGCTCACCACCAGATCGCTACAATATATTTATTAAAAAAGTCAGCAAGAGAGCAGCCCGGCCCGACCCGACCCGCACATAATGATTGTCATTTTGTCGGGTTTGGACTCAGGCTCTAAATGGATTGATGTGAGGGGAAACAAGTACACACCACAGAGAGTAATCACTGAAATCTTCAAAACAAACACGAGCACGAAGGCAGTGTTCCTCGCTTTGAAGTCATTTTTGAGGGTTGGATGCCAAAACCACAGAAATGATGCATTTATCTGGAGAGGTGCTGCCGTCTTCTCTCCATTTGCAGACAGAAACATGCTGGCCAGAAGCCTTCAGACTAGCATGGCCTGGCCCTTGTTTTGGCAATTAGGCATTTGATGAATGTCCTCAGGAATGTCACACAGGGAGGGACATGTTGCCAAAGCAGCAGGCAGCCATAATGACTTGCTGCAGTTCATATAAACAGGTCAGTCATTTGCCAAACTGCGAGTGACCGTTCCCAGAAGCAAGCCTGAGCGGAGCCCCTGTGCTAACTGTGAAGCTTTTAAATCTCTAATTAATGTAAATTGAGCCGGTATGATATTTGCCTGTATTTCTGTATTTCTAACAAAACTTAATTCCCAAACACTATTTTATTTTTAATATTTGGGTGCATACTGAGCCTATCTAATCAGGACTAAAATGGCAAAAAGTGAAGCAGTTATGCAATCTGCAGTGCTGCTGGATGCATCAGAGTTAAACAAAGCCTCCGGCTGAACATTTAAAATCTGTCGTTGCTAAAGGAGGGGCATTAGGCGGCCAAACGGGCGGGTGAGGAAGAGGAGGGAGGCAGGGAAAGAGGCCGGTTCATCAGAAAGCCACAAGGAACGAAAGCCCCAGCTGTTAGAATATGAAACGATATGTTTTCTCCCCCCGTGTCTGCAGCAGGAGTGGCCAGCATGGAGCGTCAGTGGAAGTAAGAAGTCGGCACGGTGAATTAAAGCTCTGCCTGTGACAACGGCTGCCACAGCTTTCTGTCACCCACGTCCTGCTTCTCATACTCCACTTTCAATTCCTGCAACCCCCTCTTCCTCCTCTCCAGCTAACCAGTATGGTTTTTCATTAACAAGGCTAAATTTATTCAAATGGTCCCTAAGGGAATCAAAGCTTGTGTGGAGTAACAGCTACACGCAACTATCCAGAAAAAAATGAATAAATAAATAAACACTGTAACCTTTCCAAAACAAACCTTTTCAGTTATAATGATGCAAAGGATTCATTAAACGTCGGCCATTATTATTAGGTTTCATCGGGGTTTTTTTATACTAAAGGAATCCACTTCAGTCACACGACTCATGCAGTAATAATATTTATTTTCACATCTTTTAGTTTTGCTTTCACATTCCTTTAGTTTGGCATAAGACTGCGCAATTCCATGAGACAAATTTCCATCAACTTTTGGGTAATAATAACTACCCCTAGCGGAGCTCACAGGTGGAAGCCGGGGAGGAGGGTGGGGCGACAACACAGCTGCCTCAGCAAAGAGGAGGAACAGCTTACACACCAGGACTTAAAGAGGACGCTGCACAGGTGAGATGATTAACTGACCCGCCCTAGGGGAGTGGCCTAAGTTAACGCCTGCCAGAGCTGCCTGCCCTGAAATGCTCCCAAGGTCGCTCACTTTTTTTTTCCCCAAAATCCTCTTCTCTACTTGCAGTGGGGAGATTTGCCGCCCCCACCCCTGCTGTGATAACATACATGACTATTGTGTAAACCGCCACAGTCTTTTCAGACTAAATTACACACACTGACACATTACGCACGAATTTCTCTCCTGTGTGGTCTGAAAGGCATCGGTGTGCAGAAGCATGCGTGCAGAAATCCAAACCGCCGCAGCCTCTACCACCAACACTCGAACATTCTCCAGACGTCTTTGATTTAATCCCTATTTTGCATGCTGACATCCTCCACAGAATCACCGTTTCCAGCTACAGTCAACCAGAGCCACGCTGGGTCATTACGAGCCAACGCATTAATGCAGATTCATTGTCTGAGGCGAAAATGTATCTTAAGCAGGTTTGGTGCAATTTGCCTTTGGGTTGCCATGCTTGAGCACCTGATGAAAGCAGTCAGTAAATAAAAAGGGATGAAATGCAAATGCATAGCACGTTTTTTAGCCCTCCCACAGATGCAAAGCCTTAACAAACGTCAACACATCAAGGGAAAACATAGAAATTGGTTATATTTTCTTAGCGATGGACAAGCAGAGGAAAGTACCATTAAGACATTCCCCCCTTCCTTCTTGCTTTTGGCAGATCTGCATGCATTTTTCATTAACCCTCAGGTGGCTCTGCTAAACTGACAAGAGGCCGATTGAAATAAATGGTGGTGTTCAGGCATTTTCAGCCGCAGCCAGCATCTGTGAGCGTTCAGTCTGTTAGAACTTCAGTTCAAGCATGTATGTGAATGCCTGCGGGTGGGGAGTCGGGCATGAATCAAAGAATCCATGCATTACAGAACAATATCTTGAATACAAGTATATATGTATTCACTTCAGACGTTGAGCCGCAGACTTTATGATATCCGTTTCTTTATGCTGTAAAGAAATGCAGCTCTCTGTCTGCATTTCGTCTCTTGGATGCCTCCCTTTCCATTTCGATCGCAAATCAAACAAAATGTCAGTTTTTCCACGCAGCCTCCTGGATGGATTTCACTGAATGGCACCCACCATTCTTGCATCACATCTCTGTGCACAGCCGAGCAGCTGCAGCCCTTCTGTAAGCTGCTCACAATGACGCTACACCAAAATCCAACATCTGTACGTCAGTAATGCCTGTACGGGTATGGCGGGCGATGCCAGGTTTTGGAGCCTCTTTTCTAAATCTAAAAAGACTAAAATTAGCTAACACCGCTATAAAAACTCTTCTATACTATAAAGTTTTATACCATGGTCCAGGTGAATACTCCATTCTGATTGGCTGCTGGGTGTGTGTTAAAAATTGATATACTAGAGTGATAACCGCACAGTGAAAAAAGAAGTTCCGGTCACCTACCTTTAATGTTCTGTATCACTGCGCCGGCTTCTTTAAAACAACCTCTTGCTTCATCATTTAGACAAGAACAAGCGGTAAGAGGAGAACTTTCTCTCTGAACTGATGCTTTATTTACCACATTGGAAAGATCAGCATATAGATATATATATATCGCTTTATATCACTGAATCCTGACTGCAGCGGTGGAGCGGCACAACGCAGACTATTTGTTACGACGCGCTGCACCACGTAACAAAAAGTCAGCTTTTTGTGAGAAAATCGGAAAAAAACAAGAATTAAGGACTAAAAACTGGTTACTATTTATTTCTTTTGTAAGTGACCATGATATAAGTGGGTTAATGGCCTTCAAAGTGTGCGTTATCACTTTTTAACGCACTTTGCGCTTTGTGTCGGACGGTTCAGGCTTCCACGCCCATAAATCGCAAATGTATCGTTATCGCAAAATCAAGCTATCGCAAAAGTCGGCAAAAATTGCAATAAATAGTTACCTTAAATGTGCTACATGTGAGAAGTCAGAGCTTTGTCTCCCCCTCTGGTCACCAGCTGGAACCGTCTCCAAAGATCTGAGTGCACTTCATCTCCCAGCAGCCCCAGCGTGCACCTCCTGGATTCCACATGCCTGACTCTTATTCAGTCAAGCTCTGCACTGAGCCTCATTCAGTGTGTAGTACTGTTTGTGCCCCTCTGCCCTTTCCTTATACCGAGTGTTGTATTTGGACCTGATCTTCTGGTTCCTGACTCCGTTTGCCTGCCGCCTGCCCCGACTCTGGCCTGGATCCTGAACACCCCCTTCTCTCCTGGGATGAACTCATGCCTGCCTGACCCTGATTTAGCTTTGTGGACTTTCAGCTGAGCTAAAAAACCTGCTGCATTTGGATCCAGACGTCTGCCTGTTCTTGTGACACTAAAACAAGGATTGAAGGATTAACGACTCAAATAAACGCCTTCACCTTTTTGACTATTTGGATAGAGGTCTCTCTTTCATTTATTTATTTGTTTCGGAGCTCTTTTATTTCAGTCGTTCGCCTTCTATGTAGATGAGGGACATTTGGAGTATAATTAAAGTTATGTTGACTCTTATTTAAATTAACCTGTTGCAGTGAAGTGGAAATTATGTTTTTGGTTGTTTTCCTATCTGTTCATTTATCGCAAGTTATATCGTCATCGCAATATTGATCACTAATATGGCAAATCGCGAGTTTTCCTCGTATCGTGCAGCCTTCAAATTGTATAAATGTGGAATAATATCACAAAAATAAAAATCTAACATTAAATACAGACAGACAGCGTTTGGCCAATGCCTTCCAGCTCTCTTTTGTTCAAATGCAGCCACAGCGTCCAAAGTCAATCTTTGTGGTGACCTTCACAGAGCGTGCAGAGCTGCTGCATTATATGTCAGAAGATAACAGGTTCTTCTGATGCAAATATGAAGACACGATGAGTCAAGACTTTTGCCTGAAGTCATCTATAAATGTACACTGTCTGAAAGAAATCTGGATCCTAATTGTCCATACAGGGTGTGCTAAGCCACAGCAAATCTAATTAATTCTTTCAAATCCTACAATCTCCACAGGAACCTCCAAACCGAGTAAATAAACCACCCAAACAAAAACTGAAAGTTTGAGTCCTAAAAGGGAAAACTGAGCAGAGCCGTTCTGCAGACTTCTTTTGAAGCAGTTGTTGGAGAACTCTTCTACGCTCTGCAGGCTAAAACATTCAAACCCAACTTGGCGCTGCTGGTGGGGTTCACATAAGGGCTTGTTTATAAATGTCAACAGCAGTTAAGGCTATCTAATGTAGAAGAAAAGGCTGCTTTTATTCCTTTCTTCCCTCCATGTCAGTCCAGCCACAGAGCTGGCTAAAAACAAAAGAAACTGCAGGAGAAACATTTTTTTTTTCTATTTGTGTTTCTTCTGGCTGCTCATTTCCACCCTTTGGCAGTTTTATTGAGGCCAAAGTTCAGCCGAAACAAACGCACAACTATAGTCAGCCAGACGTGAAGACAACACACCAAAGTCCTGCAGATCTTTGTTTTTATCACTCTGTTAGAAAAGGGTCCCTCGTGCAAATATTTCACCTATATAAAGAATCTAAAAAAAGAGGAATGTTTTAGAAATTGAAATCATGAAACCCCCTAACTCAAACACAACAGTAACACAAACACAGCATGTTCTGAAAACAAATCTAGAAAGGAAGCTGAATATTGTGTTCACATGTGCTGCAGAAACCTCCTCTCCAGTCTTCCCCTGGATCCGGGCTGGTCAACTAAAACTGACAGAGGTCCAGTCACGCAAACCAAACGGTCAAGAAAATCCTACAAAATATTTATAGTAAAATATTATGAGAGAGACTGCATTTACTAAATACTTATCATTCCAGCTTGATTTAAAAATCTTTAGACAAATGCGATGGTGTGTAACATCCAACGGAACATTTATGTACAATGTCATCTAATTTATAAATAAAAACAGGGCTGATTTTCAAAATAAGAGAGTAAAAATGATTAAATACATTGCTTTACTTTGAAAAAAGTACATAAAGGAAGGAAAGGCATAAAAAAATGGCTCTCTTGCAAATTTTCTACCAATTTAGCAGATAAAACAATCAAAACATGTCCTAGTTTTAGAGACTCATCGCCCTGCCCTCCTAAATTAAAATAACCACATTCTGCTCCTCCCCTCCTTCCTGGTAACCTCAGCATCCTCTAACCAACATCACCACTGTTCCTCCTCCCCACCTGTCCAAACCATCTCAATCTGCCTCCCTCCATTTCTCTAAAACTAAAAACATAACATGAGCTAACCTGCAGGTTTTCAAACATTTCATTCCAACACCAAACTTGATACTTGGGATTTTCTCTTAGTTCCTGACTTTTAAACTTCTTCAAAAGTTTCACAACTCCTTTTCTTAGAAATGTCCGTCACTTAAACCACTAAGCAAAAAAGGCTCAAAATGTCATCGACGTAACACATCCATGCACACAGTTTCAATAAATCTCAGTCATGACTAAATCACTTACCCCACTGACATTTATTTTTCATGTCAAACAAAAAAAGTACTTGAGAAAATAATAGAAGTTACAAAAAATTTGATAAATACTAACAAAATAAGTGTTTACGATGACTTTTCCAAATTTCACCCTTAACAAGAAATGTGTTTTATAATGAGTTATAAATGAATATGTTGTAACACTGAATGACAAATTCTTTCTCAAACTATTCTCTTTTCATTTTTTTTTTTATTATTATCTACTTTTAAAGAGTGTTTTATTTTGGAAAACGTCCAGATTCTCTCCGCCTGATCCGTCTATGACTCCGTCTGATAGATGCTGGCCTCGGTCCTCTGTCTCATCTACATTCACCACAGCAGTTGATCTGGCTGGAAACATGACGGCTAAATGGACGAACTCAAGCTCACAAAGTTTACTAAAGCAGATTTCTTCATCTGTCCGTCAGCACAGCAAGCAAGAGCCGGAGGACAGCGGAGACATGCTCTGTAGCTGAAGCCTAGAGGAGGTAGTGGGACTACACCAAGGATCGGCTTCGAAGCCGATCCTTGGTGTAGTCCCACTACCTCCTCTAGGCTTCAGCTACAGAGCATGTCTCTGCTGTCTTCCAGCTCCCATCCATGTCCGGAACAACTCCAACGGTCTTCTCTGTCCCTCCAAACCACATGTCCTCTCTCTGGATCCTGTCCTAGACGTTCTCTGTGCTTGTGCATGGATCCTCTGTTCTTCTCCAGAAACATCCTCAAAGCAAATATTACATCTGTGGTTCTCTTTGGCTCCAGGAAGTCAAACTGTTGTCCACAAATGTTCCTCTGACCTCAGTCTAGCTTCCAGCTCATCATCTACGCTCCACGAAGTCTTCTGGGCTGTCACACCTGGCTACAGAGAGCTACATACAAGCATAGTCCTCCTTGTTTCCAGCATCCAGACTGCCGTCTGAGCAAACGGGAGCCACACTGATGTTTAACCCCATAAGCGTTTCAGGAGCAGCAGGAAGGCATTCTGGGACACTCGCATTCTCAGTGAGTGACACTGCCTGTCATGCATGTGTCTGTTCACACAGGCGTGTATCCATGCACACGCACTCCGGAGACTGCAGCACTCCCACATCAGGAAAGCTGTCTGTAATGTTTACCTTTCATGTAGAAACCCTTGCAGCTCTGTGAGGCGGAGCACTCTGAAGCGGTCTGAAGCAGACGGGCCGGCGACCTCTGCCTGACCTTTACATCATCATCATCAGAAGCATGTTAAAAACGTTACCAGGACGAGACAAAAGGAGCCCAAAAAGTTCAAACATTTGGCCTGGAGTGGGAGGGGCGAAGGCCTGTATGAACACCGGTGACAAACGTGTAGAGGTCTGCGTGACCCATGCATCACTGACCTGCCCCCCCTTCTTTAAACTGGAAAGATGCAAATTTGACTGACTGCTCGGAGTCGGTTGAAGGACTGCAGTTATGTAAAAAATCATAAAGAACACAGACGACACTGGAGTATGGAGATGATTGCTGTGGTTCAGACAAAAGTGATGAAGAGGAAACAAATTAACAAGAGAGTCATAAGAGACACTTCATTATGGGTGTCATTTTTTTTTTTTACAATTTTTTCCTGATATTTCATTAATTTCTATCATAACAACAGCTTACACGGACATATAGTTTCTAATTCCATCATTACATTTAAGGGGGGGGGGGGGGTTCCTCTCACAGTCCAAAAGCATGCCAGGTAAATTGATGACTCTAAATCATCCCTAACGTGTGCACGAGTGCGTGATTGTGGTCCTGGGACAGACCAGCCACCCATCCAGGGTGAACCTTCACCCATCAGTGGCCAGGTTAGGCTCCAGCAGCCCCGTGCCGTGACCACATCAAGCGGGTTCCCATGGATGGATGGATGGATGGATGGATGGATGGATGGATGGATGGATGGATGGATGGATGGATGGATGGATGGATGGATGGAGAGATTTTTAGCTCCCATTTTAATCATCAGCAAAGCTTTCGAGCTGAAATGTTGGACTTAAAGTCACAGAGGTTCCTCTAAAGAAAGTCAGGAGTGACTCCACATGTCCGGTTCCGCCATGACGAGGATGCACCGCGTTCCTTCCACATAAAAATAATTATAATACCTATCCATTTTATTTGACAATGCATGTACTTAAAGGACAAGCAATAAAATGACATAAAATAGACATTAAATGCACAATAAAATCAGTTCCAGATGAGAACCTGCATCTCCACCTGCTGTTGCCGGGTCCCCCGCCTGCCATGCTCCACCTGGCTAGCTATGCAGCTGTCCACAGGGAGGGGGGTCCCAACTATTAGCATTTTAACCAACACCGTGCTCGCCCCAATATTTAGCTCCATCAGCTAAATGGGAGGGAGGTGTGGGGGGTTAGGGGTTTCTTTGTGGGTCGAGGGTGGCGGTTCTATCTCTGTGTTTTAATGTTATTTGTTTTGTTTTGGAGTGAAGTACTTTGTGTTGTCTTATATATGAAAAGTGCTCTATAAATAAAGATAGGTTGGATTTGATTTGCTGCAGTTTGATTCAATCCGATTTGTTTTCATCGACATACAGCCCGTCTTCCCACACAGTCTTCATTAAGCAAAAAATATTTAAGCACAAATATTTTTGCTTAAAAATAAAACAAAAAACCTCAGTGTGGTGGGTGCACACTAAAATGTCATTCACTAGTCTTCTTAACCCGTATTGTCCCCTTTTGGGGTCACGGGGTGAAGGCAGGGGACATCCTGGACAGGTTGCCAGTCTGTCGCAGGGCCACAAATCACACACCTATGGAAAATTTACGGTAACCAGTGAACCTATGACGCATGTTTTTATTTGGACTGGAGGAAGCCGGAGTCCCCTGGAAGAAAAAAAAGAAAAACACGCATGCAGAGTGAGAACATGCAAACTCCACACAGAAGGCCCCCCACTGATGTTCTGTTTCAGGTCCCCCAGCCGGGACTTGAACCTGTGAGGCAAGAGCGCTAACCCCTGCTCCACCGTGCCGTGGACTAAGCTGTCAATTCATTTAAAAGGTATTCAAGGAGGGAAATACTGTGTTCACTTTTGAGTTTGACTTCCGTGTGATTTTCCGTCCGTGTAAATGTACTTTACTTTCAGTTTTAGTTAGTAGTACCCAGTAAAAGTAGCCCTCATCTGTGTCAGTGGGGTTCTGTCTAACCATCACAGCTCCAGCCAAACCTCTTTTCATGACAGTTGGCATAGAAATATCAACATGGAAAATGGATCTTTTT
Source organism: Oryzias curvinotus (assembly GCA_023969325.1). Taxonomy (NCBI): domain Eukaryota; kingdom Metazoa; phylum Chordata; class Actinopteri; order Beloniformes; family Adrianichthyidae; genus Oryzias; species Oryzias curvinotus. The sequence continues at coordinate 28,608,207 of CM043723.1, forward strand.
TACACATAGTTTTCCTCTGTCAGGACTTTTTCATTATTCCGGTGTAATTAAGGGCAGTAATTGCCCTTTTCATTCTAACTCACTCCTCACCCACCTTCAGTCTGCCAGGAAGTGCAATTAGCCAGGAGTGAAAACACCTGCAGAAAGCGTGTGCTCTGACGGCCTTTTTCCCTGAACACCCATGACTTTGTTTCTTTGTATATGAGCAAACCGTGTTTTCATTTGAAATGCATACGGCGTGTTCACACCGCCAAACCGTGTCCTCCATGGTCTTCTACCTTTCATAAATATTATCGTGTTGGTGGAGTAAAAACCAAAAGGATGTGAACGGACTTAATTCTGACATAAATCTATCTGCTTCATTAGAAACTCGCCACTTTGCTAGTTTCTTCTTTTACCTTCCAATTTATGTCTCTATACATTTGTTTAGAATTACTCAAACTCTGGCAAAAATACCACAATACCATGAAAAAATTCTTTATTTTGACACCTCAGCTGTTCACAGAGTTTGTAGTTTTCAATGCTGCTGCTTCATTAGAAAAAATGATGCGAAACAAAGAGAAAACAAATCAAAACTCATCTTCTGAAGCGTTGCCGGTGGTCTTTTAATTATGATTATGGCATTTTTAGCCACAACAGAAAAATCTGTCATTTTCTTGGACATAGTTTCTGCAGCGCAGCAAGAGTTCATTAGGAATATACCTCCAAATTGGCGCAGAGTAAGCCTGCTCCACTTCCCATCATACATCTGTGTATGGTCTCACCAGCTATCTTACAGCCCCTCACACCCCCCAACCTAACACAAATATGCTGAGAAACATCCGTTTAGATCCAGATTCCACCTCAGACGTGGAAAACAAAGACGTTCATGGATCTATTGGTCCGACAGGGAATGTATCAGGAGGGGGTGGAGCAAGGAGCTTGAGGCCCCGCCCAGCGTACTTTCTATGTCACAAATATGATCTTCTTTCAACTGTATTTTTTCATCTGCTGCTTATACACAATAATCCGAGTAAAGGAATACTCAGAAAAGCATGCTTAATCTTATTTTTCTTTATCAATGTCCTCCAAAATGAGAAAAATGTCACCAAAATATATTCAAAACATCAAAAACACCACTTCCATTGGAGAGGGTCATTAAGGAAAGTGTTATAGTGCATTTAGAGGCCTAAAAATGATTTATTTTAGTAAACACAATCTAGCTCCCAATAAAATATGAACACAAATAATGCTGTTGAGTTCCTAGCTTTTAACCAAGAATATACCTTCCAATGGAACAAATAGATAAAATAAAAAGTAATAGAGGCAAGACAAAGAGAATTTCTTCAACCTCAACGCCCTGCTTTTGTTCATTCCCTCCAAGTAACGACCCGGTGCAGCTGAGGCTGAAGAAGGTTTAGCCTTTAACACCCCACAGGAAGTACAACCACCAAGGTCTCTTTTTTCAAGATTTAGTTCCTGCTTTTCTCTCTCTTCTCCTCTGTTTAAGCTCCATCTTCCCATTGGCCTTGGCATGAGCACAAGCATGAGTGATAGGCTCCTTCTCACAGTACATTCTCATATTCTGTCCCATTTTGGTGACTTATTGTCCTTTTTTTCGTCTCTCTCTCCTGTGTCTGCCTACAAGGCCTATGAACTCCTCTAATAGGAATGGATAGTAGCTGCACTCCCTCCTCTGAATCTCTTTTCGCACTAACACACCCTGCAGCTGCAACTTGTCCTCTCTCTGGGGAAGCGTCACTCGGAGCTGCCGGTTGCCTGTTTGAGGCAGGAATGAGTGGCTGGATCGTTTGGGTAACCCAAAAAGAGAATGGACGACACAGCGAAAGCAGGCATTTTATATCAGCCTGTAATCACTCTGTCTTTTGGAATATTGCATTATTCCTCTTTATTATTCCACACATTCTAGAAAGACGTTTTTTTTTTTTGTAGTTAAATGTAGCCCTTTTTATTTTCCAAAGGTCCTGCAAGCAAAGGTGGGAATAAGTAACTGACAAAGCAATCCATCTTTGCAGTCCGTACAAGTTGTAGTCCACACCTTTCCCTAAACCTCATTTCCTCAGTCTCTGTGTCTGGACTCTTTTGGGGTTAAGCTGAAAAAGGAACATTTTTCTCATCCATTTCTCCTGTCCTCCCATTCTGTCTTACCAAATGACCTCACTCCTCCTTTTTCTCTTCCAAAAGTCATTTCCATTACCGTCCTCTATTCTCTCCTCATTTCTTTTTTATTGTTATCACTTCTCTTTCACCTTTACCTAATTTCTCCACATCCTCAGCTTGTCTCTCTATCACTCTGATTTGACATCCAAGCTCAAGCTAGAACCGACGCCTGCCTGTAGGCGCAGCTTCCTTCACTTCACGTATATCTAAGCATTGTGTGGTGCATTTCTCTGTTTTCTTGAGCGTAAAAATATCTGCACAAATGTAGCCAGAGAAGTGGGTTCGATGCCAAAACAAAGACAAACAAAGGGTCATGCTTTCGCTTTATAAGTGCACATATCAACAGCAGAAAAAGCAATCGCAGCAGAAGCTTTCAAAATAAACAAATCACAAATGTGAAATGGAAAGACTGCCCACCAATTTTAATTTCCCATTTTTATGTCCTTGGATTTACCTGTTAGGGTTTTAGAGGCTTTAACTCAAAGAGGCTTCCTCCAATCTGTCTCCTGGTATCATCAAGACCATCTGCACCAACAAGAAAGGCATCAATAGGCACATCAGTATTTATTAACCTTTCCCGTCTCCTGGTCACAGGTGGTGCCAGGGGACATCTGCGGGGTTTGTGCGTGCATGTCTGTGTATTGGGGATGTCATATAGCATTTACGTGCTGTGCTTTTTGTGTAAAATCTTTGTCCATTGCATTCGTAAGCTGACAGCTCCGATTTAACACCATCCAATCTATACCAGTAAATTTGTGAAGTCTCACACGGGCACACATGCGCGGTGGAGTGCTTAGCGTGCGTGCAGTGCATACATCACTACAGTATTTCCTCCCTCAGAAAAACTTCTGACATTGCACATGCCATCAGACCAAATTTATGCACTTCAAAAGAGCTTACACGGATATTCTGCAGCTACCTTAAGTGCACTAAAAGGCTTAGGCTTAACATTCCATGACCTCATCACTGCATTTACACCATGACCCGACGTAGAACCAGCAGCCCAAACATCAAAGGGCTCCAGTCAGCAGTTTTTGCCCCTAAGCCTCGATTATGCCTGAATCAAGTCTGGGCTGATTAAATTCATAAACACAACTACAGTGGTGCTGAAAGCAAAGCAAAGCTCACACAGAAGTGTGTTGGAAAGGGGTGGAGAGACAGGACATCCTGCACAGTCATCACGAGGAGGTCTAAGTGCTGTAAATCTGATGTAATCAAACAGTCTTATTCCACACGGGCCGCCGAGTCCTTCCCACCGGCTTCACATAAATCAATAATTACATTAAAAGAACAAACAGCAGCTTAAGCTACTGCTGGCCTGGAAAACACACACACATACCCTTTAGATTGTATTCAGAAATGGGCCTGGCTGGGTCATTTCATGGTTGTTTACCTCCAGAGACCTGCCATTAATTTCTGCAACAACGCAGCCGAAGCACCATCAGGGACATAAACAGCAATGGCCCCAACGCAACTCAGATGTTGGCGAGAGATAATAAGTTGGACACGACACACACCTACGCACACGCACACACACGTCTAATCCATCATAAGCAGCAGGAGCAGCTGTCCCTCTGTAGGAAAATGGCCAGGGAGCTCTATGAACAGCACATTTCCTGGCACACATTTACATTATTTCTGTAAGACATGGGAAACAAACTTTTCGCGGAGCTAAAATCAGGCAGAGCAGAACTTGTTGGAATGTGTGAGCTATCCAGGGGGCTGAAGTGTAACTTCCCTAATGAGGAAGACAGGACTGAATTAGGAAAGACGTTTACGCTGTAAGTGTTTCATGTAGAATATGTGTTGGCAACTAAGTAAAAACTACATAGAAAATCTATCCCTAAAAAACAGAACAAACACTGTTTTGCAATTACAACATTACTAAATCAGGTTTAAAGATGGCATGAAAGTGAGAGTTTAGCTTTGTTCTGCATAGCAGCAAATACACTTTTATTACTTTTTGTTTTAATATATTAAAAGCTCACAAATAGGAAGCTGAAAACCAAGTTCAAATTAATAATCTCATGAATATAGTTCATGCATAATGACAAAAGAACTTACTGCTTAGTCAAAAATATATATTTAAGAAAGAGCTATTTATGCATGGAGTGCTTGTTGCACCGCCTGCAGCTAAGGACAAACATTGTGTATGAATAAATCCAAACTCTCAGAAGGACAGAATTATTTGAACACATTAGACGCCCCTTTAATTCCTTTTAACGCTGCAGTGTGCATCGATTCTGCAAGGAGGTTTCTATTTTAAAAGTTGGTTTCACATTCTCCCAAGCTGATATGATGAAATATGAGCCTAACAGTTTACACTGTGCTAATCGATGTGGGGGGTTTTGTAGCACAATTAATAGACTACATGTAACCCACTATTGATATCTACACTCATGCGTCCTGCACTTTTTATTTCTATAGGCCTTTTTTACATGTAATATTAGTACATGAACGGAAGGTTAAAAGCTAAAGAAAACTGTTACAAAGACTCAGCTTTTCTGTTATGTATGAATTAATGCCTTTTTAGTTTTCTAAAAATTCTTGGCTGAATCCGACCTTTGATAACCAACCCAGCCCTGTTCCCAATGTGTTCCAATAATAATCAATGATTATTACATATTGGTTACCGATACTGTTGACTGAAATCATGAATGAATGTTTTCCGAAGATAATCAATCATTTGTTACTTGAGAAGAATTTATCGGATCAGAACTGGATTACAAACACTGTAAAACTATAAAAGTAATAAATCAAGCTCTACTTGACTTTAGTTAATGACCACTGTATTTAATTAAACAAAATGTGATTTAAGTGACTTTTTTGTTTTGTTTTATTTTCTGTATTTTTAAACTATACATTTCAACATTCAACATGAGTTTGATAAATGTGTTTATAAATTGCTTTGACTACAATTCTTGAAATAAATCAACAAATCAAATCAAGTCAAATCAAAATCAACCCAGCCCTGGTACAGGAAGGAAGGAAATAGAGGTAAGATCTTAAGCCCGAGCCCGAGTCCGAACCCGACCCGACCCGAATTTCGGGTCGGGTCGGGTTCTAAATGACAGTCATTACGTTCGGGTCGGTTCGGGCCGGGCTTCTCTCTCGCTGACTTTTTTAATAAATATATTGTAATGTCTGCAAAGAAGCTCTTTAGGCGGCGGTTGTCAAACAGCTCTTTATTAATCCTGTATGTCAGAACGGTTACCGCACGAACCGAAAGGCACAGCCAGCTTCTTACTCAGAGGGAGAACGTTCCCCTAACGCACACACCCACACACACACACAGGTGGACCCCGCCCCCTCCCACCAGTCACCAGCCCACCGTTGATTGACATACACTGTGGTCCCGCAACTGGCAGAAAAGGGGGGGGCGCCGGCCACCCGCAGCTCTGCGCACGTGTCGTGAACGTAATCTTCCCTCCCCAAGTCCGCATCTATTTTGTTTAGGGATCCCCGATATGGAGCAGCAGGAAGTCAAGGATAAACTTCAGACAGGGGAACTGAAAGGGCAAACGCGCACCGCCGCGGCTGCAGCATTTTTCTGCATAATGAAGCGAGTGCTTATCATCCAGATCTCTCTGTCACTCTCTCTGTGTGGCCTCTTATTCTGTGTTCCAGCGTTATTTCATTGATCAAATGCATTTGTCATGTAGGGAGGAACCTATGCGCAGAGCTTCCAGCGGAACTCTACGCCACAACAGCAGCTTATATGCAGGCCCTGTGAAAAAACTTCATTCATAAAAATATGGGATCCACTGCTATGATACATCATTTGGTTTGTTGGTGCTGAAATCAACTTAATGTCGGGTTCGGTACGTTGGTTATTACGGGTGGGCCGGATTAGGCCGATTACCTCTAGAAGGAAGAGATGCCTGTGGGGTCCACGCTCTCCGTGGTGCTGAAATCACACGTGTTATTACCACAGTGGCAGCTATCTTGTTTGTCTTAAAATATAAATCCAAAAGAGGTCTAAAAAAACTGTGCACCAAGTATGTTCTTTCTATTTTTGTCATGAGTCTTTGTGATCAGTTTCTTAGCTTGTGCCACACTTCTCGTTTCCGGTTTGCTTAACCATTAGACTGCAGAGGTTCATTGGTCTGTTGGATAGATTTTAAGCATGTAATAGCCTTGAGGACGATGCACACTGAAAACGTAGAAGCTAAAACAAATCTAGGTAGTTGATATGAAAGGATACCACAAAAACAAGCAAAGTGTCTGCGCTTGATATTTTATCCAGTCACTATTGGAGCAGTGCTATTCTGCTTCAACAATGCATTTGAAGTTCAGCCTCAAAGACCCCCCCCCATAAACACCTACATAATACAGGCAACCCACCCCATGGAGAGTCCAGTAAAGCAAAAAGGAGATCCCTGACAGGGATGGTAAGCATGACCATTAAACATGAAGGTGAACAAGGACACCCCCATCGTGATCATATTTACAGATGATGACAGAGAATTTGAACCCAAAACACTATAGAGGATGCAGCCTTAAAGAGGTCATCATTTTTGGAATGCTTTTTGTTCTGAGACTTCTCCAGGTCCACTTGTTTCCTGTGATCTGTCTGTCCCGTCCTCCCGCTCTTTCTTTGTTTCGGTTTTGTTTACTCCGTAAGCGCTTGCCTCCTGATTGCTTGTCAACCTGCAAGCTATTCTTTGTGTTCTAGCTGCTGTTTTATCTTATTTTAAGAGGATCATATTACTGTTTCACCACTGTTGTTCCACAGATTCCGTGACACGTAAAGGATAAAAGAAAAGGGAGGTCGAATTTTCTAAAACAATCCCAGAAATTTGCTCTGTGAAGACAGACCTAGATATGTGTCGCGTGAACCATCTGTGACACACAAACAGTCCCTGTCCCACACAGCTTGTTGTACACCATGGGCCATGTCGGCTCACGGAATCATTCCAGAAGCTGACTGAGGAGCAGGAGGGCCGTGTTACCGTGCACGCCAGTCCCCAAACAGTCGGGCCAAATGGTGTGTCATACTAGCTTGAAAGAGGAGGGAATGTATGGATAAATCTGGGACTGCTCCATTTGGAAATGCGTGAGAAACAGAGAATTCACAGAGAGGGAGACTTGGAAACCTGCAAGCGCTAAACCCTCACAATTAACACCAATAATGGGAAGAAAAAGCACTCTGATCCCAAAACAATGAGATCTGAGATGATTTCCTTTCTGGGCTACAATCCCACTCATTGCAGCTTCAAGCTATGACAGTGCCACAAGTACCATACAAGTATCAAGAGGTGACTGTAATGAGAACTGAAAATAGCAAAGGTAAATATATATATAAAAAAACAAAGATTCAAATGCATAAATGTAACAAATATTACTGAAAAGAACTTTATCTGAGACCAAAAGCCTGAGGAGGGGCTCGGATGCTGTGAGGTTAGGTGTTTGGATTTGAACCATCTCCATTAAAGAAATGAATTGACATTTTTCTGTTGGCTTTGAAGAATTTGTCATCCAAAATCTAATATTTTGAAAACATATTTATCACTGAACTAGCAGCATAACCATAAACAGTGTGAACAAACAATAACTGGCAAATAAAAGCAAGACATTGTTTGAAACATTTTTTTACTTTGAATAAACTCCAGTAGCTCGGCAATTATATAATTAAACCTCTGCCTTCTAGAGTGATGCTTTTGTGTGGTTCTTTGTTTTCTAGCTTGAAACAAAAGTGAGCTTCACTACAATCTGCTGAGCCTCTCTACGGTTTACCTAATGTTTAACATGTACACAGATTCTCATGCCTGACTTTGGACTTGCTGGTTTTGTCCCAAAGTCTTGAACTTCCTGGCAAAATCCATTGACTAAATATGATATCTGGACTGAGTGGCGTTCCAAACAGGAAGTACCTGCTGGCTCCAAGAAGCCAGAATCCCGTAGTCTTCTATAGAGAAATAAACAGCTGTTGGTCCTTTTGACTCTTGCTTATCCTATTTTCTGTGGTGCAAGTTACTCAAGTTATAAACTGACCAACCAGAGGCCTCAATTAAAGCATGTGATCTACCACCGAACGCTTAAAGCGCTTGATTGACATATTCTTCAGAGCCCACTTTCAGGTGATAGGGGTGTGGCCTTCCAACAAGCTCACTCCTGATTGGTGAGAGTGGTTGCCCAAGAAACGAAATGATTTCGACCAATTCCGAGCCAGCTTACTGACATCTAGCCCCAACATGGTGAAATCCACAAAACTGACTTCATTTGGTTGGAGCCGAAAGTGAACCATTTTCTGTGAGGGATGTCACACTGACTCAGTCCAGTTCGTGAAAAAAACCAACAGAGGGATCTTATTCCTGTGGGATGTACAGCATGAAGGCCGTTTTTACTTTCAACCTGATAATGTTTGGTTTCATGACAAATGCCCACACATTCATTTGGATCTTAATATGTCTACTGTTCACAGCCTTGACTGAATACTTTACTGCACCTCTGGGGTTATTTTTTTCATTACGGTCGGCCCCTTAAGACATGTCATCTCATTTGTGAGGGGCGTCGACCGCAAGGCGCTGAGGCGAGTTAGAAAATCGAAACTCCTGCTTTGATAGAGCAAAAAAAAAACAGAAGACAAGGGGCTCCATCAAAGCAGCGCGCCTCACTAAAGACTCGCCCGGTAACTGCTCAGCCAGTCTTTGGCGTCTGAATGGATGGTTGCAGTGAAACAGCCGGACTGAGATGGAGGGAGAGCTGGATGTGATCTTCCTCACTCCCGTTCTCCCCTCCCCCCCCCCCCCCCATCAACACAATTAGCCTTCACCTATCTGGATTTCTCTGTCACACCGCAAAGACTGCAAGGGGGAGGGGGGCAGTTTGACGTGCTTGTGACACAGACCTCATTTTTCTCAATGACAAATAGGGACGAAATAAATTGACATCAACACTATAAAGGTGGCTTGACACCGGAAATCTGAGCGACAAATGCAGCTTCAAACCGAAAGAATAAAAAAATGGCAACTGCATGTGCTTTTTGTAGTCTCAATCATGAAACCATGTCAGCAGCCTACTTTCTATTCGCTACAAAAGAGACAATAATGTTTGGTAACTGCTGTCCTTGTCTACAAGCTGACTGCAGCTTTGGCTCGTTCTCAGACTGTGCAGCCGGCACGCATGCCTGAATGCATGCTGACTGCAGCTTTGGCTTGTTCTCAGACTGTGCAGCCGGCATGCATGTCTGCATGCATGCTGACTGCAGCTTTGGCTCGTTCTCGGACTGTGCAGCCGGCACGCATGCCTGAATGCATGCTGACTGCAGCTTTGGCTTGTTCTCAGACTGTGCAGCCGGCATGCATGTCTGCATGCATGCTGACTGCAGCTTTGGCTCGTTCTCAGACTGTGCAGCCGGCACGCATGCCTGAATGCATGCTGACTGCAGCTTTGGCTTGTTCTCGGACTGTGCAGCCAGCACGCATGCCTGCATGCATGTCGACTGCCAGCGGCTGCATAGTCCGAGAACAGGCCAAAGCTGCAGCAGGACCATCTCCTGCTCAAGAAACGACTGCAGCCAGCAAAGCCTATCCCCTCTCTGCTATAATGTGGTCATTGTGGCTTGGGGAGTAATCGTCCCCCCTCCACAGCCTGATGGGGGGTTGGGGGGCAGCAGTGCACAGTATCTCAATATCATGACCCTATCAGCTGCTGCATGCCCCCTGCTGCTCAGATCAGTCATCCCACATTGTGAGGGACAATCTAGACCTCATTTAAAAAAAAAATATATAACAGGCCAAAGGAACAGGTGCATTGTGGGAATGAAAACAGCTACAAATCAGTGTCAGACTGAAGGCATGAAGAGTCATGTTTGGTTTTCTTATGACGATGTGGGAGACAAAAGCCTTATAGATCTCTGCAAGACAATATAAAATGGGATGTGAGGAAGAACAATTCTCTCAAGGGTACTTGAATTGAAGCTGCACTTACTGTTTCAAGTTGCTCTTCTGAGATTCACCAAAGAGATGGGAGGAGAATCTAAAAAATAAAAGATCTCTCTAGAAATGAAGCATCTGAGGAGCAGTTGACTCCAGTAGAAAAAAGAAAAGAAAAAAAACAATTGTTACGGTTAAATTTCCATTCCGATCATCTTTTATCTGTTGTAAAATCATCCCGTGATCTTTTAATTCTAATGATGCCGTTTTTAGCCAAAATGCAAAAACCTGTTGGTGCAGAGTAAGCCCGCCCCCATTTCCCTTTACCTATTTGTTTAACTATCACCCACTAGCTTACAGCCCCTCACACTCCCAAGATAAGATCAGGAGTGGGGAAAACAAATAGCTAACCGGTCAGATTCCAACTCAGACAAATAGATCCGTGTACGACTGTGTTTTCCTCATCTGACAGTGGATGATGATGGATTATCAATGGATTACCTGCCTCACAACTACAGGCATTTTCCAACTGCATTTTCTCATCTGCTCCTGATTCCCAATGATCCGAGTAAAGAAATACTCAGAAATGCAGTTTTAATCTAAATTTTCTTTATATAAATATGTCCTTCATCGTGGGAAAAAAAATGCAGCAAGAACAAAGTAAAAACAGCCTTTCCAGTGGACTGGAGTTCCCTGATCATGTTGACCTTTCTGCTTTGTCACTTCAGATGAATGCTTGCAGCAATTGGAAGAAACAGACTTACTGCTTTTCTGAAGTCGCCATCTCTCCTGAACCTCCACTTTAAGATCAATGCTTAAATATGTAAATGTCTCATGCAATCAAAGTGCCAGGATATGAAAAAATAATCACAGTCTGAATGATTGACATTCTAAATCTGAAGGATTAATTATTAACTTCCATACTTCAATTACGGGCTTTTAGCTTCCTTCTTTCATGTTCTGCAACCCACTTCATGTTGAAAACGACTCAGCTTTCAGTCAACTGCATGGAAACGTGGATAGATACAGGGCAGTAATGCAGACCCAAATTAAGTTCACGACAGTTTGGTCCAACAGGCTCTGCAGGGCTAAAAAAAAAAAAAAAAGGTGCTGCTGGTGAGAGGAAGATCCTCCAGGTAAACATGATGCCTCATTATCAACAGCAGGGTTACATCAGCTCAATTTACCCAGAAAGTGCTGCTCCTGATGGGGAGGAAGGTGTGATCTGTTTAAACAGCAGCAGCTGTCCTGGTACTAATTTAGGTTAACCAGCTTCCCTGGCAGCTGCTAATCAAACCCCCCCCATCTGAAATGCTAATTGGTCCTGAAGAACTCACGGGCCAAAACCTTTTCTCAAGTCTAGACTAGATGAAACCTGAGGGACAGAATCTGAGATGGGACCAGCAGAGTGAGAAGACACCGAGGTTGTGTTGCAGCAGTGTGTCCAGGAGTTGCTTCACGGAGACCCGGTCACGTTGTGGAAATGTTACAAGTACTTTAAAGTACTTTTTATGAATCAATTGATTCATAAAAAGAACTGAAACAAATTAATGTTTAGCAGTAAATAATCATTTTAGCCATGTTTTAAGACTCAGCGAAGCATGCGAAAAAGAACAAACATAAAATCGTTTAAATTGCTTTCATAAAACCCCGCTAAGACCTTAAGAGGATTATTCATAAAAAAGAACTTTAGGTTCTAAAAGTACGGTTAAGTTTAGCTCCACGTTGGAGCACTGTCTTTCTGTGACTTCAGAGAAAAGAAAGCTGCACAAGAAGACACAAGCACCCATGTGCGTCTCCTTTATTTAGACATTCAATAACAGAAACCATAATTAGCAGCATTTTTAATCAAGCTGGTTGGTGCTGGTTGGCTCTGGATGTTGAACTCACAATGCCTGCTATTTATAAAGAAGAGTTTTTACCTGTTTATTCCCCAAAACACATGCAGACAACTTGTAGTAACACACACATTAATACAACTGAGCAAGATTTAGGACTTTTGAAACAAATTTACCTCAACCAACACAGCCCAAAAAAACGATTCCAAATATAAGTAAGATGAATAAAGTTTAGCCTAAATTCCAAAAGGGGTTTATTCAGACATTCCTCTGGTGTGTCATGAAGATTCATAACCCCTGTTGTTAAAGTAAAATATGTCCAACACAAGAGACCTACAGCTCTCATCTGTTTGCCCAGCTGTTGGACAGGACAAGTTAAAATAATAATAATAATAATAATAATAATAATAATAATAATAATAATAAAGAAGGTGCCTTGTACGCCTGGGAGTCACAAACCTTCCTGTGATGGAGCTTGCTCAGAGCGGGAACATTTCTGGGATTTTTGATATTTCTCTAAAAGTCTAAATTAAATTAAATTAAGCAAAAAATCTTAGCCTCCAAATACTTCCTAAGGTAAGAAGAAATAATATTCGTACTTACCTTGCTAACAAATTTTAAAAGTGAGCTAGATAGTATATTTAACACTGGCTAAGAGTTGGGATAAAATCAATATAAAAAATATAAAAATCAAAGTAAAGCTTAGGATAATCTATAGCAAAGTGATTTACTTTTTACTTTATCGTAACTCCTTGAAAACATTGTTAACTATCTGCAAAACCATAAATACCACTTATTTAAACCATAGCTTTGATCCACTCATGAAGACGTACCAGCCTATCATTCTTTGTCCTTCAGAATTATGTTTTGTAGGTTTTAGTTAGTCCTGAATGAATAATATTTCAAGCGTCTGGTTTTCTTTTCACAAATCCAAATGCCATTTGTGTACAACAAAGCCCTTAACTAAAGTTGTCTGATTAAACTGTTAAAAGTGCTAGTGCTTGTCCACCAGGGAGTTGAGGCTCTAACCTCCTAAGACAAGGTTTGTCTACATCACTTGGAAAGCAGCAGAAAGGTAATCAAACCCTACAGATTAGATCCGGAAAATGCTAAATGGTGTGTACTTACAGTGTACAGCACCTAACTACCTTCTTAGAAGGCCCAAAGTGCTTCACAGACACAGTCCCATTAACACACTGATGCTGCCAGGCACCGACCTATGACCGCCTGGAGCAATGTGGGGTTCAGTGTCTTTGCTCAAGGACACATGGACAGGACGAACCTGCGATCCTCTGATCACAGGTCAACCCCCCTATCTCTGCACCATTACCGCCCCATAAAAGCGTGTTTTGCGGTTAAACTTCTAATACTGTAAAGTAATGATGCTCAACGGGATTACTTGAAAACTGGAAAAAGCAGTGAAGTAGAGAAAAAAAAAGGTGTCCTGAAAAAATTCATCATTTTTACTCAGAAAAGAAAATAAATCTGAGAAAAAATAAATAAATGGGGTTAAAATGAAACCACTATAACCCCGAAAAGTAACCCAAATTGAATAAATGGGCTTTTGAATGAATGGATGAGGAAGTGTTTTAAGATTTATGGCATTTTCAACCATCGAGTTTTTGTTGGCTCTGTGTTGTAGCTCTAGGTTCTAAGCCAGGGGTGAACATACTTCAGCCCCAGAGGCCATATGTGGCCCGTTAAACTATTTACTCTGGCTGGGGTTCGGGTTAGGGTAATAATCCCTAACAATGTTTTATTTTACCTGTGATTCCAATATCTCCCCATAGATGGTCCATAAACACACTTTGTTTAAGTGTAGAGAATAAGCCTGGGTGAAAAATAGATTGAATAAATTAATTCATATTTTTTGTTACGTGCGATTTAAAAAAATAAAAAAAATAGAGTTTTTGTGTAATGACGCATTTTTGGCTCCCCAGAGCTTCCATACTGTTAGTTTCATACGGCAGTTTGGCAAGCGGAAACAACAACAACATAACACACAGGAAACAGCAAGCAACAGCATGGCAACCGGTGACAGTGGGAAGTTTGTTCCCAAGAAAGGAATCAAATCCTCTGTTGTGTGGAACTGGTGTGGGTTTCCTGCCACAGACGTGGAGGAAGAGACCCCACGCTGCTCCATTTGCCTAAAGCCCATGATCAGAGTCAAAGGCAGCAGCACCTCAAACCTATTCCAACACCTGAAACAGAGACATCCAGCGAATCTGAAAAAGTCTCTCCGAGGCAAACAAAACCGCAGTGACCAAAAAAACATCGCTAAAAAACAGCTTACTGTAGCCAAATCCTTTGCAACGAGGCACCGCATATGACAGGAAAGGGGCACGGTGGAGAACAATCACAGAAGCGGTGGCTTTGCGTACAGCCAAAGACATGGTACCCATACATACCGTGGAGAAGGCGGGGTTTATTAACCTAATGAAAACCTTAGACCCCAGATATGAGCTACCCAGTCACAAGTTTAACTCCAAGAGCGTGTTCATTTATTTATCATTCATCCCATAACTGGGGGTTCCGTTTGTCTTGATTTCAATAAAAGCAAAACTTGCTTTAAGTTGTCTGTCGTTTGTACTTGTTGCTTTCCTTAAGCAGGGGGGGGGGGGATCTGGAAAAAATCGGAAATCAAAATAAAAATATCCATATCGCCCAGCCCTAGCAGAGAGTCTGTATTCCTGTGCTTTTCTAAGATTTGTTGTTTTTCTGACCTCCAGGTGTGTTTTCCAAGTACGACAGTCATTTTTCTGATAATTCCAATACCACATGAACGCATCGTTTGTCTAAGTTTGGGATTTTCTCTGAGGGACATCAATTCATTGGTGCAACTGGGACTAAAATGAGAACAAAAGCCACAGTTTTGAAAGAAAAACTCCAAAATGTACCGTTTTAAAATACACATATCCATTTTCTAGCAAAATCTGAGCATGCTTTTTCCAGATTACATGGTATTTCTTTCTCTTATGAGTTACCAAAACACTCCACACATCGAAAACCTGTTCTAAGCTGATTCAGCACTGGAACCGCTGAGGAACCAGTGAGTATTCACACAAACACAGGTCCAAATTCGAGCCACTTTGCTGTCATAAAATTATGTGTGATGTCCCATCTTTGGAAATTGAATCAAAAGTCCCACCTGTTGGTCAAGGTGAGGCCAGTCCCTTGTCTGTAACGTCTTCAGCTTGTCTTCAGCTTGTCAGTCTCTTTGGACTCAACAGACAAAGCCTGCTTTGTTTTTCCATTCTTGCTCACTGGTGTTTTAACATTTTGTATAGTAGTCGGTTAATCGCTCTCTGAATCTAAAAATTCCTTTAGGCACGTCACTCTGCCCACAGCGGCGCATGTAAACTTCATGGAACCGCTCTTGAGGGGGTCAGTTAAAGCCCCAGGGGTGGGAGCCAGCAGCTCCATGAAGCTGTGTGAGGCAAAGGACCTGATGCTGAGCCAGGCTTGGGTTTGAATGTGCTCTAGAGCCGGGGCTGTTGAACGGGACGATAAGATTAGACCCGTTCTGGAGCCTGTCAAAACCTGAGCGACAGTGGTGATGCGAATATTTCCTATTAGGCTGGCACTGGAAGCAGAAAAGAACATCTTCATTAATTCATGGCCAGTGGCTGCTCTTTTGGGGATCCTCAGAAGTGATAAAAGAGGGCTGGGACTGCACTACTTTCAACCTTTAAAAGGGACCAAAAAAAAGCTTATCCAATATTCAAATGCACTTCAGTCTCAGTTGCATGAATTTATGATTAAATCTTTGTGAAATACAGTAGAGAACGTGGCACAAATCCAGACTTTTTGTTTTTTAAGTCTCACAACTCCTTGTCAATTAGAAAGACCAAAGGCAAGTTGTTAAAAACCCCACCGAGCTTTCATCATAACTGCTGTCATCACATGACAATTTGGTGCTTTTCCCTGCTTCCAACCACGCTGCAGAAATAGACTAACTTTGACATCCTCAATAATAAATGTCCTTCCACGCTGACTAATATTAGTCTCAATCTAGACATTGATATGCGACCGGTGAGGAACGGAGTCACTTTCTACGCTCAAAAGGCCTCAGCCAATCCTCTATCTGCCCTGATCTCACTGCTTCTCTGTCCCCGCTTGTCTGTTTCTTTACAATTATTCACACAATTACATCAAATACTGAATTTACCCGTACTCTGAATTTAAGGATTAAAGATGATGGGTGACACAAGGGGCACCTTTTTTTCCATTATGGCTCCCCACAGCGAAAACTGAAGGTGAATCAGGAAAGATGCCGAGTTTTCCTGTTTCCTGTTCTGTTTTACATGTTTCTTTGTTCTGTTAAAGGTGAAAGTGCCTGCTGACTTCTAACTCCCCAAAAGCTCTTTTAGCCTCCTCCGTCTCCAACTCTTGGGGTGGAGGTTGGATGGACGGACAGAAAGATGGATGAGGGCCAGGCGGCAAACTGCAGAAGTGAGTTAATGAGGCAGATTGCTCTCCGCGCTGCCCTGCGAGGGATTACAGCAAGATTACCATTCGGAGTCTCTTCACTCTCTCTGCGGGTAAACCAGAGGGCCAAGGCGCCGATGAATGGCTCACCTTGATCACTCCAGGCTCAGGCTCCTACATCCAAATCTATCCGTTGATAACAACTAACAAACTGCATCTGCACATCCCAGCTCCAAAACAACACAGAATAAAATCCCACTTTTGAAAAGGTTACTTTCTGCTGCATAAAAATGGCATGATGATTGTGTGTTGACCCAGAATGGTGGCATTTGAGTTGAAAAGCTGCAGATTTGTATTCAGGAGAGTTGTTGAGAACCTCGTGTCAGAGAGCCGAGCGAAAAAACAAAGAGCGGCGCAGGACCTCCACTCCGCTTTCTCCGCTCGCCGCATAACCATTTATTCAAATTGCAACCAAATTTGCAATTATTATAAGTCAACTCTCCCCCACAAAGGCAATGTTAAGCACCTTTCATGAAGTGCACTGAAAGCTCTGGGAACAAAAGTGGACTTATGTACCGCATGGGCCCTTTTTCAACCAAAGGTGTCTGCTCGGTATTTCTGTGAAGTGGAGACATTATGGTGTTTCAAAAGCTAAAACCAAAGCTGAAGTCCTGACTGAGCTGATGTTAAGAGCTTTTTAGGAGTAACTTTGCTAAGAAGAGTATGACAGTTTGGTACAGAACTGCTACTAGTCCTTATTGGATGATGTCAAACTTGACTTTTGGTAAA
The DNA here is from genome assembly GCA_023969325.1 of Oryzias curvinotus. Classification (NCBI taxonomy): domain Eukaryota; kingdom Metazoa; phylum Chordata; class Actinopteri; order Beloniformes; family Adrianichthyidae; genus Oryzias; species Oryzias curvinotus. The sequence continues at coordinate 28,625,299 of CM043723.1, forward strand.
TGTGGAACCCCACAGCTTTGATCCCACACTTGTCAAGTGCTGTTTGAGTGCTTCCCTCTGTTCTGGCTTCAGGAGTCTGCACATCCACAGCCTTACAAGGTAACCAGGAAATGAGTCACGTATCCTCCACAGAAACATTACTTCTGCAGCTCAAAGGGAAACAACAATATGCCAGCTCCATTTTCAAGCGTTTCCTCTGAAATCTGCCCCAAGTCATTGAAGTCCAGCTAATCACAGCTGATCTCTGAATGGAGCTAAAGTCGCTGATGACACTTGCTGCAATTTGTCACGCGGTCATAAATATGCAAAACAGCCAAAAGGGGGAAATGTGTGGTGTGAGGGTAAGTTTATGTTTCTCATGTTTCTCCTGCGTCTGTGCGCCGCTGAGCCACGAAACCTGAGCTTGGTCCAACTGTTGGTCGCGCGCCCTGACCACCACCACCACCTCCACCACCACCACGTCCCACAGCAGGCGCTCCTTCTCCCGCGTCTCCACCTCGTTAATTAACGCCGACACTGGAAACCGAGATTTTTACGCACAGCGGAGGGCGTTTTGCGACGCCGCGGCGCAGCAGCAGCAACACGCACCGCTTGCGCGCGCGGCCTGGTATGGACATGTCTGCGCACTTCTGAGCCTGCATTTTTGGGGGCGCACGAGGCGGATCCCAAAACGACTCCCTCCGGTGAGAGTCCCGACACTGTTTAACGCAGGAGGGAGTCCGAGCACGGCCGGAACACGGGTGTTCAGGAAGTCTACTTTTTTCATGATGACACAAACAAAGAAACGAACAGATATCCATCCATCAAGCGAAGGATGACAGGAGGATGATGAGACCACACTCCTCACTTTCAACACATCTTAATTATATTTAGAGTCCAGGAGGGGCTCCGCGCGCACGCTGAGAGTGAGAATGTGCGACGTCTCTGTCACATCATTGTCACATATGTGCACCGTGTCACATCCGCGACATTCCACGCGCACGTTCGGTTCTCCGACGCTGTCAAATGTCTCCTGCTTGACTGTCACCACCTGTGAGGACAACACTGAAACAAGTCCGTAAACACACCACCACTGAGGCGCAGAGCCCCGACTTTGTCACCAAGCACATCCAGATCTCTGCCTACACGCGCGCGCCGCTGTGCGTGGCTCCAAAACATGCGTCTCCATCAATGCCCCCCCGCCTCCCCGCGCGCAAATTCTACTAGTCTCTTGGAGAAGAGAAAGCCGCCCCCGACCCAAACACATTTCCAATTATCCATCCATTACGCATTATCTGCTGTCAGGTTTATAGTGAACCAAAAGGATCATTTTCCACTAGAATCGGTTCTATTCTCCCAAACGGCATCTGTCATCCGATACAAATACTCACTGAGAGGAAGCACACACGTGCACACGCAGAAAGCATGAAGGAGAAGTCCTTACTTCTTTCTTTTGCAGCAATTCCCCTTTCCTCCAGACTATGAGACGTTCATATACATCCCTGGATCCAGCCTGGAATAAGTTTACAGTCACGCGCTCCTCCGTATCCACAGGCTTGAACAGACCAGGTTTCTTTCATCGGTCTCTCCTTCACGACAGACGTGAACGGTCCATGCCGAGCCGCTGCACCTGCAGTCCTGCTGTCAAGCCAGACACCAGCCAGGAAACGACTCTTCTGGCCCGCCTTTTCAGATTAAAAGTCCTCCGCTTGCCTGCACCAGCCGGGCCATTATTGTGAAGGTCTGGGCAATCTGGGGCTGCGCTCCTTGACGCACTGCCACCTGCCTCCACGGGGAGTAACGCGCAGGGGCGCCCACAGAGACACGCCCCGTTCACGCTGGAGAGCGCCTTCTGTCCCCGTCACCCCGCCGTCACCCCGCCGTCACCCGGCCAGGGAGGCAGGCGGATGGATGCAGCATTCATTCAGCCCTGGACAGTCATGGAACCTGTTTAGTTTGGAGTGTGGAGGGAAACAGATCACAGAAATAATTGATTCAACTGAACATCTGAAAGCTACAGGGACGTTTTGCTGGAAACACATATGGATTCATTTTCAACAGGTTGAACAGGACCTGGAGTTTTGAATAGGTTTACCTGATTTGGTGTTTTTCATGTGTTTCTCTGATAACGCAGGACAAACGGATCCATGAACGTCTTTGCTTTCCTCGTGTGAGCTGGAATCTGGATCTAAACCGGACGGCTGGATAGATCTGATGTTGCTAGACATTTTTTTTTTGCACCGCTAATGTTAGGTTGGGTGTGTGTGTGTGGGGTGGGGGTGGGGGGGGCTGTAAACTAGCGAGAGAGATAATGTGAAGTCATCATTCTGCCGCTCTGCAGAAACTATGTCCTGCTGTTTGTTTGTTTGAGGTCAAAACGGCCTCATCATAACTAAAAGACCACCAGGAACACTTTGAAAACAGATCAAAAGATGATTGGACTGGGACTAGGCCTACACAACAAATCACAAATTTATCGTTATCGCCTTATCAAGCAGTGCAACACGCATTTCGCAAAAGATGGTGAAAACTGCAATAAATGGTTACCTTAAATGTGCAAAAACAATCTTATGGCAGCTTGAAGTATTTAATGAATCAAATAAGTCCAAAAACATGCTTCATAGGTTAATTGGCAATTCTAAATTGTCCCTAGGTGTGAGTGTGAGTGTGAATGGGTGTGTGATTGAGGATATTCTACCCTGCGACAGACTGGCGACCTGTCCAGGGCGTCCCCTGCCTTCGCCCAAGTGGCCGGGATAGGCTCCAGCAGCCCCGTGACCCGAAAGGGAATAAAACGGTATAGAAAATGAATGATTGAATGAAAATAAATCCATGTATGCATTTGACCAATTGGACGAAGCCCTTTGATGTTAGATGCTCGCCTCCTATGTAGACTAACGTCAACTGGAGTGTAATTTAGGTATGTCAACTCTTATTTAAACTGTTGCAGTGAAACAGAAATGAGGGTTTTGGTCGTTTTGCTATTTGTTCATATATTGCAAGTTACATCGTCATCGCAAGATTGATCACTGATATCGGAAATCACAAGATTTCCTCATATTGTGCAGCCCTATGTGGGACTATAGTTAATGGACACGGGGGAGGACTTACCATTGGGTGAAAGTGGGCGACTGCCTGGGGCTCCAAACACTCTGGGGGGCCTGAGCTGAAGATTTAATGAAATTGTCTGAAATATTTGTCTGCATTTTATGTCATATAAACCCAAATCACTGCAATAGCACAAGGCTGTTTTTGTGAAACTGTTTTGCCCTCCCCCGTTCCTCTGCAGCAATGGAACATTCCAGTCAACAACAAGTTGGCCAGCAGAGAATTCGGCATTGCCAGATTGGGAGCTTTGGGGCTGTTTTGATTCTGACTTAGAGGGGGCAACATTCGTTTTGAGGGAGTGGACATACAATAATTTGTTTGGAAACGGTTCAGGAGTTCTTGAAATTCATTTCAACCAGCCGTCATTTTCACCTGCAATCACCTGCCTACTAATAGTGAAATAAATACATCTCCACTAATCTGTTCTATGAATGCAATTTGTGTTTGATTCTTTATTTTAATCATTTTATTCCTCAAAAATCGTGGTATTTTGGGACTTCTTGGTCAATCTTAGCGCAAACTGCGAGGTCTGGGTGATTGTGCAATCCCATGTGAAGTGGGTTGATTGTCGCTTACATTTGCTTAGTGTATGCTTATAATGGAATGCTTTATTAAAATGCTTTTATATATCCTTGACATTTTTATTGTGCGATCACAGGTAATGTATTTTACTGTTGGTGTTGCACAAAATGCCCCGTTAATACACAATTATAACAACACCAAATCCTTTGATTTTGTTCTTAATGCTTTATTAATACTCAGACCATTTTATATTTTAAAGGAACAAGGGTTTTAAAAGTCAGACCATTCTGTAAGACATTTGATAAGGAGATTTGCTTGTATTTTTCCACACTTAAATTAATGAATAGTAAAAAGAGGTTTTAGAAGACTTTTGGGCTAGAAAATCATGACTCCGGCAACACTGGCAGAGAAGATTTGAAGAGATTAAAAAAAAAGGCTGTAAAACAGGGGTGTCAAACATATGGCCCGCGGGCCGTATCCGGCCCGCCAGGTAGTTCAGTCCGGCCCACACATGAAGAGTAAAAATCACAAGGATGTTTAAAAAAGAAAGCAAGTTTCTAGTCCATTCCTGTGACGAGTTATGATTTTTTAAAGAAATAACCGAAATGCGCAATTCTGCCACTAGGGGGAGCAAAGGAAAAGCAAAACAGGTGAAACAGCAAATCTCTGCACCTGCCAAAAGCAAAACCTAACAGCTCTGCATCTGCTAAGATTTAGTTTGGTTCCCTATGAGCTTTACCACTGTTATCTTGTTATATGGATGATCAGTAGGGACACAATAATGACCAAAAAAGTGAAGTGGAGTGCTGAGCTTTCCAGGAAAAATGGAGTTTTATTTGTTCACAGAGCTGAATGCAAAACTTCCATGCTTGGTATGTCATCAACAGGTCGCAGTGCTCAAAGAATACAACATTCAGCCCCACTATGAGACTCACCATAAAGAAAAGTTTCACCTTTTGCAGTTAAGAAAAGAGAAGATTTACCAACTATTAGCTGGACTGAGGAACAACCGTCTGCATTGACATGATGGAGCAATGACAGCTACCTGATTGTAAACACGTTGGTGCAAACATCCGAACCCTTTTCAGAGGTGAACTTGTGCCCCAAAAAGCAGTAGACCTTTGCCAACATGAGTCTGTCAAGGTTTACGATTGCAGATCCAACATCTCTGAGGAGACTTGGACGCCAAATGAAAGAATCCAGTCATTTATTGCATTTCCAGTTGCTACTGATGGAAACACCAACATCACAGATATATACAGCTGTGCATATTTATTAGAGGTGTTAAAGAGACCGTCATAGTGGAGTTTCTTGAGTTGATGGACACAACAACATCTGATGACATAGTCAGCTCTCTAGTTACAGCGCTGGAAAATGTTGAAGTGAACTGGTCACTGATGTCAGTCTGGTCACTGATGGTGCCCCATTAAAGGTCAGGAAGAAGGCAGGTGATGCCACAAAATTCTGGCAGAAAACAGGAAAAGACTCTTGGACATTTCATTGTGCTTTGCACACTTGAATGACAGTAAATGTGTTGCTGCACAGGATCTGAATCCTGATATTGAGTTTATTATTGGAATTGCTTCAGTGTCAGATGTCAAATATTCAGTCTGTATAAAATTGAATAGATGAACTTTTTTTGAAGTGAAATTAATTTTATTTTAGATCCATTGGCCCCAAGTGATTAGGCTACTATGTTGGTTGAGGCATTTTTTCCAACTGAGTAAACAAACGAAAACAAAGTTGTTATTTTGCTTTGACGTTTCTGGTCCGGCCCACTTGAGATCAGACGGGCTGAATGTGGCCCCCGAACCAAAATGAGTTTGACACCCCTGCTGTAAAATGAAGGGTAGTTATCCAAGCGGCTGTGAAAAGAGGAAAAGGCAAAGAAAAAGCAACAAATTTGTTACCACAATTCCAAAAGTACTGCAAGAAAGACATAATGGGAAAAAGAAAAAAAGAAACTCAATAAGTCACCAGTTCAAGTGAACGCTTGAACACTGGGTCAGTCGTGACAGTCCTCACCTGGTCATTGTTAGAAAATACTTTGATCATTTTAAGAGAATACTTTCACTGAAATAGAATACTTTCATCTTTAACAATCTCGCTTTGAATCACGATAAATTAGAATAAATATCTTAGAGCAAAATGAAAGCAAAGACGTTTGGTTCATGTGGCAGAAATGATGGATTCTCATGGTCAGCTCCAATCAGTCTCCATTTTCCTACAGAACTCAAAACAATCCTGGAAAATCCAAAGATTTGGGACAATCACCGTTTAGCTGAGTTCACAGCGAGCTTGATTTGCCCGGCAGAGGCGCCCAGTTTCAATAGTAGGTCAACGTACAGACGCGATTAGAGGTCCCATCAGACGTGGTCCGTCGGTCTGGCCGCAACACGATTTGGGCGGCACGGCCAGAGTTTCAAAATCTAAACTTTGGCGAGGACGACACGTTTCAGCAACTGGGCTTTGGGTATGTGGCGTGTTGAATGGCGTGATTAGAGGGTGAAATCCAAAACAAACATGGAGGAGAATCTAATCATTGTAATCCTGAACTTTATGTTTTTCTGGTTTTCATCAAGAAAACTATAAAAAAAATGTTCCTCTAATTTTATTATCTTTTTCAATCCACAGTCAGTCTTCAAACTGGGTCACAGAGAGTCGTTCTTCATTCAGATGCAGCTCCTGCACTTCGTGTGAAGCTCACAGTATTGGAGAATCTCTGAAGGATATCATGAATCCAAACGGAGATAGGATAACTGATACTTTTTTAGAGCAATTCAAAACAATTAAACCCAATTTTACAGCATCATCTCTGTCTTCCATACATTGTAAATGAGACATATAGTCCACGCTTCCATGTAATGATGAGGCTACAAACATGTGCTGGTAGCTCCTCCCCCACACGTCAGGGATGTCAAGATTATGGACGCAGACGTTCAGCAGCTGTTTGGTGTTAGTCTGAGGCAATTTTATAAGAACTGACGTCCTCCTGCAGGACTCATGGAAAACTCAGACCCCGGGAACAACTTTCAAGATTTTGTTTCAAACCATCACATCAGACTGGAAAATACAGGGTTGTGCCAGGAATTCATCCAGCATAAAAAAAAACTCTATGCCAAACCACCTGTGCAAATCGGTGATTCGGTGTAGCGACCCCTGACAGGACCTGCCGAAAGGTGAACAACCACATCATCACATGGTTGAGGCTCTCACAGCCAACTAATCAAGATTACTCTTAAGTTTAGGAAGAACTATAGTCAACTAGTTGGTTCTGAAATGTCTCAGCAAGAGTTTTCAAACTCTGAATGTTGCGTCTTTACGATGTGAGGTTGAGGTGGACTCGTGAAGGGATTGGAGTTTGAGAGGACAGCAAAAAGGCACGATGGAACTAAGACAAACAGAGAGATGAGGAAAAGGAAAGACACTTTTTCCCCACAACGGGGTAAATAGGGCAAAGCATCCCAAAGAGCTTTTGGCTGATTGCTGCACAACTGAAGATGGGAGTCAAGCTTTACCCAAACGAGTCTAAACACAACTTCATCGGAAAGGATGGTCTCATTGGGCCGTGTTGGGGGAATAAAACATTAATTCAATAATTTTTGAAACAATAAGGCTTGCCTATGCAAAACTGATGATTATGCTCTTCAGAGCCAAAAATCAGAAACAATTCCTGAAATCAAAATAACTCTGGATGTCCAGGATGTTTTAAAACACAAACATGGAATTGGGCTCCAGACATACAATTACCTAACAAGATGCTTCAAGAACACCTGATGTATGTCAAAGAAAAACATCCAAAGATGTCATTCGGAAGAAAACATATTTTGATATGCATACTTTGAAGTGTCTCGGTAGCTAAACTTGAGATAAATATCTTTAAAAATGTTTGTAGATTATAAATTATGTTCTGGGATCATCTAAATATAAAAAGCTTTATAGTTTGTTCATTAATGCCAGCTGGATTCCATTCATTCTAATTGGAATTCTTCCACTCATTTAGTTACATGTAGTTGGCATCTAAAGTGTAAATCAGCACCAATCAATGGCGTGAATGAAAGCCAGTGGGGCTCTGAGGCATGCCAAGTTCTGTTGTGGTGCTTTTTTCTGTGCGATCCCCTCTGCCGTTCTGCCCACTTCCCTGAGACATCCTAAAGTCTGGTCAATTTCCAGTTCTCTTGGCAAAAGCAACATGTCACCTGCAAAAGTGAGACCATTTGATCTTGCACAGAAGGGGGTCATTTGAGTCGTGGTGACCATTTGAAGCAGAAATTGCATTTCTCTGCTCTCACTTTCCTCCCATTTTCTGTGCTCATCTTGTCAGACACTGCGCTGACAAAGTTCCTCATTAGTTGCCTGTTATGGCCTCTCAGTGAGGGAGCAACCATTTCTTCTCATGTTCTACATCGAGTTTTAATTTTACCCTGTTAGGCGTACTGATGGAACAGAGGAAACTTTATTAGAAGTTGATCTAATAATGGTATATCATATTGTAAAAATGCACAATTCCTCAAGTTATCCTACAATAAGAGGAGATCAGTCAGAACCCAGAAGAACATTTTTCTTCGGAGAGTTTTAGAAGTCTGCTCCATCAGTCTAGCCCTTAGCCATCAACATGCTGTGCCTCAGAGGTCTGTTCACATGAGAGCAGAGCAGTTTGTCGACAAAGAAATCACAGAGCTGGTCAATGAACCTGAAGGGGGGGCATCAATCACCTGCTTATTAAACTGTGTGGTGGGAGAGATGCTGGTCAAAAGAGTATTGGCACTCCACAGAATTAATGTCAGGTATAAATATCAGAGTTTAAAGCCATAACACTGCATTGGGAGGGTTGTCTTCTTCTTCTTCTTCTTCTATCATTGTCTTTTGGTTGTTTCCTTTAGTAGTCGTCACAGTAAATCATCTCTGTTTTGGATTCACTTGATTGGTTTGGATTTACCCAGACTTGGGGCAGTCACATAAAAGCACTGGGTTATGCCCAAATTGTCCCTCCCAGCAGGTGAACCATGATGAAGATGGTAAATGCACTATTCATAAAAAGTTTAGGATACTGTATATACAGTTTCACAGATTGTTGGGATAGGGAAGCTGTTGTGTTGTGGTGATAACAATGTTTCTCAGTTATCGGGGCCAAGAAATTCTAGAACAATATTTTTTTCAATGTTTCATCAGTGTCAGCATTCTGTGGGTCGAAACAGCTGATTTAGTCCGTAAGTCGTTCCAAGTTCCTCATTATAACAGCCATGAACACGACGCAGCTGAACGGCGAGCAGCTTCACCCGACCACAGCGCCTTCAGGTTGGTGGCAGACAGTCAGGTGTTGCAGGTGAACTTGTCAGAAAGTATTATCAGCAGACTTGCATCAAGCCTCTGAACTACTGTCAGAGTTTGGGATTTAATTCAATACACTTCAGCTCAATTCAATTCAATTTTATTTGTATGGCCCAAATTCACAACAACAGTCGTCTCGATGAACTTTGTAGGGACCAACCCAAGAGTGGCGCCCCGCCAGTGACAGACCACAACCAAGACCAGAACCTAAGGATGTCTGACCTCAGGCATGGTTCAGCAAACGCCTCACAGCTGCAGGCCTGTTTACCAGATGGGAGGTGTTACAGGGATTTCCAGACTAACCAACCGACTCCACCCTTTTGACTGGAACGACAGACGACCGCTGCAGGTGACTCCACCCACACCAAGACACCGCCGTAAACGTTTGCAGTACAGACCATGTGACCTGGACAATGCAGCAACAGTCTACCGTCCTGTTCACGGATGAGGGTCGGGTCACCGTCCACAGAAATGATGGTCGTCATCACTGATGGAGAAGGCGGGGTGAGGGATACGCCAAGGTCAACATAGTCTCCAGGGTTCTTTTTGGTAGAGCAGGAGCAACAGTCTAGACAGGCATCCCCATTCAGAAAAAAACGTCACCCAATTCCACCAGAACACCCCCAACTTCCTGTTCATGGTTGATGATGCTCCACCACATTGTTGTTGTTTCACTTTCGGCTTTTCCCATCAGGGGTCGCCACAGCGAACGAGTCGCATGGTAAACTTGGCAATGTTTTACGCCGGATGCCCTTCCTGACGCAACCCTCTCAAGGCAACCGGGCTTGGGACCGGCACAGGTAGAGAAGGAAACAGGGAGCAGCTTGGATTTGAACCTGGGTTTCACGGAGGGAAGGCCCCGCAAACCAGCACGATCTAAACCGGCTCCCATGATGCTCCACCACATGATCCCAGAATTGTCACAGGTGGACTTCACGAAGTGGACGTGTCTCATATGGTATGACCCCTGACCTGAACCTCATAAAGTAAATCTGGGTCGCTGGATGATGGCACCAGACCCTCAAGTGACCTGGTAGAACTGCATGTAGCAACTGTGGAAGAGTGGAACACCTCAGAACAACATCATGAGGTTAGTGAGAAGCAGGAGACGTCTCTGTCAAGCTGCCATTGCAGCTAATTGTGTTAATACCAGCTATTGACATGGTCCATGATTGTTATTTGGGTAATAAACATCAAACTAGTGAAAATTGTGTTTTCTCTTGTTCAGTATCAGTAATATGAACAGATACTTTTATGTATTTCAATTAAATTCTGACTGAATAGGAAAAGCACTCATGTAAATACCAATAACCCTAATTTTTTGTGAGTATTGTATATAAATAAACTTCAATAATAGTGATATGCATTTGCATTTCATGAATGCAAATTGTCATTTGTAAGAAACATAAGAAGAAGAAGAAATTGTTGAAGGAAAGATGCAGCAAAAAACACTTTAAAAGTACATTTCATTGGCAAAAGGCCCTTCCTGCAACCTTTTCTTCCTTTAAAGTTGTTTTTTTATAAACATTTTTTACATTTCTGTCATCAGGAAAAATGTATGTATGTTACGGCTGAGAACAGAATGCCGAACACCACCAGTCTGTTATCATGATGTGCTTTAAATCCAATTCAGCTTTCATGCTTTTTAAATATCAGTTGAAGTCATTCCAGTCATAAGTCTTCCAGCCCACTGATTTAATATTCCCCACATACAAAGCAAGCCGATTTGATAAGTTTTCACTCATGAGTAATTCATTTCATTGTTGGACAAACCCTGTGAGCTTGTTGTTTTTCCACTTTCTCTCCAATTAAAACTAATTGAATTGAAATGATTGTACTGAGCCCCTAAATGACTGTGCCACCATCTCAGTCCTGCTCATCCCTGAAATGAGACAAATCAAGTGTGCCTTGTAATCAGACGTTAAAGAGTCAACGGGAAGAAGAAGTCATCTTCCTCGTTTGTTCTGTCACATTATCCCATTTCCAGAAAATTCACCAGCAGTTCACATAAAATACTGACTTTAAAAGCAAAGGCATCTGCTTTAACAAGGCTGAAGGATTCATTTCCTGTTCGTTTGAAACTGTCTTTGCTAGAATCCAGAAGACGTTGTCTCACATTGCTTCTGTGTAAAATAGACTTTTCAGAGAATCCCAAAAGCTCTGAGTAAACGCAGACTTTTACATAACTTTAGTCCAGCAGAGGTTTGTGTAACCCAGTGGTCCTAAAACTTCTTCTCTTGTTCCCCCCTTTGGAGGAGGAAAAATGTTCACTATCCCCCCCCCCAAACACACACACACCGTGAAAAAACTGTGACAAAATAAGCCAAATATGTTCAATTTTAATACCATTTCAAAATCTTAAACCTATGTGCAAAAAGAAACAAAAAGTTGTGTCAATGGCTGCAATGTGTCTGCGAGGTTGCAGGTTTGTTACTGCAATCCAAGTCATGCTCATTATTGAGCCTAGCTCTGTTCTTTGTTTTCCAAGTGGCAACAGCAGAAAAGCCGATCTCACAGAGAGAGGACGTAGAATGGAAGCAGAATGCCCCCAGCCTCCTGCCCCATGAGGGGATGCTCCCTCTCCACACCCAGCCAGAGTTCAGGGAGTGTCTGTGCTGTAAACCTTACGATCCTCCTCAGCAGGGCAGAGATAAGATAAAGATACATTATTGGTCCCACCTTGGGAAATTCAGTTGTTGCAGTGACCAGTCTCAAAAACAAACAAACATTGAGTTAAAGGGTCTACAATATGGGTGTGTCCAAATTCAAGGGCTGCATCCTTCAATGGCCGCGGCCTTCCCGTGCGACGTTGGCCGGGTTCTTCGTGGAGCAGGTAGGCCGGATGTGAACGACTGTGACTTTGGACGAGTCTAGTCTTTAGATAATTCCAGCGGTTACATCGGCGAATGTCTCGTTGCCTGGCAACCGTGAGTCCCAAACAGTAGTGAACCAGGCAAGGAGCTCAAAATTTTCCTGGTTTATTTGATCCAACTTGGATCAAATCCTGGAGGTGTAATTATAAAAAGGTGTAATTATCTCAAACTCCGGGTCCGGCTCCACAGTCCGCCGTTGTTATCAGAAGATCACAGAGTTAGGCCGCAATGCATCTTGGGATATGGACAGCATTTGAACGAGTGGCTGAATTTGGACAGCACTTGTCGGGGCGCTCTGACGTAAGCGGCCTACAAATGCAGCCCTGGAAGAACGCAGCCCTCCAATCTGGACACACCCTATATCATACGTTTTAAGCCTTTCAGAGTCAACTATATCCATATGTGTAAACATACCTGTTGGCTTCAAAAATGTTCACACATGTCAGCATGTACACAATACAACTACCGTTCACACACATATTTATGCATTCAGACCAACACGTGAAACATTTCTCTCAGTCACGTGTGTGTATGTGTGTGTGTATGTGTGTGTGTATGTTTGTGTTGGAGTTATTTTCGCAGCTCACTTTTCTTACCTGGAAACAAGTCGACTCCATTTCTGAGGCTCCGCCTTTCGCTCTAGGGTGTCTCCCATTTGATTTATTATCAGGTTGACTATCTATTCAGTGAAGGAATAAAAATGATAAAGCTTTGTTCATGCTCTGTCTGACTTGGTTCTGCTTTGCGTTTCCTGTTGTAGCCCCTAACTCCTCACAGCAGGTTTGTGTTAATCACCACAGATGCTTCCTGTTAGTTTGATTGCTCCCTCAGTCAATATTAGTCCAGGGTTTTCATTGACTTTGACTTGGATCCTTCTGTTTTCTCCCTGTCTGGTCATGTTTCTCTTTTGTCTGTTTAGATATTGGTTCTTTCAATATCAGCTCTACGTTTACTTCATCCTGTCTGCAGTTTTTTTTTTTTTTTTTTTTTTTTACTGTAAACATTTGACATTGTGTGTAAACCTAGATAAAGTGATAAAAGCCACGATTCTTTATGTCAGGGTTGGTGTCAAAATGACACAAATCAGATCAACAAAGTAAAGCAGGTCTGAGAACGTTTTATCAACAGACCAGCAGCGCGAAAATCACCACATGGGAGTGGGCTGCACACAGAGCAGCCTGTTATTTGCCAATGGAAGATGGGAGAGCGTAACTCATATGTTGAGCAGCAGCAATCACTCTCAGGTGTGAGCACCGTGGAACAGTGACGGGGTGCAGCAGGAACAGGGAGAGCCCAAAATATCTGGGAAATGGAAAAGAGGAATTTGAGTGGCATACAGTAAACCGAAGGTGGGCCAAGTTCAACAAATGTGCTAAAAAGACGTTAGTTTTGGTGTAATTTCAGCCAAAGTGGCCACATAAAACTGGAAAGCTTCTGGTCTGAGTTAGTCGTCGCGGTAACATAACCTGTTTGGGGTAGGTTGGCCTGAAACAGAGTTCAGTTCCCTGGTCCTCCCCTTTGAAATCTGCCGATTTTATTTCTGCATTCATAATCGATCTCACTGCCAATTTCAAATACTTTAAACAAGATATTACCAAGACGTACGACGTAAACTGCTTGCACATGTGGAAAATGTATTTAATCTGATCAAGATCGGATTTGAATTGAAGTGTGTACATGGGCCCCGGAAAAAATGTATCCAATTATCACAAACGTTAACATCTGTCACACTTTCGATTGGAATGAATCATTTTGACTAGTGACTATTTGCATGTAATTTCGTAAATATGTGCAGCCAGCGCTGAATTTATTCATTGGCTGCACGAGCCCAGGAAGGTTTGATTAGGTTCGCAGTTGGATCAATACGTGCGACCAATAACAACATTTAGCCATACACACCCTTTCCTGCTTGCAGACATGGAGCTCCGGCATCCGGCTGCTCTTCTTGGAAACAAGGTTCTCCGGAGTCCTTCGCAGCCCCCTCCAGGGCGCACGCCGTCTACACACAATAGCCGCGTTTACATGGGCAAAAGTAATCGGAAAGAACGCCTGATCGGAAAGAAAATGTGTCATGTAAACGTGCCGTTCGGAATAGTCTGCCCCGGTCAGACTCTTTCGGATCAAACTTTCTTTCCGATGGAGATAGGTGAGTTATACCTATCCTTTATCCGATCGTGTTGCATGTAAACGGTTCATTCCGATCGTGTGTCACTTCTGCTCTGGTTTACGTCATTCATAGACGGTGTTTCGCTGATAGAAAGCTTTGGAGCGCATACGGGACCAATCAGCTGTTCTGCGGCGGCCCCCTGAAAAGCGCCGCTCCGCTCTCGCCCCGCTGGCTCTCTGCCTCTCTTACACCCCTCAGGAAGGCGCTGCTGGGGAGGAGCGCTTCGTGCCCACTGACGTCTGGACCCGGCACCCGAGCTCTGCGTTCGGGCTCCAGTGCCAGTAGACCGAGTGAACCTGTGAACCTCTCTGAGCAGAGCAGGCGGATTTATTGTGTTGGGGGGGGGGGGGGGGGTGCTTTGTTACGTGTGCGTTTTGTTGTGTTGTTATGTGTGAGCATTCGGACTGCGAGCCGACCCGCCGCTCTGGGTTAGCGGCTGCAGGACTCACGAGAACCGAGCAGAGCTCGGCCCGTCAGCTCACACATTTGGGTCGGTGTGTGAGCTTCAAAGCAGAAATGTCGCTCAGTCCTTAGAAACTGTCCAAACAATCACGTGGATTTGTGTTTCCGGTTGTGTCCCGACAAAATAAAGGCTGAATAAAGGCTTATTCCCAAACATTTGCGTGCAGCCAAGCTAATGTTGTTAGCCCGTGTTTATAGCCTCTCCTAACCCTGGCTTCAAGCTCCCCCTGCACAAAAAGCACCGACCACACGGATTAAATATAAAACGATGAGCGAATAGACGCTTCATAATATTCATAACATTAATAAAAGCAAGTTTGGAAGATCGTCTCGTATATTACCGAGCTACTGCATAAATGGATGTGACAGCAAAGGGTTGTTTACAACGGGACACTTCCTTCCGGGAGTTTTTACACTACTGCGCATGCCCAAATGATTTATTCAGAACGAAACTGTGACCCATGGGAACGCTTGTTCTGATCGGAAAAAGGTTTTCTGTACCCATGTGCACGGGTGAATTTTAACCCGACCATTGATCCGATCAAGATATTTTGCCCATGTAAACGCGGCTAATGTAACAGCCAGCACAGTGATGACCCACAATCGGAATAAATGTTTAAAATGCACCGCAACCAGATTAACAATCGGCACGACCCGCCCATTTCAATTGGCGGAAATCTTTATCCGAATGAGTCTGATCGAGTCAGAGTATTCTGAATGGCGTGTTTACATGAAGCATTTTTATTCGGATCAGGCTTTTAATCCGATGACTTGTGTCCATGTAAACGCGGCAATAGATTTCTTTCTATAAGATATATAAAATGTCCGCCTTATTTTCTCAGCCATTAACAGTCCTATTTTGCCTTTATGTCCATGGATGTCTATTTCTCTGCATCTCAGACAGTTTTGGTGGCCCTCCTCCATCCCATACTCCACCAGGAGTGATCTTTGGTTTGATTTGGCCCTCAGCCACTTTCAGTGTTTAGACTCAGGGGGGCTCATCCCATTCACACAAGATGTCTCTTGCCCAGAGCCCAAGCGGCAAAAGTTTATGGACTTATTTTTTTCTGAACATCTTTATGTATCGCTAATCATTAGGGGTGTACGAAAAAAATCAATTCTGTGAAGTATCGCAATACTTCATTTGGTAATTCAATTTCATACGCTGCCAAAATGGTATTTGATTGATTGATTATAAATAAGCCAACATATAGTTTAGCATCTTACTTTCATGTTTCCCTTAAACCTCCCACCACACTAAGCCTTTTTTAGCAGCTCTGCCCCCCAAAAACAAGATCTTGCTAAAATCATCTTGTAGTAGATGTTCACTCATTATTTTCCCGGCTGTCGTTGTTGTTGTTGTTATCATAAAGCTGAATGAGACACACACAACTCAGTTTGAACTAGGGATGGGTACAGAAGCTCAGTCCCAAGTTGGTACTGGTACCAAACCACCAGAACCATAGCAGAACAAGAATGTCGGTGCTTCATATCTGTGCTATTTTAGACATGTCAATCACTTGTATTCTATTCAGTTTTGCTGTACAATTCTAGCCAATCATTTTACCTTTTATAGTGATTGTGGGCGGGCTCATATAGCAATGGGTGTGGTGATGCAAATGCCAAAGGCAAAGGGAGCTGAAGTTTGGCTATACCTCACAGCAAAATATTCTAATTCAGTACCCTGATGTGTAACAGTGAAGTCTTAAAATACTCCAAAAAAGACTGTCGTCATGGCGACGAGAAGTGAAAGGCGTGTTTACTTGAATGTTTGTGAAAACTGAAATGCAGCGCTGCATTTTTTTATTTTAATTTAAAGCACCTGTTCCAGCACAGTCAAGGCCCTTAAACATTTTTTAAATATACCAGGGACCTGATATAAAAAAAATCTAAATGCTATCAATCCCTAAGTTAAACGGAAAAAGTTAAATTGCTGAAGAGTGTTTGTTGTTTCTGTGGTCATTTAATTCAGCAGATGTTTACTAAATTTGTAAAGTACATTTAAGCGGTAGTGTAAATAAAAAGGAAAGAATTTTCTCAACCATCCTTAAAGAACCTTATAGGTTAAAGCACATTTAGTATAAAAAAAAAATTATGATAAAAAATATTTTGTTGTCACATCTACATAACCTTGAGTGTGAAAAAAAGAAAAGATAATTTACTAAAAATAAAAGTACTTGTGATTTACTGTAAAAGCAACTTGGATGTGAGACGCAGTTGCTGTGTCTGACATACCAGAGGTTTACTTGAATAAACCCCTTTTGTAATTTGGGCTAAGCTTTATTCATCTTACTTATACTTGTACTAGTTTTTTGTTGGACCGAATGGAAAATAAAAAGGGGGGGGGGGGGGGGGTTGGAGGGTGATTATAGAAGGGGGGGGGGGGTTAAAACCATGGAGCAGCATAAAGCAACAAGTTTCTGAATGTTTATAGTCGAAGCTTTTTATTCAATGTGATTAAATCGAGAGTATTTATAAAATGTTATTTACGTGGAAGCTATATTAGTGTTCAGACAAAGATTTAGCTCTTCAGGGTGAAGTTCTGGTTGTTAAAATCTTTTTAGTTCAAATTAAATTCTTTCACGTGTCCTTTGCATTTCCAACCCCTGAACTTTATGAATCTCTTCACTCAGAGCATGTGAATAAATATTTTGTGGTTATAAAATTCTGTCATCATTGAAGATCTGTCAGGTCTTCCACGACTTTCAGGTTCTTTCAACTTCACACCTTTCATCCTTAAGCCTGATCTGAAAATCAGATTCAGACATGTATTCAAGGCGTGCTCACTTTTGAATGAAACCCACATTTTTAAACATATTCAAAGAACCAACAAGACAAATGTTTCTTTGTGTTCGGTTTAATTTAGTTGTGGTTAGAAGTCTCAATGATCCTGTGAGGTCAAAGAAACTGTTTCTAGATCTGTGAGGAATCAAGCAGACATGTGGAGAGCAAAATAAAAGCCTTCATAATGCTCTTAATGTGGTTTCAAAAATGTAGTTACTGCATAACACAATATTAACTAATTAATCATGTTCACTTTTACTTAGAATAAATTCACAATAAAGTGTTTATGAGTATAAACAAAATAGTATGTATTTATTTATTTATTTGAACAGGGACAAAGCACAACAATGAACATTCCTGTAAATGTTTCAGTGTTAGCTGCTAAGATGATTTTTAGCTGTAGTCCTCGGGCAAGGTGTAGGTTTGCCAACAACACTTAAAATGTACAGTAAAAATGATAAATAATAAAAAAAGAAGACGTCAGTAGGAGTTTGGATCTTACATAAAGAAGTGTCCACACAGTTTTAACAAAAACGTACATAAACATTGATACATTATCTATAACAATATTTAAACAGTCAAAATATGATATGCATCTAACACTGACAGACAATATTTACACGTTAAATTTAAATGAACTTTATTTTTCTCACGCTGGAAAAGTCTCTCATCATGGTAGCCCAAAGAAAGAGCAAGTGACAGTACAACTACAGCTCACCAGATGTTGGATCAAACAGACAAATAAGCGAATAGAAACATAACTAATTGTGCACATTTAGGAAGCAGATAAAGCAATGAGGATGCTTTCCAAATGAATATGTCTGCAGTCAAGCAGCAAAAATGTGATTCAATCAGAGAAAACGTGAATACAGGGTCTTATTTCAGATCGAGAAAGCGACAACTAAACTGGAGTTAAATCAGAAAAGAAGATATAATAATGATATGAATATGTACTGTAAGTAATTGAAAAAAAAGAAAAATGTGAAGGCTGTGTCACACAACCACGAAGTTTTCTGCATATTGCCAAATAAAAACCGGATACAGAGATTCTTGCGTCAATTACGTAATTTAAGCGTGATAAGTGCGCCGTAAACAAAATAAAAAAGTTAGACATTGGTGGAACGTACATGTGTGAAAAGTCTGTTAGACATACATGGAACGGTCATGGAAAGACACAAATCTGTATGTGCATCTGACAAAAATCACGCACAATTGCAAGAACTACATATATCACGCATGTATCACGAAAGACTAAAATTACATACGTGGAAAATGTACAAAAGGCTGTGGTGTGACACAGCCTCAAAGTGTTTAGAATAGAAAAGAAGTGGAAAAATATGCACTTTTTTTATTAACTATTTCATTCTTAGTCTAAGATTTCTGACTTTATGAAAAATAGTATGCTTTTGTAGTTGTGTGCCTCACTTTTGTCTTAATAACCCATGTATCTAACGGAAAAAATACAAATCTTTTTTTTTTGCTGCTTTTTTCCTTCTTTTCTAAATGGTAAATGGCGTATACTTATATAGCGCTTTCTACCCTCTTTCGGAGGCCCAAAGCGCTTTACAGTCACACACACATTCACCCATGCACACACACATTCACACACTTACGGCGGCTCCGCTGCCGAACACTGGCGCCAACCTCCCACCAGAGGCAGGGTGGGGTTCAGTGTCTTGCCCAAGGACACTTTGACACATGGGCGTGCAAGGCGGGAATCAAACCTGCAATCCTTTGATCATGGGTCGACCGCCCTACCGCTGCACCACGGCCGCCCAGCCCTAACTTGTCCTGTCCAGAAACACAAATCTAACGCTACTGATGAGTCTCAGGAAGAATGTGTGACCATGTCCTGATTGGGCTTTTGACACATTGGAGATGACAAAAACGGTGTCGCTGTTTTTTTTTGTTGTTTTTTTTTTTAATGAAAAACAGATCAACATTTGTTTCCTAAGAAATGTTTTAGCTGTATAAGCTGCATAAACGCCTGCCCCGAGACATGGATGGCAGTGATGAAGGGCATTGTGGGATACTATGATTAACATGCACCATATTGAGAGGGTATGGCAGGTTCTCTTTCCCACTGGCCAAATTGGGATTAGATGATCGGGCATGGCTGACCCTGCAGAGCCCGTTGGATATGTGTGTGTGTGTGTATTTGTGTAGTGCAGCAGTGAAGACACCAGTGTGTGTGCAGGGAAGACATTTAAAGAAACACTCTCCTGTAAAAATGCTTGGTTAAAAAATCTCGCCTCTGTTGTGGTTGGAACTTAAAAGTAGAGTTTCCGCAGACTGATGAGCACTTAGCAGCACGTGCACCAGTGTGGGTGCTGTAAGGTAGCTGCTGTTGCAGCAGATTATAGATGGTGGCAGTTTATAGCGGGGAAAGAACCGCTATTAATACCACAACTCCTGGCTGCTGCACACTTCACACAGTGTGAAGGTAAGCAAATATTCCCTCATTCCCCCAAGGAGCAAAGCCCCAGCCAGTGGTGAACAATGCTGCTGTGTGCTGCATTATTACACCCAAGGAAATCAGCAGAAAATGCCCCGTTGTCTTTCTTGTACAGCAGCAGGTGAAACCTGTGCTACTGTTGTGAGGCATGCATGCAATGTCACTGTGCAATTTGTAAAGTTTTCTTATTCAGAGAGGAAAATGAATATTTATTTTAGTTTTGCTATTTCACATTATGGATTTCAGAAAAATAGATCAACATCCATGGCGATTCCGCAACTGACTGAAAAAATAATAAATGGCACAGATAAAAAGGAGTTCACAGTAGTTCATTGATCTGAAAATGGCTTTCAAAACTATTGATCATAATTTTGTAGTAAAGCAACTGGAAGATTGGAAATCATCCCTGCTCAATTTAACCACAAGCGTCAATATTTGGCCCAACAATGTCCATCCTATACATTATTGACAGTAGTTATTTCACAGTCACTGCTCACTACATAGTGCACTATTTAGCGCGTTTGCCATTTCCTAGTGCTTTCCAAATCTACAATTCCAAAATCCAGGGCCCTAGAAATTTCCCAGAAATCTCTGCCAATAACCAGTGTGCATCGATGCTCACTAGATTGGCAAATATAGACCACAATGCATTGCGTTTGAACAATATATTTAAATGTATTTTTTAAATAAATCATCAATGTTTTTATCTTCAGAACTCTGTGGATTCATAAATGGCCATCACAAAACGCTCATATCAGTTATATTTTTACTTTGTGAAGATTTGTGAAGATCTCATTAAAAATGATTAAATGGTGGACTTTCATTCAAAACATGAAGTAATAATTAGTGGATGAAAATGTTGATGTTTAACTTGTGAGTGATGCGAGTGCAACTCAGTAGTGGATTGTGCGCACACATCCGCATAAACAAAGACCCCCACTTATTGTAATTGACACATCACCGTCTCTGCAGGCGTCATTTATGGATCCTGTGTCTCTCCAGCTTCAACACATACATTAAAAAAATCAACTCAAAAAAGTACCTGTAATTGTTTTTTAGCGTGACAGATAGTGGTGTATCGTGGGAAGTCAATCAAATGCACAAGTCTCACGGTCAATGAGTGAGAGGTGGCATTCCAAGATTAAATTTATAGCTGGTACTGCATTTTTTTTTTTTTGTGGTTTTTTAAACCAAGATGGCAGCCTCTTTTTGAGGTCAAAATAACGTCCATTCTGGTTGTACACCTAACCTGGTGGTTGTCACGACACCATGTGGCTTTGCCCAATTTAGGTCTTTAAAAAAAACAAAGTTTTTGTGTGTAAACTGGCTCTGATAATCTGGCCCATAAAAGATGCACTTCTATGATGGTCATCTTTTATTTGGGCGGGGTGGTTGAAAATGAATTTTTCAGCACATAGGTGTGTGCAGATTTTGTTTGCATGATTTTGAGTGTGTGGCTGGGAAAAGGTTTCGCTCACAGACACAGAAACAAAGAAGAACTGCTAAAACAACCTGGACCTTCCGTCCAGAACCACTGCGGGACCGAATAATTGGTGGAACCGTTTCAATAATTGACAAAGTAAAATGTCTGGATAGAGAATTGAAACTAAAATGTTTCTAAAATATCGTGGGCACATGTCAAAGATTTTACATTCTGTCCACAAAGAGATTTTTTTTCTCTTTTTTCCTCTTCATGTCGTTTCTGATGTCCTTGGAAGAAAATGTTTCTGTTCAGCAACAACAGCTGCATTGTACGGTACCTCCGTCCTTTTAGGACAGTTAAACATTAAGTTATGCCTCTTTGTATCTGGACTTGTGAAAGTCTTTTCTTTATTTGTTGTTTATTCATATCTAGTATTTATGCTACTGTCATTCACAGTTAATTTACCAGGCAAATACAAAATGACCCTTCGATATAAAAAAACAAAAAAAAAGTTCTGCCTTTCAGTTTCTTGCTCCTCCTCTTTCTTTGCATCGTTCTTTAGGACACGTCTCACTTTATCCCTCGTTCTCCTCCCTCCAACTCCAATTCAGTTTAATTTGCCTGGCTGGCATGGGAAGTATGCATTTGTGTCAGCCATGCATCCGCAGGAGTAACTGATGGCGCAATAACCACAGGGAAACAATGCTCTCAAAGAGGAGGGAGTAGGTATCGCTATTGAACCATTAAATAAGGGAGAGCTCAACGCTCCGAGGGGCTTCCTGGGAGGGAAATGGCTGTCTCTCCCTGCAAACGACTCCAGCTCACGGAGCAGGACCAGTCTAGATCCAAGTGTGGTTTGAGCAGTTTTGCTATGAAAACGCATTTATGAAGGTAGATGAGTTTGACCGTTTGGATGTGGTTTATGCTGATTGATGGATGGGGGGAGGGGTTATTATGATTCAAACTAAGTGGCTCATGGAGGGTATTTTAAGAAGAAAAACAGTGGCATTCACATAACCATGAACCCCTCAGGTTTTATTTATATTAGTATATACTATGAATTTCACATTTTCAAGACTAGTTCAAAATGAGTACAGACAGAAGCTCATTCAATAAAATAAACAATGCTCTATATAGTTTACAAGAAAAACATACGTTTGCATTCATAAATTCAGTCAATGGCTGCAGGGGGGAGTAGTTGTTAGCACTCTTGCCTTCTAGCAAGTAGGCCCTGGTTTGAATCCTCTTTCTGTGTGGAGTTTGCATGATCTCCTTGTGCATGTGTGGGTCTTATCCGGCTTCCTCCCACAGTCCAAAAACATGCTTCATAGGCTGATTGATGATTCTAAATTGTCCCTAGGTGTGGAAGTGAGTGTGTGGCCCCACAACAGACTGGTGACCTTTTCAGGGTGTACCCCACATTTGCCCAACAGTAGCTGAGATAGGCTCCAGCAACCTGTGTGATAGATGTTAATACAGTAAAAACATTATCTGCAGATTATCTCCAGACAAAATGTGGGCCAAACACAATGTGGGATTATTTGGAGGAAATAATCGAAATGTGATTACACGTGTCAAAGAAGAGGTCCAGGAACTCATGAGGTTTCCAGAACATCTAAAATGGTTTTATTATCCTCAAAAAAACACTCAAGAAATCCTGTGTTAAGGCCATGTCACAAAGGCACTATGTTCAATTTGCATATTTTCCACATATCTATTTCAGTCTTGCGTGATCCATGTGTGATATACGTCATTAGGAAGTGCTTCTTGTCTTCGTCATTCATCTCCGTCACGGGTTTCGGCCGACAGGTCTTTATGTGAATTTGGTTTTGAGCTGTTCAGAATTTTAGGTCAGTTGAGAATTATGCATATTTTACAAAGTTCGTTTGCAATTATCACGTAAATCTTATGCAACTGTGTGTAAAGCTTTTCCACGTATGTCCACGTATGTCCATGTATGTCTAACAGATGTTTAACGCGTGTATCAATGATGGATAGCTTTTATATCTCATAAATGACACATATACAGTATATTACATTGAAATGATGTAATTGGCGCACAGATCCCTAATAAATTGCACATAAACAGCATGGCTGTATAAATTGGCCGATCTTTCACCCCTCCAGCAGTTTGTACCAAGTGGGGGTCTCCTGCCCCCCCTGTCCGTCTCATCTGGGCGGGGGGGTCAGGTCTCTTGCACAGCGGTGTTCAACGCCACTTGTAGATTGCCTCAGTCTCGGCTGTTGCCCAGAGCAGCGGACTTAGAACTGGTGCGGATCAGGGGAATCCGACTCTGTCCTCAAAACAAAGGCCCACTGTGGGAGTTGATGAGATGCGATTTCTGCCCTCTGCTCTGAAAGTCATAGTGAAGAAATTCAATTTAGGTTTACGTGTACTTTATGAATTCACTTAATGCTTCTGTAACCCTTGTTCTATCCTAGGCATTTTAACATTGGGAGTGGGGTCATCTAGACCCACTAGACAGAGCTCTGAACCTTTTTTTTTTCAATGATTTGTGATCTTCACTGGTGTCCATGGATGACATGAAATCCTCTCCACCTTTATCCACCTTTGTCATGGTAGGAGAACACCTCAATGGAAGGGGGGGGGTCACAGGATGGCACAAGGGTCTTAATGGTTCTACCGTGGTTCATTAGTGATACATCTGTGAAAATGTCATGTAAAGGGCGCAACTTTTCTCACTTTTTCCATGTATACTCATGTATGACCCGTTTTCATCCGTGCAATAGGCACACGTAGCAGCTGTGTGACATGGCCTTTAAAAGAGGCTAAAGATCATTATCCTTCACAAAAAAAATGGAAGTGTCCGGTGGTTGGTGAGGTCACAAATAAACAAACAAGAAAGATCTGATGGCCTTTAAATGCAGGATTGTTGTCTCTGACCTTTTGTTTAAAGTTTTCTTTTTAATGATAGTATCCACTCATAAAAACATTTATTTGATCAAACTGAATTTGCACACTGTTTTCATGGATTAATTATAGGAGGATGAAATCAGTTATTTTCCTTCTATAAACACTTGACACATAAGCAGAGACTTCCATCTACTGTCTTTTATTTCTCCTTCTCATGTTTCTTTCAACAGAGTAACAGCTTTGTGTATGTGTCTCTGTTTGTTTATGTGGTTCTGGTCAGCTCTGCCAAATCAGGCACCGACTCGGCTGACACAGATTGTCGTCATTTTCTGAGGTTTCGTCCAGGGTGTTGTGGCGTGTCGGAGAGCTCAGCATGTAGGCTTTCATGAGTCAGACTTTTTCTGTGTTGTAAATGCAAATGTACACATTTGGTGGAAAAAAACAGACACAGAGGATGAAAATTTTAAATTAAATTAATTTAATTAATTAAAATTATTTAAATAAAAAAAACTCTTGTTTCTTCTAAATTGGTTTTATGTTTGACAGTTTTTTTCTTGTGATAGAGAAATGATCTCAGAGCGTATGTTGATGTGCGTTTCCATGATGACCATGATGTTAAATCTAGGTCACTTATCCCAAAATGCCAACACACATTGACCTACATGCAAATTTTTTTTAGCATGCGTGGCAACATTTTTTGTTGGAAGGCAGAGGCCCATTTTTACACGCCACGCAGAGGCCACAGAGGCTTCAAGAAAAAAGTTATAATTTCAGGCAACCAGGTGATTTTTTTGACAATGGTCACTGACCACCTGGGGAGGGTGATGGGAGGGTCTCCAAAGTCCTCCAAATCGTCTAATTATGGGCTGATTTTAGACTGCCTCCTACTTGCCCCCCTTCCCCCGTATGCCGTCCATCATATTGTTAGAAATCGTACAATAGCAACGCGGGAACTCGATGACGTCTGTTGACATGGGACGGTGGCCCCATGATGACCGGAGGTCCATCTGACGATTCCGGCCACCAAAGGTCCTACATAGACCCTACATAGACGGCATTGAAAATTCATCATGGTGTTGATAGCATCACAGCGACTCCAAGACCTGCATACAATGACTTGTGGTTGATGTTGACAAGAATACGAAACAGATAGAACATTGTGCTTGTTGCGATACTTATAAAAGAAGACCAACATGCACAAGAAGGGCAAAGAAGAAAAAGTTGTTGGGTGAGGCCGTGGTTTCAGAGTGTTGCTCGGACAGTATTTGCACAGTTTATATGCCCCCAGGCTACTGGATGGTTGCCAGCCGGTGGCACTGTCTGTCGCTGTCGCTGTACGGACACATTTACACATCATCCAATCATAGCTGCCAGTGGCCGGTGATCTGGCTGCCACCGCACTGTGGCCACCTGATTTCATAATGACATCATCCCCACCTGACTGACGGCTGCCATCTACAGTTATGACTCACCAAGTATTTTTCCAAAAATTGGGCAGCGATAGGTAAACTTGAAGATTCTGTTGATACCTCGCCATCGTGCTGTGGCAGCGGTGCTTGTGACCGTAGCATTAACTCTGAAGTAACCACATTCCTTACGGAAGGTCACAGAGTTGTCTATGGTCTTATGGGATGGCAGGTTTGCCCACCCCTTCCCCATCAATATGAAACACAGGGTTTTTTTTTTTTCAGCAGAAAGTGAGTCTTTCTAAAGAGGTAAAGATAATTTAATATGTAAGTCAGACCTCCAGGTGTCTGTATGGATCAATGGTTGGAATTGACTTCCGTCTCCTTTTTCAGAGAAAGCTTCTCCAGCTTTTCCTGTACTTGTCTCCATGTCTCTATCCTCACATGTAACTGGTTTGTGGAAGAAATGCTGATTTTGGTATAATGCTACAAGCATCAGCCTTATACTTTAGAGACAAGAGAAATTTGGCATTAAACCCCAATGAAATTGTATTTAAAGACTGTAAAAACTGGAAGTGGATCTAAAAATGTGCTGGTCTTAAACCAGAGAGCATGCACTTATTTCAGCTGTATGTTAAATGACCTTTTCTTTTTCATCAGATCTTTGATTTTTGTGTCTGATTCACTGTAGGTCAAACCAGCTTTTTAACGAGTCTGTGTCTTCACTTTACTCTTGATCAGTCATGTTGGTACACCTGCTTTTCCGCAAAATCCAGTGCT
The DNA here is from genome assembly GCA_023969325.1 of Oryzias curvinotus. Taxonomy (NCBI): domain Eukaryota; kingdom Metazoa; phylum Chordata; class Actinopteri; order Beloniformes; family Adrianichthyidae; genus Oryzias; species Oryzias curvinotus. The sequence continues at coordinate 28,651,464 of CM043723.1, forward strand.
GACTGAGAGTCGAAAACCTTTCTAAACTGTCAGATATCTGTGGCTTCAGATAATCAGGGATATTGGCAGTTTGGCACAGTGTTATCCAAATATCTAAACTATCACTACCAATATCAGTATGAATGTTGATACTATGGTTGTACTATTATTGTCACTGTTGTTATTAGTAACATGTAACTAACAACAGTAACAATAATAGTACTGGCCATTATAGTAGAAGCTTTAGGGGCCAAATCTACAATTGACAAAGCTTCTTGGAGAAGAGGTGAAATGTCTTCTAACTTTAAAACTAAGTTCAGATGACAGCCCCTAAACCTACTACTATGATGGAACCAACCTGGATGAATGAGTCTTTATAGACAGTACTGACCATTATTGCAATAATGGTCAGTGAACTCCACTGTGTCTGTTTCTCTGAATAAGTACCACTCCTGTCACAGATCCTCATGGTTTAGATCCCTCTGTTTTGGCTTACTAGCTACTTTTGAGATGACAACCTCTAATTTTTTTCCTAAATATATGTAACCACTTTCCCTAGCCACTCCTGAGTCGCTACAACATGGAAGCTGGCAGAAGTTCTCTAATTACCACATGCATGACCGTCACCTTCCTTGATTTCTCCAGTTCTAGTGGGTTATGAATTAGGCAGTATAGAGTTAAGGGACCCAAATCCAAGGGCCCTCAATGGATTATGGAATTTAGCCCTGGTTTTCTGCATGACTTTAACAACGGAGCTATCCAACCACTAAACAATACTGGCTGAAATTTTGGCAAAAGATTACCTGGATTGATTTTGGATCAGTGAATCGGATGAACAATGAACAGATGTCGACTATGAATTGGATTGGAGCGAAAACAAATTATGATATGAATCGAATCTGTGATAAAATGAATCGTTACAACAATAATGTAGATCAATACAATCTTGACTGTGAATAAAAATGTAGATGGGGCTTTGTGGAAAAAATATTTGAATCAGTTATACCACTAAACAACTTGTTAAATGCAGAACATGCCCATCCGTTCCCATTTTCTTATTCTCCTCAACTAATTTCAGCTTGTACATCTTCATCCACACTTTGTTGGGACAACCTTCCTTATTAATAGAAGGAAAAATTATTCAATGATGTCAACTTTGACCAAGTGCGGCTGAAGTTCTGGTTGCCAGATAGGTTAATACAGCCCAAAAGAGTTGTTGAGCAAGCGTGCTGGAGTTTGCTCATCTAATCAGTTTTAGTAGTGGATGTCTCATAACAACAAAACAACCTGCTTTGCTGAGATGTCAGTGTTGTTTTGTGTGTGCAGAGCTGCTCAAAGAGGCTCAGTGAGCGGTGCTGCCAACTAGCGGTCGGAGATTTAAGTGGAAAACAAGTCTGATGCTTAAGGGCCCCATTAGTTATTAAATAAATATCAGCCTGACAGCATTTTAATTGATACAAATATCGCCAAAGGAAATATTGGGATATATGGCTGAATTAGTTTTCACCTACACCCCCTATTCTAATCTGTAGAATGCCTTTCTTTATCGGACTCACAGTTTTTCTTAAATTTCTCATGGTTTGAGAAGTTAAACAAGGCAGAAGGCGTCGTGGCATGCTACAAGGTGTATTACCAAAACACGCTGACCTTTTCCTGGTCAGGCCCCTTCTGTCAAATTTTAGAACCCTTTTGTGACCCACAAGTGGAAACGTTTGCTCATCTCTGCCCTAACGGCGTGTCAGATCCCAGGAAACCTGCAGATTTCAGATACCTCAAAATGGAGTCCTCAATCATGTAACACGGATTTGTGTTTCTGTGTTTTGCTGTGAGTGAAGCATGTTTGGAGACTAGCTTTAGCAGTTTTCTTTGCTGTTTTTAAATGTGTGGGGAGCGTTTCTAAGCACTTGTGGAAGGTGTGGAGATAGAAGTGAGCCAAAAAGCTATTTCAATCCTATTTACAGCAGGTAGGAGCAACAAGGAGCTGTCAATATGCCATCAAGTGGAACTTTTGAAAGTGAAAAGGAATGTGTTTTTAAGTTATTTATGTATAACACACACACACACAAAGCACACGGTTAACATCCTAAATAAGCTCTACATCCTTGTCTGTGTGCTTCCATTAGCATATCTCTGAAATTATGTTTAATTCAGTATCCTGCCTTATTTTTCAGCTGGATTTGATGTGAGAAAAAGGGGGGAAATGTGATGCACACAGCAGTAGTGATACACCGGTGTGTTTCGGGTATGCCTCGGTGCATTCTTCACAGTTTAGGGAAATGTGATGGGCAGATCTGAGAAGCCTCTGCAGCAAAGCGCCCTACAAACACAGACATTTGCTGTGGGAATAACAGCATGCAGCTTCATTTTGCACATAGTGATGGAAAGCTGGATGTTCTAAAACAACCATTGATAATTTCTATCCTGTGATGTCTCTTTTTTTCCCATCCAGCTAGCTCTTGCAGAAAAGAAAATGACGGGATAACACTAAGGGGTGAAAAAAAATCGCTATTAAGTGCAATCAGTCTTCCTCTAACTGGAGTGGATGTAGAATAAATGTAAAGGCTTCTGCGCACAGAAAACCTGTCAGGGCTGCTCTTTTGTTCCTTTGCAGGTTTGCTCAGCCAGCAGGACATGAGTTCTGTGTCTGAATCCCAGAGCAGTTTGCCTCTGGAGATGAGACATCTTAACACCCTGGCCTACTTCTATACTATTTGTTACCTCGAAGCAGCTACTAATCTCTGCTTCTCATCTCCTCAAGTCTTTTAAGAAGAGCTTCTTTAGCATCCAGAACATTCTCTGTCCCGACAAGATTTTTCTCAGTTTACAACGCATTCACAGTCATTGCAGATTTTGACATAAGCTACACAACTGTCAGCCAATTCATAATTTGCACTTAGCCAGCCAGCAGCCAAGTCCAAGAGCGGCATGGAACCCGTGTAGCCACTATGCCTCTGGGGGTTTGTGGCTTTTTAAAAGGCTAAAAGTGAAGTTTACAAAAAAAAAACTGACCTATTATCCCTTTGGGTTTAAATTCATGTGGAGTGGTATGAATGCCCCCACAATGTCAAATTCTCTTTTTTTTTTACACAAAGAAAGTGAGACTCTGTGACTAGTAAAGGAAACTGAGACATGCAAACGTTTCATAGCCTTCAGGAAAGTGTCCTCCTGTTATTCACAGCCCAGTAGGATCCTCTTCTAAGTAGCTCGCTTTGTACATTGAAGCTCCTCCAACACCTCAGCTAGTGTTCATGTCCTGTTCATCTTCAAACCTAAAGTTGAAAGGCAGATCTTCTCACAAAAACCAAAATCATGATGACAACCTTGTGTGTGTGTATTTTGTGTTGTGTGGGGGGTCTTTTTTTCTCTCCTTTGCTTTAAAGTGAGGATCTTTGATATGTTCCCAACAGACCGTAAGCTCACAGAAATGACTCGAGGGGTCAAGATCCATTTATGGTTAATAATTGAAAGACCTGACGGGTCTGGGAGGTGCGTGTTTACATGAGCTCTTGAGCTACTTTCACACACCATGCCCCCTGAGAAAAACCAGGACCTTAAAAAGATTCTTGATGATATCAAAGCTACGTTGTATGCTTTCATGGAGCAAGTGACCGCTAAGCTAACTGCTCTGATGGAGCTAATGGAAGACTTCCGAAGTTTCCAGCTCAAAACGAGCCAAAAGATAACCGGGTCAGCATTCTGGAGGAAAGACTGGACGATGTGGAACAAAAAGCAAGGATAAGTAATGTCAGTCTCACTGGAGTACCGAACAAACCTCCGGCAAAGCTAAATGCAGCTGGAGTTAGCATTGCTAATGCTAATAGCGCTAGCATTGCTAGCAGTTCTTCTGAAACGGGGAGCGATGGAGTCTCTGGAACACCAAGTGGAATCATTTCTCACGTCTAAAGGGATTTCCCTGGATCTCAATACCATGGAGACCTGCCACCTGCTCCCCAGGAGAAAGGAGACGGATAAACCAGCGATCCTCATCAGGTTTGTAAATAAAAAACACAAGCTAGCTCTGATGAATCAAAGGAGGAACCTGGAGGGATCTGCTGCTTATCTGAACGACCATCTGACCGTAAGTGAAATTGCCAAACATGCACGGCTTCATCTATATCAGCACTGCTGATATAGATGCACCGCTGATATAGATGAAAAAGGACATGGACCTTTATCTAATGTCTGCAGACATAAGAGACTAGAAACTCTGTTTAAACCCAGAAGAACAGCTGTTAATCAGCAGAAGAAGAAATACCAACCTTGGTCATTCAACATAATATGGACCCTTTTTATTTTTACTTCACAGCATTACTATTGAGGCGGCAGTGGTTCAGGTGGTTGAGCAGGTCGTCCAATGACTGAAGGGTCGGTAGCTCGATCCCCGCTCCCCCCAGCCAACCGTCGCTGTGTCCTTGGGCAAGACACTTCACCCTCCTTGCCTCCAGTGTTGCTCCACTGGTGTGTGACTGCATATGAATTTCCCGGTGATGGTCAGGGGGGCTGTAGGCGCGAAGTGGCAACCACACCCCTGTCAGTCTGCCCCAGGGCAGCTGTGGCTACAACAGTAGCTTACTGTCACCAAGTATGAATGAGGAGTGAATGAATAATGGACACAATGTTGTTCACGCCCACACGTCCCTCCCCCTTTTCTTCTTCTACGTCCCATAACAACACATTTGGCACACCGCCTCATAGGGCGCCATTTTGGAGAAAATATAAGACTTTTAAGAGCGCCTTATGGTCGTGGAAATACTGTAATTAAAAACTGTTTTTATCATCTTTGGAACGTGGCAAAATTAATGAGTTTTTATCTTGATAGGACCTGGAAACAATTATTTCTGCTTTCATTTCTTCTTGTTTAGATTACTGCGACTTTCGTTTTTGAACAATCATTCTCTAAATTCTCTTCAGTTTGACTAAAAATCTGCAGCAGGGCTTTTAACAGGAACCAGTAAAGACACACATAACTCCTCTGTTGCCTGCTTGACTTTGGTTGGCTATATAATTTCAAATTGATTTTAAAATCTTACTTTTATTGTTTAGAGCCCTTCTTTGACTTTTTTTAACCCCCATAACTCTTTGGCCCAATGCTCGCGGTTTCCATCCAACGTCTCTTAAGCATTCCAAAGACCCGCCTTAAGACTGGAGCAGATCTGATGCTCCTCATTTCAGGAACCTCCTCCCATTGTCGCTGTGTCAGATTGACTCATTCCAAGGCCAAGACATTTTTATTCAGGAGAGCTTTCAGTGGATTTTAGTTCTTGGTGTACTATGTTTGAACTTGTATTGGATTTTACCAATAAATCACTACAAAATCAAACCAAAACACCTCTATGTGTTTTGATTTAATCCAGTAAAAAGCACTTTGGGATTTCTTTCAGTGAAAAGTGCTAAAGAATTAAAGGTATCCTGTTCTATTCTCACCTACTGATGGGTGAAGCCAGGGTTCACCATGAACAGGTTCGGTGCTTTGGCCACACACAGACACATGCACTGACATGCACAAACATCAATCACTTCTTCAATCAATCACTTCCACTCTTTTGTCCACCAAAAATCCGTTAACCTTCACTCTCAAGTAAAGCACACCAGAGTTAATCTACCAGTGAACACAAACCCTCACTATTTAGGTGACCAGATTTTGAAAGCTCGATTGGCGTCTTAGTGCAGGTAAGCTTGTACACCTGCTCAACAAAGGAGACTATTCAATGAAACAAATCCAGATGTGAATGCACTTGAGTGTGAATCCATCCCTAGACTGGTTAAAATTGGAATTTTTCTGCTTCAATAATGGTTTGATTAAAAAAATAAAATAAAATGCTGTACATTTTTCTTGCAATACAAGGAAATACACCACAAACTTCTAAAAATGTCCAACACGTTCTCTTCCAAACTGAGCCCAGTGCTGACTTAGATTCTATTAAGCAAATATTTGGAAAACCAGCTGACCTGATAGAAAGTGATTCACCCAACTGTGTTTGGATCACTGCAAAGGTTCATGCCTATTTTTTTTGGAGAATATGGTGACTCAACTGGTCAAATCCAAATGCTAATACAGTAGTTATTGCAGTTAGATATTTGCAGATTAATTGAAAACTCTGACATAATAACATTGGGTTTTTTATTTTATATTGTAGACTCCTAGTTTGTCAAGTAAAGATATCCTCTATCCATCCATCTATTTTCAGAACTTTTGTTGGGGTCACAGAGTTGCTGCAGCCAACCTTCACATCTTTTATGTTGTCTTTCTCACCGGATGACTTGGACCCTGAATGTAGTTGTCTCTGCCTGTGTGTGTGTGTTGTGTGTGTGTGTGTGTGTGTCTCATAGGTTTACTATGAGACTTGGAGTGATTCATTTATGTTACAATCAAACTTGTTTGTAGTGAATAAATCACTGTGCAGAGTCTCCCTTTTGGCTCATACCATTTAATAAAGAAATAAACAATAAATGAGGATGATGAAATTGATGAGACACTGAATACACCGACTGGTCAACAGCTTTGATCCTTAAGCACAAGTATGTTTCAATGCATTTGTGTTCTACTAAGAGGAAAATACAAAGTTTTAACAGAAATCTCTTCATTAAAGAAGCCAATTCCTGTTGCAAACAACAAACAGAGAAGAGAAATACAAAATGACTCCATCTATTGGTTAACAGATTTGTAACATCTAGGAAGATACTAAACAAGTAATGTGATTTGAACTGGGAAGGATTGGGAAAAAAGTAAATGTGCCCTGGAGTGTGATGAACTAAAGTATTTATTGAATGCAGGTTTAAAAAAAAGAATATCATGGAAAAGTTTTGAAAGACTTCACTTTCACAGAATATAGGGATTACTGTTAAATTGATTTCAAGTATTTAGCAATGATTGTTTGTTTGTTTGTTTGTTTGTTGCATAAATTAGGGTTCCAGCCCTTCAAACCCACAAAACAAAATGTAACAAATTTGAATACTGTGAAGGAAGTGTGAAGACACATTTTGCAGGACATGATTGTTTTAAACTGAGTTTCACCAACTGACCATCTACTAAACTCAAAGCACCTGCACAGGTTCCCCAGTTGCCATTAACTTAGTTCAGTTCAGTTCAATTATCTGAGCTAGGTTGAATATGGTGTAGACTTCAGACGTGACAGCTATCCAGAAGACCATCGTTGACCCCCCTCCATCGTCTGGGGAAGCCACTCAAGTTCCTCGCTAAGAAGCTGGCTGTTCACAGCAGATCAACAGCGAGTTTAATGGAAGGGCCAAATGTGGCAGGAGAAGAGGCAGCAGCTAAAGAGACGACCGTGGGCTTCAGCGGATCATCAAAAGGACAAGATTCAAGAAGCTGCAGACCTCCAGAAAGAGTGGAATTAGATGGAAGAACAGCTTCAAAAAGCAGCATTTTCAGACGCATTCAGGAGACGGGCTTCAAATGTCGGGTTCTTCAAGTCAAACCGCTTCTTCAGCCTGGACCAACAGAGGAAACGTCTCAAATGGACCAAGGAGGAGAAGGACTGGACTGTTGGCCAAAGGTCCAAGGTCCTGGTTCTGATGAAAGAAAAGTCTTCCATTTATTTGGGAATCAAGGTCCAAGGGTTTGCAGGAAGTGATGAGCAGAACCTGTTGGAGGTCCAGAGTGAAATCTCCACAGGGCTGCAATGTCCAGCGCTGGTGTTGGTAAACTCTGCTTTCTTCAATTTAAAATTACTGCAACGGTCCAGCAGAAGGTTCTAGAGGACTTCAGGACTCCTTCTGCTGAGGATCTGGATGAAGATGCCATTTCATCTTCCAGCAGGACCTGGATCCAAATGAAGGATTAAAGATAGATGTATAATTTTCAAAAGACTTCATTTAGATTGATTTGATGTGATCATAATATTTGTCTTCATCTTTTTCCAAAAATTGAGAAGCAAATTGTGATTCCTGCACCGTTTTCTAATGTTCTGAAATCCCGTTTTGTGTGTTGTATGAGCTGGAACTGCCATAAATACTTCAAATCAAAGAGTGGGCCCTGAAATCTATATCGTTTGAAAGTTTGAATGGAATGATGGAAATGAACACACTTTTCCATGATATTCTAATTATTTGGAAAGAGTCTGTATGAGAGTCTTGACCAGCTTATAGTGAGTTTCAAGAAGGTAAGACAGCCTAGAGTTATGCTGATCTTCAAGCAGAGCAGAAGTGTTTATGGACAAAGAAATGCTATTTTTGAATGCAAAGAAAAATGAAAAAGTCGCTCTTGGTTGAAGTAACTGAGCCACACCGCATTTTCATTTGGTGTCACTTTTGCAGACAAAACTGCTCTTCATACATTTTCCATTTATATTTGATTTTCTTTGTTGTTGTTGTTTTTTCTGGAGGGATTTAAAGTCACCATTTCTTTGGGGGTGGTTTGGTAAAGCAAACATGATAAAATTTTAATATTAATTGTAAATTTTAGGGGGGGAGGGGCATAATTTGGCTTCCTATCAATGCAGGGGTTGGCCTCAGAAACAAGTAGTGTTTCTCCCCCATTCTCCAAGTCAAAGACAATTGCGTAGAGGAGAGGAATTATGCTGCCATGTTATAATATTACGAATTTTCACAAGGAACCAACTGAAACATAATAGTTCTTAGCATGCGGCTACTGTTTCCGGGGGAAAGGAAACAAGAGAGCTGGAGCCTGTGGGTGAGAATGATTTTAAAGTATTGCTTAATTAAATATGCTTCCATTTATATTGAGAATATTTTTTAACCACTAATGTTGTTCCACCTTTCTGAAAGTGTTTATTCAAACTTGCCTGCATACTGTGTCTTTAGAAGAAAGCATATTTTAGGTTCCTGATCACGGAGGACTCAGAAGTGTGTCAGGGCATCTGCTCCACTAGGAATCTCCAGGAAATACTTTTTTAGGCTGCTATCCCAACAAACAAGGCACAGTTCTGGGGGACTAGATAGAAAAACGCATGGCAGCCTTTTGAAAAGCGAGCCTGGCCAATGCAACTGTACCCCCGGGATCTGCTTTCTTTCAGGGCTGTCAGTGGAAACCATACACCTATAATACTAGGCTATGATGCCAGGATTATAGTGCAGACTGTAGTATCAGCCAAAGAAAAAGAACAGGGAAGAACCAATACCACACGAGCTGTACCCTTACACTCACCCAGCCGGGTTACACAGACAGAGTAATCATGCTAATCATACCCCCTCCCTGGGGTAAGACACTGAAGCATCCACTGTGAATTTAGGTCACTAAAGGAGAATTGATGTGGACCATTCTCTCGCCTCTTATTTCATCATCTCTCCTTAATGCAATAAAACTGACAGGGGATAAAACACGGTATACGTTTTTGGGAAAACATACTTTGTCAGTACAAGGCTGATAAAGTGACACCAAGAGCCAGCTTCTTCACTGGCTTTTCTCTTTTCTTTCTCTTGCTTCCATGTTTTGTGTGTGATTACATGCAGCTGCAGTTAATTGAGATCTGCTCGACTTCAGCACTAGTGCCCCTATGGACTGACTGACAGCAGCTGCTGTATATAAGATTTAGAGTAGCCTCTGGCAATCTGCTGTAAAACTGAATGGACATGAATAAAGAACCAAACGCAGTCTGGATACAGGTTGAATAGCTCCTTACCATGCAAGGGTAAATCAACAGAATGCACGTTTAAGTGACCACTTCCAATGAAAAGTCCTTATAAGTGCTCATAGGTGCACGTTTCAGGTTTCCGTGCTCGATACTCTCGTGATCACACGTCGCTACACACATTTTCTACTAATTTTAAGGCTTGGTCTACAGTAAAACGGCCATTGAACACGCATTGAAAGTGAATCCAGGTTGGACGAATAGGGGGCTGGGATTTGTAGTGACGTTAAGGGTATTGTTTTTCATTCATGGAAGCACCAACTGTTTGAAAATTGATCATGAAGGACAATTTAATAATTGTGATTTGTGCCTGGCCGGAATTACGTGTAACCGTTTCTTTCATATAGCGGAATCGAACTGTGAAAGAAATCCTGGAACCAGATTCGCGAGATCAGAACTGCTTCCGAATTTTGCACCAAACCTTTTCCAGCTGTGAGTACATGTTCTAATATTGGGTAGCAACAGTCCAGTATGAACACCGTATGCTAAAAGCCCGTTGAAGAATGCCCATTTAGCACATTCTTGAACATGCCTGTTGTGTTCAGAGCATTAGATCGTGGGGTCGGGGGCAGTGCTGGATCCTGATGGTGGGTGCCTAAAGAACAGGAATGCAGCAGGTTTGTTAGCTCAGCTAAAAGTCCACAAAGCTAAATCAGCATCAGGCAGGCAGGGGCCAGTAACAAGCATTACATCATCACAGGAGAGACGGGGTGGTCAAGATCCAGGCGAGAGCCTGAGCCGGCGGCACGCCAACGGAGTCAGACACAGAAGATCAGGTCCAAATACAACGCTCGGTAAAGAGTGCATACACAATACTTCGCACTTGATTCAGATTCTCACCTGAATCAATGAGAGTCAGGTGTGCGGCATCCAGAAAGTGTGCGCTGAGGGTGCTGGGAGCTGTAGTGTGGCTAGAAATCGAGGGACGGCTCCCGCCGGTGATCAGAGGGGGAGACAGAACTCGGACGTATGGCAGGTATAGATAGAGGCATGTGTCCACGCAATGTGAATTCCTCTGAGGAATAGTTTTTGGTATTAGAGGCTACATAGACACCACAACAGTTAGGGTCTTTAGTCTGAGCTCTAAATGATACTAAACTCAAAATAATACATAGCAAATCAAAGATATTCAAATTAACCCATTATTATTATTATCATTATTATTATTATTATTTTTGTCATCTTAGACATTGTTTAAGTCATCTTTTCTTGAGGAGAAAACGCTTTAAGTTTACTCAGCAATGTTTAAAACCAGTTTTTTTTTAAATCATTAGCTCTCTTGTTCCTTTTTCGGGTCCACATACTAGTCTGGACAGATATTTCTTTCACAATGTGAACTCCTCCTCTACAGTTTTATGCAGTAAAACAGTAAAAGAGACGAGGGAATGTGGGATGTATCCCAGAAATCAATGCAACATGTCTCACATCTGTACGCCTTATTGATTTCTGGGGCAATTTAGTTGCCTTAAAAAGGCTTAGAACTTGGCCAAGACAGTTTTACTTCTGACGTGAACTCTCAGGTTCTGAACTCAACCCTCTTTTACACATTGAATGCTTTCCATTTTTCTGGGCTTATTTTTCTAAAAAGGCTTCCTATTTTCTTCTATGAGCAGCTGCAAACCTGTCCATGTACAGCTTATAATCATTGTCCTATTGACTCCTAAATTATGATAGATTGTAGACATGGCTCAAACATCCAAAAAATGTAGAAATGCATCACATTTGTTGTGCTTGAAAGCCACAAATGCAACAATTCAATCGATAAATGTACAACAAACGTTCTTTTCTTTGTAGGCTTTGTTATATTTATGAGTGTGTCTGCATAGATCATAATGTTGTGATCCATGTGTGAATTACCTAATGGCATTGCTTTGCAATAATAATGAGCCCATTACCTTTATGTTATGTTTGAGCGGAGCTGAAGTAAAGAGTAAAAGACAGTCCACCATTACCTACATTACATATGACTAAATAATTCAAACTATATACATAACTTGAAATATTTATACTTTTTAGACTTCTTTTTTAGACACAACACTATAATGCATTGACAGTTTTATTTCAGCATATTTACTTCCCAGAAAACGTTGGTGCTTTCGATCCTCCATAGAAAATATAGAATGCATGCCTAAAAACGCGCTTCACACCCTTATATGTTGTTATATGTTGTCAGCTACACTCTCTGTCTTTTGAAACACACCCTTTTGCATGTCTGATGTACACTTCATACTAACCAGAGTTCTTCAACTCCCAGAGGTTCTGGAAGAATCGAAGCGTGGTTTGACACTTTCAACACACACTTTGAAAGGAATTCCCTTCAAATCATCAGTCGGAGCATCTGTTGTCAAATAGCAAACGTTTATATCCATGATGGTCCAGAGTTTCTGCATTGCAGCTAATAATTACAAGTATCTGCAATCACTTCAAAACATCTCTCTTTTATAAAGCAGGCAGCTACGGGCCACTCTCGGTCTCTTGGTTGTAGATCTTCCCCATGCAGCGCCTTGTGGCAGCTGGATTTTAGCCTCAGTACTAATAGCCCGGTGCACTGAGCCTTGGGAAATTAGCTGCTCACTGAAACATGCTGCAAGTAGCTTGGTGAACTTCAGACACAGGATAAGCAGTCACACATAGGTCTGAGGAATCGATGTCCTTCAGGGAGGAAGGGGCCAACTTCAGAGCACTGAACTCGCTCTAACCTCAGCCAGTGGTTGCAGTGTAATTACACAGGTGCAGTGACAGCGGGTGAAGAGGCAGTGACACAGGCTGAAGCTCATGAAGGCTCTTCGGCAGGAGGGGGGCTGTGCTCGTGATTCTGCAAAAGTTAAAAAACATGTCAAAAACCGGAGAACAAGTAGTTCAGTATTTACAAATGTCTCTTTTTGTTGTTTTAATCTATTTGGTTAGAGCTTGTGTCTTCCTCAGAAGAGGTCTGTAGGCATAGTCTTATATCGTTTTGTTTAACAAGTGTATTGGTGACTGAGCACAGATGAAAATTGGACAATCACACGTCAATTAACCCTTGTTCTATCCTATGGGGTCCAGATGACCCCACCCTTCCATTGACGTGTTCTCCTACCATGACAAAGGTGGATAAAGGTGGAGAGGATTTCATTTAATCCACGGACACCAGTGAAGATCACAAATCATTGAAGAACAAAGGTTCAGAGCTCTGTCTAGTGGGTCTAGATGACCCCCACTCCCAATGTTAACGTGCCTAGGATAGAACAAGGCCTTTCATAAACTTCACTGACAGTTCCAAAAGAAAATTAAGTTATTTAGATTCACCTTGCATTAAGTTGCCCAAAGTATCACGAAAAAGGGGGTCTAAGGCAGGGATGCCGTTGCTAGTCATTTGTTACTTTTAGATTTTCAGATGCATGATCGTCATCTCACATCACACTCATCAAACTAAAATAATGGTATAGTAGTATAGAAATATTTATTCATGTTGTGCTTTTATCAAAATGAGGGGAATAAAGACTGATTTGGTTGTGTCAGAAGTCATCTAATGGTCATGCAGTTACCTTTTTTTTTTTACAAAAATATCACAGAAAAAAAGTGGTGTTCTTTAAAGATACTGCGCAAACCTTTCAAAAATGACAGAAATAACACAACAAAATGTGAACTTAACTTACTATGAACTTACAATTCATTACCCAGATAACCAGCTCTTTACAAAGTTGTCTCATATTTCTTGCAGTCTTGCTTGAGAAAACTCAACTGAAAGCATTTTGACAGAAGTTTAAGGCGTGCAGCAGTGGGGTTTCACATTTAACAAAAATGTGACTAAAGATGAAAGTGACAATCTGGTACTTTGGATTGAATGCTCTAAATTTCACTCCAGCATGATCCCAAGTGCAAATTGTTGCCAATTTTCATATTGTTCTGCGCTTTTGTTTTCCCTTGAAGCAGCATGCCAGCAAAAGCTAGAACTCCAAGGATGGAGGAGAAATCGGCCGAGCCAATCAAGTAACACTAGCAGCCTTAAACAGAGCTGAAGAGGCGTTACTGAACAGGGTCCTCAATTGCTGTACACCTAGGAAAAGGTCGTATAAAACAAGGCTCTCTGTTTTACTGCCATCACTTGTTAATAATTCAAGCAGACATGTTAGCCTTCAGGTCTTACTGCATTCTACTCCAAACTGATAAAAAGAAATAAGTGTACTTTAAACATCATTTGAATTATGATTATGCTGTTTTTGACCTAAATCTAAAGACCTGTGTTGTTTTCTAGGATATATTTTCTGCAGAACTCCTTTTCAAATTTGCCTCTGCTAGTTATGAATGGATCTGTTGGCGTGGAGCGACCACGCCTCCCCCATCCCAGCATCTGTACCTAATCTAGAATCTCTCCTGCTAACTTACAGCCCCAAGCTAATATTAGCGGTTCAGGCAGTATTGGAGCTATCCAGCTGGACGGTTTTGATCTAGATTGCAGCTCAGACGAGGAAACCAAAGACCTTCATGGATCTCATTTTCTGCAAGCGGGTGCATCAGAATGGAGCAGGGAGGTTGTGGTTTGCCATGTTAGCTTCTACGTCACACCCTCAAGCTGGTTCAGATGACATGTTTTATGTCTGCTGCTGTCACACAATGATATGAATAAAGAAATACTCAGAAACGCCATTTTTAATGTCAAATTTATATTTCCTTTATGAAGGATCAGGAGAAAAAGTCACAACAAAAAGTCAAAATGACACAAAAAAACCAACATTTTTAATCGGAATGGTTGTTTGAGTAAAAGTCAGACGTACTTTTACACAAACATAATCAAGGATTTCAACTTGGTTGGTCTCTGGAGCAAAGGACCTCCATCTTGTTTTTTTTTTTCCAATATGGACTTTAGATAGGAAGTGGAACTGAAAGTAATAATCAATCCACACAAACTGGACTGAAATGGACACCATGGGGGCTACATCTGCAGAACTCATTTTTTCTTCTTGAATTTTGATCATTTTTATTTTTAATTCGGTAAAATACAACTTTTAACAGCCAACGCGTTTGCTTTTCCTTCTGTGCACATTAAGGTTTGATTTTTATAGCACCACATTATTTTGTTTCATTTTATTAGTCCGCTCTGCGTTTTTAAATCAATGACTTTCCGTTGTTCACACCGGTCTTGTTACCTTTTTTTCCTATATTTTAAAGGTTTTTATCTGGTTTAGGTTCTCTTCTTAGTTTCTCCAAGTCATGTTTCTGTTAATATGTTACATTGTTTCCGTACAGCAGCCTCCTGGGTCTGTCACTCTAACCTTTGGCGACGTTTGTCATTGATTGGCTCAAAAGCATTGAAGTCAGAAGACTGGCAGGCAAAGGGGGGGCTTGGCTGAGTGACAAGCCACGGTTTTAGAACAAGGCTGTAAAATTAATCATTATAACCCGGGACACTGAGGAAATGTGCGACCCAAAGAAGATTAAAAGAGGTGGGAACAAGTAGGAACAGAAAACCGGCTCATTCCCTCTACCCATCTTCAGCAACTGTCCAGTCCATCTGGACAGCCCAAGCCGTCATGCCACAGACTCCAGGACCTCCCACCATTTCTGTGAAATTCTCTTTTAGAACAACAGCTTAGTTTAGACAAAATAAATGGTGTTTGACGCTGAGGGGCATCGTGGAGCTATTGGTTCTGTAAGAGAACTTCTATAAACTCCACTGTAGGTGACTGTTGGTGTCACCCTAAGAATTCTGTACAGCAAAAAAGAAGTCAGAGGATGGACACAGGTTCAGTCACAGTCTTGACTGGACTTTGCTTTGGAGTTATTTCGTCTAAATTGCTCGAGATTGGAAAAAAAAAAATCCCCCTTGGTGGCGTTACAGTAAAGGTTGGAGGGCTTCTATAGTGAAAAACGTCATGAAGCTACATTTTAGTTGTATTTTGATTTTTGACTGCAAAACAATGGGGCAAATTTAAATGAAAATTAGTCTTTTCACATCAATTTTGAGATTAAAATGAATTGCGGTTAAACATAGATTCATTAGAATGATTAATTACGGGTCATGAAAAATTAATCGCACACGAAAAAAAAATCACGACTATGAATAACTATCTCCAATGTCTCCTTTTATTCCCAATATGTAATTGGGGGGGGTCATGTGTGAAACTATTTGAATGTAAAAAGTAAAAGTTGCAGCTGCTTGACACAAACATATAGAAACAAACATACGTATATTTAAAAACGTTTTTTTCCCTTTTTTAATTTAATCAGACTCAACTTTCTGTGACCTTATAAGCGATGTTTTTATTGGAGAACACTAACTCGTCTGGTCAGGGTGTGCATGTGTTTGGCTGTGAGATTGAAGGAACCTTCTTGCTCTGATGCTGGCTGACATTGCTGGGGGGCCAGCTCTTTTTTTTTTTTCTCCTGTTGACGTCTCTGCATGACCGCTGACTTTGACTGACAGATCTAAATCTGTTCACTTTTTCCTTTTTGCGTCTCAAAGTGCGGCTTTTGCCCCATGCATCCTCTGAAGCATCGGAGCAAAGCCCTGAATGCGTGTTGTGGGGAAGCCTGCCTGTGGATCACAAAGCAGTGTGTTCTGACATGGCCTGTCTCTTCTCATCTGGACTCGGTGATGGACGCCATGACATAATAGCATCCACCACAGGCTCAATAATTGCCACACGCGTGCTTCCATGCACATAAATATCACCACCCTGTGACTTAAAGTATATAACGCATAAATAGGTCAGATGAGATGAAATACATGATTCGTCGACACTCAAAAAACTCATCTCTGTTTCTTTTTTCTCTGCAAGTTCAAAGAGGACATCAGTCATTGCAGGCAGCCAGACATCAGCACACAAACACCGCAGGCGTGTCTGCTCGCAATCACAAATCCAGACACTCTTCTTCTTCTTCTTCTTTCGATATAATACAAGTCTCAGTTGTGAAAGTGGCTTGATTGAAACTGTGTCTCCTCTCCAGCTAATGGTTGTTAAAAGTACCCTTTTATCTGCTGGCAGCCTGCTGCCCAGACGTCTTCCTTTCTCAACAGCCCTGTCTGGCACAGTCAAAGCCAGGCGTGAAAGGCAGATGCGCCGCTAAAGCAGAAGTTATCTTTATAATACCGTATAGGTTTGGCACGTGTGAATATTCAGCCTGTGTCTGTGGTTTCTCATGTCAGCTGAAAGGAGAAACTGTTTTTCTATCTGAAAACACAAATTCTTCCGCCGAGACGGAGCTGAGGCATGTTTTCATCTGTTTGTCAGTGAAATCTATGAGTTCTGGCAAATTAAAAAGCCATTAATAACTAGTGTGTGGCTGCTCTGCTTTTTTATCAAGAGCTGTGAGGGAGCGAGCGCCAAGGCCAACGTGCAGCTTCACAGTTATCTCTGTCTAGTTAAAACTGGAAACTGTCTCTGTGAGCCTTACTCACTGACTTGTTAGCTTTCTGCTTGTGGGAGTAAAAGCTGCAGGGAACGCTGAAGACATTTGACTCCTCAAAAAAGACACCAGTCGGGCCGGATACAGCGAGATCTCACAATAACAGCACCAAAGCTTGACTGTGAGGGGGGGGGGGCTAAGACAGTTAGAAATACTGTCTGAACATTGCCACGCTTGGCAACATGGCTCCCATGGTTTTTTTGAATATAGAGGAACTAAAATGAACTACAGCAGGAGCTGTCCTGAGGTACAAAGAGCAATCTCAGGCAGAAAGAATGGCAGTGACCTTCCCTTCCTGCTCTGTGTGGCAAAATGCAACATACAAATGAATTCGGAGAACTGACCGCCATAGGAGGATTTCTCCACCTCAGAAATAAGAGTGGGCAAAGACAGCTGAGGGTTTTCAGCAGGTTTCATGACATTTTGATGGAGACCACATAATAAAGGAAGGAGAGAGAGAGAGAGAGAAAAAGAGTTTCTCTTCCTTTTTCTTCCTCAATATCCGAGCTTCAGTGCTGGTTCAGATTTATTGTAGACAACTCAAAGACAAGCAGTTCTACTTGTTAGTTCAAGGTGAAGCTTTTACGTCTTTCTTCTTTTCTTTGCCTTTTTTGTAAAAACAGTTTTTTTTTTTCACTATTTTGTTTAAGAAGCTTGAAAATCAAAGCATGACTGTTCCTCCAGCAACCTGTGCTTCTTCTGTAAATGGACATAAAACCTATTTAACGTAGCATCCAAAAAAGTTCCTGCTCAGGGGATATTTTATTCAATTGGAAAAACATTATTTCAAGTGTATTGTGATTCATTAGACGTTTGGGAGAAAAAATGTGAATGGAAAGATTTTCTGCCCAAACATTTTTTTTTTTTAAATTAGTTTGCCTGGAGCAAACAGACTTAATCAGACCCAAAAAAGAATTCATTTCAATTCTATTTATAAAGCCCAATATTTCATTAATAGTGTAATTGTATAATGAACAGGAAGTCATAGAATTCAATAGGTTAAACTAAACTAAACTAAACTGAACAGACTGACAAAGAAGTATCAGTTTTATTAAGTAAAGGAAAGAAGATTGTTTTTATTAAGGTAGTCTGAGGCAACCAGGGAATTATTGTAGAAAAGCCAAACCGAACAAAATCAACAGAATGCACAAATAAATACACAAATGAAAGAAACATTTGTGACATTAAAATTAAGGGAATAGAGAGCAAGCAAATGAGTCAGAACACTTTTATTTTGACACTTTTAGGGAGACAGGAAACAGGAAGTTAAAAAAAATGGCTGCAATGGAGTAACTTCCTATTTTCAAAGCTATTGCTTTCCTGAAAGCTGAGGTTTTACGTAAGTTTATTTTACTTTAAATTCTCCGTCACATTTGCCTGCAGGGATATAACCCCAGTAAGGCTCAGTAAAGATATCGTTTTCTTTTTTTTTTTTTCATCTTAAAGAAGCAGGTACTCTTTCTACTACACAAGTTACCTCGAAATTGCTGAAAGGAAATTCCTCTCCCTAAATGGGAAAAAAAAGAATACATCTAAAACAAATAAATATAACTTTATCATCACAAAATTGATTCATGCAATTAAATTTCAAAGATTAAAGCAAAAAAAAAGAACCAAACATTGTGAGAAATGGAACTAAATGGTTAAAAAAGGGTCTGATGATGACAAAGAAAGTACATTTTTATTATATTAGTGTTCCATTTGACAGACGTTCCTGCAGTTTCTATTGGTTGACATGATTGCACTCCTTTAAACAGGTCTAACTGACGCTCGTTCTAACTGAAGCCTCCCATTGACAGCCGCATTGGGGATGAAATGTAGGGGCTCCACTTGGGTTTTGTCGGGCCTTTGATGAGCCTCGCTCCTCGCTGGAAGACAAAGTGGCGAACAAGCTGCAGCTTGGAGCTTTTTCATGTCTCACATTCGGCCCTGATGGCTCCCTCCTCATGAAGCCAGAAGGTTTAATCAGTTCTCCTGCCTCACGTTGAAAAGTGAGGGATTCAGAGAGAGCTTGAAATAGTTATCCAACAAACAAGCAGGTTTTTTTTGGTCTCCGCAGTGCCGGTGTGGGTTTCAGGTCTCTGTACATCAAAGGTAAGAAGGAAGCGTGGAGGATGTGACGGGCAGATTGACTTCACCATTATACACCTCTTTTAAACTGACAGCTTGATGGGTGTCGAAGGGCAGAAGATCCAGGTGGAAGGCGGGAAAATGATGTCCACTCCAGGTTCATTCCACATGTCACACACTTCTCTGTATATGACTGGCAGAACGGGAGCGGTACTTTTACCCACTTTGAAGAGTTTGGCTTCTTTAAGTTGTGCAGGTAGCATCAAAACCAATTTCCCATCTATACTGTTGTGTTTTCTAAGCAATGAAGCCATCAGTTAAGTCCACGTTTACTGGCGGTGGGATGAAACTTTCTTTCAGCCTTTAAGTTTTGTCTAATTACAGCAAAAAGGAACAGTTCACACTGGTCATTAGAACTGATATTCTCAGACATTTAGCTCTGTACAGGAGGAACAAAACAGATGATGTCTATGACACGGACACATTGTTGTTTCTGAACTTATCCTATAGCTTTCGTGAGCAGATGAGGTTAGTGCCCAGCCTGTTTGGAGTTCTTTTGTTTCTGTAGTTCTTAAATAAAATGCAAAAAAAACAAGCAGACGTCCAAACTTCCTGAAAGACATTCTCCTTCTGTTGGTTGATGATCACAGTGTGTACGCTCATGGCTCATTTATTTGATTGACAGCTGCTATTTTCATGATCGACAGAAACACTTTCTGTCTTTCATACTTAATTTCCAGGCTGTGGTCAAAGTGATGAGTCAAAGCGCCGTCGTCGTCATGCTCAGAAAAGCCCTTTTTAGGTAGAAAAACGCTGCTTGTGTGATGTGACCTTTTGTGGAAACAATCATTTTATCAGAGGGAAAATGAGACGTGATATTGACAGAGCGTGGAGCTACATGATGAAAGAGGCTCTAACAAAGAGCTGCTGACCATCACTCAAAGGTCAGCGTCTGTCTGACAGCAACGAGGAGCGCGGGCGGCAACAAACGAGTCCGGCCCTGAATGCTGAAAAATGGACGAGGCTCCACTTTATTTTATTAGACAACTGCAGAAAGTGGAAAACCAAAACTGTATGTTTAACCGCCGCAGTCCTGCAGGAACAAACACATCAAACTTTACCGCCTGAGGCTAATTCAGCAGGAGCACATATCAGCCCTCCAGACAGATCAATTTTCTGCCTGACCTCATCAGGTTTTAAGAGGTGAGACTCTGATCGCAGTCCATTAAGCTCATTAGGGGATGGGTGAGAAATGTGATGTGAGACGAGAGTAATCTGAGAGAGTATTTGCTGCAATGTCTCTCCATTCGTTCTCCCTCTGACTGGATCGTATCAATCCGTGTGCACTCAATTTAAATCCTTGCTATACGTCCAGCATGTGAAGTATTTTTAATATCTAGAGAAATTCAGGTTCCTTAATGCTCACAGACCGAAGCTCTAACACGAGTGTTCTTTGACGAACAAGATTCAAGCTGAAAGCAGCCTTGCACGGCCCTAAAATGAGCCCTTACCAGGCAGTTTTCAAAATGGCAGCATCTCTGACCACTGAGCTTTGAAGTTGAGATGATACACCTCAAGTTTATCATTGGGTAGGTACTGGATCGCGTTAAATAATTAGTCAATATTTTTAGTGGAATTGGAAATGTGAAAAACTGTGCTTTGAACACATCATCTATGACAACAGACGGTTTTGTGTTTACATTTCTGTCGGATAAGACAATCAACACAGACACGCGTTGTTGGCTGATGCTGGGAAACTCGTGCTTTCCTTTTCCGTTTTTTGGGTGTATCTCCATAGCAACCATTTTATTTCTTGGTCGCCTGGGGGTGACAAACATGTAATTTTTAGAGGGATCTGCAAAAGTACATTTTGGGATTTCCTGGAAATGGAGGTTTTACTTTCATCTCGCCCACATTCCCCAATAAAAATGTTCATTTCGCTTTGTTAACACTTGTTCTATCCTAGGCACTTTACCATTGGGAGTTGGGTCATCTAGACCCACAAGACAGTGCGCTGAACCTTTTTTTTTCAATGATTTGTGATCTTCACTGGTGTTCATGGATTACATGAAATCCTCTCCACCTTTATCCACCTTTGTCATGGTAGGGAGAACACGTCAATGTAAGGGTGGGGTCATCTAAGATAGCACAAGGGTTAAAAGCAATATAATCATCAGTTATACATTCATACATTAACTAATCAAACTTAGGATAATTAGACATGTTAATAAATATTGCTTGAAAGGGAGTGGAAGGAAGCGAACTTATATAATCCCACCCTGTTATACTATAACCATTTTAATACATGATTTATCAATATCCGGTTCCTAGCTTTTATCAGAAAGAATTAAGAATCATAAGGTATCAATAAAGCACATGACAAAGATGAATTATTTAATTTTTATGTAAAAAAATAACTCTTTTAGAAATCAACATGACAAATGCAGTTCAGTCATCTAAAATATATGCAGATTATGTTTCTTATATAAGTCATAATACTATATCAGTAAAATAGACATAACACTGTTTCAGAGATTTTCATAGCAAAATTTCATCAAGTATCAAAAGTTAAAAACGTGCAAAATTATGTTACATTAGGAAAGATTTTTGAATCAATTTATCAATTTTTTTTGGAGCAAGTGAAGTAATATCATTAAACATCGATCAATTTAACCATTTTCAATAAGTGATTAATCATATGTTTTACTTTTTTTATATTTTTTCTTTTTTTTATATAATTAAGTAATGCTGTAAGGGAAACATAAAAAGGGTCCATAATCTGTCGATTGTCCAAGGTTGGCATTTCTTCTTCTGCTGAATAACAGCTGATCTTCTGGGTTCAAAACAGTTTCTAGTCTCTTCCATGTTATGTCTGCAGACATTAGATTCAGGTCCATATCCTCCTTCAGCTGATATCAGCTCGGTGAAAGTTGAGGTCAAGTTGTCTGCAGGTCAGAACTCTCTGCTGTTGATTCAGGTGACGTCAGACGTATGGAGAAAGTGATTAATCCACGTGTCATAGTTCTTGAAATTATTTGGTTTATTACTGAATGTTGGTTCAGACGTCCGTGATCAAACACTTCTCAAAGTCTTTCATGGTGTTCACAACCAGAACCTTGGACCGGTCCGGTGGACCGAGTGGTTTGACGTAAATCCTGCAGCCTTTAACCCAAGTGTTCTCAATCTTCTTCTGCTTCCTGAGAAGCCGTGCATGTTTGGAGATTTCAGCATTCCTCCTGGTCAGATGGTCGTTCAGATAAGCAGTAGATCCCTTCAGGTTCTTCCTTTGATTCATCAGAGCTAGCTTGTGTTTTTGATTCATAAACCTGATGAGGATCGCTGGTTTATCCGTCTCCTTTCTCCTGGGGAGCAGGTGGCAGGTCTCCATGGTATTGAGATCCAGGGAAATCCCTTTAGATGTGAGAAATGATTCCACTTGGTGTTTCAGAGTCTGTCCACCGCTCTCCGTATTAGCACTGCTAGCTCCAGCTGCATTTAGCTTTGTCCGAGGTTTGATCGGTACTCCAGTGAGACTGACATTATTCATCCTTACTTGCTGTTCCACATCGTCCAGTCTTTTCTCCAGAATGTCGACCCGGTTTTCTCGCTGCTCGTTTTGAGCCCGAAATCTTTGGAATTCTTCCATGATTTCCCAAAGTGGCGTTAGCTTAGCCGACACTTGGTCCATAAAACTTTTCAACGTAGCTTGAATATCGTCAAGAGTCTTTTTGAGGTCTTCGTATTCCTGGGTTTTCTTAGGGGGCATGGTCAGATCTCTTTTTTGGAGAAAATCAACTTTTTAAGTAATTTAAAGATAGTTGTATCCGCAGAGAGCCACGCACATGCGACCTGCTGTGTAACCCGGAACCGGATATTAAATCAAAGATTGCTTGAAAGGGAGTGGAAGGAAGCAAACTTATATAATCCAACCCCGTTCTACCGTAACCATTTTATTACATGATTGATCATCCAGTCCATAGCTTTTCATCTGATATCAATGCCTTGCCAACACAGTTTCAGGTTATTACGTATGCTTCAGTATCAATAAATCCCATGACAATAATGAATTACTTCATAATTATGTAAAGTAGATATAACTATTTTTTATAAAAATACATTCTGATTATTTTCATTAGAAAAATCATGATAATGAATAAAAAATAACACTATCAGAAAATAAACATAATAAATCATGACTTTTTAAAGCAAGTGAAATAATATAATTAGAAATCAATTATTTTAACCATCTTCAATAATTGATTAAGCATTTTTTTTTATTATTAGTATAGTAAGGTAATGCTGTGAAATAAAAAAGGGTCCATAATCTGTCGAATGTCCAAAGCCGTTCTTCTGGGTTTAAACAGTTTCTAGTCTCTTCGCTGTTATGTCTGCAGACATTAGATTCAGGTCCATATCCTTCTTCGGCTGCTGTCATCAGCGGCGCTGAAAGTTGAGGTCAAATTGTCTGCAGGTCAGAACTCTGGTGAAAATCAGGGTCACTTCAGATTTTTAGAGATATTGCTGATCCCAAATGCCTATTTTCGTGAAATTATATTTGAATCTTAGATGTATTACTGCATGTTGGTTCAGACGTCCGTGATCAAACACTTCTCAAAGTCCTTCATGGTGATCACAACCAGAACCTTGGACCGGTCCGGTGGACCGAGTGGTTTGACGTAAATCCTGCAGCCTTTAACCCAAGTGTTCTCAATCTGCTTCTGCTTCCTGAGAAGCTGTGCATGTTTGGAGATTTCAGCATTCTTTCTGGTCAGATGGTCGTTCAGATAAGCAGCCGAACCTTTCAGGTTTTTACGTTGATTCATCAGAGCTAGCTTGTGTTTTTGATTCACAAACCTGTTGAGGATCGCTGGTTTATCCGTCTCCTTTCTCCTGGGGAGCAGGTGGCAGGTCTCCATGGTATTGAGATCCAGGGAAATCCCTTTAGACGTGAGAAATGAATGTATTTGCTGTTCCAGAGTCTCTCCACCGCTCTCCGTTTCAAAAGAACTGCTGAGAATGCTAGCATTGCTATTAGCATTAGCTCCAGCTGCATTTAGCTTTGCCCGAGGTTTGATCGGTACTCCAGTGAGACTGACATTATTCATCCTTACTTGTTGTTCCGTGTCGTCCAGTCTTCTCTATAGAATGTCGAACAGATTATCTCATTGCTAATTTTGAGCTCAGAGTCTTCGGAACTCTTCAACTAGCTCCACGAGCGGAGCTAGCTTAGCATGGATTTGGTCGAGTACAGCTTTAATGTCATCACTGTTTATTGTTGCTTGGTTTTTCTTTTACACATGTAATAATAACATTTTAAGAAATGACTGTGTCTTTTTTGTGTAAGTGTAAGTAGGGACAGCCATACTCTTGGGACTATTCATGCTAAGGAAGAAAGTGGTAGTGAAGAAGAGCAAAAGAAAACAATGGCATAAAGGAGAAATATTAACCGAGTGGAAGCAGAGAAGCATAGAGATGCAAAATCCAAAAGCAGAGCAGAAACAGCAAACAGTCTGTTAAGTTGAGTCTCAGAAATTGTTCTTCGAAGCAAAAAAAAAAAACAAAACACACAAGCTGAGGGTTTTCAGAGTGAAGAAAAGATTCTGAAGAGGATTTAATTTAACTTATATATTTACGTAAATATAAGATCAGGTGCATTTTCATTTTTGCCTGTTTTTTTTAACTTAAAGTTCCCACGCCCACTTGTTCATACCACCAGGTGCGCCTGATGAAAATCCCACTTCTAGATCTGAAAAGTAAGTAAAAATAAATTAAGAAAAAAGCCAGTCATCTGTTGAAGTTGTCATGATCAGCAAGGCTGAGCAGACCCAGGAGCTGAAACCTGGAAGGACAACAGGAGATTGAACAGGATTAAATGATTTATTGTCCCAGATTGTAGATGTTGATCGGATGATGACCAGAGGGTAAGTATGAACGATGTTTTGTCAAAGGCGTAGTTACTCTTGAGAAGCGGTTGAGAGGGATTGCAAAGTTTGTAGTAGAGCCCTGCGCGGGACTATTTTCTTCATCCCGCTCCCGCCCGCGCCCGCTGAATTTCTGACCAATCCCGCCCGCTCCCGCAATATGTATGTCCACTCCCGCCCGCACCCGCAAAACTCAGAGAATTTAGTCCCGCACAGTAATAGAGATGCATTGATTTTGTATCGTCCCCCGTCCCGCAGGAAAAAAAAACACGTATTTGTATTGATATTAAAGAGATTCATGTCCTCCTCCAGCCTCATCTTTTGATGCATTCTTCTCTTGTGTAATGTGCAACTTAAATATTAAATATATTTTCACAAATCCTGTTCGGTTAAAAGTGTGCGTGTGTGCGCAGCGCAGACAGACGGCCTGAAGCGCGCTCTTAGTAAGAGGCGGGGCGGGGCGTTGCACACCCCCCAACAACAGGTTTGATGACAGAGGCCATTGGGCATCTCTACCTGGTGCTTCACGGAGCTTCAGTACGTAAGACTCCAACAGCCGCACAGCCTAACGCAGTCCGCTATTATATATTCATCCGATATTCATGCCAGCACTGATCCCGCGGGGTTTATTTTTTGCCGCCCGCTCCCGCCCGCAGCACAATCCAAACCGCCCAATCCCGCGAGATTTGTGTTGGGTCCCGCGGGACCCGGCGGGACCCGATCCCAATGCAGCCCTCTAGTTTGTAGTTTTGGCTCGGCTTTGCGTTGTGGCGTGACTTGGAGTCGTGGCGTGAGGACGTGGCTGGTGGTTAAGGATCTCTGAGCATATTCTGCTGGGTTGAGTGGAGAAAGGACCCAGGTTTGCACATAAGGAATTGGTCTGTAGATGAGGCACAAAACTGATATTAGCAAGGCAGTAAGGTAAGCATAAACTTAGTAGCATGACTGGGTGACTAGGCAAGCACCATAGAGGTGCAACGAACTGGTGATGGATGGATGCTGGTGAATGTTCCTCTTAAGTAGAGCTGACTGGTGATGAGGTGAGTGCCAACAGCTGGGTCTGAACTGGAGACAGGCCGCTTGCTCGTCCCTCTTTGCTCACTACTACTGAGGGATTCCTGGTTAATTTCTCTGCTTAGTAATCTGCTTAAATTCAGGGGGTCGTCTGATCTGAGGTCAAACACTAGGGTCATCCTCCAAAAAGCAAACAAAGATGGGTGGTCCTGCCAGAAAATGTGGAAATGGTGTGAAGTTTCATTCTACCATTGACTTTGAACTGGCTTGGTTTGGGTTGACATCACCCTCCTCACTGTGTGTAACATACAAACAGCCATGCATCATAGCAACATGAGAGGATCTGGTTAATCAGCCTTAATCTTTACTATTCTGAGAGTAAACACAGTCAGATCGTCCTAAAATGTTTTTACAAGTTCTGCTGTATTAGCCATCTGTAATATTTCACTTGTGAAAAATCACATGGTGGTTTTTGCAGCTCTGTTTGTGCAATTGTAGCACAGCAGTCAGCCAGCATCCTGCTCTTTCCAATATGGTGTCTACTTTTCATAGGTAACTTGTGGCATCTCTATCCTGTATAGCAGGGGTGGCCAACCCTGGTCCTCAAGAGCCTCAACCCTGCCTGTTTTCCAGCTCTCCCTCACCAGCGTGCTGTTGATTATCTGACTTAAGTGATTTCACATCCTGATTGACTGAACACACCTGATTTAGGTTATCACCATCAAGCAGTCCAGGGAGACCTGGAAAACAGACAGGATTGAGGCTCTTAAGGGCCAGGGTTGGCGACCAATCGAACATCCTCTGATACATAGGTCACTGCACAGGGTTTGGGGGGGGAGTGACAAATTTGTAAATCACACCTGCGTCTCACCTACAGTACTTGCCAATTTTTTGCCCACGGACACCCCATATCCACCCATAAGAGCAACTGTGACTAAGGTGTGACAGTAAACAGTTGTCATAGATGGTAATAAGCTTAAGATAGAGCGTTTATAGTCATTAGAACATAGAGGATTTTTTAAGTGTCAATACATTAATGCAGGCACTGGTTCAAATGTACATTAGAAAAATTAACTAAAAACTTAAGAGAGCATTAATTCGGTCTTATAAAAACACACATGTAACATTTCCTTCTAAGCATTGTCTTTTTTTTCTTCTTTCTAGTGCAGTCTTGGCTGTTGGATGGAAACTCTTAAGTCTTTTTGTCCATGATTTGATTTGTCTGTATTGTTGACCTAACAATAGCAGTTCAAACAGATAGTCCATGGTGTGATGAGTCCTTAAGGACTTTAGATGGTGAGTGAATTGTGACGTTTCCCCAGTGTGGAGAGAGAAGCCAACAATCTTTTGAGCCAAGTTTATCAGCCTTTGTTGTGTTTGCCTCTGTTCAGCTGGTCAACCGGACGTTAATGGAGTGTTAGGTGTCTCTCTATGGAACACCA
Organism: Oryzias curvinotus; assembly: GCA_023969325.1. NCBI lineage: Eukaryota > Metazoa > Chordata > Actinopteri > Beloniformes > Adrianichthyidae > Oryzias > Oryzias curvinotus. The sequence goes on from CM043723.1 coordinate 28,678,890, forward strand.
CTAGAAAAACATCTGGAGCCGCTTGGATACATTTAGTGCCGGGCCTTTTTCTTTAGCTTAGAGCAGTGTTTTTCAACCTTTTTTGAGCCATGGCACACTTTAGCCTTGACAAAAATCCCGCGGCACACCAGTGTCCAAAAAAAGAAAAAACTCAGTCTGTATTGATCGACAGCCGCCCCCCCCCCCCCCGCCCTCCGGAATCTCACTGGCATTTTCATGATAATTGTGGCAGAAAAAGCTGGAAGTTGCAGCTGTTTTTTCTAAAAGTTGTATTAAAAATTAAGTTAAAAGATTCAAAAACTGTTTGATGTGTGTTCCTTGTTTAAAGACGTTAAGAGGAGAAGCTCATTGTGCGCTAAGACAGTCGTTCTAACCCAATGCATCATGGGAGATGTAGTGCCCTATATCCGCCGACCGCAGAAAGACCAGCTTCTCTGAGCTTCATGGTTTTGTTCTCTTGTTCCACGGTCTGACACCGGATTCTGTGGAAAGCTACACCGCTAAAGACGAGCTTTAGCTGGTATTTTTGTTAGAACTGAGAGACTTTTGAGTTAAATCTAAACAAGGAAGTGAAGACTTTACCACTTCTGATTGGTCAGACTGATGACATGTGATTCAGCCTTCAAGAATGATTGGTGGAGACAGTAAAGGGGCGGCACTGGTATAGCTAACAGGAATAGCTGCAGCTAAATCGCTGTATCTTCATTCTTATCAAAATGTATTTAATAGAATCAAATAAACACAAAGAAAAAATAATTTCATGATCTTTTATATTCCTAACTACTCAGTGTTTTATCAGGGGCCTGTTTGGATGAACAAAGAGCTGATTTCCTGGAGATGGGAAATGTTGTTAGATCAGTTAATGAGGGCAATTTCCCACGGCACACTTGACCATCTCCCACGGCACACTAGTGTGCCGCGGCACACTGGTTGAAAAACACGGGCTTAGAGGCGTTCATGCTCGAGGTGTTCATGCTCCAGGTCAGACCCTCCTCTATTTGATTTCCCAGAAATCATCGGTGAGTTAATCTCCCCACAGAGTCCCTATTGATGACTTTGGTAAAAATCTATTTTTTCTTTGTCCTATAGTTGATAATCAGCTCATTTGTCTTTGTTGTTTTTTTAATAGTAAGTACATCCTAACAACCAGACCTCCCTTAAAGCTGTTTCATCCCCCCTAGAGATCAGCACTATCATCGTGGTGTAATGTTCAAACTTCTGAGGGATGCAGGGTTGCTCCAGTGTTTGTGGAAATAGTCTGCAGGTGGCTTAGTATACAGCCCAGTGGGGAGCTGGTGCTGAGACTGATGTTTGTAGATGCATGTTGGCCTACTCTCACTCTCTGTCTGCAGTCTGTAATGAAGCGGTTTTTCCACATAAAGGTGGATAATGGACGTTCCAAGCCCACACGTATATGCATTATTTTGTAAGAGAGGATGGTGTCAAACACTCAGTTGCAGTACACAAAGAGGGTCTGGGTGTAGCTCCCCTGTTGCTGTGGGTGAGACAGTACACCATGAAAGGCTGTGGTAACACATCTCTGTGGGTCTATTTCATCTAAAGGCAATCGGACGAGAAAGCAGACCTTAAGGCACCAGTGAAGTGAATCCAGACCCTTTTTCTCAAAACACTTGGGCCACCTGTGGAGTGAGTACATTTGTCTGGTAGTCATTTTAGGCTGGGGACGTGGGATGTCTTGGCAGGGACAGTATCTTGGTGGACAGGGCCACTGTACCACAAGATCTTACAGTTGACAGGGTCAATGACTGAAGATTTTGGAGAGGATTCCAGTCAGTTGTTCTGCGCTGTCTTTCAGCACCTAACCTGTAAGGTTGTTTATCCAATTGCCCGCCTTGGGTTGTTGGACCTTAGTGTTCACCTAACCTAATTTTCCTTGACTGTGTGGGTTAAGCTGCTGTGGGCCATGAGGTGTCCTCACTGATTGCTGTGGCTCCACCTCCAAATTGGAAAGAAAGTTTCAGTTCTTTCTCCATTGTGGTGCTGCTTTTGGTGCCTTTGGATTTGGTTTTGTAGTTGATAGGATGCTGAACTCTTTGCCCCACCCATCTGTGTAGCCTACTGCCCCAGCTGTCCTCAATCTTCAGCCCAGATTCCAACCACAGAGATGAATTAGGTAACAAGGCTCTGGGAGTTTCACAACATAGACAGCAGAAAGGACACCATCCCAGAAAAAAGTGTAGATAAAGTACTGTCACTTATCATAGTGAGTTACACTGAACCAAGACTTGAACACATCTTGAGCAAGAACTCACTAAAATAGAGCCACAAAGCCATTCTGCTTTAAGACCAAAGTAATCACTCCTTCCCAAAGCTGTCAGCTCAATCATTCAAGATTGATTATTAAGATGAAGAAATATAGGCAATAATCTGCTAATACTGTATATGAAACAAACACATGTCAACCCTCTGCTTTAACGGCTACATTGGCTTCCTGTTTTTTTAATAAGATTTTAATTTTAGTTTTAGAGCCTTGCATGGACAAACTCAACTGGACAAACCTAGTTATATTTCTGACCTTTTAACTCCCCACACTACTGGATATTCCTTGAGGTTTGCAGATAAGAATATGTTAAGCCTTCCAAAAGCTCTTTTTTTTAACTAAAGGGAGACTTTTGCCTTTCAGGCACTCACTCCCAGACTCTGGAGCGGCCTCCCTCTGTCTCTGCGCCAAATAACTCAGTCAAGTCTTTTGAAAGTCAAGTTAAGACATTATATTTAGTAGAGCTTTTACCTGCCTTTTTCTTTTCTTTCAGCTATCTTTTATTTGTGGTTTCCTTACAATGGTAGAGCATGTTTTATTGTGTCATTGACCTGCTATGAGCTGATTGAATTATTTCTTTGATTTCGTCTTGTTTTAACTTTGTGAAGCACTTTGTGAGTCACTCAGTGAAAGCCTCTTATCGCACGTTTTTACTTTATCCATCCATCCATCCATCTTCCTCCGCTTATCCGGGACCGGGTCGCGGGGGCAGCAGACTGAGCAGAGATGCCCAGACTTCCCTCACCCCAGCCACTTCCTCCAGCTCCTCTGGGGGGACCCCGAGACGTTCCCAGGCCAGCCGAGAGACGTAGTCTCTCCAGCGTGTCTTGGGTCTTCCCCGGGGCCTCCGCCCAGTGGGACATGCCCGGAACACCTCTCCAGGGAGGCGTCCAGGAGGCATCCGGACTAGATGCCCGAGCCACCTCAACTGGCTCCTTTCAATGTGGAGGAGAAGCGGTTCTACTCCGAGCTCTCCGCGGGTGACCGAGCTTCTCACCCTATCTCTAAGGGAGCGCCCAGCCACCCTGCGGAGGAAGCTCATTTCAGCGCTTCAACGCTTGCATTCGGGACCTCGTTCTTTCGGTCATGACCCATAGCTCATGACCATAGGTGAGTACTGGAACGTAGATCGACCGGTAAATTGAGAGCTTTGCTTTTTCGGCTCAGCTCTCTCTTCACCACGACGGACCGATAGAGCGACCGCATAACTACGGACGCCGCTCCGATCCGCCTGTCAATCTCACGCTCCGATCTTCCCTCACTCGTGAACAAGATCCCAAGGTATTTAAACTCCTCCACCTGGGGCAAGGACACTCCACCCACCGAGAGATGGCAGACTACCTTTCTCCGGTCATCTGTCGTTTTTACTTTAGAGAAATCGTATTGATTATGTTAACTCCGTCTGATATTTAAGTTGTAATAGTGAATGCAGAGTTTCAACACTTAAGACTTTTCTACATTGATAATAGCTTTTAAGTTGAGTCTTGGAGTTTAGACCTAAAGTTTTTGTTTTTTCATCCAAGTTCTTCAGCCAGTTTGAGACTGATGAAGCCACTCGGATGAGAGGTCAAACGTTTAAAGAAAGAAGACTTAAAGTCCCGATATCGTCTCCAAGACATCACCTGGATATATTAAAATTGTTATCAAATTTTAATAGCAATTTGTAAATCCCTTCAGCATAGTAATAAACTTTAAAATACTGAGAGTATTTACCAACAACTAAATGAAAAGCTAGTTAGGTTATTTGAAGTTTGCTTAAGACTTGCTTGCCAATCCTTCTCACTAAGGCCAGGTGACGTGGGCACCTGGTCACAGGATGTGAGATGGCTTTGAACACTAAAAACTAGGGGTGTAAGAAAAAAATTGATTCGGCAATATATCGCAATACATCATTTGGCAATACTTGTATCGATTCAAAATGCTGCCAGATCAATATTTATTTAATTATTTCTAAGCGTCCTTCAGCGTCTGACTCTTGTTGTCCACTTCACCCTCCGACCGCTAGTTGGCAGCAGAGAACACGGAGCCTCTTTGAGCAGCTCTACTCTGCACAAAACAACAGGAAGACTGCAGCCAGAGGCAGCTTGTTCTGTTGTTATGAGACATGAACTATTTAGTTTTTACTTGGAATGATACCAAACAGAAACTCTGAGCCATGTTGCTGACAGTAAGATATGAGAACGTGGATTTCAGTGCTTTTTAGCGGCTCAGATAAATAAGATAGACAATGAAGCACGGCAGCAGCTAATAGGCTAATGCGCTTAGCATCTGCTAACATGCTAGCAAAGCGGGCTAAAGTTCTGCAGAACCTCCCAGCAATGGATTCCAGTTTAGGGACCTGATGGATCAGAGGGATGTGAACAATGCTCTGAAAAAGGCTGACATTGTGGGGATCAGCGTTACCAGTTTACTTCCGTGTGTGAGAAGCGTGGCTGCAAAGGTGCAACAGAGAAAATATCTTAACAAAGCCCCTTTTTGTCACATTAAAGCAACTTTCCTTCGTTCTGTCATGCTTCCTGATCATCACACTTTGTTTCTGGAAAGAATCAGTGTGTCCTCCTCACCCTTTATTTTTAAAGCACCATTCAGGCTCCTGAACTGTTTAAAAGCACTAGAGAAGCTACATTAATGCTGAAAATAAACAGCCTTTTATTTCCCCAATAGAAACCTATTGGTTGAGGCTCATTCATTCTTTGTTTTTCTTACACTGAAAAAAATATATATATATTTTAACTTACCAAAATAAAAGCACTATGAATTTGCTTTGGTAAACGCAAATTATATATGAGATACAGTTGCAGTGCTTAACATTGTGATCATTAAACTGAATTTGACAATTTTATTACAGTGGAAGACATTAAAATTCATGTTGAGTTTTTTCAAAATCATATTTAAACAAACAGAAAGAAAACATGTTTTGGTAAAATATCGGGATACGTATCGTATCGCCAGACTCTTGCCAATACACACCCCTGCTAAAAACTATTTTCAATTTGCGTTTGATGACTTGTCTTCGTCAAGCACAGAGCGGAGCACGTCGTTGAGTCTGCTGCTGTGAACAAGACTCGTTTTAATTGGAGAGTGTGGTCACATCAGACAGCGTAGGCAAGGCGGCTGGGATGCAGATCTATCTACTGCAGATTTAAAAAGAAACAGGAAGTGTACTTTAGTGCTCTGCAAGAGTAAAAGGTTCAGTATTACAGGCAGTAGTAAAAACCCCGACCATGCAGTGCATAGTAGATAACGGGTGAGGTACATCATGGAAGTTAGTGTTTCTCGGTTGAGGATTATGAAATGGTGTTGTATGTTGTTTTACTACTTATTTTGTGTGATGTCTCTTATCCACACGCACTTGTTCTGATTTTGTTCAGCAACACAATTGAGGAGTCTGTTTCTAAAGATGGTCCCATAGCAGAGTACGCTTCATAAAGAGTTGTCTAGACTTTGAGCGAAGAGTCAAGGAAACCAAGAAATGGTGATGTGAGGATTCTGTTGTTTAGTTTGTTTTTCAAGTTGCTGCCCTTTTTCAGTCACACCAGTTTCAGGTTCATCAGGAACTACAGCTGTCGTCATTTCAGTTAATTGCCCCCAGTCTATTTAAGTGTCTGTTTGTCAGGTTGTGTGTTCTGCTTTTTTACTTTGACCCTGTTCCCATGGTTTTTGTCATGTTTAAATGTTTTCATTAAGTATTTAAGTTTCTGCCACCATGCCTGGTCTCCTGCCTTTTGAGTCCTACCCCACCAGTTCCTGACAGAATGACCGGACCACCTTGGACCCAGCAGGAGAATTTATGCTGTAGTAGTAGGGTTTTTTGCAGTCCACTTCATGCCACGCCACATCAGATGGGTTTTCCTGCAGATATTTTCAAGTCGTGCAATTCCACACCCAGCCAATCTGTTCCTGAAGGGGCTTTCCTGGGCCATTCGTCAAGTTTCCTCCTGTTCCTGTGGTGGGTCACAGGGACCACTCCTTAATGTCCCCTCTCATGTTCCTGAGGAGGGTCGCTGGGACCACGATTCATGTTCCCTGTCCCTGAGGACGGTCATTGTTTATCCTCATTGGCCATGTCTCTGTGGGCCTGCTGTCCTTCATCGTCCTGTCCCTTGAGAGAGTTGTCGGGACTCCTTCTCTTTTATCTTGGTTCTCTGAGACTCCTCACATGTTAAGGTTTTTGATAATATTCTGTTTTGAATTCTTCTTTTGTCTCTCACACCAGTTCCAGGTTCATCATGATCCACGGCTGTCTTCATTTCAGTTCATCACCGTCGTTGTATTAAGTGTTGGCCTGACGAAGAAGACCTGTAAGCCATCTGCTCTGCTTTGTCACTCTTTTTGCTCCATGGTTTTTTCATGTTTATTCATTAAATGTTTTAGTTTCTGCCACTATGCCAGATCTCCTGCATATTGGGTCCTGACTTGGAACCCTTAGTTATAATCTTCCAACTATTTACAACAGTCCCCTGAAACCCACACAGAATAAGTCCATTTCAACCAGGTCATTGACACGCGAGGGACCTACTTGGGCAATGGATGGTAACAACTGCTCCTTACCCATTCATCTGAGGGCAAATGACTTCTGTAATACAACTCAAATCAACCCTTAATACGGCTTGACTCTCAGATCTAAAAGTTAACCAGGTGTTTGTTTTGGTCGCCTCTTTGTCGTCAATATCAAGTCCAACTCCTCCCTCTGAGGAGATTAAACTAGTTCTCTCATCTGTTTAATAGCAAGTTAAGAAAGCCTCTTAGAGAAGAGGCAACAGGTTTCAGATCTTTAACCTTTTGAAACTTTTCTGACCAAAAGTAGTGTTCTTATTGCTAGTTCTGTGAGTTATTTCAGAATTTAAAAAAAGCCAAAGTTAGTTATTTAAAAAGTAATAATTGTAGTAACTATAGTGTTAAGACACAGCCTTATGGTATTGTGCTTTCATTCAAACTAGTTTAAGTTAAGTTTACGATTAGTGAAAGGAAAGAACTAGAAAAAAGAACACAAAAAATAATGTTCTTTATTAACCCACTCCAATAAAAATATTATTTTTCTGATGGAGGACATACATAAATGAATCAAGATTAAAGTTGCATTTCCAAATATGTCTTTATTCAAATTGTTGTAAATCTGGAGCAGAAAAAAATGCAGTTTGAAAAAGATTGTAAAGATTACAGTCGAAAGGGCCACAAGCTCTTTGCTCCTCTCCATTCTGATGCAGCCACTTACAGACAAATGGATCCATGATCGTCTTTGTTTCTGTCGCCTGAGCTGGAATCTGGATCTAAACTGTACATTTGGATTGCTCCAATACTGCTTGCTATTTTTGTGGCACAGCTTCTGTTAGGTTGGGGTTGTGAGGGGCTGTAAGCTAGCGGAAGAAGGAGTGGTGAGAAATGAGGGCAGGCATACTGAATGTCTGATGAACTTCAGCCGCTCTGCAGAAACTTTGTCCTTGGAAACGACAGCTTTTTAGATTTAGGCTAATAACAGCATCATCATAATTAAAAGACCACTGGGAACACTCTGAAAAGAGATCAAAAGATGATTGGAGTGGGACTTTATTCCATTTAATTAATGTATTCTTTATTTCAATTCTATGTTGAAGTCTAACATTTCTAATGTACTTAATTATTTCATGATTTTTAGATCATGTTTTACAACATTTTTATGAAGGTTTGGGTTATAATTGGATGTAGATTTTGGTTGTATCTTTTTTTGTTTGTTTTCTACAAAGGAGTCTAAATTCCCTTAATAGGATTCAGCTAAGAGGAATATATATTTGAGAATCTCTTGCAGTGGGGAGCTGACGAGTGCTTGCCAACATCACAGACGAGTCTTAATCCGGCCCTGCCGCTCACCCCTGACTCACCCTTAGAGCACAGCTTTTTCATTTTCTTGACCTACAACAAGGGAAGCAAATTCCATCATAACCGCTTGATTCACTATCTTAAACCCCACCCCCACCCCCAAAGCTCTATGTCTCCTTTCATTTCCACAAGTTCTTTGATTTTTCCCTCGTCTGTCATTCCTGCTCTGGAAAAGTGGGAATGTCCCTCTTCTCAACACAGCCTGGATCGTTCACCCCTTGAGCCTCTTTCTGTTCAGCCGTCCAGTCAATAAGCCAAAAACCAATGTGAGAACGTTCAACGTTGCCCATATTCACACCACCCAAGATTCCTCATTAAAGCAGGACTCACAAACCGTTGTGGTCTGGTCCTTGTTAGTGAAACTAACATTTTCCAACCCTGTGCTTGCAGGCGGCTGAGCCAAACGGCTTCGTATTTGACAGGCCATTATCCTAATTATCCATGCCGTCTATTAATGCTGGAGCACAGGTTTCTGACACCAACAGCATCACATATTGAAATTGTTATGGCTGCATTTGGGGTGTTTTTTTTTCTGGTATACAGTTTCTGCAATGGTGGGTAGAAATTCTAACCCTTATTTGACACTATGGACGCCATGCAAACTTCACTTAAATGGACTAAATCAAACAGAGGCTAACTGGGACAGCAGAGTTTGGGAGTCTAAACATGAGCCTAAAACTTTGTAACTGTTGGATGTTCATTTTTTAGCACCCAAACTAGCGATATATCAGGACGAAATCCTCGTTGTAAGGGCAATGTCAAATTGAATTAAAAAAAAAAGAAATCCCATTTAAAGATAATTGCTAGCTCCAGTTTTCCTACCATATAATTAACTTCTCCTGAACAATTGAGTGAAGGCAGTGTGAAAAACTCTGGCCATTATGAATAATGTGCCCTTTTGAAGCATTTCTATCAGCAAACCAATTTGATCCCTCTGATGATACCTCAGTTGCCATGAGGAACGCCACAAGATACCAATTTTCAGATGCTGACATGCTTTGGTAAGTGCCGATTCAAATAATGAGGCATATTTAAATGGTAAAGTTTGTCTTTTATAATGTGCCTTAACATGTCTTTTGGTGGCTTTGGTTTTACAATAAAAAAACAAACCAATCTCCAAAGGCAGTATCTGATTCTGTATCAAGCCATCCACTGTGTTATGTGCATGCCAAAGTCTGTTTAGCTAAGATTCATTCAAGAGTTGTTTAGTAAAAGTAACACTCTTTTTTTATTTTCCTTCTTCATGACAATGCCCACATTAATACATTTTAACAGATTAAAAACAACATTTAAATGAGTATTTTATTCCCATTTACCATTGAGGCAAATTTGCAAGTATTCATGAAAGTTTTTATTTTTTATTTTTGTACTGCATCTTCCAAAATTAAAATAAATGTCCTGGGTTTGATTAGATTATTTATCCGTTTAACAGGTATTTTAATGTCATTCATCTAATTAATGTATTATTCTATAATATAAGCATACCAGGGGTGGGGGTATTTATTTACCTCCTCCAACTCCTTTTCAAACAATTAATATTTCTGTTTAAGACAAACTTCACATTAAAAACATTGAATGTGTCACATACTGTATGTGTAACCTCAAATATGTCTATTTATGATTCAGAGTAATAATAACTGCATCATTTATTTATATTAATACACACCGCGTAACTTTATTAGGTCCACCTTGTTAGTACCAGGTTGGACCCCTTTTCCCTTTACAACCAGCTTCATCCTTGGTGGTATCGGTTCAACAAGGTTCTGGAAACATTCCTCTGAGACTTTGGTCCATGTTGACATGACAGCATCACACAGCTGCTGCAGATTTGTCAGCTGAACCTCCATGATGCTGATCTCCAGAAGATGGAGCACTGTGGTCAGAAAGACATGGACATGGTCAGCAGCAATATTCAGGTAGGCTGTGGTGTTGGAACCATGATCACTAAGAGGCCCAAAGAAAACATCCCCCACACCATGACACCACCACCACCAGCCTGAACCGTTGATACAAGGCAGGATGGATCCATGCTTTCATGTTGTTGAGGCCAAATTCTGACCCTACCATCTGAATGTAGCAGAAATGGAGACTCATCAGACCAGACAACGTTTTTCCATCTTCTAGGGTCCAGTTGTGGTGAGTCTGTGTGAATTGTAGCCTCAGTTTCCTGTTCTTAGCTGACAGCAGTGGTACCCGCTGTGGTCTTCTGCTGTTGTCGTCCATCTGCCTCCAGGTTGGACGTGTTCTGTGCTCACTAAATATTTTCTTTGTTTAGGACCATTCTCTGTAAACCCTAGAAATGGTTGTGGGTGAAAATCCCAGTAGATCAGGAGTTTCTGAAATCCTCAGACCAGCTCGTCTGGAACCAACAACCATGCTGCATTCAAAGTCACTTCAGTGACCCTTCTTCTCTTAATGAGCAGTTGGACAGGCACACCTGATAATAGTGGCCAGTGAATGTCTCTTAATTTTTGAAGTCATGAAATCCTTTGAAAATTTGAGAAATCAATGTATAGATGGACATCTTTTTTGTTTGTGTTTTGATTTTTGGGGGTTTGATTGCTTGAAATAAATTGATTCCAAATCCATCTAATGACCCCCGCCAGATTTTTGTAGATTGAGCATACTTTGTTTTGGGTTTTTTTGCATCCAAAGATGCCACTTTTTTGTTCTTGTTTTGTTTTGTTACTTTGCAGTTAGATGTGGAATGTGAGTGGAATAAAGGTAAGGAAAAGCTGCACAAGTCTCTGCTGAGTCACAAAAGATCAATGGCTGTCTCCTACACACCCAAACACACGTCCACACACACACACACACACGCAAGCACGCACACACACACACACACACACACAAATTATCTGTTTTCTCCCCATGTTAGCTCAAGAAAAATGTATTTTTACATTTCACTATTATTTTAGTTAAATAATCAATCCATTCAAAAATGTATCAAGCTGTTCTTATTCAACAATAGTTGAAATTCACTGTCAAAATAATGTTACTGAAAATTCTGAGCAGAGTCCAGTGCAGCTGTAGCATCAATATGTCAGCCTCCATTTGACCACAATTTGAAAAAAAAAATAATAGTCATAAGAATGATCAATTAAAGCTGACGAAATAAATTATTTTAAGAGTTTGAAAAAAAAAATGCCTTTAAAACAGTAGAGAAAATCTGGTGTGTGCAGCCGACAGGGATGGCTGCTCTCGGTCTAGTCAGAGAAGTTTACAAGTTGGTGACTATGCAGTAACAAATAGATATATTTTGAGAATAACTATGTATTTAATGTATGTCATGTACACTTTAAAGTCCCAGACCCAGAACCCTCCTCTGTTATGTCAGGGAGGAACGTAAAGGAAGTTGAGAAAGAGATGGAACTGGGTACACATGAAAGTGAGAGCTCAGAAACACAGTGAGGAGGGAGAAAATGTGCCGCTGTGTTAGGGGCCCTGTGAAAAATCTTTTCACGGGCCCCAAAATCCCTAGCAGCGCCCCTGCAACCTCATCATCATTGGTTTTGAATGTCTGAAATCTAAAAATGCATGTTCTATGCAGTGTGAAGGAAAAAAAACGGCCTCAAAGCTTGTGGCAGATGTGTGACTCTGACAGTGAGGCAAACACAGATTTTCTGTCATGGAGCCTGGGACTGTGACTCAGAAACACTGTACATCCATGTTAGTGCCTTCTAATCACTCCTGAGCCACTGTGCTCCGCTTTCTCCAAGAATAAAAACCAGGAATTCCATGTCGTCCAAAGGAGAAAAAAAAAGGTTTTTGTGGCAAAAGGTCACTTATGAGTTGTGAAGTTCGTTTTTGTTATACTAGAGCAAAATGGTGCTTGCTGAAACATAGACAATGTGATTTGCATCAACAGCAAAAGCATAGTGCCAGTGCACTCGCATATTGTGGAGCGTGCACATTTAAAGAGAGAACAGAGCTCTTTGCGGCATGCATGCTACAGCAAAGCTCCACAATCCTGTATATCCATAGCTCTAAGAAGAAGGCTTGCAGTGTAGTAAAGGCCAATACTTTGCAGGCAGCTCTTCAGCACAGTAGTATCCTCTTACAGTAAGCCTCTCACACACAGGTTTCCTGAAAGTGATAACGGCCCAAAAATGTCTCCTCCTGCATGCTTTCTGTAGGTCCTAATGGGTTGAACAGGTTTCTTCCTGAATTTGTATTAAAAATGATCGTTCTCTACTCACTTTTTATCACTACCGACCAAAAACTTTCCGTTTTCAGCTCATTCGTAAGTCGTTTAAAGCTCGTGAGGCACGATTCTGCACAGTGGAGTGAGCGTGACTTTCAGCATCATCCTCATCAAGGGTAAAGAGGGGTGGGAACATAAAACAAAAGCGTTCATCTGTCATGTTTTATTTTATTTTGCTGATCTCTGCTTTATAGGACGTCTCCTGCTCTCTCGGTGCCCCAACCCTTTTCTCTTTGTATCTGTCTCCTGCACTGAGGGTTGTGTAGTTAGTGGACTGCTGTGAAATGCCAGCTGTCAGAGAGACAGACGCAGTGTCACCTTTGTGCAGCCTCATCACCGCGGTGACAAGCTGTCAGGATGCGGCTGGATACATGAAAGAGATGACGGATAGTTTTTCAGAGAATGAGCCTGTGTTTTGGGGGGTTTCTCTGAATGTCATTACACGTGAAAAATTAAAAGTGTAGCTGCTGAGAAAAGGAGGCTCGCGATGGGAATTTGCAGGTGCGGCATGTGCATATGTCTGAAGTAAAGGCTACAGCAGCAGCCTGCGGTGAACGGAGGAAAGGTCACAACACAAGCAGACAGGGAGGAGTTAGATAAAGGCAGGAAAACCTTGAAGGACAGCGGCACTGGAGGAGTAATGAAAGAGTGAATAAAGATAGGACACCGATGAAGAGATAACAACAACGCCTTGAAAAAATAAAGAAGACACATAAGCACTAGGTCTTAAAAAGAGGGGCGTGAAGACAGAGAGAGCTGCAACGAGAAAGAGATGATGATGGGGGAGAGGAAAAATATGCCTGATGTACAGAATAGTGAGAAGGTAAAGAGAAGGGATGACGAAAAAGGCTGGGCTTAAAAAGTACGGCACACGACACCATTTACTCTACAACAGGTGCTTTATTGAACACAACTTCACATAAAAGTGTTAGGAAGGACATTTGCTGCTCAGTTTGTGGATTACACCGGTGTGTGTACCAGAACTGTTCGGCCAGCAATACGTTTTTGGGGGCCTGCGACTAATGACCAATGTCACACTATGTGATTGGCTGTACGATGGTCCGATGACGTGTAAGATAGTAGTGATTGGTGATTACGGTACCATCGTAGAAGAAGTTCTGTTGTAAACAAAGATCCGACATAGAGCGAGATGCTCTTCTAAACGGTCTTTTATTATTATTATGCTTAATATTAAGTGCATGTTCACGTTTAGTTTTTAAAATCTGTGCGGCCAGTGTTTTTTTTGATCGAACAGCCTCGGAAGAAGGGTTAGGATTAGGTTAACATGTGGAATAAATATGGAAAAATATCAGCCTTTCTTTTGTCTGGGCCCGACTGGAAACACAAATTCACATGATTGCTTGCATGGTTTCTCAGGACTGTTCCTTCGAAAGCCGCCTCCGCCCGTCCCAAAGGTGCTCCTCTGTCTGGAGATACAGATTTCCCGGGAGACACGGTTCTCCTGAGTCCGGCAGCTCGAAGCCTCCTCCGGACCGCAGACCGTAACAAAGCACCCTCCCCTGGTTGCTCTGCTGTAAAGAGAGGAGATCCAGAGAGAGGAGCTGTGATTTTGATGAGGAAGTCTGGAATGACAGAGGAGACTGACAGGAGCAGGTGCTCTCATGCATGATCTGAACAACTCAGTTCTGCTCTGAGTGGTCAATGCTTTGATGGTGCTGGAGCTGTTGGAGACATTCTGCACTCTGGAGTGGGAAGGCTCCTCCCGACCCTTCATACCGTTCAGGTATCAAGGCTGCATCTGTGTTTTCTGGTTTCTCTGCAGTGTGCTAATCAGCCTTCTCTATTTAGTTGTTTGCTCTGCGTCTATGCCGGCAGGATTGGCACCGCAACAAGGTGCTCCTGTACCTTGTCTCAAGGTACACCGTGGTAGCCAAGCGTTCATAGTGACGTGGCGTTTTGATCCTTTGATGTCGGCTCTTCCCATCAGTGTGAAGCAGAATTCACCAAGCGTTGAATTGTTCGCCCACTATAAAAGAACATGAGCTGGGTTTAGACCATTGTGAGACAAGCTAGCTTTACCCTACTGATGATGTGTTGCTGCAAATGTGGTGTTCCTCTTAAAGCTTAAGTGTGCAGCTCTGACCTACGATCTATCATCTGCAGGGTTGGATCACGTCCCCCTGCTGTTTCGTCTTCCTTCTTGTTTCACCTACCAGGGTCTTTTTTCCTTTTTTGTAACTGTGTCTGCTTGCCGCTTGGCTTGTATTCATAATCCTCATTTTTGCTTTGCTTTGCCTTCCCTGCGTCATTGTTTTTATTAAACAGTCGGATTCCCCTGGTCCGCACCAGTTCTAAGTTAGCTGCTAGGCGGAGACTACTGCACAGACAGGCAAAACCCCGGCTTCTGCACAGTGCCGCACACTACCCTGTGAGAGACCTAACTCCCCACCAGGACTAGGGTGCGAGACAGATTGCCAGAGGGGTGAAAATATCTGCTGATTTATATACCCGTCAATGCCAATCGTGCATGAACCATGCAGGATTATGTTGCTGTTTTTATTGAGTTCATTAGTGATTCATGTGTGAATTATGTAATCTGAACATGATATGTTTGCCGTATACGCGATACAAAAGTTACACATCGGTGGTACATGTGTGAAAATCTGTTAGACAACTGTGGAACGGTCGTCAACGTGTAATGCTTCAAATCCAAGCTGGTACCTTATTGTGTGGAGTTTGCATGTTCTTCCTGTACATGCGTGGGTTTTCTCTGGCCACTCGGGCTTCCTACCACATGCTTCACGGGTTGCTTCACTCTAAACCGCCCCTAGGTGTGACTGAGAGTGCGTAGGGTAGTGTGATTGTGTGGCCCTGCAACACACCGGCAACTCGTCCAGGGTGAACCTCTCCCTAACCTTACGGTAGCTAGGTTTCGCTCTGGCAGTCCTGTGACCCCAAAAGAGAGACAGCGGGTTAAGAAAAGAGATAGATGGACTTTGGGAACCGTGGTGCTAACCACCCCGCCACCCTGCTTCAGCTGCCTGTTATAGCCAGTTAACCAGCGCATTTTAAGTGCTTTCTGCAGCTTCCACCTGGGCACAGATTGTCTGGACTTCTTTTTAAAAGCTTTCACTATTTAATGTTTGCACATTTTTCCTTAAGGGAGCCAGCTCGCAGGTGGAGGTGTCCCGTTGGTGGTGTGTGCTTGGATTTCCCATTCTCTTCACTGTTTATCTGTGGGTGTGGTGCACAGGATTGGGGTGTTAATTGTCACAGACCCCTCCAGCTCTGCTTCACCCTGTTGTTTATCTGTAGTAATCTTTTTGTTGCTCTTGTTGTTCCCATTCCAGAGTATTTTCATTTTTCCTGGATTTTTACTTCAGTAAATTGTGATTTCTGTTATAAGACGACATGACAGAACTGTTTGGTATCCACAGTATCATACATTCTTTCTATAGTATTTTTATATTAATACAATTATTTAAGGAACTTTTTTGTTGACTGATTAGTATTAAATTGCTATCAACGTATATGAAATTGAAATCGCACAAATTTTTTGTTTTCCTTCCTGCAAAGCGGCCTTTGACTTATTCAGTGGTGTCAATCAGTTTGGGGGCCATGTGACCTGCCCCTCCATGAATACCAATGACCGCAAAATAATAGAAGAGGCATTCACTTCCTTGGCAACCAAACAGAGGGTTGAGTGGATATGAAAATGAGGCAACTGGCAAGTCAACATAATGCCCTGACACCTTTCTGCGGTGTCAGACGAAAGCGCTTTTCCCCGGGAGTCGGAGAAAAACCCAGAGGCTTTTATTTACCTGGGAAATGCTGAAGTGCAGATAAGTGCAAAGTGAGAAAGGCTGGGATGGAAGATAGAGATTTACAGAAAGGGAAGGATAATGATGAAAGGGCTTTTTTAGCCCCAAGAAGCCACTGAGTCATCCAATCATGCATCCCGACTCAGTGTGGCCTGGATACAACCCCTGCCTTGGGATGTCTTCGGTCACCGTGGTTACCGGGCACAAGGGTTACCACATGCTGGAGGAAGAAGTAGGGCTGAAACTCATAGGTCTATATTTACATGCTGTATGTTACAACACACACTTCCACGCTGAGAAAATGTAGGTTGCCCCGAAGCAGAAAGGCATCATTTCTAATTGCTCTACAGTTGGCTGTTATTTTAGTTTATGGCCGGCGGGGACGTGCACTGTCAGACTTGACAGACAGACACTGAATGACAGCTCTGCCTTCATCTCCTTCTGACTTCCCATTTTCTCTCCTTCTCTCTCTGCTGTGAAATTGGCAAGAATCTCCAACTCTCTCTCAGTTCCAGGGCTGTATAATGAAATTCATCAATGGTACAGATAGGAGAGTAACAGACATTAAGAGATCCATGTAGAAAATCAATCACAGACTGGTTCAGTATGGGGAGAGTTCACTGAGGTTTCTCTCTGCATGTGGTGTTTGATATCTGTGGTCTCTCCAGCTTTGGTATTTTCTATTGTCAGAAGGAGGGGCTAGATGATTCCTTCACTGACCTTGTGCATTTCTGCTATTTGTCGGCACAAATAAACATGAAGCATTGGAGAAACGCTTTAGTTCAGGAGTAAAGGGAGCAAAGGGGGGTCAGGCTGCTGTTGCCTATAATCATGTTTTAAGGTGCCTTCAAACCAAACAATGCAATCAGAAGTCCTGTGACGCGATTTGAGGACCAGGCGTAGCGCATCGGTCTGGTCGCACCTGAACTTGCGTCAACTAATCAGGGACGGGCACTTGTTTATGACGTGATCACATGGAGGAAATCTGATCATTCTACTCCTGACCATTGTAAAAACAAAAAACAAAAAAAAGGAAATAATGCAATTTAAGCAACAATAAAAGGTTCCTCTGATTTACTTTTTCTCTGCTCAGACTAATCCGGAACAGCAACTTGTCAAACTGGGTCACAAAGAGACGGAGGTAACGCTGAAGGTCCTCCTTCAGAAGCTCCTGAAGTAGATGGTTAGGCTCACCGTACCGGGAGAATCTCTGAATGATCCCATGAGCCCATAAAGATGTGATGTTTACTGGTGCTCTGGTAGAGCTCTTCAAAATACATAAACCTGATCTCTAAACATCATCCATGTTTTCAATGCATTGCAAACTAGATATACAGTCAATGCTTCTGGCGAAGAAGCTTTAGCTCCTCCCACACGCACCTGAATGTCTTATAGAGTCTTAAAAAGACCAAAAAGGCATTTATCAAACGTTTTCATTTTATTTTTTTTATTTTTTTTTTATTTTTTTTATTCTCTTTTTATTCAGATTTTCATACAGATAACATAAGTGGAAAAAACAGTTGGTTTTTTTTCTTTTTTTTTCCTAAGTGTAAAACAACAATCCAACAACAACAACAACAACAAAATAAAAAAGAAAACACACACACACACACAAAAAAAAAAAAAGAAAAAAAAAAAACAATATAATAAACCTTAAGTGGAAGACATCACATTTAACAATCGGTATGAAGCTCAGTTGTTATTCTTTCATCATCTCAAAAATGTCTATAAATGGTTGCCAGGTTTTGTAAAACTCTTCTTGTTTTCCTTTAAGTGTGAATCTGATATTTTCTAGTCGCAAATGTTTCATAATGTCTCGCATTAGTACTATAAGGGTAGGGGGCCTTTTTTGTTTCCAATTTAACAAAATTAATCGTCTTGCCAAAAGTGTTACAAATCTTATAACTGTTTTTTGGGAGTTTGATAGGTCTCTGTCGTTTGGTGCTACTCCAAACAAAGCTGTAAGTGGATCTGGTTTAAGTGTTGTTTTAAAAGTACTTGACAAAATTTGAAACAGATCTTTCCAGTACTTCCCAATACAAGGGCAACTCCAAAACATATGTGCTAATTAAGCGGATTGTTGTTTGCATCGATCACAGGAAGAACACACTGATGGGAACAATCGCGACAGTTTCAGCTTGGATAGATGTAATCTGTGAAGAACCTTAAACGATGGCGAACCATGGCGAATACACACAGATGAGGAGTGAACATTTTCTTGTGCTTTTGTCCATTGACTATCTGTGATTATCACTTCCAAGTCTTTCTGCCAGGCATCCCTAAAATGTTGCAATGTGGTGTTACAGTTCAGTTGTGACAGCATATTGTGTATTTTTGTTATCAGGCCTTTTTTAAATGGGTCGAACAGGAACAATTTATCCAGGGGGGGACTCCGGGGGTCGACCGGGAAAGGACGGGAATATGCTTTTTATAAAACTTCTGATCTGCAAATATTTGAAGAAGTCATTACTGTTCAAATTGAATTTTTGTTGTAATTGTTGGAATGTGGGAAAGATATTATCAATAAATAAATCCTTTATTAATTGTAGGCCTTTGTGGTTCCATTGGAGAAAAGATATATTGGAAACTGAAGGTGTGAATGCCTGGTTATTAGTCAATGGAGCTTGTATGGAAGTGTTATTCCAGCCGTAATATTTTCTAACTTGGGTCCATATTTTAATTGAGTGAGAGACAACAGGGTTCTTAAAATTACATTTAGGAATAGGTAGAGCAGAGTAGATCAGGGCTCTTAGTGAGATAGGTTTGCAACTTTCATTTTCCATCCCTGTCCAGTCGGTCCCCCGGGTGTCCAACCAAAATGACAGAGAGCGGATGTTACAAGACCAGTAGTAAAGACGAAAACATGGTAATCCCATACCTCCTTGACTCGGTGGTCTTTGTAAAAAAGCTTTCTTGATTTTTGGAGGTTTTTTGTTCCATATGAAATAGGATATTAAAGAGTCTAATTTATTAAAAAATGATTTAGTGATTAAAATGGGAATGTTTTGAAAAAGAAATAGGAATTTGGGTAAAATGTTCATTCTAACAATATTTATTCGTCCTGTTAATGAAATCGGTAGGCTAATCCACCTGTCTATATTCTTTTTCGTTTCCTCATACAGTTTAGAATAGTTGTGTTTAAATAGACCACAATATTCCTGGGTAATATTTATTCCAAGGTATTTAAATTGAGTTGTGGCTGTAAATGGGAAGTTGTTAAGACTACTAAGATCTTCTTTAGCTTTCGAGTTAATTGGAAATAAAATGCTTTTAGATAGGTTTAATTTATAACCTGATATTCGTCCAAAGTTTTCCAAAATAGTCATAATAATGGGGATTGATTTTATGGGGTCAGAAACGTACAATAGAAGATCATCCGCATAAAGGGATACTTTGTGTTCTGTGTTTCCTCTATTAATCCCAGCGTATTCTTTTGATGAGCGTAGTAGAATGGCTAAAGGTTCGATGGCTAGCGCAAAGAGCAGAGGTGAGAGAGGGCACCCTTGCCTTGTTGAACGGTTCAAAGCAAAATATTCAGAATGAGTATTGTTTGTTTGTACTGAGGCTGTGGGTTGAGCATATAGAAGTTTAACCAAGGAAATAAATTTAGAGCCAAATCCAAACATTGAAAGGGTCAAAAAAAGGTAATCCCACTCGACCCTGTCAAATGCTTTTTCTGCATCTAAAGAGAGTAGAATTTCTGAATTTATATTGTTTTTATCTTGTGTATGGATGATATTTAAGAGTCTTCTTATGTTAAAAAATAGTTGTCTATCTTTGATGAATCCTGTTTGGTCCTGGGATATTATTGTTGGTAGAACTCTTTCTAACCGTGTGGCTAGAATTTTTGCCAATATCTTGTTATCTACGTTGATTAAACTAATCGGCCTATACGATGCTGGATTCAGTGGGTCTTTTTCAGTTTTATGGATTACAGAGATGTTTGCTTGATAAAAAGTTGGGGGTAATATTTCTTTCTCTATTGCTTCGTTATACACTTCTAGAAGTATTGGTGAGATCTGATCTTTAAAGGCTTTGTAGAATTCTGATGTGTAGCCATCTGGGCCGGGAGCTTTAGAGTTTTGCATATTATTTATTGCTTGTTCTATTTCTTGTTTAGTTATAGGCTTTTCAAGTTGTTCTATATATTCTCGTTTAATTGTGGGTGTCATAATTTTCTTAAAAAATGCTTCAATGATGGTAGGATCCTTTTGAGATTCTGAGGTATATAAGTCTGTGTAAAACTTTTTGAACGTACAGTTTATTTCTTTTAAATCTTTAGTAATTAGACCCGTCTCAGAACGTATCTCTGTGATTATTCTTGATGCGGCTTGTTTCTTTATTTGCTGTGCTAAAACTCTGCTTATTTTTTCTCCCTGTTCGTAATATTTATGTCTTGTTTTAGTTAGGAGTTTAACTGTTTCTATAGTGTAAGTCAGTTCTAGCTCTGTTTGTACAGAAAGTTTCTTCCTATGTAAGGCTGCAGACGGCATGGCTGAGTGTTGTCCATCTATTTCTTGTAGTTTCAATTTTAAACTATTTTCTTTTTCTTTATGCTGTTTACTTATAAGACTTTTCCACGAAATCACTTGTCCCCTAATATATGCTTTTAATGTTTCCCACAAAATAGATCTTTTTGTGTCTAGAGTGTCATTAAAGGACAAATAAAATATAATTTGGTTTCTAATTTCTTCTAATCCTTGCTCATTTGATAATAAGCTGTTGTCAAATCTCCATGTTTTTGTTGTGTATTTGTGTCCAAGTTTTAGTTGTAACTGTACAGGGCTATGATCCGAGAGCATTATAGTTTCGTAATCACAATTTTTTATTAATGATAGCAGATTGTAGTCTATTAAAAAAAAATCTATTCTGGTATACGTTTGATGAACTGGGGAGTAAAAAGAGTATTGCCGTCTGTTAGGATTCTGCGTTCTCCATGGGTCTATTATTTTATATTTTTCCATAAATTTCTGGATAGTCTTTGCTGATTTTGATAAATTTGCTGGATTACGTGATGATCTGTCTAGGTCTGTATTTAAAACAAAGTTAAAATCTCCCCCAATAATCAACTGGTGCGTGTCCATGTCTGGTAATTTTGTAATTACAGATGTTATAAATTGTTCGTCATCTATATTGGGGGCGTATATGTTTACTAATGTCATCAAGTGATTGTAAAGCTTGCCTGTTATAATGATATATCTACCTTGTGGATCAGGTATTATTTTGGCTGTTATAAATGGTACATTTTTCTTAATTAATATTGCTGTGCCTCTGCTCTTTGCATTAAAGCCCGAGTGGAATACTTGTTCTATCCATCTACATTTCAATCTATTGTGGTCTTGTATTTTTAGGTGGGTTTCCTGTAAAAATATTATGTCCGCGTTTACTTTTTTTAAATATGCTAAAATATTGTTTCGTTTTACTGGCCCGTTAAGTCCCTTACAGTTCCATGTTATAAATTTTACCAGACTTGTTCGCATTTAAACCTGTTGAGGTATTGAGAATTATTTGGCTGTTTGTAAGGTCGTTTAATGAGCATTTTATATATGGTCCTCTCACCTACATCTATCTCTAGAACAGAAACTAAGAACATTGCTTTAAAACTCCAAAGTAACATTATTCTCACATGCAAAAAACCAGAACAGCATGTGAGAAAAGAGAATACAAACAAGAGAAAAAGGAAAACCTTGTCCAACCCTGTGTGGTCTCTGGACATCTGACTTTCTGCTAAGCTCCTTAAAGTATCTTTTTTTTTTTTTTTTTTTTCTTCCCTGGGTCTTATTGCTCATGAAAAAGCTTCTCTCCTCATACATACCTGCATGTATAAAATCTGAAGTAAGAGTGCAAAATAATAATACAATTTAACAAAAGGAAAAATACGGGGAGGCAGCTTGTTTAGGAGGGGCAATTAAATAACAATTGTTTGGACTTAAAAGTCTTTCCTCATAATGGTTTCAGTATGGAGGCTGATCCCCACCAATTCAAAAGTATCTTCAGCATCATTAAGTTCGAGGAGGAAGAATGTATATCTTTAAATTATCCTTCTCTGTCAGTAGCAGAATTTGGACTCTGGGTTTGGGTCTTGATGAATTTCTCAGCTTCCTGTGGATCCGTGAATGAGTATTTGGTGTTGTTTACCGTTATCAGCAGCTTCGCGGGGTAGAAAAGGCTGTATGGGATTCCTGCATTCCGCAGTTTCCCTTTTACCGGGTTGAAAGATGCTCGCAGCTTGCTGACCTCGGGGCTCATGTCCGGGAAGATGTGTACGGGCGAACCTTTGTAGGAGAGACGGCCTTTATTCCTGGAAAGTTGAAGAATCTTTTCTCTGTTGGTGAAGTAGTGCAGGCGGATGATCATCGCTCTGGGGCGTTCCCCAGCTCGTGGCTTCGGGGCGAGGGTTCGGTGGGCTCGATCTATTACGACGGGGGACTCGAAGTTCTCCTCGCCGAGCACGTCGGAGAAAAACTCCGCTATGAAGCGGCTGGGGTTTCCCCCCTCGGTCTCCTCTTTGATTCCAACCACACGTAAGTTTTGTCGGCGGTTTCTGTTTTCCAGATCCAAATATTTTTCGTGCAGTCTATGAAAGTCTTTCTGCAGTGTTTGGTGAGCTTTCTCCACAGCTATTATTTTGTCTGAAGCGTCACTGAGAGCTCGCTCCATTTCCTTCTGTGTCGCTGCGGTTGCGGCGCAGGTATCATGCAGGACGGTCATTTTCTTCGAGAGTTCGTTTCGAAGAGTGTTGTTGTCTACTTTAGCTTCTTCTCGCAGTGAAGAGATGTCTCTGTGTATGTTCTCGTGCATATTTTCTATTTGTGCTTTTATGTCGTTTGTAATACTTTCCCGGTATGACTGTAGTTCACTCCGGAGCGTCCGCACCGAGAGCGGCGAGTCCTCTCCCGACATGCTGCTTTGTCTTTCTTCGGCACTCGGCGAGACTGATGTAGTCGGCAAAGTTTTCTGGGTGTATTTTCGACTGTTCTTCATGCCCAGTTATTTTCTTCGGGAAGTTTGGATAGTAATTCAAGCCTCAGTATTGATGTAGATTAGACCCAGGAGTTTTTTATCTTGAATTCTTTTGCGGAGCTGCCTTTTGTCGCTGTTCACTCCATTCGGCCGGAAGCGGAAGTCCCCGTTTTCATTTTATTAAACTCCTGTCCATTGACTGTTTCTCCCGCGGCCAGGACAGCTGGGCAGGCTGCTGAGTCTTAGCACTTGGCTCCAGTCTGTTTCCAATCTGAGCAAGTCTGTTTTCATTGACAATTTGAATCTGTTCTGGAACAGAACCTCTTTTTATAAAACTGATGGGAGCCACCCCAGACCATTGGGCAGTAAAACTTTAGCTGCTTACATCAGTCCATTGGGCAGACATCACCTGTCCCCATCATGTCCACACCAGTCCAAAACTCCTCTTCATCTTTGCCGACTTCTGTCTGTGGAAGTGACTGACTGGAGTCTGCGACTTCCTCCCACATTCCCCAGCAAACAGCTGCTTTAATCATCAACACTGCTTCCTCTCCAATCCATGTTGTCCCCTCAGTGTACTCCATTAACCCCTGTCCTATCCTATGACTCCACCCTTCCATTGAGGTGTTCTCCCTACCATGTCAAAGGTGGATAAAGGTGGAGAGGATTTCATGTAATCCATGGACACCAGTGAAGATCACAAATCATTGAAGAAAAAAGGTTCAGCGCACTGTCTAGTGGGGTCTAGATGACCCACTCCCAATGTCAAAGTGCCTAGGATAGCACAAGGGTTAAGACCATTATCACAGACAGGTCCACAGTGGATGTGGAGGTAAAAAGCCAAACCACCACTGCCTTTGTCCACTACAGGAAGCACCAAAACCTGAGGAAGCAACGATCCCCCCCCCCCCCCCCGTCTTTTAACATGCCATTTTTTACATTCAGTCTTTAACAAGACTTTTATGAAAAAAAGATTTTCTCCAAGATGATAGCATTGATGGTCGCATGGCAAAAATGGCTGAGCATGGACGTATCTACTGTTCTTACAGAGGCTTTCCCACCAAATTTTAGACAACAAGGCTGTTTGTACTGCATCTATAATGTCCTACTCCTTTCCTGTAAAGCAAATTTCATTCCTTGAGATCAGTACCCCAGGTTTGAACATCACGCCCTTTGTTTTCAAGAGCCCTCCAATTTTATGCATCACAGTATACAGACCACCCAAACCAAGCTCTGTTTTTATTGAGGAGTTTTCTGAGTTCCTTGTATCTGTCCGCACTTCCTTTAACATGATTTTAATAACTGGTGATTTTAACCTGCATATAGACAGGGAGTCAGCTGCTGCACCACTCAGTTTATGGACTCTCTTGCTTCTCTTGATATTAAACAACACTACTCACAGCCGACTCACAACAGGGGACACACTCTTGACCTTGTCATCAGTCATGGTTTATCAACCAGTGTGTCCACTGTTGTGGACCTAACTGTATCTGACTATTACTGTGTGCTTTTTAACATCACAGGTTTTATAAACAAGAGACGTCTGTGAGAACGGTGAAGAAACGCTACTTTAGAAGTGATCAAAAAATGTGTATTATCTGTTCGTACTTACTCTCCACATGTAGAAAGTCTTTAACAGTACCGGTAAATTAAAATTCAGTCTTGATTCAGTTGCTCCACTAAAATAAAGAGAAGAACCAAACCCACATTCTTTGGAGGACTGAGGAAATTCAGCAATTGAAGAGATGTTGTAGATTTGCTGAAAGGCTTTGGAGAAAAAACAGAAACTTCAAAGAAACTATCAACTATACCAAAATCAACTAAAGCTATAAAATCAAATAGTAAAACAGACCAGGAACTCATGCTTTGTGAACATCATCTCTGTAAATAAAAATGACCTAATCACCACAAAATATAAATACATTGAAATTATTGAATCTTTGATCAACTGAATAAAAACACAATGCCAGCTGCCATCATTGTGTAAGGACTTTGCTGACCACTTTGGGAGCAAAATGGATTTTGTTGAAGCTGCAACACTTGGCTGAGTTTACGGTTGGGCGATGTCCCTTAAATCGGTGGTTGACGATGTTTATAGTAAAACATTGGGATGGACGATGTCAGACCAATACTTTTTGATAACCACACAGTCCCAAAATATATGGAAGTGATTGGCTCCATTGTTACCACACCTCCAACATTTACTACTTCCTAGGTAATTTTTCTGAGGGGGTGTAGTAAAAAACCTTATTATGCTCTTCCAACAGAATTCACGGCAAATGTTTGATCCTGTTGTGATCCATTGTTTCCGACATACTTGTTCCCAATCCTCCTCTGTAATAGTGAGCCCTCCTTCTCGCTCCCATCTTTCCTTTACATAGTACACGTGTGGGGGGGGGGGGGGTATTTTTTATTTTTCATTATTATATAATTATTATTCGTTAAAACTAATGACCCATCCGCAATTTCCAATACATTGCATGTAAGGGGGAAAAAAGTAGCGTCCTTACACTTAAGAAGAGTTGCGCACTTTTTAATACATTTCTAATATATCTTTTTATATAAATATTTTTCTTCTTCCTAAAAAATATTATTTTGTCATCCGGGTTTTCCAATAGGTTGCACGTTAGGGAAAATACAAGTAGCATCCTTCCACTTAAAGAGTTGATACACTGGCGTTGGTATTGGTTACTAAAAAGGGTACTACTTCGCCCATATGGCAATTTTTTGGGATTTAGACATAATGAGAGTGGGCAGCCAAGGGACCTGACTGAAGCTGTGTGCAAGATCTGATCACATGTGATCTGCGCAAAAGATGGGCAGACGACCAATCTTCATGACCACTTGCGTGTTCGCCACCCAGCAGATTATGCCACCTTGCCTGCATGTGCTGAACCTAGCAAAAAAAGCTAGCCAGGGTCAGCAGACAATAACTGGGGCTTTTGCAAAAGGCACTAAATATAAAACCGACAGTGACAGACGGAGGCAGTTGACAGATGCGGTAACTCGCTTCCTGGCCAAAGAAATGGTTTCGTTCAATACAGTGGAGAAGCCGTTGTTCAAGTCCTTGCTGCATCCCTTTGATAAACAGTATGAGGTCCCAGGTCGGATATATTTCTCAAAGACGGCTATCTCAAACCTTTTCAACGAGGTTAGAAGTAACATCACGAAAGAGCTGGGTGATGTAGAATATTTGGCCCTGACAACGGACATGTGGTCCAGCTGCAATATGATGCCCACATGTCAGTGACATGGACACTGCAGTCCAAATGCCATACAGCAGATCATTTGGAAGAAGCACTGCGCGAGGCAATTAATGACTGGAAACTACAGGAGAATCAAATTGCCTGTATAACTACCGACAATGGGGCGAATATTGTTGCAGCCACCCGGCAGTTGAAATGGCCATGGTGAAGTTGCTTTGGGCACAACTTGAACCTGGCCATAAAGAACTCGCTTGCGCAACAGAGGGTCTAGCACAGACCGAGCTTTCAGGCTTTGCCGGGCAGTCAACACTGCGCTTTCGCACAGCTGGCTAAGGCGACGTGAACTGCAGAAAGCACAAGTGGAAATGAAACTCCCTGAGCACTCACTGATCACGGTAAAACAGTTATCTAACAACAAACAAATTATTTAGAAACTATTAAAAAAATGTAAAAAAATTACACTATTGTTTAAATTAGTTAATATGTATCTTATTATTTACTGAGTCTTTACTGACAGGACTGTGCAACACGATGGGGCTCAAAGCAGCAAATGGTGGAGAGAATGCTGGAGCAGGAGCAAGCCATCAAACGTGTGTTTGCCCCAGACAAAAGCCGCCGCCCACTCCCCCAGCTGACATGGCAAGACACAAATGTTCTGGAGTCTGAGCCAGTAGCGGACTTCACAGACATTCTCTCTGGAGAAAATTACGTAACGGTGTCCTCACTGCTGCCCATGTTGGCCCATTTAGAAGGTGTGCTGGAGGAGTCAGGTGATGATACCAAACTGACAGCCGACCTGAAGCGTGTCATCCTGGAGCAGATGGAAGGCAGATATGGTGATGACACCATCCAGAGGATGGTGGGTAAAGCAACACTGCTTAACCCAAGGTACTGGAGGGACCATATGAGACCTCCCGAACATCATTCTACAAGTTCTGAAATAATAGAAGAGATTGTGAGAGAGATTGATCTGATCCAACACCAGGTCCCTCACATGCTGGAGAAGATGGAGAGGAAGCAGATGCCGGCGTCGCCACCGTGCCTAAGAAAAACAAAGTGGTCTTTAGGCACCCTTCTTGCAAAGAGAGCAGCCACAACAACTGCGGCCACGCTCACTGATGAGCAAAAGGTCGCGTCAGAAATGACCATTTACCTGCAGGAAATGGCCATCGATGGGGAGGAGGACCCACTGACTTGCTGGAAGACGAACGAAAAAAGGTTTCCGTTCATGGCCAGATTAGCACGGAAATATCTGTGCATATGTGCTACCATCAGAGCGGGTCTTCAGCACAACAGGGACTCTTCTCAAGTGGTTCTTATCCTAGCTCATAGAGAGAGAAAGCACTTTTCTGGGGTCCACAAAATTAAATGTGGTGTGCCCAAAGGCTCCATCCTCGGCCCCTTGCTTTTTAACATTTCCATGTTTCCTCTGGAGAATGTCATCAGAAGCCGTAAGATCAGCTTTCATGGCTATGCTGATGTACATAGCTATGCCTCCTGATGACACAAGGCCTATAGAAGCACTCCTTAACAGTATTTTAGATGTAAAGTCATGAATGGCAAATCATTTTCGCTAGCTCAACTAGAATCATCAGAATGTGAAGCTAAGAGAGACAAACAGTTTCTGAAGCTGAAAGAACTTTCATTAAGTCATTCGGAAACATTCAGAAACCTGGGCGTTATTTTCGACGCTAAGCTAACTTCTATCCTGCATATTAATGAATGAAAGTGGTTTTTATCATCTTAGAAATCTGGCTAGGGTCCGCCCACTTCTCTCTCCTGCTACTATCATATACTCAGGCGATAATAATAATACGCATGAATCGTGTTGGGTGTGAATGCAGCATTATGGAAGCCATAGTAACAAAAGCAATGGATTCCACTTTAAAATCACAATTGCAGATACCAATCAATGGTTGACCCTCTAATCAATTAGGCGATGCCTTTCTTTTAAGGATCAGAACCCACCTCCAAAAGAAAGTTCATACATTTTTACTCTTTGGTTTGAATCTTGTGGTTCTTCTTGCAGCTGTTTCAAAGAAAGAAAATGATTATGTGCTCTCTGTGCCTCAGAGATGTGGCAGCCGCGCTCCAGCTCTGCATGGCTGAAATCAAGTACCACGTTATGACCACAGGGCCTTATTTATAGCAGTCTACATTTTATTATTGCTTTCTGGGTTGGTCTAACAGGACAGAGCATCAGACACCAACACCTCGAGAAAAACCAAAGGTAATTTTGTCAGTTCAATGATTAAACGAATGACTAAAGGCTGCTCGTAACACATTATCTCTGCAATTATGAAGCAACAAGCCGGCTATAACATTTTGAGGACTCATAAGATAAAATTAAATGTGTTTGGTTACACTGGGGAATGCACCTGAAACAAAGGCTGGAAAAACTCTGGTCTTTGTTCATGTTTTAAACATGACTGCCTCATCAGTTTTATTTAGTTACATATGTCAGGTGATGATGTCAGACTCCAAAATATGCAGGTACCTAAATAAGAGTAATGTTAAGGATAGAAGGATGATTTTTTTCCTGTTTATTTTTTGATGTTCAGTCAATATTAGATTTTGCATTTCTGAGCTGTGGTCTAGTCTGTGTTTTTCGCAAATGTTAAGTGAATATGTTTTGACATTTGACTCCAACTAGTCGAGGCAGATGGTAGCCCTCCCAGAGCCAAAGGTTTGTTCCTGTTAGCAATTAGCCCCCACCCCCACCCCCATTGACTCTTGCATGCCATGGCTCAGGAAAGCATGCGTCAAATATTTTTCTTTCTTTTCAGCCAAAACATTAAAGTCCCTCTCAGTTAGTCATTTCCTCCATTTTTAAATCATTCCCAGTATAGAAAATCTAAAAACCGGAGTCGTTGTCGAAGACATAGTTTCTGCAGAGCTGCAGGAGTTTGTCAGAAATTCACCTGAGTTGACTCTGACTCTGTTGGTGCAGAGTCAGCCTTCTCTGAATTTCCCATCATCCCTTTGTCTACACTCACAACCCCAACCTAGCATCACCGGTGCAACCAGTTGGACAGTTTTGATCCAGATTCCAGCTCAGAAAAGGAAGACATACGTGGATCTAATCATACAAGTGGATGCATGGGATTGGAGCGTGTGGCCTGCCAATTCAAGATTCAGTGCCAACGCTACAAACTTTTTTCAATGGAATTTTTCATCTGCTCTTGTTTCACGATATTTACAATTAAGAAATACTCAGAAACACGGTTTAAAGTTTGGTTTTCTTTATGTCTTTTATAAGCAGAAAAATGCTACAAAATCATGATTAAAAAGCCGAAAAACCCAATTTTTTATTGGAGTTGCCATCTCAGTTAGGTTCCTAGCTGTGCTTTTTAGTTTTTTAAACACGGTACAATAAATGGTTTACAACAGGCTATGTTGCTTTGTAAGTCCTCTAACTTTAGTGACTTGGTTAAAAATGTAAACGTGATTTTAAGTGAGAGGTAAAAAGAAAAATCCATCGCAGAGAAAGCTTGTTTGGGTTTAGTTTTGAGGCAAACTACAAGCTCTTTATGACCTAAAGTTAGTTCCGTATGACCACTGTAATGTGTTCATGTGGATTAATCAGGCGAATGTCTATCGTCTTTAACTTAGACACAGGTTAGGTTACAGAAACACATAAATGTTAACACATTATTTGTTGCGTTCCCTCCACTGGCTTCCCGTACAAACACGATTCAGCTTAAACTTGATTCGTTTCTTTTCTTAGCAGCTGTATTTTCTTCGGTAGATGAACTTAAAAGTAGAAGCTTTGTTTTTGCTGGTTCTGTTGGCGATAAATGTTGGAGTCTGTCAATGTTTTTGCAGTTGGGGGGTTGTTCCTTTGCAGTTGCTGGTGTGATACTCATCCAATTGAGTGACGGGCCATCCCTGACCATTGTCTGTGAAAACTCTGGCGCATGGTGTTTGGTGGTACCATCTCTTTTTTATTTATTTTAATGTTTAATGTGGGGTATTTTTTGTTTTGCTTTTGGTACTTTGGAGCACTTTGATTAGTCAGAAGATGTCAAAGGGTTAAATCAGCTCAGACAGTACTCTCTAACCTCTGGAAACTCCCATACAGGACTTTGGTTTGGAATTGATAGTGAATATAAACTGAATTGAAGCTTGGCTGTCGTCATACGTCCAACAATCAACATTCACCATGACTCCTACAGCCACTTTTAAACAACAAACTGATCATTAGAGAGTTGGGGGGGGGTGTAGTGCTGGGAGTATCAGCGGTGCTGACTATCTCACAACTCTGACATCCGTTGGATCATGGAAGATTCTGGAAAAGAGGGAAGAAACATGACCTGCAATGCAACAATGATAACGAATTTATTGCCAGTTATTGAAAGACATGAGAGGTACAAAAGCCAGTGGGCCCAGACTATATAGTTATATTGTTGTGTCTCTTTTGACCCACATTTACCATCATCACCAGCTCTCTTCTTTTTTGTTGGTTCACTCCATGTCACATTTTTCACTCATGTGTTAGGAGCCACAGCCAGCTCTCCACCATATCTCATTTCAAATTAGCTGGTCGATGTTTTCTTATCACTACTTACATGCAAATCTGTCAAATTTGTGTGCACAGTGACTTTGTGCAACTTGTCTTTGTGGCATTTTTCCAGTTTTCTGTGTTGATTTTTGCTATTCTGCAGCGGTATATGCTTTCTGTCCTTTGGGGTCATGCATTGAAAACTTTAACAGCAACCATATTTTGCAGAGCACAGATAAAAAGCCAATAGAGAGCCCTCATAAAAGACCATAATTGTCACTGTTAATCAAAACATTGTGCCTCCCAGAATATTAAACAGCCGGGGAGGGGGGGGGGCAGTTTAACCGTTTAAGAACCCACTTCAATAAAAACAGTGTTTTGGTGTATTTAGCATGTTTTTGTGGCATTTTTCTGATGATGGAGAACATATATGAAGAAATATTCAACCATCCATCCATCCATCCATCCATCCATCCATCCATCTTCTTCTGCTCATCTGGGACTGGGTCGCAGGGGCAGCAGTCTAAGCAAAGATGCCCAGACTTCCCTCTCCCCCGGCCACTTCCCAGCTCCTCTGAGTGGGAAACCGCGGCGCTCACAGGCCAGCCGAGAGACGTAGTCTCTCCAGCGCGTCCTGGGTCTTACCCGGGGCCTCCGTGGAACGTGCCTGTAATTCCTCCTCAGGGAGGCATCCAGGAGATATCCGGACTAGACAACTGGCTCCTCTGGATGTGGAGTAGAGGTGGTCCTACTCTGAGCTCTCCGCGGGTGGCCAAGGGAGCCGAGGAGTGTTTTGTCCTTTTACCCCTCTTTAAGGGAGCGCCCAGCCCCCCTACGGAGGAAGCTCATTTCAGCCGCCTGTATTCTATGAAGAAAATTAAACTTAAAAATCGCCTTTCTGAGTATTTCTTTTTACAAATCGTTGTGAAACAGGAGCAGAAACAAAAATGCAGTTGGAAAAAACTTAAGTGCTACAATCAGCTACAAGCTCCCTGCTCCACTCTGATGCATCCAGTCGCAAACAAATAGATCCATGAACGCCTTTGTTGTTCTCGTGTGAGCTGGTATCTGGATCAAAACTGTACAGCTGGAGAACTATAGCATTGACATTCTATCGACTACCGTAACTCCTCAACCTTTGACCTGATTCATGTCATTCTTCTGAAGTGGAGAAAAGCAGCCTTGCTACGATGTGCAACCCAGTGGTGACGTTCTTAAACTATCAATGGTGTAATGACGTCGTAGACGTAGCAGACCCAGATGCTGAAACCCGGAAGTAACTCGCAACAAGGAAATCTTTGGAAAAGGTTTATTTTACCAGGGTTGAATACAGTTTCTGGGAGAATGTGAATATCAGTTCCTCCGTGGAATGATCCGGAAGTCCGTGGAGCTGCAGAGGACAGTGGAGCCAGAGAGGGGAGACGCGAGGACACGTCGGACCATGGAATCAGAGGGAGCGAGGCGTGGACGCCGAGGACGGCGTAACCAGCTTGAGGCGAGGCGTGGACGCCGAGGATGGCGTAATCAGCGTGGAGCGAGGAACCAGCGTGACCAAATGATGCAACCTGAGGGTGAGTACAAGGCGAGGTAAGTAACATGAACTTGGTAACTAGAGCAAAGACTAAGGCCGCCTTTACACTGCAGGTCTTGATGCCCATATCCGATTTTCTGACTATATCCGATTTTTTTGACGACCCGCTTACATCATCTTTAAAAGTGACCCGTATCTGGAAGGAGGCGTTGCCTTGGGCGCTTCTGAGGGGATGCACGGGGGAGGAAAAGAAGGGGGGCTGCTCGGCTTTCTCTGAGTTTTGAATGAGGAAGTGTTTGCAGACGTTGTGCTCTCCGAACAGTTTGATCCAAGCGTTGAACCTTTCCTGCGCGATGACTTCTCTTTTCCGACCGTGGTCAGAAACGCACGGGAGATGTCCTCGGGGTTCTCTTTTCCGTTCTGAACCCTCAGCCTCCAGAGTGGGCTAAGAAAGACTCCAAAACTTTTGGGCGATACACCTTATTTTTAATTTTCGGTTCTCCGACAGCCCCCGCTCCGCGCTCACACCCGCTTTCCTCTCCTTAAGTTACACGCACACACACGCAAGCACGCGCGCGCGCACACACACAAACACACACACTGTCCCCATCATACACGCCCCCAAAGACATAAACGGCTTCTAGCCTGTTCCATAGCAACTGTGTCCCGCTTCATTAGTTACCGTTTGCGTCCGGACATAACAGCGGTTTCCAACTACGCTCTGAAGCCTGAGGCTGAAAGGTAACACGCTGACAGCAGAATCAGCGCACAAAAAGCACCTTAATAAGTCATGTGATCTCAGTTGGTGGTGTCCTGAGTTGCCGTCACTGACGTACGACTCGCATTTAATGGGGAATATCCGATTTGTCTGCTTACATGGCACACGGAAATGCGCGTATCCGATTCGTTTCCGATTTATTTCCACATATGAGAGAGGTCTGTATCCGATCTGAGAAAAACTGAATCCATGCGCTTTTGTCCTGCTTACACGTTCACCGATCATATCCGATCTGTGCCACGTGAGAGGAAAAAATCGGAATTGGGTCACTTGAACCACGCAGTGTAAAGGCGGCCTATAAGGCCAGGCATAAGCACCAGAATGAGTATAACAAACTGGCGTTAAATTCTGGTGAGGTGCTCCCTTATGAAGACCGGCAGGGTGATGAGGAGATGAAGGTCAGCTGGTTCCAATCAGTAGAGCAGGAGAACTTTTACAAAGTTCTTGAGTAAGATTAGCTCTAAAAAGTCATGAAACTTTCATGCCGGCAGAATTGAAACTGAAAAACACAGAACTCCTTTTTTTCTCCAGATCACCGTCTCCATCAGAGGAGCAGACAGTGACCCTGCTTTTTAAATCACTGACTGTGAATGTGCGATGAAGAGTCTCAGTCTCATCGTCTTCCAAGAGGCTAAACCGGGGGGCCATCACTCTCGATGCGCATCCCAGCACCTTCGGGGACAGTCCTGCAAGTTTGTCACTGCTCGTCAGTGCTGCCATTGAATCCCCAGAGGGCTGAGCACTCACCAAAACTAAAACGAGAAGGACTCTTTTTGTGTTTTAAATCCTGTGACAGTAACCGCACATGACAGCCCCTTTTTCTCTTTTAGATGGAGGAAACAAGACTTCTAATAACCCCACTGCAGTGATGTGGTAAACTGACCTCTTGTTTCTGTCATTCTGTGTTCAGGAGCAACAAAAACAAAACATTTCTGCTTCAGGTGCGCAATATATATGAAGGAACCGATACGAGGCTGAATATTCCGAGTCTTCATTTAAGCATTTATCATATTTTCATGCTGCCAATCTGTTTCCTGGTTTGTAATGAGAGAGATAAGGACAGGGCAGCGGAAAGCCGCACACAATCACACAGGCTCTATTACCTGAATAACATTCTGTGGATGATTAAGGATGAAATGCAGCAGGTGGAAAAAAAAATGGCCTTCAGCCAAGTGGTTTGTTTATGAGTTTCAGCAGAGAGCGATTTGATTTACCAATCTCACTGACGTTACCCACTCTTTACCGTTCCCCCAGTGATTTTCTGACTCAGCCTCTGCAGGTGGTCGTTAGCTGGAGAAAATAAGTAGTCCTTTGGCGAAAGGAAAATGTACAAAACGAGCCAAACCTAAAAAAAAATAAATAAAAAAGGGGGTGATGGAAATGTTTTCAGTGGGAAAACATCTAACTCTGAATTCCTGGGAAAAACAGAACGTAGATGTTTTTCTAATTGTGACAGCAGGATGATTCTATGGCCAGAAGGTCTCTGATTTACACATCAGATATTCCGAAACTGTCAGCGACTCTCAAATGAAACATTTTCTTTATCAACAGCGCTCCAGAGAGCAGTTTCCCTGTGCTCTTCAGAAAACTAGAAGCCTTAAGCCAAGCTGAGAGTACGCAGCTTGGCGTGTTGTCAGGTTGTCCTGCGCATTTGGAGCTTTTTATTAGTTTTTTTTTTTTTTCTTGGAGTCATTGGAGAGGTCAGGCAACACAACAGAGATTACACTCTGAGAGATTTGGTTTTTTAACCATTAGACGAAGCACTCCAGCTGTAATCACTTTAATCAAGCTGCTGCATACTTTGTCACATTTTTCTTCCGATCAGGCGTTCTTTCTGATTATCCATGGAAATGCAGCTACTGTCAGCACAATATGACACATTTCCGCAGTCACAATTGCACAATTCATTCATTAAAGTCCTGCTTGGGTCATCTATGGATCTATTTTAGAATTGTTCCCATTGGTCATGATTGCGCTGTTGGCCTAAATAGAAAACCTGTGTTGTTTTCTAGGACAGTAGCTGCGGTTACACTGACAAACATAATCGGATTAAACGCCTGATCAGAATAAAAATGCGTCGAGTAAACACGGAACTCGGAATACTCTGCCTCATTCAAATCAAAGTTCCTCCTCCTCTGGAGGACGAGGCTTGGGACCGCAGTCCGTCGGGCTGCTCTGCGTGAGCCGGACTCAGGAGAACCGCGGTTCCTGGGAGGACCGTGTCTCCCTGGAAAGGAGTGGCTTTGAGCTGGCGGAAATGCAGAAATGCTGCATCACAGAGTCCTGACAAACTGTGTCAACAATCATGTGAATTTGTGTCTCCACTCGTGTCCAGACAGAATAACGGTAGATGTTGTTCTCACATATTTACAGGCAGCCAAGATGCACATGATGACGCCGCGTTGACCGCACGGATTTTAGGTGCATGACTGTATCTACGGCTAAATGTTGCCAAATCCTAACCCTTCTTACAGGTTTGTTCGGCCAAGAATAAAGCACTGGCTGCACGGATTTAGAAAATAATGAGCGAACAGGCACGTAATAATATTCCTAACAATGATAAAAGATCATCTCGCTCCAAAATGTCGCAGCTTTGTTTTGTTTTACAACAGAACTCGCCATTTCTTTCACTTTCAGTATGTCAGATAGTTCTATCCAAATGATTTATTACCATCAAAGGTGTGGCGCATGGAAACGTTTGTTATAAGTACATTTTGTCTGTCTGTGGCGTTCACCTGCTGCTCTAGATGCTCACTTCCACCTTAAGAGAAAATAAACTCTTACATTTATGAGTTTTTTTCTCTTTAATTTACAACTTTAAATCTCAGTTTTACTTTTTTTTCCTTTTTTGGGTGGCCCTAAAACTGCCGTAGAAAACACATGGATGTAAAAAAGAAAATCTTCACCAATTAACCACAGGTTAATTTATTTGTAGTGCACCATCTATAGGTAGACACTAGAATTACAGGGAAAATAAAAATGAGTGTATAGTTTATTTTAGTTTGGTGGGCCAGATTAAATAGCCTCAAAAGGCCCTGGAGCCTAAAAAAAAGAAATGCAAATTGAATTAAAAAGAGTAAACAAAGTGAATTGTTTGGATGCATGAACATTGCCTTCTGTGATTCCATGTTGTCAACCTTTTTCCTCCCGGGTTAGCATCATAAACTGTGATTTATTGCGGAAGCAGTGCGTCTGCAGCGGTACACGGTTACCCAAAGCCACGCCACGTAATATTCTAACCTGCATAATCATAATCTCTCTGAAGAAGCAATATTATTTGAAAGTTCTGCTGTTGTTTCAGATGCACTCCAGCTGAAGGCTGGAGGGGCTGAAAAGCCTGTCAATTTTTATATCGCCTCTTGATTTATTTTGAACAGTTATTAAAGCTCACCTTCCTCTGAGGATTTCCATAATGATCTTTTACACATTGCTTTCTACAAAGTCCCACAGACGGCTCGGTCCCGCCACCACATCTCTTATTAAATCTGTTGAGCTGTGAATTTACTCCCGAGGCATGTATGATTAATGAAGGCAAGGATTCAATACAATATCTGAGCTGCTTTCACAGCTCACAGCTTTGCAGTGACGTGACGGGAGAGCCACGTGAGCCTGAACATCTCCAGTCCCACCTGGAAGAAGGTGTGTTTGGAACACTCCTGCCCCCCGTTTAGATGCCCCTCCCCCCTCGCATTTCCTTTGAGATGAAAGCGCACTTGCACGGATCCGGAACACAAAACAAGCAGGAGTCCGGTAAAGTGAATACATTTTTTGTGTGCACTCAAAGCAGAGCATTGTCTGTGGCAGCAGGGGGATTGTAGCTGCTGCAAAGAAAGCCCCCCCCCCCCTCCCCCTGTCTACCAGTCGTCCCTCACTGTGAGGTTCAAACCCGTGCAGAGGAAACAAATTAAGCAATACATAAATGCTCAAAAATGTCTCAAATCTGCCTTTGTCAGCTCCTGTCTCTCTGTTGTGAGTGACTTCTGTGATGCTGGCGCATTTCCAGCAGGGATGTAAACAGAGTAAAACATGCAAAGGATCCCAGAGACACCCCCCCCCCCAGCTCCTCAAGCAACGCTCGTCACTTCTCAGTCAATACGCCAAATGCCCCCAAATGGCATCCCACTTTTTCACCTTTAATTACGAGCTTTTAATATTTAAAGAGAATTGAAGGCAAAGTTTGAGCCCCGGCAGAAGCCGGCACAAACTTTATAACTTTCATCTTCATGCAGTCTCCATCCGTCTCACTTTTGTGTCACATCCCTTCCTCTCCTCTCTTTTTAACACACAAAAAAATACGTTTCCTTCCCCGCTCCACTCGCACCTTTATTCTCATCTTCATCACCTTCACTTCCCCACATTTCTCATATTAGACGGTCTCCGTCTTCCAGCTCGGGGGCTATAAAGGCACAACAAACAGACAGATCTTTACAGATGAGTGTTTGGTGAAAGTGTCGGCGCACTCACCTGCATACATCAATGTCAGCGTGCACAGTTGGTGAGCCCCCGCCAGCATCCCGACATCACAGCAGGAGTTACAAATGGATGTGACACTCTTGTTCCTTTTCTCACAGCCCTCCCTAGTGGCTCGTCTCTTCCCGGCTGAAGCGTTCCCTGAAATACAAGGGGTGTCTCGCACAAGCGCTGATGAGGAGCTCCATTTTCACTTTTTAACTCAATAGCTTCACAGAAATGTGAGCTTTTACCTCAGCCTCCCGTGTGTGTGTGTGTGTGTGTGTGGGTGGGTGTGGCTCTTAGCACTTGGCTTCCATCAGTGGTAAAGATGAGACTGCAACATGCCTCCCTCGCCCCTCACACCATCAAGAAGTCAGCGCTGTGGGTGAATTTGGATTTTCAGTGTGGAGGATAATTGTGTGACCTTCAGATATAATAAGGTTTCATTCTCTTAGGAGCAAATTAATGTGTAGACAAGAGGACAGAGTGGGAAGAGCTGTAGGATCCAGCAAAAGGTCAGGATTGCAGTCATGAAAGACGACGTGAATCAAACCTTACATTCCTGGGAGGTCAGTGAACCATTGCGTTTGAGCCACGGTTACTTAAATGTTTTACGTGTGTGTAAAAGGCTGGGAAAAAAGAGAGGACAATCACAGAGATGGCTTCCTGATGTGGTATTAAACGTACAGCCTTTAGAGCAAATGTGAGTCCCTGAAGGAGGCTGCAGCTGTGGTAGCTCGAGCGTTAAAAAAGGGTTTCTAAATCTTTGTACAGCCTCTACTTTACCAGAGATCAATCAATACAGTCTGATGAAGACTCTGTTTGCTGTACATCTCTGAATTTCAACAAACCATGTCATTCAGCTCAGTGGGCTTTAATCCGTTCATGTAACATGTTTAAGGTTATTGTGATCGTCTGTCCAAATCCCTCTCTAACCCCAGATTTCCACTGGGTCTGTCTGCGGTCTGTCTTCCGGCGCGTTGCGTGAAAAGTCTGTCTCAGGACTGTCAGTTGGTTCACATTGACTCGGATTCGTCTCCGGTCCGTCCCCCCTCCCTCCTGGATACCGGAGGAGTGGTTTGTCCTGTCACCGCTGTGTAAAGTTGTTGGTCCCGCTCTCTTCGCTCGTCCAGCACTTACCTGACCACATGGATGATAAATGTGGACCCACCCCCAATGAAAAGCCTGTTTCTGGTTTTTCACAACATGTTCTTGTAGGGTCTTTCTCACAGTGGATGACATGTATGCGTTTGATCAGGTGCAGATGAAAACCGGATGGTTGAAAAACATCGCCTTGTCCGCCCCAATTCCAAATCCTCCACATGTAGACAGACAGATCCATGGTAGATCCATTTTCCTTTTCCTTGTGAGGTGCTTTTTGCTAGTGGGGTTGAGTGTAAACAAGGGCATGCTGGGAAATTAGTTAGACTAACCTCTGCGCCAGCAGTCCCCCCCACAAAAAAAAACAAATTCCTGCTGAAAATACGTGTTAGGGAAAAGCAACATGGGCTTCTATAGCTAAAAACTGCACAATCATGATTGAACGACCACTGGGAATGATTTTACAATAGAAATTTCTAGTTGGAATGGGACTTTAAAGAGCAGCCGGAGCAGTCCTCACTTAGCCTGGAAAAAAGAGATCTGTGGTTAAGGTTTGGGCTTCTTATTGGAAGCCTCAGGCAAAGATTTGGGTGAGTGGCAGGAAAGCTGAGTTTGAGGCTCATCAGGTTGAGTTCGGACGCTTTTACAGAAATTATCTTCTTAAAGTCCCGGTCTGATCATCTTCCAGTGTTTTATATTCAGTCTGATCATCTACTGATCTATTTTCAAAGTGTCCCAGTGGTCTTTTAGTTATGATGACGACACTTTTTAGCCAAAAGTTAAAAACCTGTGTTGTCTTCTAGGACATAGTTTCTGCAGAGCGGCAGGAGTTCATGAAAACTCACGTCTGAACTCTTTTTTTCTAGTTAAGTGAAACTGAATTACGTTGAGCCCTGGATTGAATGGTACAATGGGAAATAGCGATAAATGTAATGAAGGGGTTAAACTGACAGTACGTACAGAAGATGCTAATCAAAGGTTGTGTTTTGTTCTATTCCGTAAGAAATGCTTTGCAGGCGGGTTATTTGTTGGGTTGAGAATCACTCATAATGAATTCAGGTGTACCCGTGTGTGTGGGGGGGGGGGGCAGCATGACTCTGCACAAACAGACTCCTGCGGAAAAGAATGGCGAGTATTTAAAGCAGGAGCTGTGATTGTGATGAAGTGCAGCTGCTTAGGGCTGGCAGCACACCTGCCTCCCCTCGTGCACGTGCACAGAGAAAGGGTGAGCGCGCACAGAACCTGGGAGAGACTGAAGCCAGAGGAAATGAGGAATGTGCCAGGCGGAAACCACTCAAACAATAAAAGATAAGCGTGGTCAGGTATGACATTTAATTTAAAGTAACAGCGTCAGAGCTTCAAGAACATTCTGGAAATGTCGCCGCAACGGTTTAAAGGATGTCATAACAGTTACGAAATAAGAGCGAGCAAAACACCGATACAGCAATAAAGTCTTTTCCCTCTGTGCATTGTCAGTATTGATATGCTGCTGCCGAATATCGACATTTGAGGCAATGAAGGTGTTCTGTCCATATTTCCCACTCCCAGCATCCACTACCTTCATAGCTCCTCATGGTGATGCTGAAATGACAAATGGGGGTCAACGTAACTGCAAAGGTAGCCCAAAGCAGGCTGCAGAGTTGTGACTGGCTGTGTTTACGGAATCAAGGAGGTTTTCAATCCACTGATTAGGAGGGTTTTGGTTATTGATCGTCTCAACGTGTCTGTATACTGCATCTGGATCATGGTCCATGTGTTAGATATTGCTCTGTGATGCAGATGTTATTCTAACCCTCTGGTGCAGAGTCTGGGATTAACGGCGCACTTGCATTTCTTGTGCACCAAAGTCATTATCCATTTAAGCACTCAATAAGGCTCCATAAATCTACAAGCATCCCAGCTGTGCTGGTTTTGGGCTTCCCTCAGAAACAGGCCCATTGACTGTATTAAAAACCAGGATGCAGCTGGACTGTGGGCTGTGGACAGCAGCCGCACACACAGACTGCATCAATTATCACTATTGCTTCATAGCTTGGAAATTATTAATCTTTCTTGTGTGCAGAGCCCTTTACCTTTGGGAGTGTGTGTTTGCATCAACAAACATTAATATGTTAGTTTACCATGTAGTCTGACACACTTTAGTGCGATCCCAGCTTTGTCTTTGTGGACTACATGTGATTATTATGTAGAGCCGCTGCACATGGAGATCTCAGCCTCCAAAGGGAATATCATTTGATCATTCTATAATCCGGTCATGTGCAGAAATGTCCTTGGGCAAAAAGCTGAACCCCAGATTGCTGCCAGTGAATGTGTGACTGTACATACTGGTGCTGGAGGGAATAGGAACATGATGCAGTCAGAAAAGACCTCACAACTGAGTGCTTTTCCCTGTACTTCACAGTCTTCTTACAGCTCCAAAAAAGTCTTAAGTAAATATAAAGATTTTTGTTTCAAGAAAGTTAGCAGAATAATTGTAGTTTGAGAAAACAAGTCTCAGATTATTATTATTTTTTTTAAATAAAAATTCTTGGTGAAGACACGGTCACATATGCCAAAAAAGGCCCGTTTTTCTGCACATCCGGCAGGTGGCCATGCATTGGCACGTGTAATCAGGCAGCGGCAGTCACATTTTTCACACGTCACAAGGCAAAGTTTCAATAAAAAGTTCAAATTCAACGGCGACTGGACGATTTGTCGACCTCGGTAAGCCACCGCCCTGCCACGTTCTAGAGGTAGCGCGGCGGTAGTCCTGTAGCAAGAATGTTCTCTCTAATTTTTCATGTGTCTGGGCATACACACAAACTCCCTGAGCGCACCGAGGACCACTGTGAGCGACACACATGCACATTCACACCTAGTGGCAATTTAGAGTAACTAATTAAGCTATGCAGCATGTTTTTGGACGGTGGGAGGAAGCCGGAGTCCTCGGAGAAAGTCGCGCATGCACGGGGAGAACATGCAAACTCCACACAGAGAGGTCCCCCGCTGGTGTTCTGATTCCGGTCCCCCAGCCGGGACTTGAACCGGGGGCCCTTTAGCTGTAAGCCAAGAGCACCAACCAGTGCACGGTGCTTTCTCATGAATTTGAGTTTGTCAGTGTTCTTGAATGTTCTTGAGAATGTGCAAGCAGGGCGCGATGGCACAGGCGCGCAGGGAACATAGCCGCAGGCGGCCATTGGCATTTGATATGGACGGCCGCCGTCCGGAGACACTTACACATCGTCCAGTCAGAGCTGCTGCCGGATGGAGATCCGGCTGGGACCGCCCAGCTGTCACCCGATTTCGTACAGACGTCACCCCCCCCCCCCCCCCCCCCCCCCCCGACTGAGTTTTTGCTGGACTGCCGTTGTTTGTATTCATGACCACACCAATGGTTTTTAGAAAAATCAAAACACTGACTTAAGAGTCCAAAACATTATTAGTAAAACAATACTGTTATATTATAAAATATATATTAAGGCTGATACACAGTATTGAGAGTAACTCGTTACACAAATTAATGCATCATAGCAACAAGTTATTTTTTGCTTTAATCAGATAGTGTAAGACAATATTAATAATTTCTTTGTAATATTTATTTCATTACACGTTCAGTAACTTTTGTATTAAAACAGCTGAACAGTTTCAGGCAACAAGAAAGAAAAAATACTTTTTTGTCACTGTTTTAGACACACTTTCATATTATGTTTGTGTCCGTCCTCAACACGTTCTTGCCTTAACCTGTCATTTATGGACGCATGGGTAGGGACCCCCTACGGTGGCCCTGAAGTGCAACTCACATCAACATGTGACTTGACGAAAAACATCATTAAACTTTAGAGAAGAAAACAAAATTCCAGATATTTTTGAAAACAGAAGGAACTTCTGGAAAACAAAATGAAATGTTCGAAAAACAACAAGATAAGAAGCCGGAAAAGGCAGGGACTACAAGACATTTCTGATTGGATGATGGCATCCAGCTTCGCTTCATGTCAAATAACTTTCAGTGGACATTTTGCAGTTTCTCATTGGGTTTCGTTGCATTGACAGGATGGGGGTGACAACGTGTTGCCTGCATACATATGTTTGCTCCTTTTTTTGTTTATCCTGTT
The DNA here is from genome assembly GCA_023969325.1 of Oryzias curvinotus. Classification (NCBI taxonomy): domain Eukaryota; kingdom Metazoa; phylum Chordata; class Actinopteri; order Beloniformes; family Adrianichthyidae; genus Oryzias; species Oryzias curvinotus. Next base: position 28,721,636 of record CM043723.1, read on the forward strand.
CTTGTAAACCAGGAGGAGTTATTTTATCTTGTGTTTATCCGGCAGCATCGATGTCTTAGTCTTTCTGGGACACGCAGGTCTCTGCTTCTCTGTTTTGTTTCTGTTTTAAGTGAATGGCTTCAGGAAAACCTCTCATTTCAATGTGAATTACAGTTGTCGTTTTATGTTATCCTCTCTGCTTCTGCAGGTTTTACAAAGAAAGTAACTTAGGATGCAAAAGTAATGTAACTCTTCCAACTCTGAGACAGTAATTTTGTAAGGTGAAGGATTACTTTTGAAAAACATTGACAAGGAATATCAGGAATAATCAGTCATTTGGAAGCCCAAAGCAGATGTCCTTGAAAAGACATCATTTGGATAACGGTGGTCGTGCGAATGAACATTTGCACCTTAAGGTTTGTGTCACAGAGCCTCTAGGTACATTTTGTGCATTTTCCACGTATGAAATGTTGGTATTTCGTGATCCATTCGTGATCTACGGACTTCATGACTGATTCTTGCGTTCGTCGATGTGTGTAGACGTCCTTAGAGCGTTTTAGCCGACGGTTTTTTGCACAAATTTGGTTTTTAGCCGTTCAAAGTTTTTAGTTGGTTGAGAATTACACAGTTATGTGTATTTAACTCTAGTTGATACAAAATGATTACGAGATTTTTGTGAGTTACATACGTAAATGTGTGTGTTTCTAGGAGCGTTCCACGTTTGTCTAGCAGACTTTTCCTGCATGAACCACTGATGTCTAACTTTTAGATCACGTATACGGCGCACAGATCACGTTCAGATGACATCATTGATGATGAATCACTGATGAATTACAGAGAAACATCACAATAATCACACGCTTCATGTTCTATGTTGGTTTACGTGTTCTTTGCGTGTTTATTCCTACTTCTTGTGTGGTTTTAACGTGTTATTTCGTGATGCATCTGTGAACATTTCACGTAAAGACCACAACTTGTCTCTCTTTCTCTACGTAGTTTTTGATTTGTGCACAAATCATACGTACTTTTTCCAGGCTCGCTAGGTCTCCTAACAAACATGGCCTGCACAGATTTGCCCCTTTTTCCCCCTGCAGACAGCCTGTATCCATCGGTAAGGGCAGCTGGGACAAAAGCTTTAGATGCTCGTCTCCCACTGATGGCCTTCATTAAATCTTTATAGGCTTAACTTTTGAAAAACTTTGCTCAGCAGAGGTAAACTTCCTGGAGCTGTTGGTCATTTTCTCTTCTAGTATTTTATTATCTTATCTTTAATCGATGAGGTAATAGCAAAAATGAAGTATTTCTTTGAGACTTCACCTCTTTTTCTCCCTCTCAGAGGTCAATCATGCTACAGCATTGACCCCTATCCCTTTTCATATTTAGAAAAAAGTTAGCAGTTGTGAAGTAAAACAGATACATTAAAAAAATTGTAATCACATTTGGCCAATATCGCTCGATTCCAGAGCAGCACGTGTGCGCAGACGTGTTTAATTACATTAGCATTAGCGGGTGGCCCCCCCCCAGCACTCGGTGCCCTACACGTACCACAAATTCCACGCAGTGGAAAGCGCATCAAACTAATTATCAACGTTCAAAGTGCAGCAGCTGTAAAACCTCTGCAGCTTCCAGCTGAGACTGGCTTGGAAGCTTGTTGTTGTTCAGGGATTCACCGCTGGATTGTGGCTGTCGCCAGATTTCTAAGGATGTTGAAGCACCTCTTGGAATCACCTGGTGGAGTGACTCTGAGAGGTCTATGGCACATGTGTGCCATTCTTTACTCCTGGCATTGATGGGAGGCCTCAATGGCAGCTGTTTCACACGTTTTGAATGTGGTTCCAAACGACGTTGACGTTGGACTTTCAGCAGATTAGAAGATCCCTGTTTTAAGCCATGTGGCAGGATTATTCCCTCCAAAGAATTTTATGTCACTTCAAGTTAGAATTTGTATCAAGACGCCGTTGATGAAGTTCTTTTGCTCGATTTTATTTTACACTACAAGTTATTTGACTGTGTTTTTTTAACAAAGTGCTACAATGACAAGCACCTTTCTTTTAGTTATGTGCTGACAACTCTGAGATTACAGGATGTTTGTTGATTGTAGAAAGGACGTACATTTGAGGAAAACATTAGAAACTACAAGGTTTACGTTCTACAGCTGGGGCAAATCTGGTTTTTGAGGTAAAAACCTCACCTTTTCCCTCGTTTTTCAGTTTGGGACAGCCATCGTCTCCTTGTGAATGCCTAAAGTTGGGGGGGGGGGGCTACACTGCAGGCCAGGGGGTGAATGAACCCAAGTCTGCATGTACAGTGATTTGTTTAAATTCTGACACTGGGACAGTTCCATCAGTCACAAGTGGCCCTTCGTTAATGTATGAAAAGTTCTGAAACAATCCAAGAACAGATCTAGTAATGCTTCACATCCTAATTTGCCCCCCGCCCCTCAGAGATTTGCCGTTGAGAGAGAAAACTGTGGGGATGACGTTGATCCCCAGCAGCACCAGATGGTTGCTGGTTTCCTGGTAGCTGTGTGTTCAGCTGTAAACAGAGCAGCAGAATGTGCATGTGGGGGAAACAAGATAACACCTGAGGCCGGGAAAAAAAAAGAAAAACGCAGAGCGACGCCGCAGAGCTGAAGCCGTGCAGTTGCCAACTGTCCAAACAGTCCCCATCGAGGAGGAGTACAGTTTCTAGTCTGTTACTCATCCTTCATGCTTTGCCCAACAAAAACACTCACATTGATTTAATGACACACGACTGCTAAAAGCAATTTTATTAGGCACTGTGCTCCTCGGAGCAGTCCCCCTAAATCCCGTTGTTTAAATGTCAGGGCCTTCTTGATGCTTCTTTCTGGGTTCTCATCGGCTTGTTCTTAGAGCAGACGAAGGTTTGATTCTGCAAATGGATAATGGCTATTCAGACAAGAATTTATGTTCATTTCAACATCAAATATTGAGTTGGATATCATATTTAAATAAAAACCACGACATTAACTAGCTGCTTTCTGCAGTCATCTCTGCACTAAATCACATGTGTTTTAGGAGCCATGCTAGGCTTTTGCTCATATTTAACTTTAACTTTAGCAGCAATTAGAACTAAATCTGAACTTTTCTTTTTTCTTGATGGCATCTAAAAAAGACAGCCCTCTGTTGTGTATTAGTAAATAAAGAGAGCCTCATCATATTTTTGTCCGTCCAGGTCCTGGGAATGTGACATTTTCTTAACATCTCATTCTTTCTTTTCTTTTTTTTTTTTTTACAGAGAGACGTCTTTACTGGCTTTACATTTGCATATTGGACAACAGAGCTAAATACAAAGAAATAAAACCTTTCCACTCACAAACAAGGCTAATGTTTGCAACTGGACTGTTTAAATGACTAAAGACATTTACTTGGATTAGAAATAATTTACATGCATATAATAGGATTTTGGGTTTCGTGAAAGTGGAACACTTCAGAAGTTTGATTGAACTTCTTTCAAGGGTTCCTTTTAACTGCAGCAGTTTCAGCATCCAGACTGCTCCTCACCCAAATCCAGTCAGTACGTCCACCGTTATAAAGCCTCAAGAAGGAGTGATTCTTAATCGATTACAATCCAAATGTAGACACTGAGTGGTTTTCATCAAGTCAGAGGAACATGCAGAGGAGAGGGAGTCATTCAATTCAATTCAATTCAATTTTATTTGTATAGCCCAAAATCACAACAACAGTCGTCTCGATGGGCTTTGAAGTAAAACATGACTCAAAAGGATGATGAGTACAAGGAGTCAATAGGAAAATACTAAAATAAACTAACAAACTGACTAAGCTATACTGGCATCCCTGCCCTTAGACCCCCTTTCGCGGTAAGGAAAAACTCCTAAAAAACCGGATTCCGGAAAAAAATGAAGAAACCTCAGGGGTGCCCACATGAAGGAGGGATCCTCCCCCAGGACGGACAGGCGATTTACCAGAACTCATAGAGAAGAATTAACTTATCTAACTCTACATCTATATATTTAAAGTCCAGCAGACGAGCTTCATCCAGCCGGGGTTGGGGACAGTCAGGGGCGCGAGTCGAGCCGGAGACAGGAACCACAGCCAGGTTTAGGAGCAGGAGCAGAGAGGAGGTACACAGTCAGGAACAGGAGCACGGATGAACCAACTGGAGTCTGGAAGCACTCCCACTCCCCAGAGGGGAGAGGGAAAAAGGGGACAATACATGAATCGTACTGCACCAAACAGAGGCATGGATAACTAAATGATAAATGATGATCACAGATAGAGAAGAGAGGAAGGGTAGAGGTAGATGAGAAAAGAAAAGTATTGGAAAAGGACAGAAAAGAGGACAGAGCCCCAGTGCACCATAGTTACCCCAGCTTCAACTTCTAGCAGCCTTTTAAAATAATAGTTATTGTTATTTAGTTTAATTTAAACAATTAACATTAAGTTAAATAATCTCTGAATACTGACTAGTCTGACAATAAGCCTGTCCAAAGAGGAATGTTTTCAGTCTAACTTTGAATGTAGAAACTGAATCTGCCTCTCTTACATGAGCTGGGAGTTTATTCCATAAGACAGGGGCTTGGTGGCTAAACGCTCTACCTCCAACTGTACTTTTACTAATTCTAGGAATCACAAGCAGTCCTGCATTTTGCGAGCGAAGTGTTCTGATTGGATGGTAAGGGACTATGAGGTCATTAATATAGGACGGGGCCATTCCATGTAACGCCTTATAGGTTAACAGGAGGATCTTGAACTGGATTCTAGAATCAACTGGGAGCCAATGGAGCGAAACTAACACAGGAGTGATGTGATCTCTTCTGCTAGTTCCTGCTAACAATCTAGCTGCTGCGTTCTGAACAAGCTGGAGACTTCTTAAGGAACTCTTAGGACACGCTGCTAACAAGGAGTTACAGTAATCCAGCCTCGACGTAACAAATGCATGGATGAGTTTTTCAGCATCACTCTTAGAAAGTAGATTTCTGATCTTAGCAATATTCCGCAGGTGAAAAAAGGCAGTTCTACACGCCTGAGATATGTGAGCCTTAAATGATAAATCCTGGTCAAATAAAACCCCAAGGTTTCTAACTGTGGAATTGGGGGCTATACTTACACCATCCAGGGAGACTATCTGAGCAGACAGAGCATCTCTCAGATTTTTAGGACCTAGTATAATAACCTCAGTTTTTTCTGGGTTCAAGAGGAGGTAATTAATTGTCATCCAGGTCTTGATGTCACTAATGCAGGCGTTCAGTTTCTCTATCTGGTCATTCTGGTCAGGTTTCATGGATAAATACAACTGAGTATCGTCGGCATAACAATGAAAATTAATGCTGTGTTTCCTGATTATGTTTCCTAGGGGTAGCATATATAGCGTAAACAGGATGGGTCCTAAGACTGAGCCCTGTGGGACTCCGTAGTTAACTCGAGTGTACTGAGAGGAATGTCCATTTACATTAACAAACTGATACCTATCTGACAGATAGGATTTAAACCACTGGAGAGCAGATCCTCTGATCCCTATGTCATGCTCTAATCTATGGAGTAAAATACTGTGGTCGATAGTGTCAAAAGCTGCGCTGAGGTCTAACAGGACAAGAATAGAAAGTAGTCCCTTTTCTGAAGCCAATAACAAGTCATTAGAGACTCTAACTAGTGCGGTTTCCGTACTGTGGTGGGGTCTAAACCCCGACTGAAAGTCTTCAAAGTGGCTGTTGTCCTGTAGGTGGCAGTAAAGCTGCTTAACTACAACTCTTTCTAGGATTTTAGAAATAAAGGGCAGATTTGATATTGGTCTATAGTTGGCCAAGATGTTAGGATCCAAACTGGGCTTTTTCAGAAGAGGTTTAACAACTGCATATTTAAAAGACTGTGGCACGTAACCCGTTTCTAGAGAGGTATTTATCATTGTTAATATGGAATCATTAATTAGGGGAAAAGTTTCTTTAAAAAGTCTAGTGGGAATTGGGTCTAACAGACACGTTGAGGATTTGGAGGACGTAATAATTGATGCCAATTCTAATTGATCCACAATAGTGAAGCAGTCTAATGTTACAGAGGTTTCTATGGATACCTCCACTTCTACAGCTTCAGCCTGCTCTGGGCTGATAGAAGGAATAACTTGATTTAACTTATGTCTAATATTTGAGATTTTACTATCAAAAAATGTAAGAAAATCATCAGAGCTGAGAGAAACAGGAACATGTGGTTCTACTGAGCTCTGACTGTGAGTTAATTTAGCAACAGTGCTAAAAAGAAATCTAGGATTGTTTCCATTCTCTGATATTAAGGTTGAATAGTACTGGCTTCTAGCTCTACGCAGAGCTTTTTTATAATTTAATAGGCTATATTTCCAGATATTCAGAGACTGCTCTGAACCGGAGCGGCGCCATTCTCTTTCTAACTTACGGGTTTCTTGTTTAAGAGAACGTGTTTCAGCGTTAAACCACGGTGCTACTCGGTTTTGTCTAACGAACTTAGGTTTCAGGGGGGCAACAACATCAAGTGTACTCCTGAGGGCTTGTAAGGCATCATTAACAAAGTGGTCATTTATACTAGGACTGATGCTATGGGAGCTGGACTCAGAGTATTTGCTCAGAATGTCACTAAGTACTGGCTGAACTGTGAGTTTAAACTCAGACAAAGAACAGTCAGTTAAGGTTCTTCTAAGTTGTTTCTTATTCACTGGGGCAGTATCACGTTCTAAAGTAAGCTGGAAGGTAATCATAAAGTGATCAGAAATGATGGGGTTAAGAGGAAGGACACTCAGCTGGCTGATCTCTATCCCATGGGTTAAAACGAGGTCCAGGGTGTGCTTGTGACAGTGAGTGGGTTCATTCACATTTTGGGTGAAACCAACATCATCTAATAAAGCTGCAAAAGCCTTTCCTAGACAGTCACTGGGGTCATCAACGTGAATATTAAAATCCCCTATTATTATCGTTTGATCAGAATCTAAGACAATAGTCGATAGGAAGTCGGAAAACTCAGTTAAAAATTCTGAATATGGGCCGGGGGGGCGATAAATAATTATGAATAAAACAGGTTTTCGAGTCTTCCTGTTTGGGTGATTTATAGTCAATATGATACTTTCAAATGAATTATAAGTATTTTTAACTTTAGGGCTGAGAAGTAAGCTAGACTGTGATATTACTGCCAAACCACCTCCTTTACCTGAAATTCTGGATTTCTGATAGTTAGCATAGGTGGGGGGGGTTGCTTCATTCAATCTAACATAGTCATCCTGTTGGAGCCAAGTTTCTGTTAAGGCTAGTAAACTAAGGTTGTTATCAGTGATTAACTCATTGACTAAGAGGGACTTAGAGGAAATGGATCGAATGTTTAATAAACCGCATTTAATGACATCATAATTGTGCTTGTGAGAACTGCTGTCTGTCACTTTAAGGTTTCTATGACGCGCTCCTTTTATTTGTCTTTCATCACATAAGCTAAAGCTAGGACCTGCTTGACTTTCCCTGCATGGGTTTTGCACCAGCACTAAGGGAGGCTCAGAGGAGCGTTTTACACTGCTGCTCTGCGCCCGGGTCTCGTCTCTGGATTGTCAGGTTAACAGACTAAGGCTAGCAGAAATGTTTCTAGAAAGGAGAGCGGCACCGTCCCGAGTGGGATGGACACCATCTCTCCGCATGAGACCGGGCTTCCCCCAAAACGCGCTCCAATTATCCACAAAACCAACGCCGTTTTCTGGGCACCATCTAGAAAGCCAGCGGTTGAATGATGAAAAGCGGCTGTACATTTCATCACTGACTAAGTTCGGCAGGGGACCAGAGAAAATTACAGTGTCGGACATCGTCTTAGCCAGTTTACACACCGAAGCTACGTTTAACTTAACCACCTCTGATTGTCTCCGTCGGGCATCATTACCGCCTGCGTGAATCACGACTCGACGGAACCTGGACTTACTCTGAGCTAACATCCTAAGGTTCCCCTCGATGTCACCAACTCTGGCCCCCGGATAACACCTGACTGTAGCCGCTGGGAGCTCCACGTTTCTAACTTCAGAAGAGCCTATAACCAAAGTTGAGGGTTCAGCGGGTGTTTCGCTGAGGGGGGAGAACCTATTACTAACGTGGAGTCTCGGGTGCTCTAAGTTTTTGCGTTTAGCACTATGTTTCCTCCCAACCGGTGCAAACCCCTGACTGTCTCCCGGCTGCTGGGAGAACGCTGGGGTGCTAGCTAAATTAGCCCTGGTAGCGCGGCCCGCGCTACGAGTAACGACCTGGCTAGCCGGTTTAGCTTCCACTGTGCGGAGCCGCGCTTCTAACTGCTCAAGTCATGAGGAGAACCATATTCTACCATTTTCGGGGGAACCAGATGAACTGAGAGGACTTTGTTGTCTGATGACCCTCAGTTCTTGAGGGAAAAAAACACTTTTTGGTTGCTACTAAAACCATTTTTGCAAGTTCCCATGTAAATCTCATGGCTCTACATTGCATAAACAGACCATTTAGAAATAATCTAAATTCTTACCCCATTAGCAGATTTTCTTTAAAGGGTCATGCAACATCAATTTTTAGGGGGCTTTTAAGTGTGTTATGATGCTATTTCCTCACTACAAACAACCCCAACGCCATATTTAGATCCATTCACACATTTCTGAGTCTTCCTCCAAAAACCTGATCTCTGAGCACCAGCCCCTCCTAATCCACAAAACGAGCGGTTCCTCACATTGTGACATCACAAAGTGAGGAACCGCCCCTTCCAGGAAGCGTCTGCGCTGCCAGCCCCGCCCCCAGGCTAACAGACACGCCCACTTTCTCAGTGGAGCTAGCGGTGATTGGCTAAATGTGTTTGTTTTATATACACATAAGATGTGCTTGACTGTGGCACAGTGGTTAGCGCTCGAAACAGAGCACCAAGGGGGGGGGGGGGGGGGGGGGCTTTCTGTGTGGAGTTTGCATGTTCTCCCCGTGTATGCGTGGGTTTTCTCCGGGGTCTCCAGCTTCCTCCCGCCGTCCAAAAACATGCTTCATAGGTTACTCTAAATGTTCTCTAGGTGTGAGTGTAAAAGTGAGTGTGCATGGGGGTGTTATTTGTGGCCCTGTGACAGACTGGCGACCTGTCCAGGGTGTCCCCTGCCTTTGCCCAACAGTGACCGGGATAGGCTCCAGCAGCCCTGTGACCCCGAAAGGGACAAATCAGGTTTAGAAGATGAATGAATGAATTAATCTTGACAAATGTTGTTGTTTGTTTTCGTGGGAGGAACGCAGACACGCTGGTGAGGCCAACTCTAGGTTGATGTCATGAAATGGGCGGTACCCATAAGGAGAGAAAGGCGGAGCCTCAGAGATCGATTCGTCTTACTTCCAGGTTGTGAAAATAACTCATATTTCATTAAAAAAAGTTCTTTAGTGTGTCAAAGGTAATATATCATCATAACATTTATCATCATATTATCATATATATGGATATAATTTACTCTAAAAGGCTTCAGAAAAGCAGCCTACAGGCCCTTAAAATCAGCAAAGAAATCTGCCGAAATCTTTTTGGTCTTACCTACAAATCTCATTTCAAGTAAAAGTTCTTGTAACTATAAGACGTGTTTCATCATACTCACTATTTTACTCTTGAAAAACTTTTTTGTTAACACTATTTTTCTTGCCAAACAGAAAATAGGAGATTTTTTTTTCGTAAACAAGAGTCTTTTTACTTTCTTAAGATTACGCTTTTGAAGTGTTCAATACCCGTGAGAGCCTTTTAAAGACTGCATTTACATTTGCTGGTGGAAAACAACAAGGAGGCTTTATGCCATTAAGTGTAAAACAAACGACTAACACTGATCCTGTCAAAAAACACATAAAATGTAAACTGTGACACTGTATCCATTCTCCAGTCTATGATTTATGTCAGAGACACTTCCTTAAAAGCCTAAAGCCTCACTGACAAATATTCATGTCTGTGAAGTTTCCCTGCAGAGTGGAACCAAACGTATAATAGAAATACAGCTGAAGTAAGATCACAGAGGTTCTCTACAAGAAAAGGTACAGCTGCTTCTACTATTTAGTTGCAGGATGAACTTTGGTGTCCTCCGCTCTGCTATTGGCTGCTCCAGGAGCAGGCTGAGGTCACTGAACACCAGAATTGTGAATAAAGGGATTTGCTAAGCCGATGACACAGCTGTTGGAAAAAGGAAGTCACTGAAAAGAGAATTTGTGAGACAAATCCTAGATATATAAAACTCAGACAAGCTGTAGAAGCAATTACGAAACAGGCCACCAATCTGAAAAGTCACAAGTCGATTATCAAAACAATAACAATGCATTACTCCAGTACTGGCAAACCATGTAAGGAGCAGAAAACCACCATGAGATCGCACATTTTAGAGGCTTCATAAATGTTGGCACCAATAAATGAAGTCTAAAGTAATGTTTTATCCTTTTTCTGTTTACAGAGTTGTTCAAATGGACCCAGATGGTGGTTTCATAGTTTATAGTTTCATAGTTTTATAGTTTAAACCTGTCTAAACCTGTTGAAATACTGTTTCTGGACCATGAGAGCCCTTTCTAGGACCTCAAGAGCAAAAGGTTGGCTTAATTCACAACTTCACAATTCAATTGAGCTTATGACTAGACAATTTTCTGATTTTTTGCTAAAAACTAGAAAGTTTCACATTTACAAAAAAAGAATCCTGTTTTTCTTTTTTTGAAAGAACACATTTCATCAGATCTTCACGATACTGCGGTCTTGAAGAATGTTGCCCCGGGGCTGGTTCAATACCGGGGCACGGTACCCATCCCTACTGTAAGGGCAGAGAAAAAGCTGCCGATAAGGCGAGCCTCGCCAGCAGGGGGCAGATGTGGGCTGACAGCTGCTTTGAAGCTACACTGGTGCATCACCAGATCCAGTTCCAGCTGCTGGGAGCGAATCCAGATGGTTTCAGAGGCAACAGGGTTGCTCCAGCTACCTCTCACTCCACCAGCTACAACGGTGGCGGTCACGTGCATGTCGGAGACGGCAGCGCGGGGATTGTGGGATATAATGCCCTTTGCCTCCTCTGGTTGAAATCGGGTTGAGCACAGCTTTTTCTTTTGCCTGTGTCCTTTTATCTGGCTGTTTTATGTTGTTTCACCCTTAATTGTTGTGGATACTTCTGTTTTGCACCATTAGTGTGTGGGTGGGGGGGGGGGTTGACGACTGCGGTGCGATGTACAACGTCAAGCGCTTTAAAGTAAAAGTTTCAAAGTTCTTCTTATCTCGTCTACATTCATATGTGGTATACATGAGCAAATTATTAACAAGACGAAAGTTCAGTCCATGTCTACAAAATAAACATTCTATGGAGGGTAGATATGTTCTTAAATGCTGTTTCCTGCTGTTGGATGAATGCTTAAATATTCCGTTCTTGTGCATAAATCTGACTCCAGAGGAGTCGGTGCCTCACCAGCCCTCAACCTCACAGCATGTCACTGATTTAATTAGATATTTAAGCTGAATACAGCAAAAAACACTTTATATAAAAATACATATTACAATTGAACAAAAAGCAGGTTTTCCTTATAGAAAAGACTAAAGTTATTGATTCTTGAAAGTGTTGCATCATGAGTTGTATCTGGAGGTTCATCCAATCATTCGTCTTCTAAACCTGTTTTGTTGCGGGGCTGCTGGAGCCTATCCTGGCCACTCATGGGCAAAGGCGGATGACATCCTGGACAGGACGCCAGTGTGTCGCAGGGCATATCTGGAGATTGTTATGCTTAACATCAGTTTCAAGTTCTGAAATAGGTTCGTACAGAGACAGTTTTTGAACAACGCAAGGTTAGAAAGTTAGGAAGTTCTTGATAATGACGTCAGTTTGACCCTTTAACACTGGAGATGTCTCTGGCATTCATCTCTAGGTTCATTGGTTACTCTAAATTAGTCCCTAGGTGTGTATAGATGTGTGATTAAGGCCATGCTTTAAACCTGTCCAGGGTTTAGAAAAAACTTCTCTGCTTTTCTCCAGTTCAGAATCAGTTGAAATTGTGTTAATTGTGTAACACTGGTAGCAAAAGCTCTGGTGTTGAAGGGCTAAGGCTAAGCCAAACAACAACTATTAAGTCATAAAAATACACCTTTTCTCCTTTGTGGTTCATGTTGTGGATCAACCGAGAATACATACCTGCTAAATATATGCAGCTCTTCCTTTTCCTTGGTAATTCCAGAGCTCTAGTGTTGTGTGTGAAAAATGTACTGGCATGTTCTTGTCCTGATGTGCAAATCCACAGACATTTATAGCACACAGCTCAACATCTGAAACCTTCCAGATTTGGGGCTCCTCTCAGGAGAGACAAACCAATTAAAAAATACAACAGGGCCTTATCCAAGTTCTGTCTTTGTGTTGCTCAAAAATCCCCCTCTCTCATTTCCGTCTCCTTGGCCAGCTCGCCCTGCTGTCATTCGGAGCAGCACATCTACTTTTAAGGCCGGAGTGAGATGGTGAGGGGTAGGTACGGGGCCATCTTTTGTTTCTCTGTTGCTTAGGATATTTGAGCGTAATTGCTGCACTTCACACTAATTAACAGTCTGACTGAGATAAGCTGGAAAGAGGCTTAGAACTGTGGATTTAGTGATAAAGAGACACTTTCAAGAGGCTGTAGAAGCCCACATGACAGATTATCAGACCTGGACTGAAACAGAAGAAACCGTCTTTGTGCTGTGATTAGCTCAAATGTGTGCATTTATAAGGGAATAAAACATAGAAAGTTTTGGTTCATGCTCTCACAGAAGTCCCAAAACAAATGTTTGACAGAGATTTTCACTTTTGTCGATAAAGAAGGCAAACAAATCCTTGTATGTTTTTGTTTACTGCTCTTGTTTAGTTGTTATTAGTTCATGTAATCCTATACATTTAGATTATGGCCACATATCCCAAACCGCCACCGCACCTAAAATGTTAGTTTTTTGGCAAATTCGACAGCTGCACACACTGTGGCGGCTGCTGAGGTTTTACGAACAAATCACAACGAAACAGCGACCAGACGATTTTTTGACATTGGTCAGTGGCTGCACGGGCACAACTGAAGGTCACGCGGTGGCAGTCCAGTGGCAGGCAGGTGGCAGAAAGGCAGCAGTGTGATATCTGACAGATAGAAGGGTCTCCAAGATCCCCAAAACCATCTGATGATTGTCAGATTTCTTTCAGACTGCCACCCTCCAGCCCCCCCCTTCCCCCATTTGATTGTTAGAAATTGTACGGTAGCAGCGCGGACACTCAATGAAGGCTGTTGATATGAGCTAGGGGCCCGGCGATGACCCAACATCAATCTGGTGAACCCAGCCACAGGGGGACGACGTTGATGTTGTACCAAATTCATCATAGGGTTGATAGCACCACAGCGCCGCCAGAGACCTGCATCTTGTTGCGATTGACCTGTGGTGCAGTATGGCCTGCTGTTTCAAAACCCCGGGGTGGTTGGCGGCTGATGACGCTTGAAATGGACGGCTGCTGTCCGGGGACATTTACAAATCCTCCAATCAGAGCTGCTGCCGGCCAGCGATCCGACTGCTACTGCCTTTGGCTGACCAGTACCAGGATTTTCTATCCTGAGTGCCTCTTCAGTCAGGTGAAAGAAGTGACATTATCTCTACCACACAATAGAGATGGACAGGAAGGGGTTTTGGAGAATTAGTGTGTGCAAGAATGTACGTAAATGGGTTTATACTTGAAAGTAAGCAAAAGTGAGAACTCACTTGAAATTCACCATCTATAGGTCGATTGAGTTGGATGTCCAGCATTTTAGTATTCATTTTTGTCCTCGCATAGGTCTCTTGTGTAATCAGTCTAGCCCTCAGAGATCTTCGGGTTGTCTTCCTGGCTGCATTCTTCGGTATATGTCTCTTCTTCCTCCTGCTGGTAAACCCTCTTCACCATCATAACCTCTTCATAGCCCTCTACAGGTCCTAATGTTTTTGCAAAGGCATCATCCGTTCCTGACTACCGGTGTCCACATACATGACCATGCCAACGATTTAAAAAAAAATTGGGCTGCGGCAGTGAATCTTGAAGATTCTGCTGATGCCTCCCCATCCCACGGTGGCAGTTGTATTTGTGACGGTTGCATAAATAAACTCTGGAAAACAATATGATCTGACTGAAAAGTGGGATATTTGGAAAATAGATGCAAGTGTGGCAGAGCTTGTGTTCCCTGTGACAGGTTGGCGACCTGTCCACGGTGCAGCCCACCTACGCCCAACAGAATGGATGGATGCAACTGGAGCTTTCTTAGCATCTTGGGTGGTGAAACAACTCAGAGATCTTTACAACTTTATCAACAAAAACGTACAACAACTGGAAGTAAAAGAAGTCACAGCACACATCTTCAAGGCTCAATCTGAAGAGAAGCAAACACGGCCGTACAAACACACCGAGATGTGGTAAATGACCGATTTGCTGGTATGGATGGACGTGACTGAGCTGTGAGGTCACTCTGAGAGACACACAGCTGCCACATCTTGGCACAACGAATGAATGGTTGAAAAACCCAACGTTTCTTCACAGTAATTTTTAGCTCAAATTTTTAAAACAAGCAGTTTGAAAGGTTTCATCATTTGGAATCAGCATAATGACAAGGAACGCTATGCCAGCAGATAGTAATGAATAAAGTGTTTTAGAAATAGGTGAGAGGAAGAACCCTGACAGATCGGTACAAATGAGACTGGCACATGGACGGTGTGATGAAGCGATTCCCCTCGCTGTTTGCAAATGTGAAAACGTTGTTTTTCACAGGCACAATTTTTGATAACATAGCAATCTGGGAGGAATCATCCCTGGCAATTTCCAGTCATTACAAAGAAAATGATAGCTGAATGTCAAGGCAATTTCCAGATAATCACTGGCGAAGCAGACATAAGCATTGGTTCCTACTCCTCCCTTTTCTCTCTGCTGATGGCGTACATTTCACTCTGCAGTTGAATCCCAAAGTCTAGCCCCATTCTCTCAGCCAGGGTCCATTACTCTTATTCTTGGTTTTCTGGAGATTCAATTCCGCAGTCAGTCTGTTGAACTTGGCATCAACAAGGAGAGGCCTACTCCCAGTGGAATGCTGCTTTCTCCTTCCCATCTTCCTCCACTGACATGTCATCCTTTCAGCAGGGCCTTTCTCTTCCTCACCATGATCACAGGTGATCACGGGAATGAAATGTAGAATACTGGCTCAGTTTCTGTACCGCCATTCTTAAACCAGATTGGAAGTTGTTTTGTTTTTTCTTATCCTGGTAACACTCCCAGACAAACACTACCCATAGTTACCCATATGTGTACCCATAGTTAAGGTATTTTTTACATTTCAAATTTATCAGATAGGTTAAACCCATAAAGCTTGGTACCTCACCAATTTTCCAAGAAAACCAGTGAGTCATTTTGGACTTCTTCCTCTATTAGAAGTATTTACATGTCAGGATAGTGTTTCACATGTCTTATTCTGAATTAGAGTTATTATTTTTTTTTTATGTAGCACATTAATAGCATCATGACATTACACAAGCTAATAAAATACAAGATAGAATTGAACACTAAACAGCAAGGTGTGCAGGGAGGTGGAAGAAGCCATAAAAGCTTTTGTGAATTGAGGAAAAAAGACAAAGGAATAAAATGACGTGGCCAAAAGGAAGCCATAAGTAAATGGCTAACAGTCCATTCTTTAATTTGATTTTGGAAATTGCGTTGTATATAATCCCACCCTACTGACCCTACGACTGCGACAGACTGGCAACCTGTCCTGCCTTCGCCCACCAGTGGCCCGGATAGAATCCGGCAGCCCCGTGATCCCAAAAGGGCCAAAACTGGTTCAGAAGATGAATGAACGAATGTCCATGATAGCTGATGGAGAATTGTTCCCGTCTTCTTCTGCACAGAGGTAAGTGTAGTTTAGGAGCCTGTCTTGTTGAACGGTGGTGAATATGGTAAATTGAAAGTGAAACAATTATGTGTGAAGGCCAACTGGTTTTGAAAAGTGCACTATAAATGTAAAAGTAAGGAGGAAATTAATATCATAGACATGTAGTATCTTTAATTTATTAAATAAAGCTGCACAGTCCATTTGGAGAAAGGCGCCAACCAAACTATTTTTTCTAGTAACGTAATTTTGCATAAGTATAGCCAGTAAAAGTTCATCCCCAAGCAGTATTGCAGTAAGTTAAGTAAGGGTATGCGATAATACTTGTAAACATTTCAGATGAACCAAGTGTTGAATTTTAAAAATTATGCCAATAGATTTAGATATGTTCTTGCATACATGTTCAATATGTTCTTTCTATCCAACCTTGTCATCCATCCATACACCTATAAAGCATACCTTAGTATCTCTTGGTTAATCTAAGTAAATCATGTTTTGAAATGAAGTAAACATGCCTATAGAATCTGAAAATTAGCTTTTTTTTGGGATAAAATCAGACATTTGCATGTCTGTGACTGCAAACACTGAAGATTGGTTGTTTTGTTGAGACATAAGAGGGCGATGTCACTCAGATCTAGTCCTTTAACTGTTTTATCTAAAAGTTGTTGCATTCCCACATTGTGCTGAGCAGACAGGGAGTTAACTTTTGACAATTGCATCAAATCTATGCGACTTTGGTACCGATTGGAAGCAATACGGGTTTGAAGGGAAAACGTTCCTGTCAAAGTGAAAGAAAGATTATGACTTTTCACAAAAATGTTGCTGTGGAAACACAGAGCAGGGGGGGGGGGGGGGGGGGAGTAACAGTGACAGACAGGTGACATGCCCCTGAAGAAAAGGATATATTAGTTTTCCCAACAGCTGACAGGGTTAGGAAACAAATGTCTCGGGCAAAAAAGACAACAGCTGCTAAACTCTGCTGACAAGAAAAAAAAAGTTATGTCAGTAACACGAGGCTGGAAAAGACCAAGCAAATTCTTTCTGCACTTCTTAGCAGGCATGTTAGTCTGGGCAATCACCGTTCTGTCACACAGGCAGTAGTATTGTGTCACATGCAAAATTCAAATGGCAAGAAAAAAAACGGCTTTCACCATATGTCTCTTGTCTACCTGCATCACCCGCTCCTTCTCCTGCACCTCGCCACTCGTTTCACATCTGCTTTCCCTGCAGGGTTTATGTTTACTCGTTCTGCAGCAACAGTTTCCCTTTCCTTCCTCTCGCCTCTCTCCACTTCCATTCTTTCCAAGCCACTGGCTGGGGCCTTTAATCGTCAGTGGCACCTGTCCCCAAGAGCCGTAATGTCCCCCATCCATCAGTAGGGGATGACGGCCTGCATGCCTCCCCCTTCCCTTCCTCTGACCGACTCAGGTAGGGAGGGTTCACGCTATACCACACCAGACCAGGCGGAGGGTGTTTGCGCTGAACAAACTCACACTCATGGCCATTGGATTTGGACTCTTAATCATTGAAGCCTTATGTGTGCGTCTCATTCCTCCCACCTCAACCCCTTTGGCATTTCCTGCGCATCCCCAGAGGGTGAGGATGGAGGACACCAGAGGAGGGAGAATAGATAGAGGACACACAGGACTGTCCTTGTGAGCAATGATTCCTACTCAACTCTGAGGCGTCCACTAATGCAGTGATTGATGCTCTCCGTTAACAGGAGGTTATTTGGATGTTTCCTTTGAGAAAACACTGGAATCGTGTCAATATCATGATAATTAATAAAAAACAGTCACCTCCATTGGAAATGCTAAAGTAAATCTAGAAATGCATGGTCAAACTAAAATATATAAGATACTAATGTAAATCTTTACAGTTATTCTTTATTATGATATAACAGAAACTGATTTTTACCCACTATATATAGACTGTACAAAATGCATGTAGGTGAGTGAAGAAAAACAAAAGCAGCAGTTGCTGATCATCTGTAGTTGCACCTGATTGATTCTCCCGGATCTGAAACATACACATTTTTGTTCTTCACCCATATTCTGGCTTTATAACTTCTACATGCATGTGAATAACAGACCAGTGGCTTCCGTTTACACTTCAGGGAAGAACATTTAAGCCTCTAACGTACACATGTAACTTATCATTACGAACTGGGAGATTCCCAAACCAAATGAAAATAGCCAAAGTGATTCCTATCTATAAGAGTGGAGACAAACACCAATTTACAAACTATAGACCTGTTTCTCTTCTTCCACAATTCTCAAAAATTTTAGAAAAAATATTCAATGATAAATTAGTTTTCTATTATTGAAAAACACAATATTATAAATGAAAACCAATATGGTTTTAGAGAAAATAGATCTACCTGATTGGCTATCATTGATGCTGTGGAGGAAATCACAAATACTCTGGACAAAAAGAAATATGCAGTTGGAATTTTCATTGACTTAAAAAAAGCATTTGACTCACAATCATGACATCATACTTGACTAACTGGAAGTGTATGGGATAAGAGGACTAGCACTAACTTGGGTCAAAAGCTATTTAACGGGAAGAAAACAGTTTGTCAAGATGGATGAATATACATCAGAAACCAAAGAGATAAGTTGTGGTGTCCCACAAGGATCAATTCTGGGCCCGCTGCTATTCAATATATACGTAAATGATATATTCAATGTTTCAAAGCTTATGAAACTCATATTATTTGCTGATGACACAAATAGATTCTATTCTACAGACAATCGTAGGGAACTTATCAAGGTGGTGAACACAGAGTTAAACAAAATAAAAATATGAATGGATTACAACAAATCTTCTTTGAACCTGGATAAAACCAAAGTGATGTTTTTTGGAAACTACAACGCAAATAAAGAGCTTTCAATTGAAATAAATAATGTCTTAATCGAAAGTGTTACAGAAATCAAATTCTTAGGGGTTTTTATCGATATACAAACTAAAGTCTCAAAAAGTATTTCAATCATAAATATATCTAAACACGTATTAGGATACAACAGTAGATATTTATTCTACTGCTCCTTAATATTACCATATTTCACCTACTGTATAGAAATTTGCGGGAATAATTATAAGAGCTCACTACATCCTCTCTTTTTACTCTAAAAACGAGCCGTCAGAATTGTATCTAAAGCCGGATATCTTGATCATACAAACAATCTATTTTATCAATCAAGACTTTTAAAACTGCATGACCTTGTGGATTTTTACACTGCGCAACTTTTATACAGAGCCAGTTGGAAATTGTTACCATTCAATATCCAAAAACAGTTCTGAGAAAATGAAGGAGGAACAAACTGAGAGGATGTAGGAACTTCAAGATCAAAACTGATAAGAACCACAAAGAAAAGTTTCTGTCGGTGTGTGGCACTAAACTCTGGAACGGTTTAAGTAATGAGCTCAAAAAATGTTCAAATATTCAAGAAAATTTATAAAAAAAAACCCCTCTGATTTCAGGATATGAAGATAAGAGGTTTTAAGGATCAACAGGTGTCACACACACATTCACACACTGGTGGTGGCTCCGCTGCCGAACACTGGCGCCAACCTCCCACCAGAGGCAAGGTGGGGTTCAGTGTCTTGCCCAAGAACACTTCCACACATGGGCGTGCAAGGCGGGAATCGAACCTGCAATATTACGATCATGAGTCGACCGCCCTACCGCTGCACCATGGCCACCCGTGTTTACTGAAGATCATCAGTCATTTCTAGGCACTGGACTTTGTTACTTGAGTAGAATCTATTTGATCAGAAATGGATTTAAAACACTAAAACTATCAAATGAATGAACTCAGTAGGGTGGGATTATATAAATTTGATTCTTCCCACTCAAGCAATAAATCAAACTCTACTTATACCTTAGATAATGATCACTGTATTTAATTAAGCAAATGTGATTTAAGTGACTTTTTACTTTTGTTTTATTTTCTGTCTTTTTAATCTGTGCATTTCATCATTTCTGTAATGAGTTTGATACATTTGTGTAAACTCTTTATTGCTTTGACTGCAATGCTTAAAATAAACCAATAAATCAAATCAAATCAAATCAAATAAAAATGCATTTAGCATTCAATATTAGTCTCATGTTACATTAATGATGTGGGCATAGTTTTCTGCAAAAACATGGAGACTTAATGGTGGTCAAAATAGAAGTGCTGCAACAGGGCTACACAGATTTGAAAGTGTTCAGAATTTTTTTTTTATTCATCAATCTTTCAGCTTGTTAGTTTAATGGGCCCATATCATGTTTTTTTTAAGCCTTTCAGAGTGTGTATCTCTGACACACCAAAATACCTGGGAGTGACTATCGACAGCAGACTGAGCTGGAGGAGCCACAGTTCTGCTGTGTACAAGAAGGCCTGCAGCAGACTCTACTTCCTAAGGAAGCTGAGGTCCTTCAACGTGTGCAGCAAGATGCTGGGGATCTTCTAGCAGTCTGTGGTGGCCAGCACCTTGTTCTCCTCTGTGGTCTGCTGGGGGGGCAGCATTGCAGTCAGTGTCACCAACGGACTGAACAAGCTGATCAGGAAGGCGGGTTCTGTCATTGGCTGCAAACAGGAAACATTTGAAGCAGTGATGGAGAGGAGGTAACTTATTTTATATTATTGTATATTATTCTTAGTCTTTTTCCCCTGTCAGTTGCTATGGTAACGAGCAAATTTCCCACGTGTGAGATCAATAAAGTATTTCTGATTCTGATTAAATTAAACATGAATTATTTTTGCAGCTAATTTTCCTTCTCTGAAGTAAGACGACTGGATTTCTGAGGCTCTGCCTTTTGCCCCATGTGGGTGCCGCCCATTTCATGACGTCAACCTGAGGTCAGCCTCGGCAGCGTGTCTGTGTTCCACCTACAAAAACTGACAACATCCAAACTTTTGCAAAAATGGATGTGCATATTGTGCATAAAAATTGAAAGCGTTTATAGTCGATCACATGGAGAAAGTGGGCGTGTGTGTTAGCCTGGGAGCGGTGCTGACTCAACCTGGAAGGGGCGGGTCCTCACTTTGTGATGTCACGATGTGAGGTCAAACTCGTTTTTGTTGATTGGGAGGGGCTGGGTTTCAGAGGAACTCTCAGAGATGCATGAATGGATCACAATTCGGCTTTGGGGTTGTTATTCATGAGGAATGGACATCATAAAACACTTAAAAGCTCAAAAATGTGATATGGCATGATAAAGACCCTTTAGAAAAAATCCGCTAATTCAATTCAATTCAGTTTTATTCATATAAGTCAATATTACAATACAGTTGTCTCAACTGGTTTCACAAATTGTACAAAACATAAAAGCGGTTTTAAAATCCATCCATCTTCCTCCGCTTATCCGAACCGGGTCGTGGGGGCAGCAGACTGAGCAGAGATGCCCAGACTTCCCTCAGTTATAAAATACTATAGGGAATTGCTGAACCTAACTAAAAGAGAAGGCCATCCCTGCCCTTGGATGTTCAGTTTGGTTGCCCTTGTGAAAAAAAAGGCAGGCAGAAAAAAGACTGACAACGTATGAAACGCACTAAACACAGGCATAGAGAACTAAATCATAAATAAATGATCAACAATAGAGGAGAGGAGGTGAGGAGAAGTGGACAGGACTAGAGGATAGAACCCCAGTGCACTATACTTTCCCCAGCTTTTCACTTCTTGCAGCCTACTGACAACTGTTAAGTTAATTCAAAACATGTTCATAGTAAGTTGCATGTGCAATGGTACTTACGTATAGCAGACCTTAAAAATACTACCAATATTAGAAAACCTACATTTTTATCATATCGATATTAATACAACATAGTATTATTCTAAGCACAGGGAATGGGCCGCTCTGGTCCGGTTTATGAAACCATTTTCCCTCTGCAGAGAAATATGTATAATGGATGTAGTGAAAATTGTAATTATTCCCCCAAATTTCATTCCAGTAGGTTAGGTAGGGGGAGCATCAAGGTAACTATTCTCTGATTACTAGCTAGTCTGGCAATAAGCCTGTCCAAGGAGGAATGTTGTAACCCTTGTGCTATCCTAGGCACTTTGACATTTAGAGTCATTTAGGGTCATCTAGACCAGTGGTCCCCAACCTTTTTCATGCCACGGACCGGCATGACATCACACAAACTTTCACGGACCGGTCTTTCAAATATAGGCTGGTGATTGTTGTAGCAATACTAGGATGAAGGAGGATCAAATACATGAACCCTGTGCTTTTATTTTGACACATTTAACAGTTGACATGGCACAGGTGTCATCATCTTCGCCCCTTCCAACACTCATGGTGCAAAAAAGAAGTACTGTCTATTAATGTTTCTTTTTTGTGGAAGTGGAAGGCTCCTCTTGTGTCTCCTGGCTGGACCTTTTCCCCTCGGCAAAGAAACTTTATAGAATAGAATATAGAATAGAATAGAATAGAATAGAATATGGATATGACTCCCTCTCCTCTGCATGTTCCTCTGACTTGATGAAAACCACTCAGTGTCTGCATTTGGACTGTAAACAATTAAGAATCACTCCTTCTTTAGGCTTTATAATGGTGACTGGATTTGGGTGAGGAGCAGTCTGGATGCTGAAACTTATAAATGATAAATACATCAATTAATTATAAATTATGCTATCATACTAAATCATAGTTCGTAGAACTGCTCACTGTTGTGATTATTTCTTTTACTCGTATCATCGTAGTTTTTTTTTTTATTTTAGTTGATAAAATTGTTAAGACTCAATAATGTCTGTTTTTATTAAGCGGCCACCAAATGTGCAGACCGTTTGCCGACTACATCTTCCTGGGAACTGAAGGCCAGAGACTGCAGCTGTGAGGAGAGACTAAACTCTTGTGTGTTCGTATTTGTAGGCTCATCTCATATACTGTTTAAAGGGAAGACCTGAAATGTAATCATTTTCTGTCACTCTTACTTGCAAGTAAAGTTTTTGACTCTTAAGCTTTATTGAGTCTGGAAAATTGGGTCCTAGCTAAGAATGTATTTTAGTCCTTTTCAGAAAAGGTTTCCTGACATAAATACATTCTAAATTGTTGTTTTGTGATAGACGAAACATGTATTTCATTTTGGTATGTATTCTCAGTTACATAGATTTGTTCACTGTAAATGCAGCTCAGAATAACGTAGCTCTGGCTTTGGCAGGATGCTAAACCTAGACTTCTCTGTAATCCACATGTCCAATGTACTCCTACACTGTATACAGAGTGTCCTCTATGCCGATTGGATTTTTCTGCGCTTTTCCAGATGCTCAAAGTGCTTACAATGTGTCTCCATTATTCATTCACTCTTCATTCATACTTGGAGATGGTAAGCTACTTATGTATCTACAGCTGCCCTGGGGCAGACTGACAGAGGCGTGGCTGCCAGTACGTGACTACAGCCCCTCTGACCGTCACCGGGATATTCATACGCATCTGTGGGGCCACACTGGAGGCAGGGAGGGTGAGTGTCTTTCCCAAGGACACAACAAAAGTTGACTGGGGGAAGCGAGGATCAAACTGCCGACCATTTGATAATTGGCTGACCTGCTCAACCACCTGTGACACTAACACACCCAGTGCTTTCAAAGGCCAGTCCCAAGTCTGGTAAATGCAGAGTGTTTTGTCAGGAGAGATTTCTGCAAAACCAAATCAATTATCGGAACCAGAAACTGAACTTTTATACCAGATCAGTTGAAGAATCTCATTTTCGATAAAAATTTCAATAATAATTGTAATTATAATTTTGAATAATATAATATTCTTAATCGTTTAATATGAATGTAATTTTTTATGTCCTTTTTTGATGTTATATTATGTAGATTATTTCTGAATGTTGTTTTTGCTGCCAAAGATATATGAAATTTCCCCATTGTGGGATTAATAAAGTCATCATCTATCTATCTATCTGTCTATCTATCTGTCTATCTATCTATCTATCTATCTATCTATCTATCTATCTATCTATCTATCTATCTATCTATCTATCTATCTATCTGTCTGTCTGTCTGTCTGTCTGTCTGTCTGTCTGTCTGTCTGTCTGTCTGTCTGTCTGTCTGTCTGTCTGTCTGTCTGTCTGTCTGTCTGTCTGTCTGTCTGTCTGTCTGTCTGTCTGTCTGTCTGTCTGTCTGTCTGTCTGTCTGTCTGTCTGTCTGTCTGTCTGTCTGTCTGTCTGTCTATCTATCTATCTTCTTCACAAATGACTTCTTTACAAATCATTCAGATTTGGTGGCTGCAGCTTGGCCTCTATGAGCCTTGGCTCTCTCCATAGGTTTTCCAAAGGATTGAGGTCCAGAGACTGGCTGGACCACTCCATGACCTTGATCTGCTTTTTCTTCAGCCATTACTTTGTTGTCTTGGCTGAACGTTTGGGATCATTATCCTGTTGAAAGACCCCTCCATGGCCCATTTTACTGTAATCAAAAAGAGGTTCTCACTCGGGATCTCCATGGTGAAGAAGCCCTGTGCAGAGGAACACCCCCAGAGCCTAATGTTGATCATGTAGCTCATATATCCTTCATTTGGGAACTCAGAGAAATACATCTAAAATCTTAAATGTAAACCCAAACAATTTTTCTGGATTTTTCCAGACTTTCACTAATTTTCAAAAGTTTAAATAAAGTCTGAGGTTAAAAACTATCTATCTATCTATCTATCTATCTATCTATCTATCTATCTATCTATCTATCTATCTATCTATCTATCTATCTATCTATCTATCTATCTATCTATCTATCTATCTATCTATCTATCTATCTATCTATCTATCTATCTATCAATAAATGTGCATCAAACGGCCATTAAGTTTCAATGTTGGGTCAATGTACAGATGCGATCTGAGGTCCTGCCGTGCAGTATGGGCGTCGTGCCACAGCACAGTTTAGGCGTCAGGCGTGGTGCGTCCAGAGTTCAAATATTTGAAGTTTGGAAAGACGCGTCAACCAATCTACATGCTTTGTGTATTCCATGCATTGTAAATGAGATAAACACAACCCTTTTTTGTCCTTTTGTGCATTTTTCAATTGTTAGGGGGAAACATGGAGGGAATTTCAGGACCGCAGTGTTATTTCTTTTTTCTATTAACCAGGTATAGGGCGGTTTTCTCATTGTTCTTTTTTTGTTTTATTTTACGTGCTGTGGGGGGAGGTACTTAGACTTAGCTTAGACTGCTACAGGCCAAGGCTGAGGGGGAAACACGGAGGGAAAAATCAGGACAGCACTGTAATTTTTGTTTTCTGTTAACCAGACTAAAAGAAACGGACTCAACGTCCAAGGCCTTTCTTTATTCACCGGACCACAACGCAGAGCAGCAAAGTCAAACCAGTTCCATACGCATAAATGCTTTTGAAACCAATGCAGCGGAGTTGTATGCAGCAGTTTTAGAGACCAGTAAAACAAATGTTAAAGCCTCAACTCCAGAGCCACCTGATCCCTCCTAGAACAGCCAATCCGGATGGGAATGTTTCTATAGGATCCTGATCATTCCAGCTGTACACACCCATAAGCCACACCCAACTCAGATATCAAACTTTTCACTTTTATTGCATAAGCTAAACTATTACAGAGTGGGATACGACAATATTAGGAACATAACTGTATTTATAATATGTTAAATCTCTGATGTCTATATCAAGTCTAAAAGCCAGTTCTTTGCTTTTGAAGACTTTTTCTTGTTACCCAACGTATAATGACTTTGTAATTAGATGCAAAAGTTATGTTTTATTTCTCTTCTTGAAAAATGTACTTGCTATATCTTTCTGTGTAAAACACACCTCTTTGTAATAAAATTCCTATGCAACAATGGCAGCAATTTTTAAGTTAATCACCTAGACCAATCAAACCCCCCACTATTATAATTATTTTCTTTGTCCCAACCTACAACTCTCCTGCTTTCGCCGTCCTCTGTTTTCTTTGATTACAGGGAGCAAACCATTGTGAAGACTGCTCTGTACTTATGTCAAAGTGTGGGCTTATAAATCAAGCAGCAGCTATCAACACACCAGCTTTTATTAAGCTGATCTGAAAAATGCATTGAAAGACGTCACAAACATCCCATTTCTTTAGTTTCCTTGTGGAAGGAACAGATCAATAAACAGCAGAGCAGCAGTATTTACAAAATGTTGAGGAAAATATAGAATATTGATAATGTGGAATATAAATAGTCCCAGGAAAACAGCTGTACTCAATTGTTTCTCACATATACCATTTATATTAGCCGTTTTATTGCTGCAAGCTACCCGTTATGTTCTCTGGAATATGTTTAGTCTGACATGTATCACCCAGAAGGTTAGAATGTGTGCAATTTGAGAGGAAATACAACAAATGATATCACACATGCAATGGTGAAACCGAATCTTTTGGATGTGTGTGTGTGTGTGTGTGTGTGTGTGTCATGACTGCTGCTCCCTGGACACCGACTAATGGGTTGTCATCATGGTTTTTAAATGTAGGATTCCTTTCCGATGTCCTTGAGGAACCACTCAGGCGTGTAACCTTCAGCACCATAGGTGCCTTGGGTCTCAGGCTATCCTTTCAGATTAATTTCCAACTAGATGGGATGACACGTTGGTCTGCGCACTGTTGCGCCTTTATTATGGCCAAATGTCAAATGAAAAGAAGGTGTACGAAGACAAATCCTGCGATTGTGATTGTTACAAATTCTTCCTATACACCCTATACAGTCTGTCTTTGTGTCGCCTGATCACCTTTGGCTCTTGTTCATAAATTTATTGAGACAACACTTGCTGCATTTCTATTACAAATACGGATGTGAACAACACTTTTATGTACAGCAGATATGTCCTGCAAAAACATGCCCTTTAGTGGGTTTATGATTAAGGGATTGGGTAAAGCCAAGCTGCATTTCCAATGGGCCTTCATAGGGATCTGTTGTTTGTTTCATCAGTCACTTAGATGAATACTACGTACGCACCGGGCATTTGATGTGAGGTGTTCACACTGGATTGTTGCCATGAGGTTCTGTCACATTCTCACAGTTGGAGAAGGCTTGCTGTGAAATGTTAAGGTGGTGCAAATCTGGTATATGATATATAAAAAAAACTTGGTGTCGCATAATTCTGTCCGGACCTAAACCACAATTATTGTTATTTCTCCTTCATGATCCATTTTGAGACAGTTGGCGCTTCTATTAATGAAAAAAAAACAAACAACCACCCATCAGTTGCTAGCAAATTCGAGTCACCGATTGGTCCAAGTTGAACTGGTTTAACTTTCAGTTGCAGTGCTTTTTGTAAATGTGTATAGCAACATGTGAACGCGAGAGTTTTGAACAGGAAAGCCCATTTATGCGTCTTTACATAGACTTCTCATCGCAAGTAGCTGATGTGAACATTGCATGGCATGAATGCCTGCTGTTAGGGGAAAGAGACAGGAGAGAAGCATCAGCTGGATGTGACTCACGCAAATTGACTTGCATCTTTTGATGCTCCAAATCTATCTATACTAATTACTGTTTTTGAAGAAGTTACTGCTAAGCCTATTAACATCAAGACGACATGCAGTGGAAATTTGAAACGCTGAAAATATTTATACTTTGAATTTATTCTCGTGTCATTTTGTGTTTCATTAGTTTTTTATTTTTTAAAGGGGTTGTTGTCTCTGAGAGCATTCTGTGTGTAATTATTTCATTTTTACTTTTAAACTTTGGTGTCAATCGCATCCAGCTTATACTTATCTCCTTGAATAGTTGTTCTCCCTGTGAAAGCACCAAGTTTGATTTGATAAACTGGTAAAGAATTTAGAAATCAGCGTATGATTTGGGAGTCACAACTGTAAAGAACACCAGCTGAATTTTAAAAGAAAGGTTTATCAAAACAGATCATCAAAAAAAATGTTGGAGGCCTCCCTTTACTGGATGAAGAAAAGGGGAAACAAACATCCGTTTTGACAAACACAGCTGTGAAGTTTTTGTTAATGTTCACTGAATCCACTTTTTTTTACCAGTTTTGAGTTAAAGTTTTGTCGTTGTTTTTTTTTTTCTTCTTTTTTTTTTCAAAAACTTGTCCTCAAGACTAACTGATGTGGCTGAAGGTGAGGATTTAAACTCTGGAAAAGCTTTTTCTTAATCAACAGACGTAGACAGTTTGAGCAGGATCAAACCACCAACATCATTTAAACACAATAAACAACATGGTTCATGCAGTCTCACGGAAAATAACTTAATTGTTGTTGTTTTTTATGTTTTAAATACTTAAAAAGCCTTTTTGTTAAAGTTTTAAGTCTTTGCATTGTTGTGGGATCATTTGTGTCAGGATAACCTTCAGGAACAGGACTGCTGCTACACTACTTAGGGTAGTTATTGCACATTTGTTGTTGTTGTGGTTGCCCCCCAGTGTTGTTTTTTGGTCATGTTTTTTGGCAGGTTAGCTGTGGTCCCTCCCTGATTGATCACAGCTGCCTCCAATGATCACGCTTCCTATTAAAGTCCTCTTCTTTCTGTGCTTTGTGTTGGAGCGTCTTCTATGCTGGATCATTTGTTTGGACTCTCGAGTAAATATTTGAAACCTGATGAACGTGTTCGAGTCTTCCTGCTCCTGACTTTATCTTCCCTGACCATCCGTAACAGTTGTTAGATGGTTCTTGGGTGAAAACCCTTCACGCTGAACTATGTAGCCTGTAGAACTATGTAAGTCTGGGTCTTCCTGGCCCGGATCGCAATGCCTGGAGAAAACACAGGGTTGTGTCAGGAAGTGCAGACGGCGTAAAAATCTCTGCCAAACCACCAGTAAAAGCTGATTTACTGTGGCGACCCCTGAAGGGACATGCTGATAGGTGAACAACAACAACAGCTGTGTAAATATGAACTTTAATTTGTAAAGAGGTTAATGTTTAAATTCAAAATTACCTATTTATTTTTATTGTCAAGACCCATCCTGTGTCGATGGCTGTACCAGTCCTTGGACACACCTGGGACTGTAAAAAAAATGTTGAACAAAAACCACTGAAGATAACATTTAAGGAGAAACAAATGTAAAAAGAATTTGGGAACAGCAATTGTTGGTGAGTAAAAATTATGGCTGTCTGGGGAAAATGCGGCATGTTACACATAATGGCACGAGATATCAAGGTCATAGGTATCATCTCATCATACAGAATTTTTTTTTTCCAAGCCCATCCACCAAAATTCTGTGGAAGGTTCAATGGGCTCATGAGTGCTGCTCACATGACAAGGCTCCTGTGCTCACTACTGTAGCATCCAGCCTGATTATCAGCAAGTGCGTTAGCATCCTCCCTGCAGGTACTTGCTTATCCGGTGTTTTAGTTAGGGATCACATGCAGAATTCACGCAGAGTGTGGTGTGAGGTCAACGTTTGACAGCATCTCCAGTACATTATGAGTACATGTGACTGATATTAGCCCTACCAATACTTTACAATACATTTACAGCACGAACAACAATGATACAATCCATTTCGTAAGGCCGTGTGAACCTCAAGGGGTCTACAAGATTCTGCGCTCCCCTTAAAATGCAGTTGCCCCTCTCTATGACCCTATAGGCCCAGACATCCCGCAACCTGCAGCACCCTACGGGTGCATGTGGCTAAGGCTTAAATTCTGTGCTGGTCATAAATACATTGTCCTTTTAAATATTATTTATAAAAAGTAATTTTATATCCTCTTTCAAAGTAATATTTTAGTTTTGTAAACAATAAAATAATTGAATAGAACTAAACTTTAGCTGATCCAGACTACATAAACAGGTTTTACAAAAAGAACAGATTAAAAAAACTTTAACATTTAACTAACATTTTGCATAAAAGTGAATTAAGAAATGATGAAAAAAAGAAGTTAAAAAAACCTCACATCTGTGTGTATTAAAGAAGTGAGAGAAAAAGAGCGAGAGCATCATGTGGGAGGAAGCAAGGTGGTGGACACAAAACGAAAATCAACTTAAGGTGGCGAAGTGGCAGCACACAATGTAGACCAATGAGCAACAGCTGATAAACTGCAGAAGTGTCCTGTAAACCGTGGGTGTGTCTGCAATGTGTCAGTCTGGAGAGAGAGACAATGAAAATGTCTGACATCAGTGAGTTGCTCCCCCCTCGTTTCACTGCTGCAGGTGGCAGAGGTTTCCAACGCACCCCACTGGCAGAGCAGCTGATCAAAGCCGATCCTCACGCTCTGCATGAGGCTACACGACAACAGCAATCAGGACATGTTTGATTGTGGAGCACACAAACAGTGGAAAACATAAAAAGTTGGCTGTCTGGCAATAATCGGAGTTCAGTCTACTGAAAGCAAGTAGACTTCTGGTCCAGTCTTGATCACTTTGAAGAATGGGATGCAGCAGAAGAGAAAGAGAGAAAAGAATTGAAGAAGGAACTGAACTATTTAGACTTTGTTCCTTTAAAACAAACTTTTGCCTCATTATCTGGACAAAAACCAGCACTGAGAGATGAACTGTCTCTGATGCTTTTTTATAACCTATCACGACGATCATATTATTGTGACCATATCACTTTCTTTTACTTCTGCAGTCAAGGCCGTTGCCATGACAAAAGCATTGCACCCCCAATCAAATAGTCTGCTTTTTGTGAAAGAGCGATTCAAACCTAAAAGATAACAAAGGTGAAGTGCTAAACATTGATTGAATACACGTCTTTTGTGAGTGGCCATGGTATGAGCGGTGTGCATTACAAGAAGTTAACTGACTTTATGAAGATGCTGTCCTCCTCTTTGTGTCGTGCGGTTCAGGCCTCCGTGTCGTCCGTTAATTTCTGATAATGGACGCCTCCATCGGACATTATACACTACATATGTGGTTAAAATAGTAGCTACTACAGAGATAAAAAATAAATAAATTAAAAAAAGTCTGGAATGAACCAGTAGGATACACAACTAAGGTTAATTTTGTTTAAAAAAACCTCACACTTCTGATTGTGCTCTGGGTTAGAAATAAAAAATCATTTATAAAACACAGACCTAAGTAGTCCTGCTGAAAGGAATGTACAAAGCAAATTTTGAACTGCTGGAAAGACAAGGTCATTCAGTGGATCACACAGCAGAAAATCTAGTAACAGGGGACTTTTAGGAGGAAGGGCAACACAGTGTTGAGGGAAGGCAGTCCAGGTGTTGGAAGTTAAGGTTTAACTGTGAATAATACACCAATGTCAGACAAGAACCCTCAAATAGGAACAAAAGGGAGTGTTGTGAACGTGCGTACTTAAAGTTCAATATGAGGACCACCTTTTACAGCTATTCCAGCTTCAACTCTTCTGGGGAGGCTGTCCACAAGGTTGAGGGAGGGAGTGTTTAAGGGAATTTTGACCATTCTTCCAAAAGGTCATTGGTGAGGTCACACACTGATATTGGTGGAGAAGGCCTGGCTCTCAGTCTGCGCTCTAATTGATCACGTTGGTGTTCTATGAGGTTCAGGTCAGGACTCTGTGCAGGTCAGTCATGTTCATCCCTCCAGACTCTGTCATCCATGTCTATATGCTTATTGCTTTGTGCTCTGGTGCATAGTCAAAGAGGAAGGGGCTGCTCCAAACTGTTCTCACAAGGTTGGGAGCATGGAATTGTCCAAAATGTTTTGGTATCCTGAAGCATTCAGAGTTCCTTTCACTGGAACTAAGGGGTCAAGCACAAATCCTGAAAAACAAGCCCACACCATGATTCCTCCTCCACCAAATGTCACACTCGACAAAATGTGGTCCCAAATGTATCGTTCTCCTGAAAACCTCCAATCCCAGACTAGTCCATCAGATTGCCACGTGGAAAAGCGTGATTCATCCCTCCAGAGAAGGCGTCTCCACTGCTCTAGAGTCCAGTGGTTTTCCACCACATGGACGCTTTGCATTGCACCTGATGTGTGGATGGATGCAGCTGCTCGGCCATGGAAACCCATTCCATGAATCTCTCTGCGTGCTGGACTTGGGCTAATCTGAAGGTCACATGATGTTTGAACCTCTGTAGCAACTGACTGCAGTAAGTCGGTGACCTTTTTGCATTATACGCTTCAGCATCCGCTGATCCCTCTCCGTCTTTTACATGGCCTATCGGTTGGTGGCTGAGTTTCTGTTGTTTCAATCTTACCACGGCGGCGTCCTGTGCGACAGTACCACACTGAAATTCACCGAACTCCTTAAAGCGGAGCATTCTTTCACAATTGTGAAAACTGTCTGCATGCCTGAGGGCTACATGTTACACACCTGTGGCCAGGCTAAGTTATAAGGACACCTGATTCTGATCAGGTGTAGAGATGAGCGAATACTTTTGAAGTCTGACACCACTATTCCAATCACTGTAGATATCTCCATCTGACGTGAAGCAGAGGACGGTTGCTTCTGCGAAGTCCATTCATTTCTAATAATGGAATGTTCAAAAGGCATTATCCCACCTATACCATGGTCACTTATGAAGGAAATGAATATTAAATCAATTATTGGTATTTTCATGGTGTTATATTTTAGGTTTCAATGGTTTTTAGCAGAAGCCAAGTAGTCACAGTGCAGTGTGTTGTCATGGTAACATCTACCAAGCCTGTACTGACTTTGCCTCCACCATAGTGGTGGAAAGTGGTGTAAGCTGAAATTTATGTTCAGTGACACAAAGGATCAGAAAAAAATTATGTCGTACAGCTCGCCTTTGTCCAGATGAAGCAGAAGTTTATTTCAAAGATCACTTTTATTAAAGAAATATCCACCATTAAATGTAATCATTAAATGGGTATAACAAACTTTTTTTTTTAATGTGAGGGAAATCATTTACAAACACGTTTACTCTGTATCAAGCAACAAAGTGCAGACAGAAAAACAGATAACGTGTTTAAAATTAAAGAGAAACATTGGTGTTGATCGTCAAATTTGATAGAGATCATGTCATGTCCCCCATAAAGACATTGGGAGGACAGAGATCTTTTCTGCTGACTTGCTGTTGTGATAAACTTTGGAATAATGTATGTCCACCATGGTCCAAGTGTCCGTTTACCAACTGAAGTTTGGGCCAGCACAACCGGGACTTTTTCTAGGTGTCTATTGTAACTTTTTAATCTGCAGCCAATTAGACTCAACTGTTGACTCGGACCATTGTGTAATAGTAGTTTCAATGGTTTTGACACACTGAATGTCTTTTCTGTATATTTCCAAGTGTTACGGGTTCAACCCCAACTGGAACATAATTGGAGGCAATCAACAACTTTGTTGTCAGAACTGGAGCATTGTGAGGCAAAATTACCTGTGCTGAATAGACCCAGCTCCTTCAAAGACCTGGTCTGTCAAATATAATGAGAACCAAAAATTACAGACTTCTGACAAAAAGTTAAGGAGCAGTAAAAGCCTCTCAGAGACTAACAGATACTTCAAGTACTTGATACAGAAATAATAACCCCTCAATCTGAGTCATCTTCTGACAGATGATTTATCAATTAATATGTGCTGCTTTACTCCTGGTCACATGGATCTCAATAAATGCTGGGGTGAATTACTATATAAACTATACATGTTTGGGACATTTGACAACACTGGCCACAAAAAATTAATAAAACTAGAAGGAGCCGCATTTCCAGAAGAAACTGCAGGGTTGAATGCTATATTGCTGAATGAAAAGGAAACTTAAAGGGGTAATAATTGGCAGAAAATAAAGAGATTGATACAGAAATGATCATAGTTGACCATAAGTAAAGGAAACACAGCACAATAATAAAAATATATTTTTGTGAAAAATGCCAGCGTCGGGTATCAAACCAGTGAGCTTCTGCACCATAGAAAGAAGCAAAGGTTGTCAAGGATTCCCCATGTATTTCAATGGAGGCAAAAATCCTGGAATATCTTGAAAAGCTCAAGAATTTAAAGGACCAAAAGTCACAGCTGGAAAAGAAGATGAAAGAGCTGAACATTTAAATAGCTGAATGGTTAAAAATAGCTGAAAAATTGTGGAAGGAGTTAAGCACCAAAAAAATGGTGGAAGACACTAGAATAAAGAAAAAGAAACAGGAAAATAATGGCTTTATAGCATTCATCCAATAAAGTGTGTGAGACAACTCAAGGCAGCAAGATCCCATGGTCAACATTCATCAGACAAGTGAATCCACTCATGTTTGGCATGACCCTGCCATAGCATCCCAGCTGTGCATTGGTACCATTGTTACCAATTTTATTTGTTTGGCCCCCCATCCTGTATTTTTTATTCTCCTTCATGAACGCTCTGTTCCTCTCCAAAATCTGCATCCTTCAGCACCACAAGAAGCACATCTTTGCCTCTTTCTCTCACATTTGCTTCCTCGCTGCTTTGGTCAGGCACAGACACACATCTAGCAACAAAACCAAGAAATAAACACATTTTCTACTTATGTCATCCTGCTGTGCTTCCCATCTCCTTTCCTCCTCTGCCTCATTATGATTTTGTGACCTCCATGCACCCCCTTCCCCCACATACATCCATACACACCAACCACTGATGTGTTTATGTGGAAAAAAAGGGTAAAAATGTCCAACTATGGCACCTATTTCCTTTGTTGTATTTCTCAATAATTGGTTAGCACTTGTTTGTTGGATTTTTAAGAAAGCACTTGAGTCATTTTTAAAGGAAATTTAAACTGACCGTGAGCGAAAGGTTTCCTTCCCGACCCGCCTGTTCGTTGGCACCTCAAGGTCAGTCTCTTTCTCAGGAGGCGGCACCAACAATGGATTAAGCAAGAACTATTTGTCAAGAAGCTGAAACTAAACAATGCACACTTAAAAATATTTTTACAATTTTATCAATTAGAGCTAATTTCTTTAAAACCCAGTCGTACCAGTGGCTGTGTTCAGGTGATTACCAGAGGAATAAAGGTGTCCTTCAGTCAAATTAGTAAAGTTAGTCAATAAACTCACTTGTTTCTGGTTGTAAACATTGGTGACATCCACAGTGACTAGAGTAGCGGTGTCAGACTTCAATGCCTCAGAGTGGAGGCACATTTGAAGACAGGAGAAGCTCAGCAGCTAAAACGTCAAGAGAAGATCAGAAAAAAAAATGTGGTTTAGCAATTACAAACTAGATTTAAGAGTCCTTTGAAGATGATTAATGTAAGCCTTTGGTGGTATAGTGGTTAGTATTCTTGCCTCACAGCAAGAAGGCACTGATTTAAGGACGTATCATGCAGCCGCTACCTACGTTTTGCGCATAGTCCGCGTATGAAATTTGGACTTTTCGTGATACATGCGTGATATACGTCATTCATGTGTTTCTTGTGTTCATCTTTCGTCGCTGTGCGCAGATGTCCGTCGAGGGTTACGGTCGACGGGTCTTTGCGTTTATGTGGTTTTGAGCTGTTCAGAATTACGCAGTTTATGCGAATTTTACATTGTTTTTAGTAACCATTGTACAGAATTTTGTTTGATTTTTGCAAGATCCATACGCAACTTTGTGTCTTTCCACGACCAGACTGTCATTCACAGTGCCGACTGACTGAGGTTTGACCCTCTATTTATCAGAGATCCCAGATCTAAACCCTGGTTTTTAGCCTCAGTCTGTAAAAGCAAATTCACATGATTCAAAACAAGGGGATGTCAAACGCCTTGGTAATCATCACTTTACTTTTTTGTAAGGGTGTTGAACTTAGATGCTTAGCACTCCTAAAAGGGTCTTAAAATCACCATTGATCCCACCCACTTTCCTAGCCTGTCAAGGAGGATTTCATGCTCCACCGTATTAAAGGCTGGGCTCAGATCAAGCAGCACTAATATTGATTCTTTTCATGAGTCAGTGTTGACATGGATGTTGTTTAGCACTTTAGCATGTGCCATCTCTGTGCTATGCAGGTTTGTCTGAAGCAGACAGACTGTATTTTTAAAAAAAACATTTTCTAGCTGAACTGAAAATATTGTTTCGATCATTTTTCTAAAGAAATGAAGCATGGAAATGGCCTGTGATTGTTAAACATGGAAGTTCTAAATTGCCCTGTAATTCTGTCTAGAGGATATCCCTTTTGACAGAGGAATAGAACCTGAAGAATGGATCTCCAAACCTAATACTGGTCCCTGAACTGAACTGAACTGGACCATTTCCGTGTAGAGATCTCCTGACCCTGCTGTCAAGGTCAAAGGGTTGCTAGAGCCAATGTCAGGGTTGACCTTGGCCAGATCACCAGTCTGTCGCGGCACAAGTTAGAGCCGCTAATTAAACGGTGAAGCATGGTTTGCGCTGTGAAAGGAAGCTGGAGAACACACACGCTCCACGCATAAAGAGCCCCAGCTGGGATTTGAACCAGAATATTCTCACTGTCAGGATTGAGTCCTAACCACTACACCACCATGCAGCTTCATTCAACTGATGAAGATTAAAGAGAGAAATGTGATATAAACCTTTTTACTAGTGTCTCAAATTTTGTAGATCACAGTTCCATGGAGTAAAAAAACAAACAATAAAAGAACAGCAAAGAAATGAATAAATAAAACTAACACATTCTGTGGGGATTTTTAAATTTCTTGGAGAAGAAACGCCATTTTTGAATTTATCATGTCTTGTTCTATTCATAAGTAGGAAACACCTTAAAACATGTGTTGCTGGGTGTGAATGTTATATTTGTTAAGCCAAAACTAATGCAAAAATACAGTATTAGTCAGATCCGCTCTTAAAGCAAAACTATTGTCAGCTGTGCAGAGGGGTTGCTGATTCTCCAAGGTTAGAGTCCAGGACCTCTTCTGAAAAGATGCAGAACATAAAAAGTGCAAATGTTCCAAAGCTTGTCACTGTTGCTTTGTGGCAGGATTGATTTATTTGATTGGGACTTGAAGTCTTTGTCAAAAAGAAAAGGAGGTGAAGGCATACCAGTCAGAGTAGAAAACTGAAATATTTTTCATCTGAGAACACAAGACAAACTAAAAAAAAAGAATTATATATTTAACTTTAAAATATTAAAGGTTTTTCTTTATTAAAAAAAAAAAAAAAAGATTCCCATAAAGCAAAAATATCCAAGGCTGGGACAATTTAACTGGTAACATGTTAACTATTTCTGCACACTTGAGGCTGAGGCTGAGTGCCTTGCTCAAGGACACACTGATGAGTAGTCTGCCAAGGCTAATACATGATCAATACACAATCTTGCAGTGTGCTGTTGAGAAGACAAGAAAAATGACAAGAACCAAAACATTGTGAGCTTAAAAAAAGGAGAAAAAAAAAATAGAAAAACAGGTGATCTGGGAGTAATGTCCCTCAGACTGCAGAGAGCCTGCTTGATACCTGAGTAGCTTAACTAAAAGGATTGCTCCGTGTCAGCCAGAACTGTAGGTCTTATCACAAAGGGTACTTTGGAATCTAATCTTAAAGGTAGATGGTGTCTGCCAACCAGTACCACTGAGAAGTAAAGAAAAAAAAAACTACTTGTAACAGTTAAGGCCGGGTTGCACAGCCACTACGTACGTACAGCACACACAGATGAAAACTGGTCATACGTGAATATATGTGGAAAAAGAGAGAAACGTTGTGGTTTTTTCACCGTTGTATCAGGAATAAACCACATTAAAACCATGGAAGAAGTAAGAAAAAACACGCAAAGAACATGGAAACCAACGTAGAACATGGACTGTGCGTGATTATTGCGCTATTTATATCCAATTCATTAGTGCATCAATTACATAATCTGTGTATGTAAAATGCGCCATATACGTGGTAGAAAAGTTATACTTCGGTGGTACATGGGTGAAAAGTCCGATAGACATACGTAGAACGGTCATGGCAAGACACAAATTTGTGTATGCATCTTACAAATATCACACAAAACTGCAAATAATTTATGCAATAGTTGCGTATAAACTTCTCAACCGACCAAAAATTTTGCGTTAAGACCCTTTGACTGAAACCTTCAACGGACATCTGTGCACGTTGTCGAATGATGAACACTAGAAAGACTCTTGAATGACGTAAATCACACACGGATCATTGAATACCGACATTTCCTACGTGGAAAATGCACAAAACATACGTAGTGGCTGTTTGACACAGCCTTTAAACTATGTGCTTTTTGTTGAGCTGCATGTTCAAATGTGAACAAATACTGATAAAAAAAAATGTTTTTTCTAAAGAATGATAGAGTGACTGCAAACAACAACCTCTTTGTTACAAAAGTATAATTAAAAACTGAATGAAAATTGATAAGGATTTTTTATATTTAATATTTTATTTAAAAAAAATGTTCATGTCACTTTTTAACTTTTCAAAAACAATTCAGACATCATTTCCTCAGTTGATTTTAAGAGAAATTGCATTCATCCCTTATAAATATATCTTTCTTTAAAGCAAGACTGAGACCTCACTTTTATTTTTAAAACTTGTTATTGAGTTTGGCCTTGCTGAACCAAAGCCGTACCTTCAGTATTGCTGCTGGAGATTTAGACTGATGGGGGGGTAATTTTAGGAGGAACTTTGTGTTTTTCCTTACCTTCTATAATGCAGACTTTCCTTTGTCCACCCTCTTTACCATTTTAAATGTCATCTATCTTGTCCACTTATCTAGGGGCGGGTTGCAACAGGCAGCTGCTGAATCAAAGTTGCCCAGACGTCCTTCTCCACAGAAACGTCCTCCAGGCCACTCTTTGAGTCCCTGTCCCTGACCACCACGCAATGTGAAAGTGTTTCCCAAGACAGCTGCAAAACATCCGCAGTCTTGAGGTACTCAAGAGATTTATGACTTGGAGGCTTTTGGACTAAATCTGTGACTGCTATCCGAATGATGGACTGGCATACTACTAGGTTCCTCAACTGAAGTTGTGCCGGCAGAATTAAGGAGATTTTTAACAATGTTCTCAGTTGAGGCCAACAACTCACCACCCTCATGTGAGAGAGTGTTGGTAGAGACCTGCTTTCCCTTCTAAAGACATCAAATGGCTTCTCCATGGCCTCTCCAAACTCATCCCAGACACATTTTTTGCCTTTGAAACTGCTGACACACCAAGCTGCTTGGACGGCTAAAACGTATCATTTGCTTCGGAAGTCCTACATGTCTGCCAGGCTTGAAAGATTTTTTTCTACTGTTTGACAGCATGTCATGCTTCTGGCAATGACCACCAGATTCATGGATTGCTGGCCCAACTGGAAGCAGAAGCTTTATGACCAAGCTTTGAGCACTTGCAGTAACAATGAATGTGGAATTCATGTCTTCAACATACCCCCTACCTAGATAAGATCTTCCAGATATGAGAGTTGAAGACATGTATGACAATGGGTTAACCAGGCATTCCCTACATAACCTCACGAGATGTTTTGGTCTGCAGAGTCTGCGCAGTCTCTTCCTCATCTTCCACCAACTTCAACTCGCCACCAAATGATAATCGGTTAAAAAATCCGCTTCTTTTATCACTCGTGTCACTAAAGCACAAAGCCAAAGGCCAAATAACAAAACAACTAGGTCAGGGGTCGGCAACCTTTTTTACTCAAAGAGCCATTTGGGACCGCCCCTAATGAAAAAAAAAGCACTCGGAGCCACAACCCGTTTTGACATCATTATATATATTATGCATGTATATATTATATCAAGGGTGCTCATTAAGTCGATCGCGATCGATTTTCAAGGACATGAGTGTAGATCACGGTCCAGAAAAGATTTAAAAAAAAGTACTTCTTTTCTTTCCATCGTCATGTTTATTAGTTACATGTTTATTTCAACATTATTGTTTATTTACTGATGATTAAAAACTACACAGTGAGTTTACATAAAGATACTTTTGTATTAACAGATAAGGCGTTTTATTACAAAGACAGAAAGCAGCGACCATCGTATTCATGCTCTGCTGTAAACGGTGCAATGCGGGGAGCATCGTGGCATATTATGAGGCTTTTGGCGCTGCTCGCTCCGTATTGATGAACCTTTCGTTGCGCGTCTTTCCGATCGTGGTCAGAAGCGCAGGGGAGATTTCCTCCAGAGCTGAAGGCAATTCTCCTTCGGGGTTCACTCCCCTGTTCGAACCCTCAACCTTCAGAGCGGATTAAAAATGACTCCAGAAAAGTTATTCTGGGAACGACGACTACTCTTTATTTAGTGCTCCGTCCTCCGAACACACAATGTATTTCACGCACACACCTCCGCTCCGTGCTCACACCCCCATCTCCACCTGCACGCCCCCCCCCCCTTCTTTCTCGTGGCACGTGCGCCGCTCAGCACACACCCGCAACAGTATAAAGCGTGTGCCTCGCAGCTTCCTTGATGAGCTCGTATTTATCGGACTGCAGAGCTGATAGCAGGAGGAGACACGCGGGGCGGCTTTAATAAACTCCGGTTGCTGGACTTCTACCGGGGACGTGATGTGCTGCGGGGAGAAAAAGCCGCTCTGATGACAAGAGTTTGCGCTGAGTGAATTTAAACTCGCGTCTGCAGTGACGTATGTGTCAGAGGATGTCCGATTGGCCATTCTGCATGTCAATCAAGTCCCGTACTTCTCGGTGAGGATTTTGATTGGCTGATGGATTTTCAAGAAGCACTCTCTTCCCCTTCAATCTCCCCTACGTGCCCGAAGATGACCGGTCGATCGCGACCGACGCAACGAGCTCCCCTGCTCTGAAACACACATCACCGCACACGCGAGTCCAAAACACCAGCGCAAACTCTCCGTCACCAGAAAGCCGCTCCCCGCTCCGCGCCACGCCAAGCCCCCGGCAGAAAACCACTCCAGACCCAGAGTGTTTATTGAAGCCGCCCCGCGTGTCCTCCTGCTATTAGCTCCGCAGCCCTGGCCCGACAAGCATGAGCCACCAAGGAAGCTGTTTTTTACGTGGCACCAGGCACGGAGCTAGCAGCGCCTTTGAAATGCCATGAAAAATGAACAAACTAAAATAAATTTGAATTTTTATAAAATACTCATTATTTTCCAAAGTCACAGGGAGCCACAACAGAAGGATGAAAGAGCCACATCTGGCTCCGGAGCCATGGGTTGCCGACCCCTGAACTAGGTCCTTCATTGACCTCTTGGTCTGATGGACATCCTTGTACTCAAACACTGAATTTGTTATAAAACGGGACAAATACAGAAGTATAATAGCTGGTTTAGATTAGAGTCTCCTCTACTGATCATGCCCCTCCAGGTATTGGTACCATTGCCTCTGTGGGCATTAAAGTATCCTAGGTAGAACAATAGAGTGCCCAACTTTCTATTACCTTCCTAGAAACTTCAAGAAGGCCAGATACAGTAGATTACTCAGCTCATTCTAATAATGTCATTCTTTACTAACTATTGTAGACATTTTTGTGATATGTCTGTATTTTCCATCTCTGATTCTTTGTCTGCCTGTGGTTTAGTTGGTGTCAGTATTTGACAGAAAGACAGCAGGTAATGCAGGAAAACAGCTGCACTTGATGACATCATGAATAAACAATCCAACATTTAGACAAAAAATCAGCACAATGTTTTTTTAATCTGTTTCTTCAGACTAAAAATATTGGTTATATATTGGTGCTACTGTGTTACTGTTTCAGATCAATTTACATTTAATATTATTTATTGATTGAATTATTTTTCATCAAATGGTTCAGTTGGTCAAAATATTTCTAGTTTAAATAAGGACTGACAGATTTTTTATTTCAGGCACTTTAACCTTTTTTTCTGTTTAAGACTATAACAGGGTTTCTGTGTGGCTAAATAAAGTTAATATTTGTTGAAAGTGGATTTTTTTTTCTTTTGTTAATGTTAAAAGATACAATTTTAGGTAAACTTAAATATATTTTTATAGATACTAACCTAATATATTATCACCGCGCAAGTGTGTGTGTGTTTTTCTAGGGAGAGCCTTGCAAAAAATAATTGAGAAGCACTGATTTAGCCTATTCTGTGTATGCCTTATTTACATAGACTATTATGTAAATAAGGCATTATTAATTAGGAACTTATTAATAATGCATTAATGATCTACTATCATTAATTATGTATTATTATTAAGGCACTATTATTGAAATAACGTCGCCAGAGGAATAACTATAACTCTAGCTTTTTATCATGGCTTAGTTTTTCATTTTATTTCATCCTCAAGACAACTTAAGTTTTAAAAATTGGTGCTTTTTAGGTAAAGTAAATTCAATTTCATGTAGATGGCACTTTGCTAGTGCATGTTAGGGTGGAAGTAAAAAATAAAGATAAAATATTTACAACTCTATCAGCCAAATGGTACCGGTGAGTTGATGCAGTATTATCGGGAGAATTCCCTGTCTCATAGAACAGCAGCGTTATCTTAGTGTTGTATTCATGTGTTAAATATTGGCCTTGATAAAGTTAGACAAGAACAGCTGCTAAGAATAGAGTTCCCTAGTGAATTCAATTCTGCCTTGTAATTTGAGGTTCATGCTGTTTCTTGATGGATGTGCAGTTTTCTCATTTAACGTGGTGCACATACTTTAGTCAGCGGAATCCTAAATGTTTAATTCTATAAGAATATGTGTCGGTTTCTGTTGAATGTGTTGGTTCCTGAGAATGTGTTAGCTCACCATTTATTCCAGATAAAGACAGTGGGAGAATATTTACCCATTTCTCTAACCACACACTTTGTCACTCTGTGATGACTGTGTTGTCTACTTTGTTGGTTCTTGCCTCTTGGGATAATACGCACTTACTATTATCAGAGCCCTGTATTCACCCCACTCCTCCAACTTCTCCCTGTCCTGTGCTTGTGTCGTCACTTCCATGGGGCTGTCACCCATCGCACTTGTAGGAAAACGGCTCTTCATCATGCATGGACTCCACCCGTACTGGTAATGGGCGGGGATGAGTGGCTCAGTACCAGCTATTAGACCTTATTAAAAGATTACATTTGACAGAGTTCTTTTACAGGCCATTCAGCAAGACAATTAGCATACCAAAACACAGCACGGAGAGCCACTTAGTCTCAATTAGAAAGCTGAGCAGGACCTGGAAGGAAGGGGGCTTTAATTTGGCACGGAGGGGAAGTCCTGATAGATGTCACTGTCCTTGATTGTGCAACATGTAGCCATTCTGTTTTGCTGGAGCAGCAGTGTGCTGCAATCAGAGTTAAACTAGTTCTAATTTCTGAAACTTCACATCTTATAAAACATTCTCTATCACCCCGGACTATTTTTACATCAATCCGAGCCAGCTATCACCTTAACTTCACAAGTAGCAGCGGGTTAACTCAACTACCTGAAACAAACTGCTATAAAAGTTTTTCCAATTAGGCTCAAATTGACTTTAATTCAAACTAAATTGTTATTGTGCAAATGTTGGACTTGTTCCTAAATTCTGACTAAACCCTGTTCCGGGAACCACAGTAGTAATGTGTGACGTAAATATCCACTTTTCCTCTGTCTCCAAGCTGTCTCACTTGAGTTTCTAGGTGGTCAAAATTGTCTCATATATCTTACATACTCTGGCTCACGGGCACTAAATCAAGAGAGTTTGTAAGAGAGGTTTATAATAGGGGTTTAACGATACTCAGCAATTGATGAATCGATTTCTAAACCATCCAACCAGACTGATCTATCTGAGGCTATTTGCTTAGATTAGATCTATTGGTTTATTTCAAGCATTGGTTGTACATAATACACCAAAAACACAGATACATCAATAAAGAAATGCATTGATTTAAAAAAAAAACGAAATACTATTTATTGATTTTCCTCAGAAAACATTCTTATATGATTTCGTAAACTAATATAATTCACACTATATGTAAAAGACATGAAAAACTTACTGATTATCATTAGAACACATGTTCACATTAATCTTGTAATTATCGCTAGACTTTGCAGATCAAGTAAAGAAAATTGATAGCTTATCTGAAAAATGTATTTGTTTGGCCTTGTTATTATTATTTCAGTTATCTATGGAAATCCCACAAAATCATACAAATTCTGTGCCTTTACTTAAAATAGCTTGTTTCTTTGCAGTGCACTACTTGGTGACTTTTGGTGACGTAATTTTAAGTCCTCTGTTTTGTATGTACATTTAATCCTTTAATCCAAGTAATACTTACTAAACCAGTTCATTGT
Organism: Oryzias curvinotus; assembly: GCA_023969325.1. Classification (NCBI taxonomy): domain Eukaryota; kingdom Metazoa; phylum Chordata; class Actinopteri; order Beloniformes; family Adrianichthyidae; genus Oryzias; species Oryzias curvinotus. The sequence continues at coordinate 28,765,340 of CM043723.1, forward strand.
CTTAATTTGTTGAAGTTTCCAAGTAAATGTGAACGAGTGACATCAGTGATTCATACAACCCTCTCTGTATTCGGAGCATAACGTAACATAAGCCCCGCCCCTTCATTTGAGCGGTCTTTCGTCAGACAGCCAGGTGCGCATGCTCCACATTTCAAATGACGGTGGACTTTGTTGACTGCGACGTGGATCACGAAGGTAAGTTTGAAGTGAAACAAATGTATCCTGTCAGCTCACCTAATTAAGTTAGTCCTCACTTAAAGCAGCTGCGCTAGCATAATTTCCTGCTAGCTAGCTAGCGAAGTTAACAAGCTAGCTTACTTTGCTACCACTTTGTTCGACCGTTTTGCCCGAAATGCCCCGCCATTGATTACTTGAAGTCATGTTTTTACCAAAGCGGTAAAGATCATGCTGGAAGGAGTGAAGTTCATGATACGCGTTTGACCAAAAACGCTGTCATGTTTCCCCCCCTCCCACAACGTTTTAGCTTGTTCATACTGACCTAATAACATAGGGGTGGGGCAAACTTTTTGACTGGTGGGCCAGAAGTAGATGAGTGGAGTGTGGAGTGTAATCCACCTTATAGGAGAAAGAAAAAAATTTGATGAAAACATTTTGACTGAAAATTAACTAATTATTATTTCTTTATTAAAAAAAACAAAAAACAAATAGCTCTCTGAAAAAAAGACAGGAAAAATAACAATGAATTTCAAAAACATAACCAATAAATAGTCGATCCTCTCCCATCATCATTCCATTGAGACTGTTAGGGATGCAGCTCCTCGAACGTCTAATGGTTTGCACCAAACTTCACAAAAACCAACTGAGCAGCTGCGTCTCTGTTTCCCATCCAGTGATGATGATTAAAAAGTCAAATTCTTACGTCTTCTGTGGTAGCTGGACACATACCTGCATCACCTTTTCACCAGTACAGTGTTCCTTTGTTTATTTCAGGAGTCACGTTCTAAAAATAACCCGTCATCAATGAGATCCATGGAGTAGGATTACAGACGTTGTATGGCAGTAAAACTCCTCACTGAGCACTTTATGCACTTTTCTCTGACAGACATGTACATTTTCAAAATTTTCTCTCTTGTCTGAATTCTCAAAGTTCAAACCTTCACAGAAATTAAGTCCAGGATCAATTTATTGTGGAATTGTATGGTAATTCACCACAAAAGATTTATTTTACTGTTTCTTAATAATTGAAATAGAAAGGAAAGATTGAACTGGACAAAAATTTGTTTGTTTGTTTCACTTTCAGCTTTTTCCATCAGAGGTCGCCACAGCGAACGAGTCGCATGGGAAACTTGGCAATGTTTTACGCCGGAGGCCCTTCCTGACGCAACCCTCTCAAAGCAACCGGGCTTGGGACCGGTACAGAGGTAGAGAGGGGAACAGGGAGCAGCCCGGATTTGAGCCCTGGTTACACGGACGGAAGGCACCGCAAACCAGCACGAGCTAAACCGGCTCCCATTGAACTGGACAGAAGAAATTTGTAAAATAAATGACAATTGGAAAGCCTAGCCTCCCCCGTGAACCGCCACCTTAACGTGGTGGGGGAGTTTGAGAGCTCGGGCGATCCCAGGAGCTAAGCTGTCTGGGGCTTAAGCCCCTGGTAGGGTCTCCCATGGCAGACAGGTCCTGGGTGACGAGCCAGACAAAGAGCGGTTCAGAAACCCCTGATGAAAACAAACAACACGGACCCGATTACGTCGCCCGGATTGGCGTCACCGGGGCCCCGCTCTGGAGCCAGGCCCAGGGTCGGGGCTCACAGGCGAGCGCCTGGTGGCCGGGGCTCTTCCCACGGACCCCGGTCGGGCTCAGCCTGAAGGAGCGACATGGGACCACTCTCCTATGGGCCCACCACCCGTAGGAGATCTCAAAAGGGGCCGGTGCATTGTGGTTTGGGTGGCAGTTGGGGGCAGGTGCCTCGGCGGCCCAAACCCTGATCATGGAATCTGGCTTTTGGGCCAGTTTAAATACCTTGGGGTCTTGTTCACGAGTGAGGGAAGATCGGAGCGTGAGATGGACAGGCGGATCGGAGCGGCGTCCGTAGTTATGCGGTTGCTCTATCGGTCCGTCGTGGTGAAGACAGAGCTGAGCCGAAAAGCAAAGCTCTCAATTTACCGGTCGATCTACGTTCCAGTACTCACCTATGGTCATGAGCTATGGGTCATGACCGAAAGAACGAGGTCCCGAATACAAGCGGCTGAAATGAGCTTCCTCCGCAGGGTGGCTGGGCGCTCCCTTAGAGATAGGGCGAGAAGCTCGGTCACCCGCGGAGAGCTCGGAGTAGAACCGCTTCTCCTCCACATCGAAAGGAGCCAGTTGAGGTGGCTCGGGCATCTAGTCCGGATGCCTCCTGGACGCCTCCCTGGAGAGGTGTTCCGGGCATGTCCCACTGGGCGGAGGCCCCGGGGAAGACCCAGGACACGCTGGAGAGACTACGTCTCTCGGCTGGCCTGGGAACGTCTCGGGGTCCCCCCAAAATGGAGCTGGAGGAAGTGGCTGGGGTGAGGGAAGTCTGGGCATCTCTGCTCAGTCTGCTGCCCCCGCGACCCGGTCCCGGATAAGCAGAGGAAGATGGATGGATGGAAAGCCTAGCAGGAAATGTTGGAAAACCTCAAACAAAAACACAAAAAAATGAAAGAATCTCTTGGATCTTCAGCTGAAAAATGGTGCATAGAAGTGAGATTGTAAAAGATTCATTTTGTCCCCTTGCATGTCAATATGACTTCATAAAGAGACAAAAACTGCATTATAATCATGCTTTTTTATTATTAGTATTTTTTTATTTTATGCATTAATGCCCTCACACTTTCTCACCGATAAGAAAATCTTGCCTGAACATTAAGGGTCAATGCAACCTGAATTTCAGAAGCAGAAAGGAGTGTGATTATTGTCTATTAAAGGCTGCTTCTCTGTCCTTCACCACACTGTTAAAGGCTCTTTTCAGCGCTCTATCAATAGAAAAAACAAAGTGCGATGATGGGCTTGATAGTGCTGTTCTCCACTGTAAATGTGTGCTCAGTCAGATTAATGGATTTGAAAGCAAAGTCAACTTGAAAGTGACTAAAGAGAGCCCTTCTTAGTGTGTAGTCTTCAGGCAGAAGGGAGAGGACGCCGCCGGACGCAGTCTGCACAGGAAAGCTCAGTGAGCATGGGCTACATGGGCTACATCCACACATGCTAAGGCTGGGACACGTGGATCATGAAGACGCAAGCTTCTGAACATAAACACACAACAACAGATCTTCCTTCATTCTTGTTCATGTCAAAATCCATGTAAGAAAACACTTCAAAATACTTTTTTTTGCATTTTTTGGGGTATTTTTGTAAACATCATCTATGTTGATGTGAAAAGGCTCAAACATTTGCCTGCAGTTTAGACCTTTTACTCTCAAAGTGTTCTTAGCTTCACATTAGTAATCATACTTAGTTGCTCCTCCCTGCAAAGTTTTCTGTCCAAAGAAGAAATATTTGGTGAAACTGTTTTTCAAAAACCTATCTGTCCATTTTTCCTTTTTTTGGGGGGATCCAACATTTTCATTATTTTTGAAGGGTTTGTACTATGCAAAATCAATCATCAGATTTTAATTGTATCAAAATATTGATTCCTCACGAAAAACAACCCCAAAGTGATATTTTGATCCATACACCCATTTCTGAGTATTCCTCTAGAACCCACTCTCTGAGCACTAGCCCCTCCCAATCCACAAAAACGAGTAGGTACTCGCATTGTGACATCACAAAGTGAGGAACAGCCCCTTCCAGGACAAGTCTCCACTGACAGCCCTGCCCCCATGCTAGCACACACTTAGCAAAAGCCTTGTTAATATCTTTGATTAGATTATCGAGGAATCATGTTAGAAAGCGTTAACGTTTTATCAAGTTCTAAAAGTACTGATGTTACTGGTTATAAAAAGTTGACACATAAAAGCTCACGAAGAGTCCAGAATCCAGACTACAGTAAAACTGTGCTTAAACAACAAAGAACATTTTATATCTGATCATCCTAAGTTTGATACGGCTTTGAATGAATGTATGAATGCTACTTGTATTGTTTTATACATTATTCCCTGTTTGCTTGAAATAAACTATTTCAAATCAAATCAAAATTAAGCAATAAGAAACATCTCTTTGAACATCAAGGTCCCGATCAGGGAAGAACAGCAGCCTTAATTTCTCTTTAAGTCATAATGTAATAAGTTAAAAAGACAGACACTCATGTATAACCCAAAGGACCTTGACAGATAGTAAAATGGCTTTTTAAGATCCAACTGGAAGTCAAAAAAGTTAGTTGAAATTCTTAAAATAATATTTACAGCATGGTTTGACAGGACAGAAACAGTTTGAAAGTTTTCAAGCATTTAAGTCATTGGAGCGGATTGCCTGCAAAATTCACAATATACTGCTTACCGAAAGAAAGAAAACATTCACTCCTTAAACTACAGTTCCAAAAGGAGGCAGAGAAATTGATTTAGCATGATTGTTAACCCATTTAGATAGGTGTGATAATAGAGTTGTGAATGGATTTCTTTGAACAAAGTGGAGGACAGGATGAAGGTACATCCTTGCTCATCAGTCCAAGGTTTCAATGACTCTCTAAGATGCAGTTTTGTAAATCTCGGTTGTTCCTCCCTGTTCTTCCATGAAAATAGGCTTTCTCTTGGTGGTCCCATAAACTCTGCTATTTTTTCTGTTTTCTTGTAATTATCTTGACAAAGAAGCTTTCTGGGTTCCTTGTGAGAGAACTAGTTGTCAGAGAGATTATCGTTTTTGGTAGAAGCAGTTACTGTACGGCAGGTTTTTACTGGTAAGCCTGCAGCTTACTTGGAGAGTCATACGACTTAAAATCAAAGATATTTGTATCTACACCCTGCATCTGTTCAGATGGCACAGTTAATAATTTGATAGCCATAGTTATGAAACTGTTACCATTTGTGAAATTTAAACTTCAATCCCAAACATTAGTCATGTGTTTTAGGTACACTGCAAAAAAAAGAAAAGTTCGTAGGACTTATAATTGTAAGGCAAGAAACTTCCACAAAACTTTGAATCGTAATTTTGACCAACTCAGATGTAAATTACAGTGACATAAAATATCATGTAATCATAACTTTGATTCTTAACCTTTCCCAACTCAGACTAAGATGTAAACACTTATTTTTTTAAGTTGTAACAACTGTAAATTCCAATTTTTGGTAACTTAACCAAAGGTTGAAGTAACTTCTAATTTTGCTTTATGAGAACCTTTGATTTTCACTTTCAATTCAGTTGTACAATCACACATACCTTGCCGTATTTTTGCATTTCCACATGTCCCCAAAATGTTGTTTACAAAATGGCTGAAGCCCTGGGGGGTGTTCCAGAAAGCAGGTAACAGGGTAATTTTTAGGCTAAGAAAGTGGATAACCTCAGCTTTCGGTTCCAGAAATGGAGGTATGTTTCAGGGTATGTCCAGTTGCCATAGCAACTCATGCTCTGAACATAACCTGGTCCGGAGCAGGTTTAGTTGAAGGTTAGTTTGTTTTCAGAGAGGTGCAGCAGCATGGTGTGTCCATTTGAAGATGATTTAGTGGATGAAGAAGCTCAGATAATACTTTTTCCACCATGAGAGGCTCATAAGACCATATATGGATGTTTAAAAATAAACTTTTTACTTTGATCTAACTTAATTTTTTTCTTCAGTTAAGACAATCTTTTTTTTTTTTTTTAGTTAAGTCATCTTAAAAATAACACGTAGTTGTCAGACATTTATTTTACTTTCATTCAAATTAATTTAATTAAGTAGGTGTAACTTTGGTGCTGCTGTTAGATCAGCATCGCAAGGAATTGTGGGATACAATGTACTTTATGTACTTGCCGTGCACGTGCGTTAACCCAGGGTTACCAAGTCCAGCGTAATTACACTAACTCGTATCCGGTCTTTTGGAACCGACATACCAAGAGTAAACAAGTTCAGGCGGATTTCAGCCAGAGTTCAGGGTTAAAGTCAGGCTAGTTTAAACATGCTTCCTGGAATACCCCCAGGTTCATATCTGTAAACTATTAATTAATTGATTCTAATACTTATGTCATTAAATAAGAGTTAAAACCTCTGAAGATGCTTCTTGACAAACCACTCAATAAGTGGACAATGCCAACTCCAAAAGTTGGCATTCCCGCGTTTCACAATTAAAAAAGATAAGTTCACACAACTTTATCACACTGTAATGAACTGCAACTTAACTATATAAGTACAGACAACTCATTGAATAATGTTGAAGCGTACAACTACATTAACTCGCTGAACTGACTTAAATTGTTGAATTGATTAGTAGAACTTAGAATATAGAGTTATTACAACTAGAAAGATTGTGTTAAGTCAAAAATTGTAAATTGGATTTATTACAGTTTACTTTATCAACTTTCTTTAAACACAATGAAATGAAAGGAAATTAGATATCGATGAAATTAGCAAATGTAGTCAACACCAAACAAAAATTAATTCAGTTTAACTCGATGCCTGGTTGACGATGTGTATTCATTCAGTCCATTTTTGATTGCGAAATTCCTTGAATTAGTTTTTGTTGTACTTTTTAAATATGAGAACTACTGCGAAGAGTTTAATCACAAATGTGGAAATGTGATCAAATAAAGTTTGATGCTTAAAGTGAGTTATCTGTAAGACCACTGGTGGTATGGCGAGGAGAATTGCCCCATTTTAACGTGATGGAAAGTGGCTAATCCAGGATAATCCCGGTTACATGTAGTGGAAATTGAAACCCACCATAAAGAGAGTATTTCTTTTTAAATATTTTCCACATAGTTAGTCGGCAGCTTATCTCTTGTTAGCCTGCCACGTTGATAAATAAGCTGAGTCATTGCAATGTAATATTTCATCAAAAATCAGCATTTCATGCAAAAAGTCAGTCATTAAATTTTGAATAAAAAAATTATAAAAGCAAGATTTTCTAATGATGGTTAAAAGTAATTTATGCTGCACACAAACGGAAATGTAATATATTTAATGAGTTTATTGTGAATATGAATGACTCAGACACCAGAAGGATGCTCTGTCCAGATGTTTGTGTATTTGTTGGTGTAAGGGTCATTGAAAGAGGAATGTTGAGTTACAAAGAATTACCAGTTAATGATGTTGGATGAACGGTGAAAATATTCAGTTTTATCATCGTAAATCTGACATCAGAGGAGTCAGTTTCTCTCCAGCATCAAAATCACCGCCTGTCACTTAGTAGTTGTGTGTGTCAGAGAAAGGTAAGGAAAAAATAGTGTGTGTGTGTGTGTGTGTGAGATGAGAGAGGTGCCTGTGTGTGTGTGGAGGGGGTCTCTGACCTCCAGGGTAGTCTCTGTGTTAACTCTGGTTAAGCTGCATTGATGTGTGTATTGAGGGTGGACACTTTCCTTGAAATAAACACAAGTACAATATTTGCTGTTGTGTTGTTTGGAGATGGGTGTTTTATGGAAAGTAATACGGCTTCAATTGTGTGTCTGTGTGTACGTCTTGGCAGGTCAGGGTGTGGTGTGGCTCTTTGACTCTCACAGTGAAAAAACTCGGCTCTTGGTGTCAAACTTGTTCTCCACCCCTGGTCTAGATAGAAGTCGCTAGCAACCTGCTAGCTAGCCTCAATCCAATACTTTGTTTCTGTCCGGCCACGGCAGTCAGTACAGTACATTCCACTTTGTCATTAGCACATCATAAAGATAGCCTGGGTCTGCACTGAATACTGAAGTACCCAGTCATGAGAATTGTGAGAGATCAGAAGAAAATACACAGGAAGCTTGTCTCTGCTCATCCTTAGACATAGTTTAGCAAAAAAAAAAAAAGGCTAAGAGACAATGAATGTTTTCTTTACCTCCAACACAAACTGCCTCCTTCACGTTGAAGAAAAGACGGCACAGTGTACCAGTCAGCCAACACAGTTGTTTGAACGAGGCGAGATAAAATATAATTGTTGGTCCTTTTGTAGCTTTGTTTGCTCTTATAATATTACCTGTGTTGTCACTCACATGAAGATTGTGTTTCCTTGGCAGGGTGTCTATTGTCAGCTCACAAAAGAAGTCTCACTGGTAGAGAGAGCATCCTCGGTGTGATCTTCTGCTGTGTGGAGGTGAGTTCTCCTGCTCTGCTCCTCTTCAGCCATCCTGGAGGTGAAAGATGGTGGGTGTCTCACAGAACCCCATCTGTTATGATTATGTAGACCCTGAAGGGGTGGACGGTGACTAAAGTGGGCCTCTAATTAAATTGGGTGAAGAGGTAATCTTGTCACAGTGCCGGGGTGGCTGGCACTACTGCCTGCTACTCCTCCACAGGCTCCTTTTTACCCATATGTGGAAATAATGCTCGACAGACCAGTTCTGGCGGATGTATGCTGTATGATCTATGTGGGGCAGTGGCTGTGATTGAGAGCTGTGTGTGGGTGGCACAGTATAAAACAAGCAAATTGCTAAGAAAAGACAGGCTTAGATTGAGACTAAAACTGCTAAATCTTTCTACCAAAATAATCCTTTCAGTTTAAAGAGCTTATGGTTTTTTGTACATTCCTGCTCAGATTTTCTGCTTTTTTCATATATAATTCTTGGTTTTCTTTCATTTAAGATTCTTTTGTTGGATTTGTGAAGCTTCTGTTATTCTTTTACCTAGTAAGGTGTTTTATGGTTCTGCTTCTTCAACCTCTTGTTTGGTATTTTACTTTGGGAAATGTTTTTTTTTTCTCTTTGTATTCCACTTAGTTTTTTGTCTAACTTTTTTGGGAAAAACATTCACTTATTTAATTTTTTTCTTCACATTAAGTTTATTTTCTCCTCACTTTTTGACTTTCTTTTTAAAAACCTTCCCGGGACTTTTTCCTGCACAACACCAGCTCTGTAGTGTTAGGACAATGCTACTGACAAAGTTGCATTCATGACTGATTTTATATTTGGAAAAAATGTTTTGATAAATGTTCATTGAATTAATTTTGTCATATTTATCATAGCGTCATAGCATTATAGCGCTAGAGGGTTAGCATCAAAACAACATAGTGTCCTTGCCCCATTGCAACATAGCATCACAGCATCACAGCATCATGGTTTTATAGTATCATAGTGTTACAGCATCTTAGCTTGATAGCATCATAACAATGTAGCATCGTTGCCCCATAGCAACATAGGATCATGGTTTTATAGCGTCATAGCATTATCACATCATATTATCATAGTAATCAAAGTAAACATGATGTCACAGCATCACAGCATCATAGCATTATAGCGTCATAGTATTTAGCATAGGATCTAAGCATCGCCACATCCTGGCCTTTTGCATCATAGCATCCTAGCATCAGTGCCTAACAACACCGCCATCCCCAAATGAACACTTTAATGAACATTTTCTAGTTGCTGCAGTGCAGCAGATGTATCCTCCAGTTCTTTCTGGATCTTGTTAAAAGTCCCATGCCCCACTGCTTCATCAGCCAAACGCTGCACGGACATAAATTAACAGGAGTGACGTGGGTGTATTGTCATGTTACCATATTGTGCGCGCTTGTGTACCTTGTGAGCACAGTGGAGGAGGAGCATTTAAGGAAATCAGTAAAAGGAGGGCTACTAGCCATGGCTTAGTTAGCGTCATCATTTATTTGCCAAATAGCGAGTAGCCTTCTAGCTTTTACTTGCTGAACAGGAAAAATGTTTACAAGTGTTGAGTGTTAATTTGCTGCAAGGTATTAGCGGTCAAAACATATCAAATCTTTCTTTTTGACTGCCATTATGACTATTCTTTTCTCCATAAACAAACTCAAATGAGAACACAATCAAATAATTACTTGCACAGTTTGCTGTACATGACACCCACCTCTCCCACAGGCAAATGGACCAAAAGGGGGAGAGAGAAAGCAGGTGTAAAAGGAAACCCATGAAGAGGAGGAACCTGGGGCAACATTCCCCTCACTGAACACTGAAGGTGAAAGAAATTGTGTGTAATTAAACCAAAAAATAAAATCTTTGCCCAACATTAGCTGGCACGGGCTCCAGCAGCCCCGAAACCCCTGAGGGGATTTGGAAAATGGATGGATGAGTTTTTAAACACTCAAGACAAACATTTTTAGACAAACATGACCATTTTAAAAACTGTCATGAGGATTTGGGTTTCTTAGATGACATTTTTTCCCTCTTGTTTGTGCAGTGTTCTGTACTGGTCTGTAAGAAATGCCTTCTGTATTTGCATTTTCTTGCTTGGAGTTCTGTCTTTTACTATTAGTTTGTCTGGTAATTATTTACACCTGATTTCAGTTGTCATCACATCTGCAGCATTTTAATTTTTAATTTTTAATTTTAATTAACATTATTAATCGTTAACTTCCATCTGCCTGATCCTGACTTCTGCATTTAGGTTCCCTGACAGTGGAACATTTTCAAATGAGATAATTGGGACAAACGCCCTGACGCTGCCTTCACAGCTCGGAAACATGCAATCTGTAAACTGATCGCTTTTAATGAAAAGTGTATGTAAACACACATATGTGCATTTTAGACTTCTGCGTTCAAAACTCTTGCATTTACCTGTAATTAAGTCTGTTTTTGGGTTCTAAATACACAGTGCATGGCTTTTGAACACACTTTAAAAGTTAAACCAATTGAACTTAGACTAATCAGCGACGCGAATACGGTAATGAGGCATGGACGAGGTCTTTTTCAAAACACAAAAGTGCAAACTGTTTAAAAATTGATCACAAAGGGGGAATTAGTAATTGTGATTTGTGTCCAGTTGGAATTCTATGACACCAAGCCTTCATGTTTTGGAATAGAGCTGAGAAATTAAAAGCCTGGAGCAAGATTCACCAGATTTGCACTGCTTGAACATTTCACACCAAGCCTCTTACAACTGTGAATACATGTGCTAGTATTGAGTAGTGACAGCCTAGTGTTAACACTGTTTGCATACGCCTGTTGAGCGCTTTCTTGAACGTGCATCCGATTGTGTGTACGTGGTATAAGATCTAGAGGGGGGGGTCAACTATGCAAAACGTTTCACTAACGCTGCATCACGCAAACCTAACGATGTAAAACAATTTATCCAAAACTTTTTGGTAAAGCCTAATAGAATGAAGAAAAAGTGTGGTGCTATCAGAGGGGTTACCATGGCTTTTAGAATAGAATAGAAAAAAAATAGAATAGGTCTTTAATGATCCCTGAGGAAAATTACATTTTCCCTACAAAATGCATTCTATATTTTATAGAGCTGACTGAATCTCATCATCATCATCAAGGCTCTTGCAGGGGGGCAATGCCCCCTCCCGGTGTATAGAGTCGACCAGATAAACTAATCTAATTAAATCAAATCAAACTTTATTTATATAACACTTTTCATATAGAACATAACAGAAAGCGCTCGACACCACAACAAAAACATAAAACAAGCACAACAATATAAAAAAACTGGGGTTTTCCATTGTTTTTTGGTCTTGTACCAGAAGCTCATCATCCTTTATAGCAGGGGTCTCCACATCCAGGCCTCGAGGGCCGGTGTACTTCCTGTTTTCCAACCATCCTGCCAGTGAAGCTCCTTGTTGGCCAAATACACCTGATCCAGGTAATCAACAGCAGATAAGTAAGGGTTGCTGGAAAACTAGCAGGAGGCCGGCACTCGAGGCCTGGATTTGGGCACACCTGTTTTAGAGAAATCCCACAGGGTTTAACGTCACCCACAATGACATCTGTCCACTGAGTGCAGGGGGTGGTTTACAGCCCGCACCCCCTGGGTTAAATTGCAAAACTGTTCTTGTAGGATGGCAGGGAACGTGAAAGACAGGGAACGTGGCCAAACCAACTTGTGCAACAATACAGGAGGATTGGGGCATGTTCAGGGTTTGAATGCTTTGTTAGAGATGCGTTGGGGCCACTTGGTGTTCTCAATGGCCCTGAGAGCCGGTTGTCAAAGCCATCTATTCTTGCGGCTAAGTCCTTATTTAAAATCCATGTCTCCGAACAAGATGGAGAGTACTGCTGAGTTGTAAATCCGGAGCTTTGTCTTGCATGTGATGTTTTGATGCCCACAGAGTAGATTTCTAATCCAGAGCTGATACTGCCAGCGCCCCTTCTGCAGGTTACAGGAGAAAATAGCTGTTCGCTTTGTAGATATTTTCTTTGTGTGTTCAAAAAAGTTGAAAACAAGAAGACCACTGGATTCGATCGGATAAAAGATAAACAAAATTTATTTCCCTAACAATATTTCTAAAACATAATTATAACGAGCGCCCGGGTACCCTAGAATTTCCACAGGGGTGGCAAAGCACCAGCTTAACAGTGTCTTAACCTGCTAGCCTGTTCAGAGAGACAAATAGATTCTTCAGTCAAGGTGTTTTAAGCTAAGAATTCAGCCCCCTCCTCCAGAAAGGAACATGGCCGCTACACTCCTCCTCTGGACGCTCGGATTGGCCTGCCGAAAGGTCTGCCCGCTTCCTTCAGTCCATATTTGGAATCCCCGCATCCTGTTCCCGCCACTATGGATCCCCAGTATGCAAACTTCTTTACAGGCTCGATAAAGTCATTGCCCCGGAGTTCACTTTGAAACCAAACTTCTTTGCTTCTTTTCTGTAAATGCCCGGGCCATTTATTTATTTATTTTTTTGGTTGGTAAGGGATGTGCTGAGCAAGGTTGTGTGATCAGCATAGTCCAGGTCAGTCAGATGATAATTTCCAAAATACACCCTTAGAGACTGGCTCACAGACCCTGGACATCACTTGATCTGTCATGCAGTTTAAAAGATCAGGAGCTGCCACACAGCCCTGGCGAACACCACTGGAGATGGGAAACCAATCTGAGTCCTAGCCATTTACGCTGACACAGCTCTCTGCGTCACTGTAGAGCAAACTGAATAGAAAAACAATCTTGGGTGGTGCTCCAAGGGTCTGTAGGATATTCCTGAGTGATATATGACAGACTGTGTCAAATGCAGTCTTCAGATCTATGTACGCAATGTAGAGATGGTGATCTTTGCAGAATTCATAGGTCTTCTCTATGAGTCGACGGACTACAGAGATAGAGTCTGTTGTGGAGGGGTTGGGCATGAAGCCAACCTGCTGGGGAGGTTGATTGCTTCTGATGACTGGGAGGGCATGGTTGAGCAAGGTCCTGGTGAAAAGCTTACTAGGGATGGAGAGAAGTGTAATGCGTCTGTGGTTGTTGCAAATAAGTGCAGATGCAGCAGATTAAAAATGTTGCGTATGTTGAGGTGTTGAGCTTCTGCTTGCCAGAACTTCTCCCTTTCCTCAGCTATAGCTTTTGCCGGTGGTTTAGTCTGTAAAATTCTTTTGAATTACCATGGGCCTCTCGTCACTGATTAATGATATTAACAGCCCTCTCTGATATCCAAGGCCTTCTCGGGTCCGGAGTGAGGCCAGTAAGAGCCACCTGGATGACAATTTCCTTGAATGCCTCCTTGTCAGCAGCGAGAGAGTTGAGTTTGTGGCGGATGGAGGAGCTAAAATCTGTGGCGATGTTGGGCATAGCTGACTACGGAAGAGTTCAGATTGGTTGGGTCATAGCTTTAGCTTAATGTGTGCTACCAGCAAGCTATGGTCTGTGTTGCCAAGCTCTGCTCCTCTGTACATGCAGCAGTTGGTAATAAGCGATTACCAACACCGGGATATAAGGATGTGATCCAGTACCCTCTGGGTTCTGCCATCAGACCTGTACCACAGGCATGGTTTCCGGGGCAACCAGGTATCAGTGATGCAGAGGTTCTTTTTGGTGCCAGAGTAAGAGGAGGCGGTCCCCTTTGTCATGGGTAAATTTGTTGGCAAAAGTTGAGCCCACTGGAGAGCTGGCGGACCGGTAGCATTGGCATCAGTAAGGATGATGGGGATGTTATTTGATAGAATTTGGCTGAAAGCCTGATGAAGTTGGTCAAAGGACACATATTTTATGTCCCCATCTGCAACATTTGTGGCGGCATTGGCAACTATTATTGTCATCTTGCCAAGTTTATGTGGGCAGTGGGCAGATAGTACTCTGTCGCTTAGCGGTGTCCAGACGTACTTCTGGATGGCATTTGGGATAGCAAGTGCCATACTGTTGCAGGGTCACTCCAGATGAAATAATGTTTGCCTGCTGTTAATTTCCTGTTGCCTGGCCATCGTATTTCAGAGTCCTGCTAGTGGTGCTTATAGCGACGGAGCTCGTGGAAAAGCAGTGTGGTGGCTCCAGGGTGAATAAGTGTCCTGTAATACAGGTCGTTTGACGAAGGTCAAGCTGTGCTCTTTGGTCGGGTGCAAGCGGGGATCGGTTACCATGTTGGGCAGTCCGTCTTCTTTTCTGACCGGTTTCTAAACAAAAAAGTTTCTCCTGGGTGGGTTGTTGGCCCTCTATGGCATAGTCGAACAGTGGACCTGCCACCTTTCAGCATTCCGAAATGCTGCGGGTCTATGTTTGTCTGGCAAGATAATTCCAAATCTACGATTACATAATCCAGTGCCCTGAAAAATGTCCCAGAATTCTCTGCAACAAACCAGTGTGCATTGATGCTATCTAGATTGCATTGCGTTTGAACAATTCTTGCAAAAATTGTGTTTAAAATTTCATCATTAAAACAAAGTGGATGCTCGCACTGATAAAATTTTGACCCCGTGAAACCGGTGTAGGTACAATAACCATTCGACTGCAACAACCATTCGGGTCCTTCAAGCAGTGCTGATCTCACATCAGATTGGCTGTCCGTTGGTCTGATGACTTGTCAGACAGTGATTGGTCTGGACAAATGATGATACTACCATGGAGGAAAATAGTATGCGGTCCGTTGTAAACAAACAGAGCTCCCACACAGAGCGAGATTATCTTCTAAACATGCTTTTATTATTCTTATGATTATTTTTAAGTGCCTAACGGACTGCAGTCCAAACCCTTCTCCGGGCCGAACACAATAACAAAGCACCGTCCCTGCCTGCAAACACTACGTTAAGAGACTCCAGCTGCTCTGCTCAGAGACACGGTTCTCTGTGTGGAGCAGCAGGTTCATTCTAACAGCCACAGATCTTTTTCCAAAGTGGGTTGTGGCAAAATCTCTCTGTAAACACTACAAAGAATGATGTCAGACACAACTTATGACGCAAAAGAACTTTAGGTTACAAAAGGAACGTGAAATGAAAAAATGTAGAGCCTGAGCAGATTGGATGCTATGTGGTTTGTCCAAGTGGAGCTACCGTAGTGTGACGTGACGTTATCCTCAGTCGAAAGGACCCCTAGCGGTTATTACAGGCCGAATACTTATGGTACCTACACCGGTGATGTAGACGATTTGCTGTTTAAAAAATAAAAGTAGTGAGCATGGTGTCAGAATTGCTTTAAAAATTAGTGGCACCACATAACAGTTTTTTAGTAGTTGTGGAGTAGGGAGGGATTTTTTTACACAGCTCATGTTTTCATGGAAATAATGTAAGCTGCCTACAGCTGTGCCTGCTTGCAGGCTTCCGTTTGTTCTTGGAACCATAGTGCTCACCTCACAAAGGTGAAAACTGAAGAAAAAAATAATCCAACAAATCACATAGCTGGTAAAAAATTAATATGCAAGTTATGGACTACCTCCGTCTTGAAGTTTATTTGGTGTGAGCTCCAAGATCGTCTTTCAAATGCATCTCAACATGTCTGTGGTGGAGTCAAGAGTTGTCCACCTATGGACCAGGAAAGCAGTGTCACTGCAGAGCTGTGCTCTTTAGTTACAGGACAGGGAAGTCTTACCAGTGTGTTTAATGATATTCCCCGGCCACTTGGAAGAGTTTCGTTTGATTAATGTTCCCAGCTCTCCTGCACCGCTGTCCATGCTTGACCTTAATGTCAGCTCATTACCAGCTTAATTGAAAGCAGAGTTGCAGTTTAAATCCCTTGACCAAGCACAACTTTTAGGATCTGTGAACAACATTCTCTGCTATGAACAAATATTACTCTTCGTCACACAGTTGGAGGTTTGCATAAGCACCCTCATTAACGTCCCACGCATGCATGTGGGAGGGGGGATTTCAGAGCCACAACACAAATGCTTCTGCCTCAACACACAGCAGGTCAATGGGATTAAAGAAACTGTAATGCATTCAGTTAAAACGTTAAAAAATGGGTTAAGAACATTACAGCAGTTCTCATGTCACACTTGCTGCGTTTCTATTACACATATGCGCAAAACTTTATCGAAATTCCAGAAATATTAAAAAAACACTTTCGCAATACATTAAATCTTATTCATGCAAATAGACGTAAACCAACTCACGCGATAAGTCGTTCAAAAACATGGCAATGGATGCGAACGATACTTTGACAGCAGATACATTCAATTTTCTCCTACAGCACTATCTATCATCATCATCTATCAAAGAAGACGTCTGCGTGTTCTTCAGGTACAGGAGCGGCGAGCTCCTTAAATGTGGGAGGGGCTACGGATGAAACCATTTTGGGTTTCTCAACTTTTGATGAGCTGTGTGACGCTGTGGGACCTCTTGTGGCGCCCGCTGTGCAGAGTCGAAGGCAGCCAGTTCCTACCAAGAAGCACATTGACATTGTTATCTACAAACTGGCTACCTGTGGTCACGTGATCACCTGTGGTCATTTGATTAAAAAAAAAAAAAAGAGTTTGCAGTGCAGTTTAGTGAAACATGTCAATTACAATACGCCTCAAAAAACATCTTCTACACGGGCAAAAACTTTTGATAAATGCAAGTTTTTTTTGTTTTTTTTATATTGTCAGGTTTCCATTAGGTGAATTTATCATCGCATCGCAGTCATTGGAATACGGCTAATGTTGCTGACTTACTTTTCCACAGGTGCAGAAACGACAGAAAAATAAAACATTAAAAATGAAAGTGAAAATTGTGTTTTATACATGTTCTTGTAGCATTGTATCATGATTGAGGAAATATGTAAAACCAATTGGGTTCAAAATAGCTTTTGTGAGTTTTCTTTTTCAGTCAAATCAACGTGAATCAAGAGAAAAAGATCAATTTTGTGATGTAGAAAATATGCCGGGCGTGCCACAAGCTCCCTACTCTGAGCTCTTTAGCAACAGGAGGAAAAGATGGGCGGGGTTAATCCTCAGCAATGATCCCGCCCACAACTCAGATTTCTAATTAACTCTTCTTTAGAAACGATGTCTAAGAAAATGACAATTTATTTATTTAGCCTAACATCACCATAATCATAAAAAAGGACCATTGGGAACGCTTTAAATATAGATTAAAAGATGATCGGAGTGGGACTTTGACTGTTTACGGCTTGTTGGGACAAAGTTTGGCATTTGCTATGCACACCCTGCAAGTATGCAACCTCCCCAGAGGCTGCCATCCCACATTGTGACAGAGTACCAATGGCCTGGCTCCAGGTCTCCTCATTCATGCAGTGGAGCACAGGGCTGCAGAGGCCACACTGCATTGTTGCGAGCAAATGGGGAACTGTAAGTCATCCGTGGGAGCATAATGCAGCAGTGGCTGAATGAAGTGGAGGTGGTGACCCTGAACTTTCTCCAGTGAAACCCTTTTTATTTATTTTCTGTGAAGTGACCTTCATAACAATGGTTTCTTTGAAGATGGAAACACGGGGAGAAATGGCCATAGAGTCGCTCAGATGAATGTCTTGTTGGTAACCCTCCTAGGCTTTAGTCAGCTCTGAGTTTACCCCCCTTTTTTGGTTTCATTTTATTCCTCGTTATGCTTCAGAAGATGGCACCCATTTTAATGTTATTTTCGGTACTGAGGGACAAAGACTCAGCCATCTGCTTTTGCAGTTGTGCTTTTTCATCACGCTGTGGACCATCTTTTTTTAATTTGGGTATTTTTCTATTTTCATTTGGTAAAAATCAATAATTTTCACAGGTGCAATTTGCCTCCTCCTTCTTTAGCTGATCACGGCAATTTCAGACTGCAGGTTTTTTTTTGTTTGTCGCGCCTTTACTTTAAGAAAACCGAAGACTGCACAGTTGACAAAAAAGCTTTTGTTTGGCTGAAAGGCCTGTGCTCACAGACTTTAAGAGGTACAATCAAATATAATAACTGCCAGGCTCATTAAATGCAGCTGTGGTTGGATTTCACTTCTGGTTAAAATAAAATCAAAGGCAGCTATTTAAACTGCTCCTGATAAACACTCCACTTTGAGTTCAGGTGCTTTAAAGAGCAGCGTCTCAGCATCAATAATAAGGAAGTAAGTAGGTGCTATAATCCTGACCTTGTTATTCAGCCATACCTCACATTTTTACACTCCATTGCTCATTATCTCCCTTTTTATTGGACCACTTCTGGAAAATAGATTCCATGGCTGACCACTCGGCAGTCTGGTTCCTTTGAGAGCAGATGTGCCTTGGACTCACTAACATCTATAAAAGATGACAGGTGAAATCACTAAGGTGGAGCTCTGCTGCCTTAAGCAATTTTTGGGCCACTGCTAATTGATGGCAGCATTTAAAGCTGAGAATCACCGCGCTGAGTGATTGAGAGGAGGAGCCAGCAGAACTTTGCGTCTGACATAAATGAATGGATCAAGCAGAAAATTCGGAGCCGTGGAACACAGCCATCGTTTTCCTTTTTCTTCCAGGAAAACAAGAAAAAAAAAACCGTTGCCATTATTTCATTGTGAAAGGCGTCTATTTCCCTCACATGGGTAGTTTTGACATGAACAAATAAGGAAAGAAACAAAGAAAGAGAGCAAGAAAGGCCCATTAAAAGGCTGCTCACGGGATGGGATTATGGTGATTTAAAGCTCCCCTACCAACACGACTCCTCCCAACTGAGTGCTGGAATGTAATGAAGACAGTCCATCAGTACATCCAGCCTTTTATTTGAGCTTAGCATTTAACACGGCAGCTATGATAAAGCTGACATGTGTGTGCATGGACAGTCAAAAGATAAAAGGAATTGATTTCTTTTTTTTTTTAGTGTGGGTGAGCAGTTTGTGTTTGTACTTAAACCTTTACGTTTCCAAGTGTTCCCTGACATCTTCCTTTTTACAAATCTATACAACATCTCTCCATCTCTTCATGGTTTTCTCCCCTTTCTCGACTCTTGTGTTAATGGCTATAGTCAATGGACTGAGACGACAGGCTGCAGCAGGAGAAGGAATGGAGGAAGCAGGCAAATTAATGATCCCACACCACAGCTAACATGAGACCTTAGATGTGTTTTATCCCCAAAAAAAATATATATATATATAGAAGGAAACCCAACTGTCTAAGTTATGTACTCGTTTTTCACTGAAACCTCTTCCTTCGTGCTCCCTTGTTCTGTGTTCTTAATGCATTGTTGCCCTCACCCTGAGAGTGGGCATTTATTTTCCTGGGAGAAAAAAAAGAGCCAAAAGGAGAGAGAATTTGTAGGGAGCTGTTCACTTCAGTGGTGCTGAAACAAAGGAATTACTGGCACGCTGGAGGCTGACGCAGTGCTTACAGGGGGAGCAAACATTACACTGGACTGACCATCATTACCATTTTAACAACATATTTTCACCTTCAAAACAAAACACTTGGAGAAGACGCCAGGAGAAATTCAGGGGGTGTTTTTTGATGTGAACCACCATATTCTCGTGTATCACAAACCAACTCTGCCTCTTTCATGGTCCAGGCCAGAGATTAAACTGCCCATATTTTGCTGGAGCCAAATGACCAAAGGCAGCAGATCAAAGACATAAACATCTGCTTTAGTGATTCTGTCCACCTTGTAAATGCCAAGTGTTTAATTTGGCTCCACATTCTCGTGTCGCAGTATCCATCAGGTTACACAGTAAGGAAGATAAATATTTCATTACATTTGGTAAGAGCAAAGTAAAGCAGGGCGGAATTCACTGTAAGCCAAGAGATAAACTGGTGGCATTAACTGATTGCAGGAGGCTGATGTTGGCAACACTGTATTTCACTCTGTGTGAAATCTACCCTGGGGGGCAGACAAGGTAGAACTTGGGCAAAGGTGGGGGTGGCACTCTCAAGCACCTTCTCACTTCCTCAGAGCGAGAAGGTGTGTCTGTAACCTCTGTGCATGTTCATATATTTGCCTGTGTCCAAAAGAAGGCAGACTTATTGGTGTGGTGATTTGTGTGTGTGAGTGGGGTGGGGGGTGGGGGGGCAGATAGCCCTCCATAAATCCTTCTGTGTTGCTGTGTATTTGTGTGTGCGCGTGTGATGTCTGTGCAGACAGCAGGCCTTGATGATAAGCGAGCCATCTTGCCACGCTGAGTGGGCCATTTAAAAGACAGCCATTTTGCTGGCAGCTCCACAGAGAGAAATATGATGGAGGGGAACGGGACGGACGGGGAGGCTGCTGAGAGCCGTGTGATGTGTGCTGGTGTACAGAGCAGCAAGAGAAAACAAGCAGGGAGGGGGAAAAAAGAGACACAAAGAACAAAATTGTTCAGGTTTTATCTATTCTAGACATAAACACATGTTTGACGTCCACTGAAGCACGCCGTCACGCAGGTGTTTTTTTTGGGGTCTTTTCAATCCCTAATTGTCCATTTGTTGTCCACCTCTCTTTGGTGATTCTATGCCACAAACTCTTGGCTTTGTTTGCCTACCAGCATTTGTTTCAGCTTCATCAAAGTTGACTTTTTGTCCAGCGTTCTGCCTGGATTGGATTTGAGCTCTCTGACAAACTAAACAAAGACAACATAACCTCACCTGAACAAACCCTTGTGGAGCACATACTGTGTGTTCATTAGCTGCTCTTTCATCTTTATTTTATTGGATGAACATTGGTCATACGTGAATCTGCGTGAAAAAAATAAATAAAAGTTGTGATCTTTTACGTGAAATTTTTACAGATGTATCACAAATGAAGCATGTTAAAACCATGGAAGAAGTACGAACAAACCACGCAAAGAACATGTAAATCAACAAAAAGCCAAATCTGTGCGTCAGTTACATAAATTGAACGTGATATTCGGCTGTATACCTGATATGAAAGTTATACATGGGTGGTACATGCATGAAAAGTCTGTTAGACATACAGTACACAGTTTGAGTTCGCCTATTGCAGGTAATTCTGTAAGTAGCTGACCCCTTACACATCTGGAAAAACTACATATTCCAGCTGTGCCAGAAACAGCTTCGTGTCTTTCTGTAGAGATGGAATAGTTGGCGGGGGAGGGGTCTGGATGCCCCCCACCATTCAAACAGCTTGTTTGAAATGCCGTCAACTAATACTAATCACTAAATACTAAGTACTAAAGTTTTATTGATCTGTAATTACTTTTCTCTGCCCATTTTGTACAATTGTGTATAAAGACTTTGTACAAATTTGTACTTTGAGATAACTTATTGAGCTGCATCTTCCGACTGTGATGTATGTAACAAATGTCTGCTCTTACATGTATGTATGTACAATCAGAGACATGTTACAAGGTTCTGTTTCATTTATAGAAACTAAAAATAACACAAAGGTCACATTTAAAAGTTATTTGTTGTTTTAACTCATGTTCAAACTCATCCAGGACAAAATAAAATTGACACTAGACTTTAAGTAATAGCAAAAAGACTTGGTTGGGAGACAATTGCTGACAATGGTCTACTGACAAAGAACATCAAGTTTTCTTTAAAATCACAATGAAAAACATAAAAGTAGTTGTTGTCTTAGATTATTAGATAGTAGAAATGTGAAACTATTGGTGTACCGTCCACAAAAATCAACATAAAAAAGAAAAAAGTGATTCATCTTTATTGAATCCTAAATGCGCTATATTAGCGCAATCAACCTCTCTGACCATTGATGTCTTCTGGCAACCCTTAGATGAACCATATTTAAGTGGCTCTTATTACGGAGGTCAAACTCTTAAAACACTCTGGAAACTGTGGATACAAACCCTACGACCAAGTTAGAAACAGGAAAATTGATTCTTTTCCAACTTTCCAACACATGGGTCTCAGAGATTAAACCTGAGCTACTGCTGCTGTGAAAATGTTTATCCTCCCATGGCTATAATTTCCATTTAATAAAGGAATGCATATAAATGCATATAAAGCAGTGTTTAGTGAAAAACTCCCCATTTCCTGCATCAGCATAATGAAAAGCAGAAATCAATGGAAACGGATTCACTCTGCATTTGTTATTGGCTTTACAAGTCAGTGTCTTTTGTTTGTGCTGAAACATTAAAACTCTGAAAGTGCATGGGGGGGGAGGGGGGGGGGTAGAGGACTTTGTATCAAAACGCAAACCAAACTCCCATGACATGAACGACTGCTGCTTCAGTCGCTGTGCCTTGAATGCAGCAGTGTTAGCCACAAAAGCCTGCTGGGAGAGAAGTCAGTGCTTGCCCTCACAGCTGACAGACTCCCAGGTTGGTTTTGATCCCACCTCACTGCACGGCTGTAGCCTGAGGGAGAAGAAAAGTGGAGATAAGGACACCTTCTAAATGAAGAGAAAATTGAAACAGCATCTCTGCTTGACATGAGGGGAAAATGGTTCACTGTTTTCCATAGTAATTATCTTTGATTATTTGTCCTTGTGATTTGGACACAGAAACTAGGAGGGAAATTCTGGAGTAGGTGTTTAGATATTTTCATTGAAAAGACTTGTTTTATTTCGTGTTCTACATTTGAAAGTACAATGCACATATTCAAAAATGCAATACTCCAGATTTGACCGCCGACTGCTAAAGAATATTTCCCAGCTGTTTCCAACAGTTCCCGAATTGTTGTTACAAAGGTTTGTGCCGCTGCATGGACAAATGGCATCAGCTGACTCAGAAGTGGCCAAAAAATATCCTGAAACGCTGAGGAAGATAATCGCGTAGAAAAAAAATCATCCGCAGCAGGTGTTTAATGTGGATGAAACCAACCCTTTTCTGGAAGAGGATGCCCTCTCGCATTTAACTGATGAAGGAGGAAGCTTTGGCTCTTGGTTTAAGGGACAGAGAGAGACACTCATCATGTGCGTTATGAAGAACACTTTGGTACAGTCAATTTTTTATTTAGCATCAGAAACGTTCCAGAAGTGTCTTTGATAAGTCAGGATCGGTGACGGACACTCTTCGGCTGGTTCGGCTGGTTCTCAGTTTTCACGGATTCTGCGTATTCTGGGTGTCTCTGGTCCTTAACCCCCGCAGATACGGTATTTACTGCGTACTACTATTGACTCTACTTCATGGGAGGTATCTGCACACATGGGGCCATGGGGGTGCTTGGGTAAATTTCTTCTACTTTATTGGATGTCAGAGCAGGGGAAGGAAATCATGTACAGAATACAAAATAAAACAACAGCAAGAAGGCCCCCGGTTCAAGTCCCGGCTGGGGGACCTGAAACAGAACAACAATGGGAGACCTTTCTGTGTGGAGTTTGCATGTTCTCCCCGTGTATGCGTGGGTTCTCTCCGGGGTCTCCGACTTCCTCCCACCGTCAAAAACATGGTTCATAGGTTAATTGGTCTCTCCAAATTGTCCATAGGTGTGAGAGTGAATGGGTGTGTGACATGTGTGACCCTGTGACAGACTGGCAACCTGTCCAGGGTGTCCCCTGCCTTTGCCCAAATGTGGCCGGGATAGGCACAGGAGAGGGACAAACGGAAGAAAATGAATGAATGAAAGGACCTTGTTTATTAAAGGGTGTGTTACCAATGCCTCTGGCATCTCTCCCTAGCATTGATCTTTGCTCGTTCGATTATTTTAAATGTAGGATGGAACATTTTTAATAAAAAAGGAAGCTTAAGTTGAAGAGGGGAGTTGACCAGTTTTTCCATCAAATCTTGTTGTTTAAACCCTGTTGAGCGGCAACAAGAGTACGTTTATGTAATATTTATTGATTAGAAATGCCTTATTTGAATTCTGTGCCATTTCAGTTTCCCAATCTTTTGTATTAAAATATTCCTAATCACAACAAAGGCCTGTGCTTGGAGGATAAGATTCAAAAAAGAGTTTAGCTGGCTGTGAATCCCAATATGGGACAAGAGTCGCACTGGGTGCAATAATACAATAATAATAATAATTGTATTTACAGCATTCTGGGAATAGAAGTTGAAGGATATCTGTGTTTTAAAATATTACCATATGTATTTAACGGTAGCCAACAGGGCTCACCCTACATACAAAAGAAACAACACAACGGCATTACCCGAAGAACAAAGATTAATTGATCAATTAACTAAAAATAATTAACTTATTAATATTTATTTACGCAAATTATTTACAGTTCGCAAAGCAACCCTCTTCAGCTTTGCGTCAGACAATCAACCTTCCACCCCCATGCTTTACAGTAGGGAAGCTGTTTTTGCAACTCAGCATTCTTTCTCCTCTAAACACGAGTGGAGTTCTTCCCAAAAAGTTCTATTGTGGTTTCATCTGACCATAGGAGATTCTCCCAATCCTCTTCTGGATCCTCCAAATGCTCTCTAGCAGATTTTAGACGGGCCTGCACAGGTACTGGCTTTAGCAGGGGGACACATCTGGCACTGCAGGGTTTGAGTCCCTGGTGGTGTAGTGTGTTTCTGATGGTAGCCTTTGTTACTTTGGTCCCAGCTCTATGCAGGTCATTCACTAGGTCCCCCGTGTGGTTCTGGGGTCTTTCCTCACCCTTCTTTTGATCATTTTGACCCCAAAGGGTGAGATCTTGGGCGGAGCCCCAGATGGAGGGAGATTATCAGTGGTCTTGTACGTCTTCCATTTCTTAATAATTACTCCCACAGTTGATTTGTTCACACCAAGCTGCTGACCTGTGGTAGCAACTTCAGAAACCAAACAGTCGGTGAGAGGCTGATGCTGGGTCCTGTTATTGAATGATGCACTCAAAATAAACCATGAAGCTTAACAAAGTTAGTATTTTGAAGTTTAATAATGAAAAAAAAGGTAATGACATTCACTTATTATTGTGATCCAAAAAAAAGAAATCAAGAAAAAGCACAAAAGTAAATCAAGCGGTCAAAGCAGTCAACAAAAAATACAGCAACCCAGCGCACCACCCAGGCAAAAAACCACAGGTGTGATAAAATCAATTATACCACGGTCCGGGTGAATACTCGATTCTGATTGGCTGCTGGGTGTCCATTAACCTGATAACTGCATGGTGAAAAAGCAAGTTCTGGTCAGCTAGCTTAAATGTTTTGCATCACTGCGCTGGCTTCTTTAAAAAATTTTTTGCTTCATCATTTGGACAAAAACAAGCAGTAAGAGGTGAATTTTCTCATTGAACTGATGCTTTTTTCAACCCAAAAATCAGCATATATATATATCGCCGAATCTTGACTGCAGCGGTGGTGCGGCGCGACGCGACGCAGACTATTTCCGCTTTTTGTGAGAAAAGAGATCCAAATAGAAAAATAAAAAAATTAAGGACTAAAAACTGGTTAATATGTATTTCTTTTGTAAGTGACTATGGTATACGCGGGTTAATGGGCTTCGAAGTGCAACCGTCCTCCTTTTCATTCACATAACTTGAAGTTCATTTGTCTCATTACGTCATGAACCTGTCATCCGAACACCAATGTGGAAGTAAACAGTTTTACATACGCCCCCTCCTCCAGATGAAACGTCCTGTTTCAACATAAAACAATAAAGAGGAATGAAAATAGTCTGTTATATTAGCATTAGAACGTTGAAAATGACAAAAAGTGCTCCTCCTCAGACGGAAGCGCCACACAAACGTAGAGATCTCCGCTTCACGTCGGACTATTCAGGCTTCCACGGCGTGTGTTAAAAAGTGATAACGCACACTTTGTCGGCCATTAACCCTTACCCCATGGCCCACAACCATGTGACCCACCAGCTGATTACCTTACTCAATGACCTATAATCAAAACATAAACAAAAAAAAATATTAATTCACCCTGACAAAAACCAAAGTTAATTCATGGCACCTATACCTATTGCAGATTCAGTCCTGCCAGCCTGGTGAAGGTCAACAGTGTGGTTTCTGGTGTCCTTGGACAGCTATTTGGTTTTGGCCATATTTAAGTTTGGAGTGTGACTGTTTGAGGTTGCGGACAGATGTATTTTATAGATAATGAATTCAAAAAGGTGCCATTACTACAGGTAACCAGTGCAGGACAGAGGATCCCTAAGAAACCACCAAACAACAAGTTGCTGTTTTTAGTTATTTTAACCAGAAGACTTATGTTTTGCACTTACACTTGCTTAGTCTCTAGGGAGTTTAGGAAAGACCTCATCTAAAGTTTTCTCTAAATGTTGACTGTTCCACTTAAACAAGAAAATAAAAAAACAGACAGTCTCCATGTGGACACAAACAGTAAAACAAAAAGATGAAACCAGGAGACCCTGTGTCACTGGGGAAGGAGAATCAAGGAAAACAGCTTGAAGCAAATAGGAGGAGAGAAGATTGCTGGACTGTTTTCCACATAGTACGAGTGTTTTACGCCACAGCAGAAAATAGTGCATGTGGGAAAGTGTAAAAAATGTATAATTAGGCATTTTTTGGCATGATATGGCCATTTAAAAATATTTCTACAATTAAAGATAGGAATGATATTTTAAACAGACAATAGCAAAAATGGTCTGGCCAGAAAGTTGGAAACATCTGCAAATGTGAAACTTTACAACTTGCTTTAAAATATAAATAAAAACTCTTATTTGATCAATTTCAATGAAATAGAAAACAATAACAAAGAAAGAGGAAAATATGTAAGAGTGGCTATTTAAGCTTATACATCACAGAAATATGGATTTTTATTTCTACAGTATTTACCGTATTTCTCAGACTATAAGTCACTTTGGAATAAAAGTCGCAGCACCAGCGAGTCACATATAAATCGCACTTTTAGGAGAAATTCATTTTAAGGGCCTGTACCATCCCATTTTTAAGCCTTTAATAGCAAACAATATCCATGGATATGATAGAAAATTACCTATGGCACAAAAAATAACAATCTCTTTAATGAAATATTAGTTATTTTCTTAAACTCTATCCCAACCTGGAAGTAAGACAACGCCATCTCTGAGGCTCCGCCTTTCGCCCCTTGTGGCGTCAGAGCCGGCCTCGTCTGCGTTTCTGCCACGAAAACAAACATCATTCGAACTTTTGCAAAGATGGATGCGTTTAGCCGATCACCGCCAGCTTATCGGAGAAAGTGGGTGAGTGTGTTAGCCTGGGGGCGGGGCTAGCAGTGCAGATTCTTTCTGGAAGGGGCTGTTCCCCACTTTGTGATATCCCATTGGTAGGACCCACCCGTTGTTGTGGGTTGGGAGGGGCTGGTGACCAGTGAGCAGGTTTATAGAGGAATACTCAGAACTGTGTTATTGGATCAAAATACCTCTTAGGGGTTGTTTTTGGGAGGAATGAAGATTATAATACACCTAAAAGCTCAAAAATGTTGATTTTGCATGATATAGGCCCTTTAGCAAAATACTGAACATGGACATTTCAATTGAAAAGGCAAATCATGATAATGGAATAAGTAACAATTAAACAGGTTGTTTGGCAGAGATTTTTGCGCCCGATGCCTTTTATGACACAATCCTGTATTTTATCCGGCTGATGGCTAGCAGAGGGGGACCCGGCTGTAGCTAGGCAGTAGCACAAAGGGTCTTGCCCAAGAACCCACATTCCCTTTATATCACTAAATGTATTAAGTTCTTCACCGTCTGTGTCACTTTGGAACAATTCCGCCGAGCCCAGCACAAGCCTGAGTGGTGCTTCTTCTTCTGCGTTGCTGACAGTAGCAAATATTGATGCACAAACCTACAGTGCCCTCTAGCGCTTGTTGCTATAAAAAGGCAAAACAAATCCCATATAAGTCGTACCCGAGTATAAGTTGCACCCAAACTATACAAAGCAAACAAGTTATACTTCAAACATTACAGTCTTGTGTTCTACCACATGGGAATTTGACATCAAGGCATTTCAACACATGAAACATCTTGTGCATACAAACAACATTAACAGTTGCATATGCAGCTAAAACATACATTACACCCCTACACCAACATACATGCACCCTCTGCGCAAGACAAAGGTTGAATTTGTTTAATGCAGCCGCCATATGCTTCCACAGCAGCGTCAGCAAGAAGATAACTAGGTGAGCAGCTTCTCATTAAAATCTAACACCAAACCATTTTTCATAAGACTCCCACATTTGTCTGTCACAAAAGACACAAGCAGACACGACCACCACATGAGATCAGATGAGACATCAGGGCGCTGAGTGCGGCTTTTTCCTTCACCTGCGTCTCAGATGGGTTGGTTGGGGGCCATTTGTCACTGATGAACCCCCTCAGGCACAGCGCAGGAAGAGATTTATTTGATTCATGTCTAACGCTGCTTTTTTATTGGAGAAAGATGGAGAATTTTAAACAGAATGGCTTCAGCCTTTTTTAACAACCACATGTTTTTTTAAACACACTCTGAATCCAAAGCCAGTATACCTCAGGAAAATCCCTCCTTAATTTAAAAACCCAACTTTGTGATTCAAAAAAATGATAACCCAATTAATTAATTAAGTCTCGCTTTCCAGTTTGAATTTCATGGGATGCTTAACATTGCAATAAACGGTTAATGTCCTCAACATGTTAAACAATAATAGCACGAGTTTGTGGAAATAGTTAAGGAAGACGGCAGTATCAATGTCGAACATTCATTTCCTTCAACCAAGCAGACTTTGAGTTGGTGTCAGCAGGGTCTTCTAGCAGGCTTAGGCAACGTCACACTATTCAGACCTTCTGATTGGCTAAAGAAGGAAAATAAGTTGCCCAGGTATGTATAAAACACAGTCCACCACTGGAGTAAAGACTATCTTCAAGAAAATGTATTGGCAAGAATTTTGGGCTAAAATATCTTTAAGCAAGTCTGGTATTTAAAAAATACATTTCTGTTTTTAACCAAATCTTGTAAATAAAAGCATGTGACTAAAGATCTCTTCAGTGATTGGGAAGGAATGACATGGGTGGAGCAAAGCAAAGACTGGACGAAATCCTGCGCTTTGCAGTCATTGTCTAGATAGTTCACTTATTCAAACTTTATACAGTGGTGGACAAAAATGTTGGCACCCCTCAGTTTGAGACAGAAAGTCCTCAATGCTCACTGAAATGACTTGAAACGTTCAAAAGTAACAATAAATTAAAATTTATTGAAAATTAAATAATCAAAATCAGCCGTTACGTTTGAGTTGTTGATGAACAGAATTATTTAAAAAAACAAACTAATGAAATATGGCTGGACAAAAATGATGGTGCCCATAAATTCATATTTTGTTGCACAACCTTTTGAGGCGATCACTGCAATGAAACGGTTTCTGTATTTGTCAATGAGCCTTTTGCACCTGTCGACAGGTACTTTGGCCCCCTCCTCATGAGCAAACTGCTCCATTTGTCGTTTGGAGAAGACACCCGTCAAACCTGAGACAGCTGGAGCAGTCTGCCTTTCTGCTTTGTGTTCAGGTTCCTGTGTCTGGAACAAACCTACTCTACCGGCTGTAAGCTTTAGCCACTTCCACATTCTAAGATGAAGGGACAAATAATGAAGCAGAACCTGCAACCCTTGCCTCTTATGATAAAACTGAGTATGAAATGGCATCGTGCCAACAATAATGTCCACCTCCAGTTGGATTTTCTTCATTTAAATGCATTTCTCTCTAAAACATGACAGCGATTTAAATATCAGAAGAAAAAAGTGTCAAAGTTGAAACAGGGACACCATCTTAGACACCACTGACCTCCACATGCATTGAAAAGGAGTTGACCTGATTCTTGATTTTTATTTTTTATTTTACATTTTTTATTTTGAATTTCAGTGTTTTAGATTTGAGGCTTTTGAAAAAGACATTGATATGAAAAACAGTGGTGTCCATTTTGGAGTGTTTGATGCAACACCTACTGATCTCTCTTTGATCACCTACTTGAAACAGCCAAGTATTATCAACGCTGCAGATAAATATACTTTTTCAAGCGCATAGTGGAAAATACAGAATTCCGTCAAATGTAACACTCCCCATTTGGTTTTGTCTAAATCTAACTGCTTATCTCATTTGAGAGGCTGGAAAGCAGGAGTTCCCAATGACTATACATTCAATAAAAATCAAGCTCGTCTTCTGATGTAACTTATTAGAGAATAACCTAATGAATGTCGGAGGGACCGCAGCAGACATGAAAAAGAATGTAAACGTCTATTTTATCAGCTTGACATTTACTTTAAAAAAGAAGAAAACTAAGATCTAAGGTGGATTTTCTTTTGCCTTTGTACAGAAATGTTTCAATAAATCCTTAATTCCATCTTCATGTCTTAAAACGGTGTTGGTAAGAACCCAAACCCACAAGATCAAAGACTGTTGGACAGACGTGTCAAATTGAATCAAATGAAAGTGCACACCACTTGAATACCAAAACCCCTCAACACTAACCCGAGAGGCACAGAAAAGAATGACAAAAACCAACAGCATGAGGACATTGAACCAAACTAACCGCTGCTTTTGGGGCTTTTACTAGAACAGTTGAGGGATTTTTGATGTTTTTTGTAATCAATTTTATTAGATTTACCTGCTTTCATTTTCTGCCTTAACATCTCTAATCATGGGTCTTACTGGTCTGGGGGTGTTGTTCAAAACCAGTCATGACCTTTGGAGTTCATTTTCAGATTTTACAGCCTCCCATTTTGCCAAGTAAGAGAAAGGGTATCTGCTCTATTAGACGCTAAGCATTTTGTTTAGATAATCACCACTTTTGTCATCTTTTTGTTTTTCTTGGGAGATAATTGATCCACGCCCGTGATTCTGATTGCATGTATTATTTCATTTAATGGTCTCCTATTAGAATTTTTGTTTCTGTGTCTGTTTATTTAAGTTAGCTGTAAATACATTGAAAAAGAAACTTTGTTGGCTAAGTCAATGAATTCATCTCTAACTGAAATAAACATAAATTGACCAACCTTCTTTTTTAAGATAGAAAAAACCACAAGGAATCTGTCTAAAACGTTTCTAAAACTAACAAAAAGTTGAAAACATGGAAATGAGTCCCGTAAAGTTATTACTTGATTAAAAAATAAACAGGCTATCCTAAATTCAAATGAAAAAATGTCTTATTCTGGATTCTAGGTTTCAGTGTTTCCTCTAACTGTTCGTTTTATTGAGGGATAAAGAAATTGCCATGTAAATAATTAATTCAAGTGCCATTTAACCGGCTTTTCACGGATCGAGGCGCTGAGTCCCACACAAACCTCATGAAAATGTGAAGGGGAACATTACAGCAAGTTTAGTTTCAAACAAATATTCAGTTCAAATTTCCAGAGTCTACACATTTAAAATGTAGACAATGAAAATTTTTCATAGCAATTGTGTTGTTAATTCCTAATTGAACTTTTCAAAATTTCCTTTAAATTTCATTCAGTAAATAAATGAATTCTAAACTACAAAGTCGTGGAGCCTGTTGGCGTTTTACTTATTAAAAAAAAACACAATTCACACCATTTTATTTCTTTACCACTTCCTCAACGCAGAACGTCTTTTAAGGAGAGTTTTGAACCTCCATTAAAAATGTGTTCAATAAATCAAATACCGTATAATGCCGCACTGATTGATATCATACTACAAAGCCTAAAATAACTTAAAAATGTTGACCATGAAATGAAACATTTTTAAAGAATAAATGAATGTGGGGAAAAAAAAGGAGTTATGATAAAAGGATGCAGGGACGAGAAACAGCTCATCTTCTGATGAGGCTCAAATAATAATGAGAGAAAATTCCCTCAGATGAAGAATTCTTCAATTAACTTTACATTTTCAAAGAGAGTTAAAGAAATTATTAAACAAGAAGAGTCATCATTGTTATTATAGAGCTGTTGGTTACGATGTTGAACATCTATTTGCTGTCTATGGATCTGAAAAGAAAAAAAACAAGGACTTCAACAGCAGGCCATAATAAACACCAAAGAGGGTTTTTAAAATAGACTATGGCACTGAGGCCCACTGTGTGTCATGCTATTATAAAAAGAGCTGTTCAAGAGTCTGACAGTGGAAGCAGTGAGTGGTGACAGCATCATTTGCAAAGTCTTTGTGATGAGATGCTGAGACAACATCACCGCTGATGGAGAAAAAGAGAAGTCGCTTGTGTGTTAAAATTGCCATTCAAACTTGGCCAATCAATTGTGGCAGACATTTAAATGTTAATGGACGTTAATGGACCACCACTTTGTTGGTGGACAAAAAGTTAAAGCTGGGTTTATTTTTAGTCCTCTTAAATAAAGATGGGAAGCTCATCCTCTTTTAGGAAAAGAAAAGGAAGGATGGATGGACGGATGGATGGATGGATGGATGGACGGACGGACGGACGGATGGATGGAAGGGCTTCACAGCTGCATTTTTATGCTTGAGAATTCATTTGAATTGTCAAGGTATCCAAAAAAAAGACATTATTTTCAATTGGGGAGTAATAACAATAGGGAGCAAGAGGTGTAATTTAGAAAAGCCCATCAAAAGGAATCCATTCACGGTTCCTTCAGAAGATTTTCACTTTTGTTTTTTTCTACCCTAAATTATTGCCTTTTATCCCTGTCAGTCAGTCAAGCTGCTTTCTACCCAAGTGTGTTACACGCTTTGTATTTGTTCACCTTTGTCTGTGTATTCACGTCCGTCACCTACGGTACATAGAACAAAAGTATTCTAAGATAGGTCTTGAGGAAAATTCTACCAAATCTGTTTCAATTCTTTACATTTTCAGAACAAAAATGTTCATCTGTGAAAACTGCAGATGCTTTGAGGTCTCAGAATGTCCAGTCTTAAAGACTTTTGTGCCCCAAGACCCAAGCAAGCACAGTGTATTATAAAACTAAACTGCAGATGCACAACTTTACTTGCTTCAACCTGGGTAACAAAGATGGCTATTGTTACCCCTGGGAGGAGCACAAGGGCTCCCTCAGCAGCGAGGTTTTTGCCCATCTGCAGTTCAAACACTTTGAGTCAGTCTTAGAGGCCAACCCAAATATTGCAAAGGTCATAGTCTGGAGTGGTGGCTGCGGCTATCAGAATCGGTGTTGCACCATTGCAAATGCGTACCTTGATCTGGCCATGAAGCACGATGTCACAATTGAACAAAAATTTCTGGTTGCAGGGCACACACAAATGGAGTGTGACTCCATGCATAGCTGCATTGAACGCCGTATCAGAAAAACACATTTACACTCCGCGTGATTACATCGTCATTTTTGAAACTGCACGTTTGAACCCATCCCCGTACAAGGTCACCCAGTTGTACCACAACAACTTCATGAAGTTTTCTGGAGCCATCCGGCCAGGTAGAAAACCAGGTGATCCCACAGTCCATGACCTTCGGGCTCTCCAGTACTTGGCAGATGGTACGATTCGCTATAAGTTAGCATTTGAGTCAGACTGGGAGGGCCCTGGGTCCTACCCAATTGCCACTTACTCTGAGGAAATTCCAGGACTTGCAGTCAATGAAACTCGTACTACCAAGACCGGTCCATGACTACTATAACAACCTGCCTCACCAAGGCAGGTAAAACAATCTGTGTTAGGCAAGTGAAACATCGTTTCACGCTAGTTAACGTTAGGTCTTAACATTGGTTAAGATAATAGTTAAGTAATCAGGTTATGTTAAGGCAAGAAACAAGTTTGATGGTTTTTACTTTATTATAAAAATTGCCTAAGTCAAATTGAGTTCCCTGCAAAATTTGCACAAGTCAGTTTTCTATGTTATGCAGTCTGTTTCTTTATTTCAAACGTGTTCACACATCTGGTGGGAGTCACCATTAACATATAAATAAAAAGTTCTTACAATTTGATGAAAAAAAGGTGTTTTTTCTTCTTTTCCAAAAACCTGAAAAAATGATATGCTATTAGGCTGACGCTTTACTTCAAACATATGTTCAGAAATAATATAGATATTTGATTATTTTATGATACAATATCTAGCTGTCACTAGCTGTGTTTCCATTGACTATGAAATTGCTTAAACTGGATTTGCCGTGATTAGTTCACGTAATGGAAACACGACAATCATTCGACAAACTTGCATTTGCCACAAAAATAAAGGTTTTGCGCTTGGAGGAGGTGGTTTTTGAGCCTAACCGAAATGGACATAGTTGCCAAAACTGCAATGGAAACACTTTTTTAAATGAATGGAGTCACATGACCAACAACTGGATGGCTTCTTGGTAGGAACCAACCACAATTTCTCCAAATGGCGTCATCCTTAGCCACCCCCACGTTTAAGGAGCTCGCCACTTCATGGCTTGAAGAAGACGCCGACGTCTCCTTTGATAGATGATGATGAGCGCTAGTGCTGTATCTACTGTCAATCAAAGTATTGTTCACATTTGTGTTTTTAAATGACTGATCGCGTAACTTGGTTTGTGTTTATTTGCATAGTTCGGATTGAATTAAAACTGTAATTGTGAAATTGTGTTTTTCCACATTTCTAGAATTTCGATAAAGTTTTGTGCATATTTGTGATGAAAATGCAGTTACTTTAGTCTTGGAGCCTCATCAGGATTTTTATTCAATGAAATTCAATTTTTTTCAAGTGACATTGAATTTTTCTATAATACCACAATAGTAGTAAATTCAGATTTTTTTTTGAAGTGATACTGGATTTCATATGAAGACTGTGCTTGTTTGACTATAAACACATCTTTGCAAGCATTTATGGGAAACTCAATTTTGTGTCTAAAGTTTTATTAACTGTTTTTTGTTTTATGACTGAATACTGGTTTAAAAGCTTTGCACTTGACATTTAGCCTTCTGATAGGAGAAAGATCATCAAAAGCTTAAATAAATGGGCTGTAATTGATTCTGGTGATTTGTACCTGGACTGTTTCCAAATGCAAAAACATGCCGTCAAATAACTTGCTAAGGGCCCTAGGGGTGCTGGAGCAACTGCCCTTTTTGCCTCATACTAAAAAGTGCCCTAAAGCCCTCTGTTTTTTGTTTTTCATGTTTGTGTGAACAATATTAATTTGAGATACAAGAAAAATGTGACTTTTACTATACTGAAGAAACGTCAAAGCAGGGAAGGAACTTGAATCTGTTAGTTATGAACTATTTAGTCGTCATCATGAGCGTAAATATGGTTATATTTCAGGGAAATGCTCTATATTAGTTGAGGGTTTTTTTTTTTTTTTTTTGCTTTAGCCAGACATCTGAGCGGCGTTATCAATTTGACACAGAGCAGATCATGCAGGGACAGGAAGCTGGGTATGAAGTACAAAATAAAACACCTAGGGAAATTTTTAAATAGATGAACAGTATTTATGAGTTTATAGCTTCCTCACTACAGGTCTGACACTAAATGAATTTGTTTGACTTAATATAATTGCCTTATGTATCATTCATTTTTACCATCTGTAATGGGAGGCACCTGAGGTGGCACTGGTGGGGGGTTTGCAAGGCTCCATTGATGACCTTCAAATGAACAGACTGATTGGCGAGTGTGTTTTTTTCAGAAGCAGGTGAAGTATTTGGGTCATGTGGTTTCAGCTGAGGAAGTGTCGACTGATCCAGAGAAAGCAGCTGTAGTCCGGGACTGGACAAGATCAGCTAACCTGGCTGACCTCCGATCTTTTTTGGGGTTTGCAAGCTACTACAGAAGGTTTATTGCAGAGGTTTAACTGAAGCATTGGTTTCAACTGTTTGGCCCCCCAGCCCGCATTCATTCAGACCAGGGGTGGAACTTTGAAGGTAATCTAGTACATCAGCTTTGCAAACTTTATCAGATTGACAAAAGCCACACAACCCCTTACCATCCCCAAGGGAATGGCCAATGTGAACGCTTTAACCGCACACTGCATGACCTCCTACAATCATTACCACCTGAGCAGAAACGCAGATGGCCTCGGCACCTTTCTCAAGTCACGTTCGCCTACAACACGACTGTCCATCAATCAACTGGTATGACCCCATATTTTCTGATGTTTGGCAGAGAACCAAGGTTGCCAGTAGATTTTTTGTTGGGAAGTGAAACAGAACATGATCTCCCTTTGGACGAATGGCTTGAAGGGCACCAGAGCTCTTTAGCTGTGGCCTACGAAGCGGTGCAGCGTGGGATGGAAAACGTCAGGGCACAAATAGACCTGCAGCGGTAGGGCAGTCGACTCATGATCGTAAGATTGCAGGTTCGATTCCCGCCTTGCACGCCCATGTGTCTAAGTGTCCTTGGGCAAGACACTGAACCCCACCTTGCCTCTGGTGGGAGGTTGGCGCCGGTGTTCGGCAGCGGAGCCGCCGCCAGCGTGTGAATGTGTGTGTGAATGTGTGTGTACATGGGTGAATGGGACTGTGACTGTAAAGCGCTTTGGGCCTTCGTAAGAAGGTAGAAAGCGCTATATAAGTATACGCCATTTACCATTTTACACTAGGAATCAGCTGGGGGAGCTGGGGGAAGGACTAAAATCCAGGATTTTTGGGACTCAACTCCCTATCAGATTGTTTTTCCGCCATCTCTGCAAGGGGTTGTGTATTCTGTCGCCCCTGCAGGTCAGGATGGCCCCCTGAGACGGGTACACAGGACAGAGTTACGGAGTATCCCTGAGAAGAAGTTGGCTGAGGATGTTTTGGTAAAGGGGGAGGCTCTGGAGCATGTACAGGAGGAAGCTGGTGTGAATAATGGGGTTGAGCTTCAATTGGATGACCCATTGAATGTACATGATGATGAGGTACCACCTCGGATGCAACCTCCTCAAGGTCAGGAGCTCATAGAAGAAACTGACATGTCTCTAGTTTGTGAGCCCAGGAGGTCAACCCGAAAAACAGCTGGCCAACATTCCAACCCACATAAACTGCCTGTGTCGACAAAGGTCTCGGTGGACCCACATCGTCGGGTCAACGTTGCACTGTGGGGGGAAGAGATGTAATGGGAGGCACCTGAGGGTGTCGCTATACCCATTGTACAGAGGGTATAAAAAGGAAGTTGATGTGTGGTTGCCATGGTGCTAGCTTCCTGTGAGAAAGCCGGTTAGCTCAGGGAGCAGCGTGAGTTGGCTCGAGCCGAGAGTGTGGTAAGACTGCTGTTATCCTCACCTGTGGATGATGTTTTTAAGCAGTGCTTGATGTTTTATTTTTATTTCATGACAGGATCACGGCAGAGATAGATCCTGTTTTATCGGGGGTTTTACAGACTGGGCGTGAGGTTTTGCGATGCACCAGGTATTTTACACTTTTATCACAGCAGAGGTATATTTTAAACAAATTGTAAATAATTTTTTATCAAATGTTTTTAATATTGTGCTTCTCCTGCTTTTAGTGTTGAAATACTGTGCCCTGCTGTCCTGTTGTAGTTTTTTCTTTTTGATTTTGCTTGTCATTTTTGTTGGAGCCACTTCCTCTCATTTATTGGACATTATTTTATAAGTGCAGTAACTAACAGAGTGTGCTGTGCATCACAGTTTTCTTGCATGTTTGAATTTTTTCTTTTTTGGTTTTGCATCGATTGTGATTTTTTTCTCTTTCGCACGTTGCTGTGGTGTCATCAGTATCGTGGTATTGTACTGCAAATAACGTTCCTGTGTTAATAAAACTTTGACCTGCTTTACGGCAGTTATCAGTTTTTACTCTGTGCAACACATCTTTTTGTTTTGTAATCTTTTCCAGTCACAACCAAAGTCTTTGTTTGGAAGATAAGATGCAAAAGAGAATTCTGCTGTGAATCCCAACACAGAACGGGAGTCACACTAGATACAAAACTTTCAGGAACTGGAGATGTAGGAGCCAGCATCCAGGAAACTGGGCGTGGTGACGGAAACGTCAACATCTAATAAATGAACTTAAACGGCAAAATCCATGGAGAAACAAAAACACAGAGGAATAGATGTTGAGGTGAAAACGGTGAACAGAAATGAAGACAGCTGTGGATGATTAACATGAACCTGGAGTGACTGACAGACCAAAACACCACTGAAAAACTGAACTAAACCCCAGAATTCTCACAGCAACAGCATGATGACATTAAAGATCATTAGTACTTTCAGCTTTCTGGACATAACGGCTGTAGGATGTCTGTGTTTAAAGCATTACCATTTGTATTCAATTTGGTTCATGTTGATTATGCCTGCAGCACATTGTGCCGACATAAACAGCCTCCAGTGTTTTATTGCTTTGATGCCTTCCAAGTCTGTGAATGAAGTGAATGAACACGTTTGCAATCACTTTTGCCTACACAGGTATAATAGCTACGTAGTCATCTATCAGTTGTTTATTTTGAAATTTTACCTATTTTTCATATTGTTTAAAGCATTGGTCCCCAGCCTTTTTAATGCCATGGACACATAAAGATTTCACAGACCAGTCTATAAGATGTGGGATCAGAGACGTAAAAAGACGAACCATGAGCTTTTATTTTGACATGCATTACACTGTCCATCGCTCAGGTGTCATCATCCTGCCCCCTTCCCACACTCATGGTGCAAAAATGAAATACTGTCTATTAAATCTAGCTTTCCTTTTTTGGAAGTGGAAGGCTCCTCTTCTGCCTCCTGGTTGGGTGTTTTCCACTTGACAAAGAAACTTTCCAAAGACGTTTGTTTCTTTAATCGTTTTGCTAGCTCCTGGGTTTTATTTTAGCGGTAACCTATCACGTGACAGAGAAGAGCGCCTTGGCCTGCTTCGAGTGACATAGACGGATGGAACAGAGAATCGGGCCATTTTTCAAAATAAAACGTCTTTCAGATTCCGAATCTAAATAAAACGGAAGTAATGTAAGTTATTTATTCTTTCTCCCCGGCCCGATACCAAATGACCCACGGACCGGTACCGGTCTGCAGCTCGGGGGTTGGGGACTGTAGGTTTAAAGGGAAAAAAAGGGTTTTGCTGCCCTTTTCTGACTTTAGCCCCTGTCCCTCTAAAATCCGGTCCACATCCCTGTTGCTAAGTAAAACATAATGATTTTTGTTTGTCTTTATGTTTTGGGGTAAAAGCTGCATCTGGATCATTTACTGGTTGATTTATCTATGAGGCTTTTCCGTCTTTTTTGCAGAAACAAAGTGTTGAAGGAAACAATCTGCATCTTGAAGAAAACAAACAGATAAATGAAGGAATCATCACAGTTTTTGCATTTATTTGCCTTTGTCACAGAAAAAATATGAGGGGAAGGGAAGAGCTTTTAAATATTTGATGGTGGAGATTTTTTACAAGGCTGTGGTGTGGAGTTACGTTTTATAAGCTGCCATCTGTTACGGCCTGAGAGCCAAAGAGAGAATGTGGAGAAGCTGATGAAGAAAGCAGATTCTGTGCTGAAGGTGAATCTAAAACCTCTGGAACTCATTTTGTCATAAATGTATGTTATAATGTTGTTATAATGGGTAACTCTGCTTAGCGTTCCAACATTTGTCTAGAAACTGTCTTTCTTTTACTTTTTTATGGGCCGTTCAACCCTGAGTACAGACAAAACGCAGAAGATAGAAAAGGAAATTGAAACAGGTACATTTTTCAAAAACAGCATTTTCTTGTCTGTTTCTATTTCACAACTATTTGAATAAGAAATCCAATTTTAAGCCTAATTATTTTTATACATGTCCTCCATTGTGAGGAAAAAAATGGCACAATAGCATGTTAGAAACACCCAAAACACCATTTTCATCAGAATGGGTCTTATGTCTGGAAACGCTGACACATGTGACAATAGCATGATGACCAAAGTTATCTCTACCTTTCCAGCAGTTTTAGAAAGCCTTCAGTAGCACTCTGACCTCCTAGCTATCGCCACAGGTGAACTCCGCTGTGAGGAATGTCCAGGGAGGAAAACATCTAGAGCCG
Source organism: Oryzias curvinotus (assembly GCA_023969325.1). Taxonomy (NCBI): domain Eukaryota; kingdom Metazoa; phylum Chordata; class Actinopteri; order Beloniformes; family Adrianichthyidae; genus Oryzias; species Oryzias curvinotus. The sequence goes on from CM043723.1 coordinate 28,804,965, forward strand.
TGCCAGCCCTGTTAACCAGCACTTGTACGCAGAGAGCAGACAGGCTGACAGCTTAATTCCCTCAGATATAAACTGTTTCCAAACCAGTGTCTCCTTCTGCTCGCCAATGGTAAAAAGTAAGGAAAAACAAGATAAAGCACTATTGGTTACTTATTGAGGCCGTGTCACACAGCCACTACGTACATTTTATGCATATTGCATGGATGAAAATTGGTCATACGTGAATATAGGTGAGAAAAGTGGTTTTAATGTTTTAATGTTTTAATGAACCACGTTAAAACCAGGGCAGAAGAACGAATAAACCCCTCAAAGAACACGTAAACCAATGTAGAACATGAACCGTGCATGATTAATGCCCTTTTTATACACAATTCATCAGTGATTCATGCATCAATTACCTAATCCTAACATGATCTGTGTGCTGTATGCGTGATATAAAGGTTTTACATCGGTGGTTCATGCATGAAAAGTTTGGAACGTATGTCTGCTTCCCATCAGGATACGACCAAGAATAACATCTAAACCCATATGCAATGCAGAACAAAGAATCATGTACACCACTGGGGAGAAAAAGAAGAACAGGTGATGAACATCAATCTAAGGAGACATGACAGAAACCCAAATATTAAAACAGCTTAGTAGTGGATTCCACTCTGTATTGGAGACAACCAACCATTCATGTGCTAGCTCTGATACTTTTCGTTTACACTAAACAAGTCTGAAAGACAGACCAATGGCATTGCACTGCTTGTCTTCACTTCATTTTTGATTCAGTTCAAACCGTGTCCCTGTTTGTCTTTCACCTGCTCCCCTTTGGGGTCTCCACAGCAAATCATCTGTGTCCATCTTCCCCTCTGCATCGTCCTCATTGATGCCAACCACTCGAGTCTTGAGTTGACTATGTCCACAAACGTCATCTTTGATTCACTGGTAGCTCCAACCTCAGCATCCTTTAACCAACATCATCACTGTTCCTCCTCCCATTGTGTCCAACCTGTCTCCATCTTCTTCCCTGTATTGATCTCCAGAACATCCACCATGACCTGTTCCTCTGATGGATTCATTCATGATCCATCCTGGTCCCCAACATCTTCATCTCTGCTACCTTGAGCCCTGCCTCAAAGTCGCGAAACCAACAATATGGCTGCTCTCGCCAAAGTGCTCTTCACCTTTCCTTTCATTCTTGGTGATCACACCTGAAACCTTCCTCCACCCGTTCTAACCTGCTTGCAGATCCCTCCTCACCTCTTTCCTACACTCTTGTTCTGGACTGTTGACCGCTGAGAACTTAAAGTCCTCCACCTTCTTCTCCTCAGAGCCCTGTAACCTCACTGTTCCAGCGAAGTTCCTCTCATTTGCACACATTCTGTCTCTCAGTTGAAGGGTATCTATCATGAACATCATCATCTTTTTTGCCCAACTCTACATAAGAGTTAAATTTAAGTCTCAAAATGGATTCCAAACATTTTTTCAGCTGATAACAAAAAGACGGCGCGTCATCTCTGATAACTCCAGAGCAGCCTCGGTAAGAGCAGTGGAGATCCTCGCTCATTTGTTGGACGTCTCCCTGGATAAAACATGATAGAATGATACATTAGAGCAATACTTCAAAGAACAAAGGCCTCACTCCAGACCTTTTTTCCAACATTTGCACGATACAACCCATGAAACAGTGTCGGTCTGCACAGATGCATTCCTCCCCATATCACTCAACAGTCGTTCCCACCCTTGAGGACGCAAATATCCGTGGAGACAGCTGATCATTTCTGTCTTCTCAGTGCAGACAGGAGCTAAGCAACAAACATGATTAAAGCGATATTTAGACCTGATACGTTCATATAACCAGCAAAGATGCAGACGTTTCTTGTCATTTTAGTACATTCTGACACAAATTAATACGTTAAAATGTTCTACAGAGACAGTAAAGGCTTAATAATCACAGACTTACACTATTGAGTTGTAGCTTCTGATCATGAGTGGTTTGCATATTCATAAATACTGGTGTCAGGTGTGAAGGGCACAAACTGGGAACCGTGGCAGACGGATGTTTGAAACAAGTCCTGCTGTGCCAATTTAGAAATGCTTGTGGCTCCTCTACCAGTAAAAATGCCTTTAGAAGAACTGCAACCAAGTGTTTCTTTGTGGGAAATAATCTGTTTTTATGTTTTACACAAAATAAACTTTAATAGCTTTTGGCTGTTGAGCTTTTATTGATGTACAAATGTAGTAGTTTTTATACCTTAAGGTAAAAAGATTTAGAAGTTCATCCACTGATACTACTTCATGCCCTTCATCAGAATGACATGACATTGTGATGTTCTCAAGGTGTTAAAAAGAGTATATAAAAGTCTGGAATAAAAAATGGGGAAAAAAGTGAAATAAAAAAGCTAAAATATGCAAAGTCTAAAATATCTACATCCAGTGTTGCTGAAGAATTGTAATGAATGTCCTGGGGGCCATAGAAGCAGGCTGTTTGATTCCTCGCAAATTATAGTGCACATAAAGAAAAAAATCAAAGACTTTTTAATGTCTTGAGTAATTTGTGTGAATTTTAACTGCAAAAACAGTTTAAACTGCAGGTTCAATTCCAACAATGTCGGAACTTGCTGGATAACTGTCATCGTTACCTCCCAGTGATGCACAGACCAGATGTTCACTCATGCAGGAGGTCAGGACTGTGACTAGACTGACAGCTGCCCTGATGGGCATTTTGCTTTTGTGCGATTTTAAAAGATGGACCAGAGGTGTGCCAGAAGTGGAACCAAGGGGGGTGGTGATGTCCATGCAGAACTTATGAAGAGAAAAAATCAGTTTGCAGAAGCACAGCAGCCAGAATTTGGGAGTATTTTTTTTTTATTCCACTTGTTGTGAACTAGGAGCAGACAAAGAACTACCTTTATAAAGGAGGTTATTTATGATGTAGAAAATACACTGGGTAGACTACAAGGTTCATGGTTTCAGCTCTCTGCAACGGAGAGGGGAAGGGGAGTGGGGTTGCTCCACTCCAAAACTTTCATCAATATGCTGACATTAAAGACACTTTTTAAAAAAACTCAAGCATCAAAAATGAGGGATTTCCCCTAGAACGTACAGTACAGACCAAACGTTTGGACACACCTTCCCATTCATTTTAGTGAGAAGGTGTGTCCAAACTTTTGGTCTGGACTGTAACTTTCCTGGTTTCTTATTGTGTTTCGTTTTTAAACATTTCATTTTGATTCCCGACATTTTTTTTTTTTAAACAACCTTTTTTAATGTTTTTTACATTTAATTTGTTTTGGTTTATGGAAATGTGTTTTGATTTTTGAAATGTAATTTTTTTATTCTTGCTTTTTTAATTGTTGCTGTGATCTTTCAAATATTTTTGCGTGGAGTTATTTGGTGTTTTTTGACCGTCAGGGCCACCGTAGAATAGTTAGTTAAAAACATCTATTTAATTGGTTATGTTCTTTCTAAGGTAGTTTGTTTTAGTCAAACACTGTTAGCAGACTTTTTTCTCCTGCTTTTCTTTAAAGTCTGAATTCTCATCACAAAGCCCTCATCATGGCACTCACGGAGAGTTTCTGGCTTCTAAAATGTTGTTGATAATATCACACGAGTGAGTCACCGAACCCCATTATATCACTGACTCACATCCGCTGTCCTGTGGGCCGTTCACTTATCAGCATCACCACCAAAACAAACCTTTTACGAAAGAGGCATAGCAACCACTCACACTTAAGTGTGTGACTCAAGCAGGAGTTATCTGCAATTTCTGATATTTACAACTTTAAAATACATTTATTACAGGATAAAGCAAACAGATCATTTGTATTTATTGCAAAAACATCTATTGAAACAAATGTTACTGGTGTGAGATGGATAGACATACAACCTTCATGTGTCAAAGAGAGAGTGAAATTTCAAAATCAAAAATGCAATATCCAACACCGGGTGTTTTAGCAAGGTGGTCCCCTCAGATCTCAGGACCTATGCGAGTCAATAAATCACTTAGAACGAAGCCACAGCGCAAGATGGAAAAAGGTGTATATCATCAGTCATTTAAAATATCTCAGCGGCGACTTTATCAGGTCCACCTTGCTAGTACCAGGTTGGACCCCCTTTACCTTCAGAACCACCTTAATCCTTGGTGCATAGATTCAACACAGTTCTGGAAACATTCCGCAGAGACTTTGGTCCATGTTGACGTGACAGCATCACACAGTTAGTGCAGATTTGTTGACTGTACATCCATGATGACGATCTCCCGTTCCACCACATCCCAAAGGTTCTCTATTGGGTTGAGATTTGAGTCCAGTGAACTCATTGTCATGTTCTAGAAACCAGTCTGAGATGATTCCAGCTTTTTGACATGGAGCCTCATCCTGCTGGAAGTAGCATCAGAAGATGGTCTACTGTGGTCAGAACGGGATGGACATGGTCAGCAGCAATACTCAGGTAGGCTGTGGCGTTGGTACTAAGGGATCTAAAGTGTGCCAAGAAAATATCCTCCCACAATGACACCATGAACCGTTGATACAAGGCAGGATGGATCCATGCTTTCATGTTTGTGACGCCAAATTCTGTCCCTACCATCTGAATGTGGCAGTAGAAATGGAGACTCATCAGACCAGACGACGTTTTTCCATCTTCTATGGTCCAGTTTTGGTGAGTCTGTGTGAATTGTAGCCTCAGTTTCCTGTTCTTAGCTGACAGCAGTGGTACCCGCTGTGGTCTTCTGCTGTTGTAGTCCATCTGCCTCCAGGTTGGACGTGTTGTGCGTTCAGAGATGCTCTTCTGCAGACCTCGGTTGGAACCAGTGGTTCTTAGAGTTCCTGTTCTATCAGCTGGAACCAGTCTGGTCGTTCTCCTCTGAACTCTGGCATCAACAGGACATTTCTGCCCACAGAACCACCGCTCACTGGATATATTCTCTGTTTTAGACCATTCTCTGTAAACCCTAGAGATGGTTGTGGATGAAAATCTCAGTAGATCAGCAGTTTCTGAAATCATCAGACCAGCCAGTCTGGCACCAACAACCATGCCACGTTAAAAGTCTCTTCAATCATCCTTCTTCTCCATTCTGATGCTCAGTTTGAACTGCAGGAGTTCGTCTTGACCATGTCTACATGCCTAAATGTATTGAGTTGCTGCTATGTGATTGACTGATTAGAAATTTGTCTGATAAAGTAGCCAGTGAGTGTCTTTCATCATTAGAAATATCCATTTGGATACGTGGCAATATGCTCATCTCTGTGACATTTTACCAGCAATATAAATTTACACTGAGCTGCACGTTTGGAGGGGTGGTTAGCCTCACAGCAAGAAGGTCCTGGTTCAAATCCTGGCTGGGACCTTTCATTGTGGAGTTAACATATTCTCCCCGTGCATCCATAGGTTTTCTCCTCCCACAGTCCAAAAACATGCTTCATAGGTAAATTGCTTTCTCTAAAGTGTCCCTACGTGTGTGATTGTGTGGCCCTGCAACAGACTGGCAACCTGTCCAAGGTGTACCCTGCCTTTGCCCGAGAGTAGCTGAGACTGGCTCCAGCAACCCATTGACCCCGATAAGATATAACAGGTTATAAAAATGGATTGATAGATACATTAACACTCTGCCACTCACTCAGCATAGTTGCTGATTTATATTTGTAATGTTCTGTTTCCTGTGAAATCCTCTTTGGTGCAATACAAGTGACTGAAAATGTATGTGTAAATGTAGACAAACAACAAATAAGGAACAAGAGTCACAAGAAATGAGTTATTGTTTAGTATCCCTTCAACAAAGTTGAAACTAACAAAGTTGAAAGCTTGCCTGACAAAATCCAAAATACAGATTTAAATAATTCATTAATAAAACAAAAGTCATCTTTAGTCGTTCACACTGTTGAAAATAACAGTAAAACCCAAATTCTGTTGATCTTCAGGCCAAGTTTGATTTAAAAACAACTTTATTGGCACAAGTTCATCTGCATTTGGAGCTGAAAAACAGTAACTTTCCTGGGATGAGGTACACAGATAATGCTCTGTTTTCAACATTACAGCAGTCAGTCAAGGCAATAAGGTGCAATACACAAAGGACAGTCAGTGTTCACATGGAGGAAGAAACGCGTTAACTCCACAGTAAACAAGCTGTAATGGAAGAGGTTGATTTGCAAGAGAGGAAGATGAAGAGATAAAGAGGGGGAAGGAGAGGAAGGGACTGAAAGGGTGTTCAAAGGGTTTGTTCTGGCATTTGAAAGAAGACTTTACAACAGGCAAGCAAACAACTCACAACAGAGGGGCTTTGAAGTGTCTGCCTTCGTGTAGACATGCTGCTTCTTACATGCCTTGATTAGCTAGAGAGAGCCTCACACCCCCCTGCTGCCCATGTTGTTGCTGTGATACCCTCACCAAGCAGGAAATGTTGTCAGGGACCCAGCTGGAACTGTCTCCATAGGTCTGGTGCAGGCGCAGGGTTTGCAGATGTGTTTAAATGCAAACTCATGTTCCTCCCCTACAAGAGCACTAATGAAGGTGAGGCACTGCCGCGAGGTAAATGCGTCCTGCACTCCAGTGAGTTTGTCGACCACACTGTGGGCAAGATTGGATTGACAGCGCCTCCTGTGAAGGCTGTAACGGAGTCAACTGGTGTATATTCCTAGAGAGCTCCACTGATGGCCTCTCCTGCTTCTACGTCCTTCTACTTCTTGTAACTCTGACATTCTTTTGGCATGATTCCAATCAGGAGAGGAAGGCCAGCAGAAAAGATCAGCCATGATTTCACCTGCAACCCCATCCTAAAGAGCAACAGATGAGAAAGCAAAGAAAAGAATTTGGAAGATTTTGCAATAATCTTCCAGCTCTCCAACCAGTTGGCCTTTAAGGCAGGAGTTCCCCTAAAAATTGCTGGCTGTCCCATTGACCCAACAATTGCATTTAAACTAGGGCTGCACGCTATGAAGAAAACTCGTGATATGTGATATTGGTGATCAATATTGCAATGGCGATGTAACTTGCGGTATATGAACAAATGGCAAGTGGAGTTTAAATATCTTGGGGTCTTGTTCACGAGTGAGGGAAGATCGGAGCGTGAGATTGACAGGCGGATCGGAGCGGCGTCCGTAGTTATGCAGTTGCTCTATCGGTCCGTCGTGGTGAAGAGAGAGCTGAGCCGAAAAGCAAAGCTCTCAATTTACCGGACGATCTACGTTCCAGTACTCACCTATGGTCATGAGCTATGGGTCATGACCGAAAGAACGAGGTCCCGAATACAAGCGGCTGAAATGAGCTTCCTCCGCAGGATGGCTGGGCGCTCCCTTAGAGATAGGGTGAGAAGCTCGGTAATCTGCGGAGAGCTTGGAGTAGAACCGCTTCTCCTCCACATCGAATGGAGCCAGTTGAGGTGGCTCGGGCATCTAGTCCGGATGCCTCCTGGACGCATCCCTGGAGAGGTGTTCCGGGCATGTCCCACTGGGCGGAGGCCCCGGGGAAGACCCAGGACACGCTGGAGAGACTACGTCTCTCGGCTGGCCTGGGAACGTCTCGGGGTCCCCCCAGAGGAGCTGGAGGAAGTGGCTGGGGTGAGGGAAGTCTGGGCATCCTTGCTTAGACTGCTGCCCCCGCGACCCGGTCCCGGAAAAGCGGAGGAAGATGGATGGATGGAGGGCAACCAAAAACACATTTTCCATTTCACTGCAACAATTTGTTTAAATAACAGTCAACATAACTTAAGTTATACTCTAAATGACCCTTATTTACGAGATCTATCCGATTGATTAACAACTTGAGGGTGTCCTTCCGATTGGTTAAATGCATAAATGGATTTATCTCCATCGTTAAACATGTCACGCTGCCATAAGACTGTTTTAGCACATTTAAGGTAACCTTTTATTGCAATTTTGCCAACTTTTGTGATATGCGTATTGCACAGCTTGATACTGCGATAACAATACATTTGTGATTTATTGTGCAGGCCTAATTTAAATACACAACTTTATCAAAACAAAAAAAACAAGGTGTACTGTCACAAATACATCCACAGATAAGGGTCAAATACAAACCTCCACACAGGGTACACAGGTAAAGCCCAAAGACCTAATGCCATTAGGATCAAGCCTTTGAGATCCAAATCATTCCCCATAAGAATATTAAACTAAAAATAAACAATATTTTCTTAACTTTAATTAACATTTTTGTATACTTTTCTTTGTTGCTAGAATCTGCTCTTTGCCCAGGACTGAGTAATTCTTTTAAAAGAGGAAAGAGACTTGCACAATAGTTGTCCGTTATTGTATTTTTTATTGTTTTAATCATGTTTTTTTCCATCAAAGTTTCATAGAAATATCAACAATGCAAAGGAGAACCATACTTTTCCTACTTTTCCAATAACAGGATTAAGTTGAAGCACATTTAGGTGTATTTACTCCGTCCTTTCAAAGTTAGAAGAGGGTGAATCTTTGCAATGAAACCTTAAATAGCTTGTGTACTCGAACAGATCTAATATATATATCTTTTGCCCATGCACTTTACATTTAAAACTGTTCTTGACCCACGACCTTTTAGCAATAGTGCCATATTCGGCCTGCTGGTGTCATTTCCATGCCTTTTTTGTTTTGATCAGGCTTCCTTTCACGGCTTCAAAAACAATTACAGTGGGGGAAAAAGTATTCAGTCAGCCACCAATTATACGTGTTCTCCCTCTTAACCCTTGTGTTATCCTAGGCACTTTAACATTGGGAGTGGGGTCATCTAGACCCACTAGACCGAGCTCTGAACCTTTGTTCTTCAATGATTTGTGATCTTCACTGGTGTCCATGGATTACATGAAACCGTCTCCACCTTTATCCACCTTTGTCATGGTAGGGAGAACACGTCAATGGAAGGGGGGGGGGGGTCATAGGATAGCACAAGGGTTAAAAAGATAAGAGAGGTCTGGAAATTCCATCATAGGTATACTTCAACTATGAGAGATAAAATGAGAAAAAATCCAGAAAATCACATGATCTGGTTTTAAATAATTTTTTGTCAATCATGGTAGACAACAAGTATTTGGTCATTAAACAAAATTGTGTTTTTTATGACATTTCTAGAATTTCGATAAAGTTTTGCAAATGTGTGTAATGGAAACACAGACTGTATTCAGCTTTTCCTTTATACGTCAGTAACAGGGCCTCTGAAGAATTGTACAAGGCTTTGAGAGTGAACCATTTAAACATTTGAGTCTGCAAATGTTAATTTAGCATTTGTTAACCTTTATTTTTATTTTTGACCGTTTTTCACTCCTGGTTCACCCGCGTTAAGCCATAGAGAAATGGGAAAATCTTTGTTTTTTTAACGGTTTAAAAAGTATTGCTAAATAAGAAGGAGAAGGCCTTTCATAGAAGGCATGGATTAGGTCTGCTGTCCTACCCAGATCTGTCAAATGCCTCAAACGTTCAACATCAGATCCATATACTTTTACTGAGGCATCTGATTGGTCTGTTAATAACTTGCGATGAAGAAAAAATTATCTTTAATCTTTTATCTAAAAAATTTGGATTAGAAAGATGTTAAGAAGAAGGGATAAGAAGAAGAATGCTCATTCTGAAAAATGAAATGACTGAGTAATAACTGTCTATTTCTCAATAGAAGTATTTCCTATTGGGGAACCAAAAAGTGAGGGTTTGAGCTGTCCATTGTTTTTACAGTCTATAGTAAAAACTCAAGTTGTCATGAATGGAGGAGAAAGAATTCAGAATCTACTGTGAAGCATAGGGTTGGAAACATCATGCTTTGGGACTGATTTCCTGCTAACGGACTAGGACGACTGATCTGTGTAAAGAAAAAAAGAATTGGACCATATATTAAAATATTTTGAGGGAAAACCTCCGTACATTGGCAAGGGCATTGAAGATAAACTGTAGTGGGGTCTTTCAGCATTAAAATGATCCCAAACTCACTAGCTGCCAATAAAGGAGGGACTTTGTAAGAAGCATTTCAAGGTCCTTAGCCAGTCTCCAGATCTCAACCCCATAGAAAAATCTCTGGAGGGGGTTGAAAGTCCATCTCTATCAGCGACAGCCCCAAAAGATCACTGTTCTAGAGGAGATCTGTATGGAAGAATGGGCCAAAAATAACAGCTGCAGTGTGTAAAAACCTTATGAAGACCTACAGAAAACGTTTGACCACTGTCCTGCCCCTTATGAGAATATAACAAAGTATTCAGTTGAACTTTTGTTAATAACCAAATACTTATTTTCCAACAAAATTTGCTAATATTTTCATTTAAAATCACACAAAAGTTTTCTAGATTTTATTTCTGATTTTGTCCCTCGTAGTTGATGCATAGCTATGATAAAAATCACAGGCTTCTCTCATCTTTTTAAGCAGGAGAACTTGGACAGATGGTGGGTGACTGAATACATTTGGACCCCACCTTTAGTAACCATCACTCCTTACTCGTACCACTTACTTTTTTCTGACTCTGTCCTGTTTGTCAGCCTATTTGTGTCTTTCTAAGAAATGAGTTTTAAAGTTACTTACCCACCTAGCATACTACAGATGTAATGAGTTACATAACTTGTGAATTAAACAAGTATTTCTGGCTGTTTGCCTTTGCCTAGCCCTGTGACGAACTGGTGACTTCTCTAACATTTAATTCTCTGCCAGTGTCAATTAGCACAGACTCCAGCAGATGTGGTGACCCTCATTAGGGTAAAACTTGAATAGAGACTGAAGAGTGGTTGATAATGAATACAATAGATGTGAACTCCGCCATGGTAAACAATAATAGGGTCAGGGGTTTTAATCTACCCTGAATCATTCAAAATAAGTTATTCTAAAGAGCTTAGTGACTTTAGCTTTGGTGCAATGATTAGATTCCACTTTTGCAAAAGATTGTTTTTGAAATTTCATCTCTGGAGTGATACTGTCGACCTTTTCCCATTCGACCTTTTTCCATTTCTGACTCACTCATTTGTAAACTCTGCAAAATGTCACAAACACATGCTTCTCAATCCTCTAAAATGTTCAGGTGCAGGCAAAAAAAATTAAAAAAATCTACCACTCACCTATTCACAAAATGATAATTGTTGACTGAAATTGACTTTACCAGCAAAAAGAAACATTACAAATAGAAAGTTTACAGTTGTACCAGAGAATTTCTGTGGTCCCAACCAGGTTCACTACCTTTGATTCAATACGTTGTTCAATGAAAAGAAATCTTTGGCCACAATAATGTGAGATAAC